>CM073771.1:52364286-53564286 GCA_037158775.1 Hetaerina titia
CTACTCGCATGATTTGAAGAAAATACACAGATGAAATCATTAATAATAGTAAAGACTATTCAAGAAGAATCTTAGTTATTTAGACAATAGTGTTACACCGTTAAAAGAGGGATTTCACTTCAAATTGTGTTATATTAATACGAATGGTTTTAACATTTTTTTTCGAATTTGGGAAAGGAGGATTAAATATAAGTTTTATCAATTAATCAATTTTCCTATTCGTATATCGATAATGATTTCATAGGCAATTTCTCGTACATACTACGCTGTGGATGAAAAAAATACTACGATAGAAATAGGGTTTTAAATAACATTTCAATTGTACAATGTAGAAAAGATTGTTAAGGAAGGGTACAAGTAAAAGCCCACACGGGTAGCTAATCAGTGTCATTAGACAATACATCTAGTGCGTACAGAGATTCAATGTATTTACAAGTATTTACGAGTCAACATTTTGAATCATTCATTTTAATGTTTACCTATTTTGATGATTGATATCATTTAAAAACATGGATTAACTCTGTCAATCATTATGTAATAAAATAGTCCATGAACCAGTCGCTAGATGATTTCAAAAGAAGAATAGTTAAGCAAAACAACACCATTTAGGGGCTAACTGATTTCCGGGCAGATTATCACTCTTCTCTATGAATTTACAACGTACCGTACCATGATAATATAATGAGTAGGTGTGCTTAACTTTATCATTCCAACGAAGTGATAATTTTTATCACACTATCAGTGATCCGCATTACTTACAGAAAATAGCTCATGCTTTCATTTTCTCTCCCTTTTGAGGTGGTATAGCTTACATGCTATCCCTCCACATATTTCTCATTTCCATGCACTCACCTAAGAAAGTTCACTAATGGAGCATCGTTTCTCGGACATTCAATTACTGCCAAAGTTTAAGCACATTTATCAATAAAATCCCTGCCACTATAAGTAGTTTTGAATTAGGAATCAAAATGTATTGGGCCATCCAAGAGAGAGAGGGAGAGTCTGCCATTAATTAAAGTTATAGCGCTTATTAAACTGCCACTTGGTCCGATAAAACTCCCTGTGTACAGCGAATACCCGACGAGTGGAATTGCGGAGCAGTAATGATGTCAGACGTATGCCCAGGTCAGGCGTATTTTATGTTCGGCGTCCCCTTCTCCCAAGACTATTGGGGTTTTCTTGCGATTAGTAGCATGGTCGCTCACCATTCCTCCGCACACGTATGGACATCTATAATCTCAAGGGAGAGGTGGAGGTTTATTTATGACACACTAATTACTTTAGAGGGGTGGGACCAATACTTGATAGGAGCGGCGGGGGCGGAGAGGGCAGAGGTCAACACGTACTAAGCCCAACGTTACGTGATTCTACGCATATCGGGGACCAGTTCCTTTCTCCATATTGCTCTCGAAATTTCTGCAGAATCTGACGCGAAGGACTTTAATCCAACATAGTTTAGGCTGGATGACTACGGAGACGGAAAACGAGGCGCTTGGCCCTTGGATGACTTGAAATACGTAGTCCACCGTGAGAAATATAAGCACACCGTGATCGACAGCCTACTTTTTACATTGTGGTTACATTCGTTACCTATATCTGGTGCTTGATTGCTAAACTATTATCCTATTTTTAATATTATAATCGTTTTTTGAAACATGGACGTTGGACGATGGAGACATTCGAAGAATCTTCATGACCATATTAAGTTATGTACGCTGACAGCACGAGAATTAATTCATAATTCGATAAGGTTCTTAACACAGTTCATAGAGCCAATGTGATTAAGAAGGAAAGATCTGAATTTGAAACAAAATGCTGTTAAATATTCGAATACAATGTTATGCGTTCAAAATGATGGTGGTTTTTTTTCAACCAAAAAAGTTTGAGTTAATCGTTCATTATTTTTTTATTGCTGAGTGGAGTGGGTTAAATCCACCAACATCCATCCTATATTGCCCAAATGCCTGCAAAAATATGATTTGTTTTTAATATTGTACAACTCATAGGACCGAAACCTCAGCTTAAACGAAGAAAGAAAAAGAAGGAGAAAGGGTAGACATGCAATGGATGTAAAAAAGCGCGGCAAAAGAAGAACGGAACGAAAATGCTAAAAAAATGACGAAGCATTACAAATGGTTGGGGTAGTGAAGAATCCATGAGAAACTCCGCTCCCCGCTTAATGGTAACTATTCAGTTTACCTGAAACGGCAAAAAGGACTCGCGAGAACATGATATAATTACAAGCTCTCTCGCTTCGGTTGGAATTAAAGCTAAAGAAGCGAGCCGGCCCACTCCGAATCCCCTCCCAACTCTCCTACCCACCCACTCTGTCCCACAACCTCTCACACCCCCACCTCCGCCACGTCTCATTCCTCAAAGCAAGCGAGCCTTTCTGTCTTCCCCTTTTCCACCCCCACCCCCCCTCCCACTCCCCTAACACTCCCCCACACGCCTTTTCCTCCTCCCCCAACTCCTTTCCACTTCTCCACCTGTTGCGCCGCGGTCCATCTGCCGTTCCATGCCATGCCGCAGCTTCTCCCACCCGCCCACGCAACCGTAGAGCCATTCCTTCCACGAGATCCCAGAGATGTAATGGAAACTCCCGTCTTTCTCTTCTCTTCCTCTCTCTAAATCTGCTTCTCTCTCTACGCCACTCCGCTCGCATCCTGGGAGAAAGCCGATGTTACTATTCTTTAGGGTGTTACGGTTAAAATGCGACCGTTCTCTGAATGTCTGTAGATATACACTCACGCACACCATGGATGTATACGTAAAAATATTTATATATATATGCTCGTACATATATAGATATAAAGACTAAGATGCTACACTGAATTATTACATTCAATCCTCGTATATATGGGTCGCGGTAGTTCAGGGGTAGAACGTTGAAAAACTCAGTGGGGGGTCTGGGTTGGATTCCCGGTTCCTCCGACTAGCAGTCCGATTGCCTCTTTTTGCACAGCTCCACCTAGGTTATGTGAGTTTTCTTGTACCAGATCTCTCTGGGAAACCATAGCCGGTACGGGGAAAAGAACTGGCCCCCCTACCCTGATGTTTGAATTTCACACACCGATGAGCTTATTACTGGGTTCACCCTACCAACCAAACCGAACTTCAGGTTGATTTCTGTGTTTATAGTTTTATATATACGCGTTTGAGTATATATTTATATGTATATATTATATATATATATGTATATATATATGTCTATATATATTTTTTATATGTATATATTAAGATATATATTTTTTTCCACAATCATTACCACAGAAACCCGCAAAATCAGGAACAAATATTCACATGGATATATTATATGGAAAACGGGATAAAAACGCATAAAAGAAAACGCAGGATTGATGGGGAGGGTGGAATGGAGCGGATGACAAGTGGAAAACTTTCCTTGACCGGAACTTGAAGTAGCTTCGCCTTTCCGGACCAATGAAATAATTTAGGAAACGTCATTACAAGCATTGTATTCTCTGTTGGTGACTGGATGAGCCCCCGAACGTCATCTCCTTGACTACGAAACGATGCAACTAATTGCATGACCCCTGCGGATTCAAGTTGTGCCTAGTTATTCGTGTGGATGTAGCTCCCCAGATTTATTGTATGAGAACACTTTTCCTGCTAAAATATTTTGAGGTATTATCTTATCACGCTTAATTTTGAACTGCAATTTTCAGACCATATCCACTCATTTGGTTGAACAGTTTCTCTCCCTTCTTACACAACTGATTATCTATTAGTCTGGAGTATATTTCAAGGCAAGTCTGGTCAGCTGTCATGAGTGACAGCTGACCAGACTTGACCGTTGACACCAGGAAAATTGCCTAATTGCAACGAATATCATCAAATAAATAAATAAATATAGTAGAATTATTTCCTGCATACCTACGTGTCGCTGAAAGTTTTGCAGAAACTATATGCCTCGTATGATTCATATTTCAGGATCCACATTCGCCATCCAGGCTATACCACAGATTAATTCCATAGGAAAGGAATAGCTGCTCTGCTTTTCTCACTACTATTTCCGCTAATTATTTCAACATTTCATCCTCACCTCCTCATAATTACCAACTTGAGAAATAAACATTCTACTGAATAAATGTGGAATATTTAAGAAATATCATTTGATGATAGACAAAAGGGTGAATAATTGACGTTGGCATGAGAGTAAATGAAACCTTTTCATTCAATGGAATTTCTTACTAAATTCATCTGTTTTATTCCGTTGAAATGAGATCATTAGATGCCTTTGGCAAACAGTTTACTTTTCTATTAGATGATGCAAGTAGTTTGTATACAAAAATATATTTTACCAATAGAGACATTCTCAACGTGGCATTTAAATATCGTACTACCAAACGGAAAGTTCAAATGTGGTTGGAAAAATGGTCGAAGGCATTTAAATTGATGGAAACGATTCAACGGTTGCTTTCAGCCCGTCAGTTTGTAGCATGTTGGAACAGTAAAACTGCTTTCTCATATGGTGTAATGCTAGTATAATACACCCCGACTATGGGAAATAATGACGTGAGGGGAAGAGAGGAAACGGTGAAGTACTAGAGAAGAAACCTTAAAAAAAAGGACCATTTGGAATCGACGATTTTCGGCTGATGGCGAAGAATTCGCATGTGTAATACATGTCCTGAAAAAAGATAGTGTAAATAGGTGAGATGGACTTAGAGGGAGAACAACCCCGGAGAAGTAAGGTGTAGAATGTTCGACCGGCCTTATTAAGTGCGCCTCCGTGATTACGGGAAGAGGAGGGGGGGGGGTGTGAGTTAGGTTTTCGGCTGGTGAGTATTTGCTCACGTCACCCACCCACTTAATGTGGATTTCGGAACGATTGTTTGGATTCGGGCGATCGGGGCCTTAGGTTGTTTCACCTCGCGAGGGCACACGGACGGGGAGGAGGTGCTGGAAGGGTGGAGGATGGGGCGGACTTGGGTGGAGGAAACTCTGTCGTGATTTAGGGAGGAGGGAATCTGGAAAGTGAGTGGCACCTGAGTTGGGGAGGGGGTGTGGGCGAAGCTGCGAGAGATAGAATGAGAGGGGGAGAGCGGGGGGCGGGGAGGTGGGAAGGGATAGGTGGCTAACAGCCGCGTGTCCCATTTAACTACGGCCACGGAACGGATCCCCTCACAATAACTTATCCCAACTCCTCATCCTCTTCCTCTCTTCCTCATCTTAACACGACAACAAATCCTACTTTTCTCTCCGTCCCGCTCTCTCACCCTCCCCCCCCCGTCCCGCCACCACCTTTCTTTCCCTATCTTTCCCTCGTTTTTTTCTCCCGAGACGTCGACCATTCTAATTCTGATTTACGCCTTGAAAGGCCATTTCTCAAAAATCATTATTACTTTATTTCCACCCATATTTTTAGCCCGCGTTCTTTTACCTAACTCTTTCGTTTATTCTCCCTTCCGTGCATTCCGCTTTCCTTCCTCCCATTTTCTTCGCTCTCTCTAGTCGTCCTTTTCTTTCATCCGGAATTCGCTTCTTTCGCGCGATACTACTCGTTCACAAGTTTTTTTTTTTGCTTTTCTTATTTTCTTACCGTTCCTTCCATTGAATTCGTCGAGCAGACATTCCCGGGCCATGCATATTCAAAACTGCCGTCGGCACGAATTTTTTCTTGTTTTACCGGCTCTCATTTTTCATTCATCTTCAATCTTAATATCTCCGTCACCTATACTACTCTCCGCAAATGCGCCTATATTTTTTCGCCTTGGACGAGCCAAGTTGGAGCAAAGAACAAATGGACTTGGATTGTGTGTCCAGGAAATATGGATTGAGAGGAAAAAAAAATTTTTTTTCTCTGAGATGTGTACACATAAAAGACAAGTGGTCTCGTATGGAGGTTGGGAAGGGCGATTCAGTAGTCGTTTAGTCTGACTATTACTTTTCACTTCCCCTCGCCTTATTTGCTTTATTTATAGTCGCATTATGTCTTTGAATTTTCCTTTGATCCCGGGTTCATTTCATTCAATCTCTCTGTATTTCTTTCCAGTTCAACAAAACCAGTCAATGATTTTACTGTAAACTCAGAGGTACTGATTCATTCGATGAGATAAAAGAGTCATATTTCAATTAACTCAAATAAATTTTTGGCAGAATTGACAAGAAATTATTTGTCTAATTTTCAAGCAACGAAATAATGATTTTGTCAATGTTACCTAAGTGTTTTCAGAAATCATTTAATTTATAAAATTATTTTTTTAATTAAAAGAACAAATATCATCCGTACGGTTCAGATACCACTATTATCAGATTGTATATTTTCTTTTCTGATTTTGTTCAGACTTTAAGTGGGCATAATTTTCCAAGATAAGTAATTTGTATCCAAATTCAACATTTAATCCTAACACTTGCACTATATTAGCTATGTTTTTTTTCCACGGGAATAAAATTAAATAGAGTAAAATGTTGTTCGAATTTAGCTCATCCCAAAAGAAAGAAGCTAATAGTTGCTCTTGTCACACAACAAGGGAAACTGTAAAATATTAAAACTAAAATGAAGAAGGTAACATTGGAGAAAATAAGTGCATTTGTTGCAAATGCCTATGAAATATCCTCCAGTATCTATAGGTGTAAATATTCATGAAAGAGAGAGACATTTAAAATTTTCACTTGCTCCTAGAGTGAACTTAGAAAAAGAACAGATTCCCATTGAAAAAGTTAATACAGTAATTCCATTTTAACTCCAAAGGAACTAAATTACAATTTTTATCACAGAAGCCTTTTAATTTATCGTCACTGATTTTTTTTCTGCCCCGAGATGTATTTCACTACGCACTACCACCAGCTATGTTTTATATGCATTAAATTAGTTTTTGTTAGGCATTGCGGTTTTCCAACTTTTCACCTGTTAAAATGAAACTCTTGTAAGTACTTGCTCCAATCGAGTGTCTCTCAGTGTTTCCCACCCGTTCAACACACCCACATGAATTCTGAGCATCCCAAATGCTCCAATCAGAAAGCTTGCCACTCATGCATCTAACCCTCTACCACCGATACCTTAAACCCTCATAAATTATCCATTTTCATCGAGCATATCGTTACTTCTAGGGTTTATCGGCGGCCCTGACGTTTTTAGCCTTAAAATTTACCCCATGACATTTTCCTAGAAAGTATTACGAATATAGACGGAGAAACATATGGGAGTTGATTCTCAAACCAGAAGGTAGCCATAAATATCGTATTCATAATGGTTTCACAACTCGTTTTATATAAAGTAGTGGCGTGATATAGCGGTTGTTTCATTGTTATCGTAACCTTTTCATATAGTTTTCTGCAAAAGGTTTGAAGTCTAATATTCTTTAATAGTTTTTATAGAAAAACTGCCTCTTCTGGTAATAAATGTTGTAAATTGCAAAGGCTTAGAAGTAATGTCTCAATTGGAATATTTCCAACTTATTCATATAAACTTGGCTAAGATTTGACGGAAAAAAGTGTCAACTTAATTATGCATTTAAATTTGTTAAATCTTTTCTAAGTGTCAACTATTCTTGGCATAGTCTAATAAAAATTGCTCTATTACGTCATTGAACTGCAGCAAAAAATATTTAAAAATCGTACAACAAAAGTTGTGAGATGTTTTTAAAATAATCAACAATTGGCTACTTTTGTCTTTCTATTCGAACGCTCGAACGACTAAAATATTTAAATGAGACGCCGATTAGAGGCCAACCCAAACCAGTTTCATATGGATGAATCGTAGAAATATGAATTTTAAAAATAATTTTTTTCTTTAAAACTAATGCCAATGTAAAACGGCTATTAATAATAATAATAGTATACATATAATTAAAATGTTTTTTTAGTAATAACTGAGTGCGTTGATTTGGGCTGCTGTGGCTATTTAAAATTATTCCTTTTGTGGTATAATTTTAGGACATGCACGCGTACTCACTGCTAATTATTATTTATTTACTTATAACATCAGACTTTAATAAATTGAAAAAAAAATAGATTTTGTCTTTATTAAGATGTAAAACGTTTAGCATTTCCATCAGTGCTCAAAGGGCTCTTAGAAAATCTCACACTCCAAGCACACCGGAATATTCATATTTAGACAATTATTTCAATCCCCGGATCCCCTATGTAAGTACGCTACCAAGATATATGATTTTTTAAGTATGTTTGGAGAGAGCAAACCGCTAATATATATATCTTCTGAACAGCAATTAATCCCACTCACTAATCGCATTTCGGGAGGCACAAAAATTTAATTTCAACGTCTTAACTTGTTCACATTCTGGATGAAAGTATTGAGCCTAGGAGGAGTTGAATTCCTCAGCTAAGGATTCTTAAGATGGTCAGGGACATTGCAATTTAAGAAATTAAAAAAAAAACATCCTGATATATACCCCGTCTTCTCCCTTCATAATCCTTAGAAACCTCCATAGTTAATCCCTTTCGCTCGTTCGTTATACACCCACACTTTGAAAACGAACGAACGCTCAGAAGGATTTGAAGTTTATATCTCTCCTCTCCCTTGAAAGGCATTCCTTAATTAGCCTTCTCTTAAGACTTAGATAACGGGTTTGGAGGGAGATTGTGCCCGGGGCAACTGATAAAAAAAAAGAAATTCACACCGCTCTTCCTGGATTCTCCTTCCTTCTTCGGCCCAATCCTCCCTATCGCTCGCTCTCCTCATAGACTCCGTGCTTGTGTGTGTGTGTGTGTGTAAATGTATTATATATGTCTCTTTTCCTACCTTGAGAGACCTCTCTCATTCGCTCTACTCCGACGGATGAGATGACCACCTGCGTGCCTGGGTCACACGCATGGCCACCTGTCCCAATGGGTGACCATCGCTCCGCTAGACATACTTAAGGACTAGGCCCGAAACTTCAGCCGCGGATCCTTTTCCCACCGTCCCACCCTATCCCATTTCTCTATGCTTCCCTGACTCCGGAGTTGAATAAAAATACAAAATATTTCTCCTATCTCCACCGCACGCCGACCTTCCTCCTCCCTCCCCTCTCACTCCCTCTACTATCCCGCACAATGGTGTCTGTTCCGCATCTTTGACTGCAACCTCCAACTTCGGGTCTCATACTACAGCATCCCGTCGTCCACCCACCTCTACTCATCTTTCCTTTGCGCTCCTCTTTCTGGCCTCGTCCCTCCCAGAGTCTCCCATCTTCTTCTCCACGCTCACCACCGAAACCATCCATTATCCGGTACGCTCCATTATTATGGTTGATATCGCCAAAGGGGGTGCGGGACACTTTGTGCCCCTTATCCCACCCTTTATTCTCCCCCCTCCCTGTGGGTGGATAAATCGCTCCCCGTCGCTCCCGTGGCCCCGAAGAAGTTTAATTTTTTTCACGCAGAGTGCACGCGCGTTATATTCCTGCTTATTTCACGACCTGCGCCGAGCTCCCCGGCGCAAAAAGACGAGAGGGCTTGAGTCGTGGGTCGTCACCCTCGGGGTCCGAAAGGGAAGGCGGTGAGGTGGCTAGAATGTGGCGCCCCATCGCATCGTCGACGCCGCGATGGTAATTTCTTCGAGTTACCAACAGACATTCTGCGTGCTATTTTTCGGCTCCCGACACCATATTTCGGATGTATAGGCTCCGCACTTAATTTGGGCATGCTTATTCAAATTTCCTGGAAGTTTCATCGCTGATGTCTGTACAAAAAACCTCCTCACGACTTTCTCTCAATCTAATTATTGAAAACTTTCTTCCCGAATCCTTTCGGGAAGTAAAAAAAAATATCCACATTGTGAAATGTATTTATTTATTACATATGATTTGCCATAGAAGGATCTATAAAGTACATTTTCCCCGTTATTAACTGGACAAATTGGCTAAAACATTTTATTTTCTTGACTCAGAAAGCTCGCTGAAGAGAAACGGTGCTGGAAAAAATATACATACTTGCAATGGTGAATGGTCCACATTGATCATCAATGGAGAGAAAAAACGTCTGAAAGCCGGAGAGATAATTGAGACCTCTTACAAATAAAAGAATTCGGACCCAAAACATTATTTAATATCTTTTGTGAGCAAAGAGTGTTAAAAATATTTCAAATTTATAAACACAAAATCCTTTAGTTTCAGTCCATGAGCGTAAAATGACCATTTATCGGTCTAACGATTACGGATAATTATGAAATCTGAGGAAAACGTAACCTGAAATAGCGTAAATATATCCCAGGTTCTTTCGTAAATATTATAGTTATATGCAATGAAATGCCTCTTACTTCAAACATTACGCAAACTAGTAGCGAGTGGCAGCTGAAACAACGGTATGTATATTGAAATAGCTTCAACACTCAAAAATAAATTCCACTTTGGAATTAAGTAGATTTATGTTTAGAAAAAATTTGAAATATAATCTTAGAAATAAGTTGTTAATAGGTATTCCTATTAACAAGGATCATTCCAAATATAAGAGCTTAAAATTTTACTGTTTTTTAAAAAAATTTCACGTGAACATACACTGGAGTTTCTTCTGTAAGGCCCCTTGAAATGTCCCCTCAACTAAAAAGGTTATCATGACAGCTTTGAAAATAAGAGAAGGTTTGATAATTTAATGAAAAGAATCAGGCGTTAGCGCTGGGAAAAGTCAGAGTCGATAGAGGAGGTGACTGGTGGAATATTGTTCGGGAAGATAGTTCATTCCTCTTAAAAGGGTGTATAGGGACCAAGAATTAAATAAAAGAGCTCAATGGAAGCAATTTTCCTTCACAGGGTCCCCTACAGGCCAAAGCGGACGAGGTCCTGTTGCGTACATGATTTGGCTGTCACTGACGCGGAAGTAAAATCCTTCATTCCACAGCGGTTGAGATTTCTTTAAATTTATATATGAGCGGATGTATTTATGCGTTAGATGGTCCCTGGCACGGGATTTAGTTCCAAGCATATCACCTCGGCATCCCCGAGGTGTTTTCCGTAAATAGTATCAAATATTTTCACGACCATTGGATGTTTCCTTTCTACCTATTAAATCTATCTAGAGGTCGAATAATATAATTATATATTTGATGGTGTTCATCCATAGCTTGATTTTCTAAATTGGAACCAAGTATTAAATAATTAATTTCAATGTGAAATGGAGGGATCACTTTCAAATAGTTCGATTTCTCACCGATTTATGTATCGGTATGCCTTGCTTCTTAAAATGATATGGGACGATGCGCATCACAATTACCAACTGGCTGCACTGCGAGTGCAACGATTTTTAGGGTACCTATACGTTTTATAGCTTTCAACTGCGGAATTATTGGTCCTGGATTCATATTAGAGTGATGTTTCTAGACACAGCCAACTAATATAAGGCTATGTACTTCACTGGGTGCACATCCATCTAGAAACCCAACCTGGCAGATCCTGGCTTTCGACTCACCAAAGAGCTTCGCACCCGATGAATTCGCAAATCAGATAATAAGTCATCATTAAACTTTACGGCTGGAAAATATTCATGAAAAGTTATTAATTGTACAAATGATAATTATCAACAAAGCGTGTCGCTAGTATTTATCTTGACACAAACTCGCGTAGCTTTCTCCTAAGCTAATTTATTTTTCCATGATTACGTAGGATTGAAGGAGATGAGATATACTCACTTTCCAACTTAACTGTTATCACAGAAACTAACTTTCAACGTTTAGTTATACATTTCGTGTGTAGAGTGCAATGTGAATAGGTAAAAATATACTCTTCGTCCTTATATCCTCCTTCTTCCTACAAGAAGAAGACTGATGCAACACCGATCTTTTCTGATTTCTTCATTTTATGAAATAGGCCACTCAAATGGACCAGGTGATTGGAGCGAGGGATTTATCCGGGGAATGTAGAGGGTTACTTGCAAGGGTTGTCTGTGGTGTGGAGAGTGGTGAGGAGGGAGATGTGGAATGACATTGAAGGGTCGGGGAAGGGAGCGCACAGCTAGAATTCTCGCATGCTCATTTTTTTCTCTTCTGTTAATTCATTTACGAGCGCAACCATCCGCTAACGAGTAAGATTTTAAACCGTGGCATTCCATGCAAGAAACAAGGATTCCGGTCGTGCTCCAAGCCTATCGTGAGAAGAGAAGTCTTGAATTTTTACTAAGGGCCGGTGCCCCGATGCGGATACTGCCCTTAACTACGAATACGTACCTGTCCCATTACCCCATTGAGCAAAACGCAAATATCTGTGATGGAGGGTTCCAGACACTCTGGTAAATGGTGCACGAAAGAAAATAAATCAATTGACAGCTAGAATTCGAGAATTGTTAAAATCTTGGAAAAACCCCTTCCTGAGGAAAATGCACAACTTGGAAAAGTTATCAGAACCTGGTAATGTCACGTGCAACTGCTTCTTAAAGAAAAATTTTTCCGCAGGTAGCAAAATACAAAACTTGGCCAGCATTATCTATGATAACAAACTGCTGAGTGTTCCAATAAACTGCGGGAGTTGCCGCAACAGTTACTCTTAGCGGAGTCATCCGCTAATATTCATTGTACTGCAGAGTGTTTTAAAAAATTCTATATGCCAGAAAGATTGAGTATCACTCAGAAAGGTAACCTATTATTTTTAAACATATTTTTAAGGCTTTGAATTTGATATTGGTAAACATATCCATGTCCAAGTTGAACTTCTCTTAATCAATGAATATACTCGTATGTACGTTGATGCTATCAGTTAATGGCTGAAGACTAGCTGGAGTAACCATTTATAAATATGGAAAATTCAATTTCTTGCGAATCATTATGTTTAATGTTTATTAAAAAATCACCAAATCTACATAGTATCTGATGCACTGAAAATAGAACACGGCCCAAACAGAAATATTCTCAATACCAAAATCAAATCCCTGATTAAAAAGTTAAAAGCTTTCAACTTTTAGTTACAATATTTAAAAAAATGTTTCGACTCTGTAGATGATTTGTTGAAGCGTGATACAGAGAAGAGCGTCAGATACGAGTGGATTCTAAGAAATAAAAAATATCAAGATATTAATTGTCATTTGTTCATGTTTTGTAATTCACATTTTATAGTTCCTATGATATAAATTGAATTAGGATACAGAATTAAGAACGATTGGATCCGGCAGAGTTCTTAAAAGAGTTAAATGAGTGGAATTTCTCTGAAGGGACGATAAAAACCGCAGAAGAGTGAAGTCCTCATGAGTGCGAATGCTTATGTATTTCTTCCTAAGAACCCTCCAGACCGTAAGGATCTCCCACTTTCGATGGTTCAAGCATCCATTTTTCGTGCGTATGAGAGAGAGAGAGAGAAATAAGGGATAATTAGGTTGAAACGTTGGGAGCGACGCCATTTAATAGCATATCATACCATTACTTACCACTTTTGGTGTTCTTTGAGTTAACAGATCGTGTTTATTGGTTTAAAATTCGATTACTCCCGCGAAATCATGAGGTCGTGCAACATTGGAAAGACGATATATTATCGTAAAATGAACGTGGAATGATTACATTTTTATGTCACTTTCATTTCACTACAAATTCATTCAAGTCTCTTAGATCTTTTTAAAGGAAACTACATTTATATTTTTTGCCATACTAAACAAACACTACGTAACAATAGCCCCTTAATTCCTTCCTTATTTGAACATTTATGAACACCATTTATCTCCAAGACAAATTTTTTAATTGAATAGCCGATTTTGGGTAGCTACTGCAATGCAATGAAACAAGGAAGCGTTTATGAATATTTGGGTAAACATTTATGTTTTAATTATTAGTTGCATGCATTTCACAGGTCTTAAATCATTATGGAATGCTCCAAAGTGTTAATATGAGAATAATCAATTTATTCCAAATATTGATCAAACTTCGTGAGGAACAATCGAGAACAGTATAACTAATCAATAATCTTTAGGCCGTTAAATAAAAAGTAGTCATGATTTTTTATTCAGCTAATTTATTATGAAAGCTTTAATATTACGATATTCTCTTCACTTAAAGTGTAACGCTTGTGTTTTACATTTATTATTCTTATCTGACTACTTGTGGTAATGAAAAACGCTTTCGCGAAGGGCATTTCTTAACCTTGAGGAGCAGGCAAAAGTCACACGGGACAGAAACCTAGATTATAAAGAGTTTGAGGACCACACTTCACATTGGTTCTCGCTAGAAAGTAAAAATCTTTCATTTCAATAATAACTGGTCCACCACATTAATCTACCAAGCAATAACGTGTTCATCCTGTTGCTTTAAAACGTATTATTTTGCGTTTAACATGGCCACGGGTGACTTCTAGTACATCCCTATAGTGTATGCCTAACTTATATTTGTGTATGCTGGTACGTCATAATGATATGCCACTCACTGAATATCGAATTATTAAATATCGTGATTTCGGAAGTTCCCACTCAGAGATTTTTAATTTGCTCTCATAATCAAAATGCTGGAGCCGCGTTTCGTCTGTAGTGATGACATTTGAAAGAAACGCCACATTTACCTGTGAAATCACATTCAACTGCGAACAATGTGCATTGGAACGTCATCCAGCACGTCTCATGTGCAGTTTTTCGGTTGATAACTTACGGGTGACACAAAGAAATGTTCAATGTTTATGATGGTGGTGTTAGCGTTACTCAACGATACCCACCCGAGGTCGGGTGGGTATCGTTGATAGAGAAGGTGGGTATCGTCTTAGAGAAGTAAACATTAACACCGAGCAGCGGTGTTAATGTTTACTTCTCTAAGACGAGTGACTAGCCAACCTTCCATTGAAATTCACTTTCTACATCTTTAAACATTTTAATCCATTTTCTAGCTGTGATATAGGGGGAACAGACTATTGATAAACCTTCTGTAGCATTACAGGGATCTCAGCTACCGATTTGTTTAGACGAAAGAAAAATTTCAATGCAGCGCATTGCTCGTCGCCTTTCACTCCCCAGCATTGCCGTAGGCGAACTGAGCATGCTTCAAATCTTACAGGCTACCACTGGCGCAATACATTGGCATCAAAACAATGAAAATTTCATCCATATTACATATTAAGCTAAAAACATATTGTAAACTAAAATTTTTACTCAGCTAATTATACCGATTAAAAAATTATGAATGACTACCCTGTACTACCCTGTATATATACAGCTTGGGTTGCGGTAGTCCAGGGGTAGAGGGTTGGACTACTGACCAGAGGCTCGATTCCCAGGTAAGCCTCTCTGGGAACCTGTAGCTCCACCCAATCTATGTGATTTTTCGGGTAATCGATCTTCCTGGGAAACCATAACTGGTGCAGGGAAAGGAACTGGCCTCGCTACCCTGATGTGTGAATTTCACACACCTTAGGGCTTAGTAGAGGGTGAAATCTACCATCACTTACCAAACCGACCTTTGGATTGATTACTGTGTTTGTGATTTGTTTATGTGTATAGCATAGCCTTCTTGGTAGAATACTGATTACGATGTCATCTGCATCTCCATAATACCCCGCAAGCTGAAAGAAGAAATTATGAAAATTCTCTCCAACAGAACTGTCGCTTCAGAATTATGTAGCCTTTTATCGACCGGTTAAAAGAGTTTCGAAATGTTTAATGCACTTCACCATAGGTATTCTGAGAACATGAAAATTAAACAGAAATTACTTGTCTTTCATGCCAGCACAATTATTTTTGTGCACAAACACATAATTGAAGCGATTAGCTGGTGAATACCACTTTCGTAAAACCAAAATAGACTTTTTTCGGAAGAAGGTTCCAGTTATATATATATATATATATATATATATATATATATATATATATATATATATATATATATATAAACACAGTAATCAACCCGAAGGTCGGTTTAGTAGGTGATGGTAGAGCTCACCCATGTACCAAGCCCGACGGCGTGTGAATATTCACACATCAGGGTAGGGGGGCCAGTTCCTTTCCCTGTGCCGGTTATGGTTTCCCAGGAAGATCTGGTACCCGAAAAATCAACTAGCTTGGGTGGAGCCGCAGGTGCCCAAAGTGCCTTGCCCGGGAATCGAACCCGGGACCCTCCGGTCAGCAGTCCAACGCTCTACCCGCTAGACCACCGCGACCATATATATATATATATATATATATATATATATATATATTTATACATATAAATATAATTAACCATAGAGCCTTATGTAAAAGCAAACGTTTTTCTCTGTGCCCCTTACAAGGTGATTTGAAGCGTAAGGTACGAAATTATATCTTCCTGCAGTTAATTCCTGAATACATTGTTTATCATGCAAAACTCTCTTCCCAATCCGAAGGGGGCACAAAATTGATCCTCTGAAGATGAACAAGCTGGCGTCAAAAATGAGTTTTTTTATGGTAACCACAGATAAAAAAGTGGAAATTTTTTTTAAATGCTCACACAAATGACTTTTTATATTTGTTGGCGAATTTACGATAGATGGTGTCTAGCATGAAAAACCTCAATTCTTTTAAACACATAGATAATTTAAATCTTACTTAAATACTTCTTCGTCAATTAATATTAATTCCATTAATAATTATTTCCAACATAAATGGGAAAAACAAAATTTTACTCCAGAGAAAATTGTTCCCGTTTAAAAAGTATTTGGATGTCCTCAAAACATGTGTTTCCGTTGACTTTATAAAGCGATTTTATTCATGAAATTAATTTCTATATATCCCTAACTCCACGTGCAATGGGCATAAGTCCTACATGCGGAGAAAATTAAAAGTAAATTACAAATTATAGAAAAAAAAACAATGGAAATACCGAAATTCCACGATAATAAGACTATCGACGAATTTCATCACAAGCAACATTTGAAGAAAACAGTATACTCTGTTGACTTCGTGCATGCTCAAGCTGGATTGGAATTCAAATTTTGCAATGCACACCTTATGCGATTTTGTAGTAAATTATTAAAATATAAATTGTATATATACTATATTATAATATATATAATTATATTGCAATTACACTAATCAATCACTCCGTTTTGTAGCAGAACGAGGGGTGAATTTGATGTTCGAGGTTATTTTTAATGAGTAGGTTTAATCTAATGGACGTAAATTAATGGGTAATCATATTGAAACTTAGCACAAAGTTTGTGGTTTTATTCATTTCAATAAAGATACAAGGGATATTTAACAATCTCAGTTAGAACTTATCACAAAATTAGAGAAATGATTTTTAAGATTATATTGGGGAGAGAAAATACATGTTTTACATTGGACTTATGCGGAAAAATACTAGTTTGTCTGTAAATATAGAGATATTGGATCTCCGTCCCTACCTCAAACGTGAGCCCACGAATGACACATTATGACAGGCAGGAAAATGGTAAGCGGCAGGAAAATGAGTGCTTCGAACTAGAGGACGGCTCACGGAAACAGTGGGGGAACTTTCGGAACAATCCATTTCCAACGTCTGGAAACGTTTAAACGGCCGGGAAACCTGCAGGGATCCCGGAAGCGTTTCTCGGGAGAACAGTCGCAGATTTCCTCCGCAAACTAAGCAAAAATGAGGGTCGGAGAGCGTTTGCGTTCTTTCGAAAAACAACCTTTCTCTCCCCCGCGCGCAAAACCCCTCCCCCCCCCTCCGTCCCGTGTTCGCTCTGATACGAAAACGTGGCGAGGAGAGAGAACACACCACGCTCGACCCCGGCGCAAATGACCGTCGGCAGCCAAGCGGGTCCCATCCCGAGCGAAATTGAGGCCCCCACGGACACGACCCGGGAATGAGGGAGGACGGGGGAGGGAGTGAGCGGCAGCAACACGCATGCACCTGTCCGCGGGAGAGAGATCGGGGGGATGGACGGCGAGGGAGGGGATGTGCGGAGGGTGAGAAGAGACGGCTTGCGTTCCCTCGGAGAGCGAACGTTCGGGCCGCGAGGAGATTAAGCGAGCGAGATCCGGAGCTGCCGATTGCCTCCCCTCCTCGACCCGACCCGAAAAACAATTGAGCGAGCGGGTTGCTGGTTCATGAGTGATGTCTAAATGAGCCGGAGCTGGCGGCCGCGATCCCTCTTTGATGCGGGCCACTGAGCGGCGACGTGCACCGGCGGTCCACCGAGGTGCATGATGGAAGATGGCGAGGGAGAGGGAGGCTGGGAGTATAATTCTGCTGGCCCCTCAGAGCGGACCCCGGACGGAAGAGATGGATTTGGAACTGAAAGGAGAGAGAGGGAGAGTGGGACTGGAACGGGTTGATGAAGCAGTCAGAAAATTGGACTTCTGCTGACCCCAGTTCAGTCCCCGAAAGGTCCCCTTCGAGAGTCTCAACTAAGGTAGTTGTGTTCGTCAAGCGGAATCTATTGCAAATGTAAAAAAGGTCATGGCTTATGATACGATAGCGCCCAGTCCCCGATTGATGTCGCCAGACCTCAAGTTGTGGCAATAACTCAAATACCGTGGTTTTCCGAATCAATTAATCTCAAGAAGTGATGATTTGTATCTTAAACTATGAGGGGTTACTAAGGAGAAAATGAAAGACTGGTTACTAAGAGAAATGAAAATAGTGTATTTTAAATTAAGGAAAGGAAAAACTCCAACAGAATACCGCTTCAGTTCACATAATCTGTATGTAATGCATTGCTCAGGTAAAAATATAAATGCGTTGTAATTATAAAATTACGTATCTGCAAAATGTCTTGTATGTTGATCTTTGTCTGAGCGTCCATGCATAATAATTATACCAGTGAGTACACCTACCATGAATTGATTATTATTATTAGGTAATCTACCGGTTAAGGTAGGTTTTTGGATGGACACAACTATCAAATAAACATTTTGTGACTCCCCACCTAGCAAACTAATCTATATCAGGTCCCTCTTCATCTCGGTGTACTTCTTTCCTCCCTTCATCCCGTCCAACATCCCTATCCTGTTCCTACCCTTACCTCGCTTGCCCAACATTCTCCCCTCTATTACCCTCTTCAACATTCCACTACCGCTCAATACGCCTTTCATCCATTTTTCCTGCCTCCATAGGATTTCTCTCAACAAACCCCTCTCCTCCCCCACCATTTCTAGTACTTCCTCATTTGTTTTCCTTTCGGTCCATTTCACCTTCTCCATTCTTCTCCACACCCACATTTCAAAAGCCTCCAATCTACGTCTATCCTCCTGCTTCAGCGACCACGTTTCCGCGCCGTACATAGCTACGCTCCATATCAAAGTTTTTACGAGTCTTGTCTTAACATCCCTACTCAACGTCCCCGTCATCAACTCCCTCCTCCTTGAGAAAGCCTCCTTGCCTAGCGCAATTCTTCTCCTTACGTCCCTACCACTTTGACCGTGTTGGTCCAACACACTTCCGAGATATGTAAACTGTTCTACCTGCTCTATTTTTTCCCCGCCTATTTTAATATTTAGCTTAGCCTTTTTCTTTCTGGAAAATCGCATAACCTTTGTTTTATTAATATTTATTCTCATCCCATATTTATCGCACTGAACCTCCAATTTACTCAACAATGCTTGCAACCCCTTGGCTGACTGAGCAACTAATGCTTGGTCATCAGCAAACCTAACCGATTTTACGAATTCCCCTCCGACTTTCATTCCTACCTCCAGTTCTTCCCATGCCTCTTTAATCATTTCCTCTACATATACATTGAACAGTACCGGTGACAATGGGCAACCCTGCCTTACACCTCTTCCTAACACTGCCCATCCGGACTCTCCGTTCCCCACTCGCACCTGAGCAGTCTGAGACATGTACAGGTTGCGGATCAGTCTCCTGTCCCTCCAATCCATTCCTATTTTCTGCAATACACGCATTAATTTTTCCCAATTCACTCTATCAAACGCTTTTTCGAAATCTACAAAACAGGCAAAAACGTCCTAATTGTATTCTATATTCCTCTCGACTAGTGATCCCATTACTGCAATGGCATCACGCGTACCTCTTCCTTTCCTGAACCCAAACTGATCATCCCGTAAGTAATCATTTGCCTTACTCTCTATCCTTTTGTTGATGATCCTGAGAATAACTTTAGCTGCGTGGGATATCAAACTTATTGTTCTGTAATCCTCACATGACGAGGCCTTTGCCTTTTTTGGAATAGGAACTAACACCGATCTCACAAAATCTTCCGGCCAGATTCCTTCCTCATAGATACTACGAATCAGTCCATATATGGCCTTCTTCCCACCTTTCCCTGACCATTTCAACATTTCTACAGGAATATTGTCCACCCCCACTGCCTTATTTGCTTTCATCTCCTTTAATGCCCTTTCGATTTCATCGTCGAGTATGCCTGGACCTAAGCTATCTTCTTCTACGTCATGTTCCTTTTCTATGTCTAACCTTGTCGGCCTAAGTTCTTTACCATACAGTGTTTCTATATATTCCTTCCATCTCTCTTGGATTTTTCCTGGTTCAACTATTATCTTACCCCATTTATCTTTAACTGTTAGCACAGATCTTGCCTTCTTACTTCCCGATAATAACTTAACCTTGCTGTATAGAGCACCAATTTCACCCTTCTTCTGTAGACTTTCCATATCCTCGCATTGCGTTTTCCACCATTCTTCTTTTGCTTTATTTGTGGCCCTTCTCAATTTATTGTTTAACTCTTTGTACTTCATTTTGCCTAACTCTGTGTTTACATTTTTCCATCTTC
The DNA here is from genome assembly GCA_037158775.1 of Hetaerina titia. Classification (NCBI taxonomy): domain Eukaryota; kingdom Metazoa; phylum Arthropoda; class Insecta; order Odonata; family Calopterygidae; genus Hetaerina; species Hetaerina titia. Next base: position 52,384,833 of record CM073771.1, read on the forward strand.
TTCTCTCATCCATCTTTGCAATCATCTCATCCGTTACCCATGGTTTCCTTATCCTTTTCCCGTTAACGGTTCCTATAGTGTCTTTAGCGGCTTCCAGTATCCCTTCCTTGATACATTCCCATTTTTCTTCGATAGTACTCAGTCATGAATTGATAATAAGACAAAATTGGAAAATATTTGCCCTTGTAAATTGATACTAATGTTAGTTAGATTTTAAATCCAGGATGAGATTTGGTAAGGATTTGAGTTTTGTCTCATGCGAATAAGCAATTAAGTTTAACTATTTGGGGATCGGGATGGTGCGGTGGCTACCGAGAGGGCCCGGGTTCGAATACCGGCGGCCACAGATATTTTTCAGTGGTATCTCGATCCCTTCTTGAGGTGCTTCGTGGAGGGCACTTTGATGGAGTACGCCATCCGTTGGAGGGGACGTATAGTTACGGACCCCTTGGCGCCTTTCGTTAAGAGCAGGCTTATGCCGACGCCGGGTTTGTCTCCACCCTTCATCCTTACCTGTCATCCCTAATGGCGCAAATGACCTGAGCTGTCGGTCGCCTCCCCAACAAAACTAAAAATGTTTAACATTTTATGTTTTCATGTAGTAGGAAAATTGGCGGTTACTTATCAGGAGCGTCCCTAAGGTAACTAAAGTTGTTTTATAAAACCGCACGTTCTGTAATACCATATTTTCTGTGGGACATTATGGACTCGGTTATTAAATTGGGAAGCGATTAGCGTTTCCGCCACCCTTTAAAATCAATCAAATAAAAACATGACTAGAAAATTCGATAAACTCATTCTTCGGTTCATTTAGTTATTCATTCATAAAAAATATGCATAACTTAACGAAACTTCCCTGTTCTGGGGAAAACTTGGCTGTTTTGAGAAATGACAATGCCAGTAATCTTTACTGTTACTCGTGGGCACATGGAATTCATGCGAATTTCTCTTATAAACATAGTGTAAATATGCGGTGGTCGAGATCCTCTTTCAATGGAAATCGCGACAGGAGGTTCCTTCTATCTATGGATCCGTTGAAATGACAAACATTCCGGATAAATTGCATAAACGATAGGGGTAAACAAAGCCAAAACCAAAAACCGGGAAGGAAGCCGCTCTGGAAAATTCTGAATAAATCTTTATAAATATATCTAACTATATTTTCTTATGCCTAGAATGCGTTTCCTATATCATCTGACCAAAGGAAACACTAACCACACAACTACATATACCAAATTTGCGGACTGCAAAAATAACCAAGGCTAAAGAGGTTAAACTGAAGAAAACTGTCTTCAAGACAGTTTTCTTCAGTTTAGACAACTTAGCCTCTTCAGCTTCAGACAAGATCAGTGGATCTAAAGGAGCGTTCATTAATACATTTTTAACTTACACACTGACATGAGCCACCATCCAAAAAGAACCATGGAATAAAAAGTCATTAAACTACATCAAAGTATAGGTGAGAGATGAATCTTCGCTTGTATCATGCATTTTATCTGGTAACATTAAGAGTTCTTCTTAAAATGAGACCTGCATCAAACGAATACGCGAACCATTGAATTATCATCAATATATTCACATGGTCGTATCTTCGATGGGTAGAGAGAGATCGTTCCAGTTCACATCTCGGGAAAAAAACGCTGGCACCTGCTCTGGCATGCTAAGTTCTTGATTTTCACCCCGGCATATTTCTCTCTGAACCCCCTCAATCGCGAGGAACACGCGCTTCCGTTGAGTTTTTCAAGGGGGATCGCAACATCAGAGATAAATAACTCCCACCGTCCCGCTGCCCATTGGAACGTACCCAGTTATTTTTGAACGACTAAAATGTCCACTTGAGCCCGGCGTAAACAACGTTCGGCGCGGGAGTGTAAAAATGAAGCTCGAGGTTGGGAACACCTCTCCCAAGCTTAGGCATATTAACCGTCGCCATCTCTTACATGAGGCGGCCGAGTCAGCCGGCCGCACGTGCGTCCGACACGGGCGGAAATGTCGTGATCGCCGCTCGTGAGATCGTGGTTTGACTGCGGCAGTTTATCGGTAATCACTTTGGCTTCGCTCTCAGCCTTCGCCCCGCTCTTCTACTGCCTTCCCTCCTCCACATTTTTTTCCTCTCATTCGTCCCTTACAAGCCCCTTTAACACCTTCCCCTCGTGCCTTTAACAAGACGGCTCCGTTACACACTCGCACACACACAAGCCCGCGATTCTTGTTGTACGAACGTATAAGTAAACCTTCGCTAGCGGAAGAAGGGGAGAGTGTAAAAGGAGAAGAAAGAGGATGGTCGGCGGCGGCGCGTGGGCTACCTCTGGTTAACACCCGCGCGCGTGCAATCGCGTTTTCTTTTGACGGAGACGGTAGATTCTGCGGCAGCGGGAGCGAAGATAAGGGGTGAGACGCGGGGGAGGGGAGAGGACTCGGTCGGAGTGGCTCTGGCGGCTACGGGGCGCGAACGAGAGGGAGGGGGAGGGAGAGAGAGACAGATAAGCACGGTATCCTCACATCTCGTATCTCTTCTGATCGCATACACTTGACCCGAGTTCTCATTTTCCTAACCTTCCAGATGCTATATCCTCACTTTATATCCCCTTCTCATTTGTCCTTAAACGGTTATAACTAGAAATCCAACGTATTCAAACCATTAATTAGTAATTAATACGGAGACTAATATGTCTCTCAGTGAATCTAAACTGGCAGCATTTTGAATAAACCTATTAACTCGGATCTACTAACATTCATAGATATTAAAACGCATTTATAATAGCGAGTAGTCATATTGATCAAGCTAGCATAAGTAATTATATTTCCTTTACGACTAAGTCAGATAACATTATGACTAGAATCCTTCAAGCACTAACTTGAAGTCAGTCTCGTATGAGGACATTTGATACGGCCTGGCACTTGCACAACTTGTGACTCGAGTTTCGCTGCACAACATGATCGTGTTTCACAGGCAGCCTACCAATCACCCAACGCGTATGTTCTGAGGCTGGCTAAAGAGTTAACATATAAAAAACAAAGTTGCATTTTATAATGCTGTGATTGAAATAAACCTGGCAATCTGTTAAAACTTAAGTGGTAGTGTAAATGACAGAATTATTCATTCTTCCGGAGATCAGAAAGGATTGAACATTTATTTTCTCTACCATTTATAACTAGAGGCATAACGATAGAAAATTATCAATAAAGTATTATGTAACTTTTTCACTTCCCTTCCTCCGTTGGCTGGATGAAATAATGGTCTTATAAGAGAAATAACATACCATATTTTGTAGTTCGAGAGAGGGGTGTCAAGGTGAAATATTTATTTTCTCTCAGGATTTTTTCCAACGATTAGTTTATAGTATTTTGGGAGAATAAAACTGAAAAATATCGTTGAATTAATCAAAATTTTTCACAATTGATTGGTTGTTCATACTCATTGTTATAATTTTAATAGGGCTTAATTACATATTGGAAAATAATTGGGATATTTTGGTTTCCTATGTCTCGACACGAATAAATATACATAACATGATATATCAGAGAAAAACAAATTGTTTTTAAAAAAACTTTTTAGTTGGTGGGAGTTTATCAACTCATTTTGTTTGAAGAAATAATGACATATTGTGTTTTTGTATCCCAGAATGCAGTACCGGGAGGGTAAATATCTGTTGGAAAACAGTGGAATCGCGTGAAAAGCAAGGGCCCGAGTATTTTAAGGGTACCCAATCCAAAGATTTTACATATTTTATATTTCATGAGAGAAGGGCATGACTTATATTGCCTCTTCTCCAATTTAATAGTAAACGGGCATTGAAAAATTAATACCTATGTCCTTTCATTTCTCACCTCCGAGTCATTTTCACTGCCTCTAATTGTACAGAAGTCGCCTTTTCTAATTTTCAATACTTTCATCTAGCTGTTTACCCACAGTATAAAGTAAAGTTAGGTATTCATATTATTACATTTTCTGATGTTCCTCCAAAATTATTCTCGGTTTGCACCGAGGTTCCCATAGTAGGAGAGGCATAACCTAATTGGAATAGGCTAAACTGATACTTCATTAAATAAAATGAAAACTCCTAGAGCCACAATGAACTGATAAACAGGTCTATACTTGTTAGTTTGGTTGCATACATCTAGGATATATTTTTATTCCTTAGTCGCGAGAGACGGGTGAAGATTTGGATAAATTATTACTAGGGTGTATGATTGACGTAGATGATGCCATGATGACACATATAAATTCCTCTATTGACCGTTGTTTGAGGTCAATTTCGATTAGAACATCGCGCTTAGGTAAATTAGTGAATCATTCACAGTGCAGGGATTCATCTTTTCCTTGTTCTTCCAAGGAAATGAATCAATTTTTCAATCAATGTGCAATTTTTAGCATTATTAAATATGAAGAATAAGACATGATATTTTGGTTGATAGTTCCATGTTTGAACTCTAATGTATAACTGAAAAATACGAGAGTTGTCAAGAAAGAAACTTTAAAAGGATAGGGCTAGAGCAACCATCTTCATGCATAAACATTTCTACATTCAGTGCGCATCCTACTGTGGTAGTGTACAGGCTGTGGGTTTTGTACTTTGCTCACTGAGAACTGTTAAAATGTACTTGCACTACAATAAAATAATCCCTCCAGTTGTCAAAGAGAGCTGTCAAGAAAGTGACTGACGTTTTGAAATAAAATATGAACCTAGTGTCAAAACAAAGTTTTATTATACACATTTGAAAGGCACAATCTTAAACTATGTTTATGCACAGATGCCATTCAAATAGAGGCATTTATCATAACGATACACAAGCTTTTTCAATTCCGTACCTGAATAAATCTGCCTCCTTCCATTTTTACCAGTTGTTAACACCGGCATGCAATTCTGCGTCTCTGTAAAAGTGCTGTTGCATGCCATATCTAGCGAGAAATTCGTTACTGTGAACCGCTGATTTTCCCGAATTTTTTCGTTGATCTTCACCGTCATTTCATCTATCATAAGGCTAGGTCGACCACTACGGTCCTCGTCGTGAACGTTGGTGCGACCATTTTTGAACGGAATGCACCACTGCCTGCCTCACTCCGCCTTCGCTCACTATTCCGTTCCCTTACACTTTTGAGTGTAAGGGAACGGAATTGACTCTGAATTTCAATTAGATTTTGGTTTTTTGCCGGTAAAAAACTAATCAAGGATTGCACTTCACAACTCGCGGAATTTTCTATTGCAGTGCACATTTTAATAGTTAGCAGTGAGCAAAGTAGAAGAACAAGATTGTGGCCCCAGCCCTACCCATCGCTACGCTAAGTCGAAACGAAAGTTATTTTATGGTTAACCTTCTTATTTTGTTTTAAAGTTTTGGTATTTTCTTTGCAAGTATGTTATATGTAACTGATAATTTATTAAAATTCAAACTATTTTAAAGGAAAAACTATGTTGGAAACCAGTTTGCAGTTAACTAAAATTAAAATGACGTAAGTTACAGTGTAAATACGCGAAGATTCCTGAAGTTAGACGTTTTTATCATAGCATATTGTTTTAAGCCGGGACGAATATTATTCGTTCTAATTCTATTCATGAGTCTGTTTCCTTAATTTTATTCTTGATATAGAATTAAAATTTTTTCAATTATGAATATTTCTTAACTTGAGGAAGGTGTGAATTATTCCATCCCAGAAATGGTATGTAGCTACTGGTAGAGCTTAGGGGTTACTTTCGTAGCCCCAAATGCGTAGATTAAAATACTGTTCATACATAATGTACGTAGTTTTTTTCAGTTCATTTTAAATTACGTTTTAGGGTTGAATATTTGATTTTAAGTTTAAAATTACGTTTTTATTTCCCTCGGTCGTCAGTCAGCTTACTTGGTGTTACCGATTGCTTTGCGCTCAGTTCAATACGGCCACAACTATTGACATACTTGTTATTATACTTATTGATCATGAAGAAAAACTTGTAAACGAAATTCAATAATATTATTAGGTAATCTACCGGTTAAGGTAGGTTTTTGGATGGACACAACTATCAAAACTATCAAAATATAATAATAAGTCATTAATAATAATAACAATAATAATAAATCATTACAATCTAAGCTTTTTAGATTTTAATGACTTATTATTATTGTATAGTTTTTGATAGTTGTGTCCATCCACAACTATACAATAATAATAAGTTATTAAAATCTAAAAAGCTTAAAGAATACGGCAAAGTACAGAAAAAAATGACTACTCATTAAATCGCCAAAGGCAAAATACTGATTCCGCTAAAAGAAAACTGTGATCCATTGCTGCCATATTTAGGTATTTTAATGACATATTTGAGCGTGGAGAGGAAAAGTCATGGGAGAAACTAATCCTAATTACAACACGATAGGTAGAGCGTTTAATTGATGGACCTTCAACAAAGTACAGAGTATGTTCGAGTAACATGAGTACGGAATTGTGATAAGTCATAACAAATTTATAATCAACCATTATTTTTTCTAAGGGATAAAATATTTCGAATGAAAAATTCTTTAATTTTTATTTCGAGAAATATATTTTAAATTACCAACCAATTTACGTACAACAGTAGCTCCAAGAGTGATATTTCTTAGCTGTATTAACCACGGTCAAGCTTAACCTCATGATGATCGTTACACATACATACGATTTTACTCTTTATAATTCACAAATGATGTATTCAGTAACTTTGATGCATCTGGTGGCTAGCGAAAAATGTGACTCATTAAGTTCTACCACCTTGAAGATCGATAAAATGGCGATAAAACCCTGTCTAAACCAAAGATTATTTATCATTTAGTATCTTGATAAGTTTTTTCAGACCCTAATTTTCAGGCTCTACAGCCGACTAGAGAAAAATAGAATTCACCTTTGAAAGGGGAAATATTAAGAAAATTCGTTCCTGTAGAACTCACAAGGAATTTCGGTGTAAAAAATGAAAATTGGAATCTATTATTCTTTTACAATTAATATCGCCTCTTAAGTTTATAGCCAAAAAGGGATCAGTTTTTGGGGTTCAATTGATAGAAATTGACTGCAAACTCTCCGACCAAAATTTTTTTCTCCGGTCGCGAAGAAAATACTTGATGGAAATAAAACTTGGGTAGGATCAAACCAAATCAAAAGGAATTGAAGAGTTAAGTCTTTTCCTGATTTACAATCTTCCACATTTGCTTTTTGTAGTTAGTGTTATTGAGAAGATTCATTGCTGGACTTGCACAATAGGTTATTAATATATGTTAGAAGCAGTACTTTAAAGTCTGCAACTTCTCTGGGGACACAGGGACGAATTTATATGAAATATGTGCTTATAATTCCTACAATAACCCTATCTTAGCTCGTGATGTGATTTTACAAGACCAACCAAGCAATCCCGGGACAATTCTCAAATATTTAGATGCATAAGTAGAACATTTCCAGTGGAATTTTCGCTACCATTATCACATTTCTGCTTCCAATGACTTTAGAATGATCTCTAGTGTCCCCTTTGGAATCTACCCCAATTCCCCGTCTCAGAGGTCTCTTTCCTTTTCACCTACCTTTCCACCCTAGCTCCTAGAACTACCCATACCTCTTTCTGACCGCATTTCATAAAATTCTTGGCTTGGTGAGCGTCACACGCAGTAGTTAAACGGACTCGCCTACTGTATCATTAATTCCCTATGCACGCGATCTCTCCTCGTTAGGGCATTAATTCAAAGATCATCTCATCATCATCCGCTGCTAGCTCACTTTTAACACACTTACTCACGACGCAATCGGTTTCTAACTCATCCCAAATACCATTTATACTCTTGTGCGTCTATTTTGCAAAGAGGTTGGTTCGTGTCCGTTAAGTAAGCAGTTCAATTTCTTTCCTCACTGCGAAGAAAATGAGTATATTTATTAGTCGCTTCATCCGTCGGTCGAGGTATTTTTACGCACTGAATAGTCGGGTTCAAAGGCTCGAAAACTTTTTCTTACAGTTCTTACGACAGAATAAGCGTTTTTGAAGTAACTGCAAGAGCACTTAAAGCAAAAATATTCCTGGTTCATCCAAAGTAATAGAATTCTTCAAACTAAAGTGCCGGACGGACTCTCATTATCCATAAAAATTATTATAATAATTGGTGAACAGTTTTATCGAAAATATTTGCGGATGAAAATGGTTTTTTAACTGTAATTTCGTCCAAATCGGGGATGAGGTGGTCAAGGGGAAGAGCGTTAGGGTGCCCGGGTTCGACTCCCGGCCCCACCTCTGGGCACCCTCAGCTTTCCTCGTGCTGTGCGATATTTCGGGTACCTAAAATTACTGGAAAACAATAGACAGCTCAGGAGAAGGAGCTGGTCCCCTACCCCGACGCATGAATTTCACAAGCTGGGTACTTGTGTGAACTCTACCCTCACCTGTCAAACCGATCTTCTGGTTGATTGCTGTGTTTATGATTTATTATGGTCGTTCACTGACTGAAAATGACGGATATCGCGACCGCGTATCTATTGAGTAATTGTAATATTAATTGGGCACTCGCATGAACAATTCAATCGGAATAACTAAGGCAAACATACTAGGGAAGCGGTGGAGTCACCTACATGAAAACAAACAAAATACACCGTGAATCAATGCAGATTACAAGCGAACACTCTCGTGGATCGCTAAAAGGTATTTCCAGCTTCCGTAAACTTCAAGTAAAACAGTGCTACGTCAACACCCCTCATGAAAATGAGAAACTCAGTTGCCCTTCGTGTTGTCACAATTTCCTCTAAATTGACAACTACACGACTTATCGGGAGTGGAGCCTAATTCGGTTGCGCACCTCCACAAACTACACGCCGCGCTCCGCAAGAGAGGCGGGAGCGATCCCTTCATGCCTCCATCCCCAAGTCCCTTATACTCCCCCCACGCACGCACGCAGGAGGCAATCAAAAACCCACGCCGATGACTCTTAACCGACGGAACCGGCGTCGGTAACGTACCTCGCGTCCGATACCCATGTTATTGCCCTTAAATCACCCGATTACGATTGGCATAAACCCCCTTATAACTGAGTTAGAGGTGAGAGAGAGAGAGAGTGAGGAGGGAGAGAGAACGGCTCCCTCCATGGAGGACATGCGGATTAGAAATATGCGCGCAGACGCGCACTCGGAATGAGGAGAAGTGAACTCCGTGGTGGCGTGCGAGTGGGAGGGAAAAGGCGGTCGCGTCCATGTTATTCGCCATTGAATAGGGAGGAAGGAGCAAGGGGTGGTAGCGGGAGAGGTCTTCCGTCTAGGGTGGAGCGACGCGCCGTAAAACAGGCGGATGTTTCTCTTTTATTTCTTTCGATGCACTGCGGCGGCAAAGTAGAGGGAGGGCGACGGAGCGGGGGTCGGTTAAAGGCGCCTCTTCGGGCGCGGGCGGATGTAGGCGACGGCCTTTGTCGGATGTGATGTAAGAGGCAGTATTAAAAGAGAGTAAGGGGGAGAGGGGGCTCCCCGGTGGCGGGTGAGACGTGTCGGTGGGGCGTTGGATGGGTCATGAGAGGAGAGCAAGCGGCGAGTGGGCGTCTTTGGTGGGAGGGGGAACGCCAACTGCATTAGCTTTACATCTGGATTTGCATCTACAAACATAACCTGCAGACTGGTACACGAACTTGTGACGGGGCACAATAGGCAGTTATTCTAATCGAATGTACCGGTAACTCATGTAGCTGAATCATTAATTGTTTCTGAATCGAATGGCATGCGGCATGGTCTACCAACAATGGTTGTGTGTTTAATTTTCGCTTTCTCTCTGTCAATAAATATGCTAGGGAATAGGAAAGAAATTCTCTGTGAGTTAAACAATAAATTGAGAAGGGCCACAAATAAAGCAAAAGAAGAATGGTGGAAAACGCAATGCGAGGATATGGAAAGTTTACAGAAGAAGGGTGAAATTGGTGCTCTATACAGCAAGGTTAAGTTATTATCGGGAAGTAAGAAGGCAAGAGCTGTGCTAACAGTTAAAGATAAATGGGGTAAGATAATAGTTGAACCAGGAAAAATCCAAGAGAGATGGAAGGAATATATAGAAACACTGTATGGTAAAGAACTTAGGCCGACAAGGTTAGACATAGAAAAGGAACATGACGTAGAAGAAGATAGCTTAGGTCCAGGCATACTCGACGATGAAATAGAAAGGGCATTAAAGGAGATGAAAGCAAATAAGGCTGTGGGGGTGGACAATATTCCTGTAGAAATGTTGAAATGGTTAGGGAAAGGTGGGAAAAAGGCCATATATGGACTGATTCGTAGTATCTATGAGGAAGGAATCTGGCCGGAAGATTTTGTGAGATCGGTGTTAGTGTGAGACCTTGTGAGGATACATCTGGAAATCTACTCAGAAAAAAATAATTGAGATTTGAACAGAACACAAATACCAATAAGCTTTATGGCTCAAGAGAAAGGTACCAATTGTCACGCAAACGCTGGATAAAATGAAATCAGTCACTGAACACTCAAAGATTCAAGAGAGGAAGAAAAATGTAAGTCCAAAGGTACTTTATTCTTCACGAACTGGATTACGATATGTGATGACATCCTCGTGTGACAAAGAAGCATCTTAAATACGGAGTATTTGTTATGTGCCCATTTCCCATTTCGCAAAGTACTGACCGTGGTCAAGTATCTTGATCACGGACAGTACTTCGCCACTGTTGTCTTTCCCGTTGTCAAACTTTCCACTCCAGTTGATTGTCACCTAGTTGACGAAATATCGGTATAGACTTTCTCTCAAATATTCAATATTGGCTGTAGGATATAGATACAGATACATTCAAGGATTATTTTTTCCTTAAAAACTTTACAATTGCCCCGAAAAAGAAGGAAATGATAAATTAAGACGTATTGAATTTACTATACACTGCTTCCTCTATAGTGAATGAATATTTTTCTATCACTTCTTGCCACGCAACATGTCCACACCTAGGAAGGTGTAAAACATAAACAGAATTAAAAGAAATATCCAATCTCATTTCAATAGAATATCAGAATTCAGCTCACCATAATATCAAAATGCAATACCTAAATTAGTCAGTTTACATATATCATAGAGTTAAAAATCGGTACATATACTATATATCCACTGATTCCTCAAAAGTTTACCTCCTTAGCTTTGCCTCGTAACTATCGCACCACTAGTTTACAAGGCACGTTTTTTAAAATATACCCAAATTATTCTATTTTTCAAATAATCAACGCACCACGAGGTAAAACAGGAATGGAATTGTCAATTTTTAAACTACTAATCGACCATATCTACGTTATAAACGCATGATTAAAATAATCGAAAGTTTTCATTCCCTCACACTCTAACGAACTGTTACGAAATACGAGGATATTTGAATATTTGAGCTAATTTAAATAGTTTCTAAATTCGATGAATATTTTCAAAAATCAGGAAATAAAGGGTGAGGGGTAACGGGGGACACAGAAATGACCATAGACAATGAAAACATGCCTTCAAATGGAACTGAGAATTGTTTTAATATATTTTATTGAAGGTGGGTAGAAATTAAATTGGAGATGAGATCTCATGACTCAATTGATATTATCTACTGAATGTATTGCATGAAGATGTGAGTAGTTTTACGAGTGTTGAACATCTTAGCTATTGTTAGTGTAAATCAGTTATTTTTAAAACCAATATTTGGTAACAATAACTACAGCCCAGATTAACCTATTTTGACTTATTAATTATACTTTTTGTTGCCACATTGTTATTCATTAAAAAAATCATTAAAAGGAACGTAATTGTGATCATAAATGATCACTTTGCAAAAGAGAAGGTATTTAACGGGAGAAAATACGGGTACCAAATTACGGATTTGATAGAATTAAATAATCTTGGGATGCAAAATGATTTACAATCCTTTAAGACCTACGTGATTATACGTTCTTCAATAATAATAAATAACCTACGATATGTAGATTACCTCACTTACATATTGCACATCTACTTTTATAAGAGCTTTGGGCTTTGGAGTAATATTAATACCTTCCATATAAAGATGCAGCTAAAGTTAAATTTTATTCATCGCCATGCAAAAAGGGGAGACATGGATCGCTAGAGTGACAAAAATCGAGAATCCAAACTTTTATATTAGCGAGAATACCTGGGGTCGTAAGGAGACATGTCCGAATGGGAAAGAAGAGGCTAATGGGGAAGCGGGTCTAATTTGCCCGCAGAACCAGCCGGGCAGCATCGCAGTGCGCGGGGAGTCTCCCCTCCTATGGTGGGCGACGATTCGGTGGGAGCGGGAGGAGGAACGGGAAGAGGAGCGGAGAAAGGTACGAGCTGTAGGAGGAGATCTGGGAGAAGCGGAAAGTGACTTACGTCCCTTCCCTGACTCAATTACCCACGGAGACAATGTCGCGTCGCGGGGTGCCATCTGGACGACCCCGTAGCCGCATGCCTATCTACCAACCGGAGAAAAAAATTGTGAGGACTTTTTTTTCGTAGAACGTTGTTACTGCTGCCTATCTCTAGACCCACTCCCATCTATGTGGTCTTGGTCGCACCGCATTGTAGCCCTCCACTCCTCCCCATCCCAATACCATTGCGGAGACATTTCCTTGCTTCCTCGCTAGTGCGCCTCTCATTCACAACGGCAAAGAGATCCTCAAGGGGTCCAAACCACCGCTCCACCCACTGTGAGAGCTTGGCGGGGGAGTATAACCAGTTGGGAGAGGACAAGATGGAGGCACCGCGCAGCGGGGGAACTTATGTACAGGAAGAGAAGAGAGGTCTCCTTGCCTCGATGGGTGGGATGGAACTATGGGAATGAGACAGAGGGGGACAGCGTTGCCCTGCGATGCGGACGGTGGAGGACACATGGTTGGGCGGGAAGAGGAGGGACGACGCGTGTGGTGGGAGGGAGATATTTCAAATGGAGTCCACCCCCAATTAGTCCCGGACCGAAGAAATGCAAGATGACGGATTTGAGTTCGTTGTGAATTAATTGTTGTTTTCACAAGGTCCATAATTTATGAAGGAAATAGCTATGGCGTGATAAATGATCTGCCCAAAATACCCAACTATGGTACGATGACCTTGACAAAAAGACCTACCCCGCAGTGCTGAGTTGGTTTTTATCGTGAGATTAATTACCTCTGAATGTAAGACAATTTTTGGCCGAGAAAAACTTTTGAATTTCGGGAGGTAGCACACTCGTTATTTTATCCGACAAATGAATAGAACATAGAGGAAATTATAAGCAAGGAACTTGATCGAATACTTGTAGCCTCCTCACAATGAACTCCCAACTTGGAAGAAGAAGTGAAGTGAGAAGTGAGAAGTGTCCAGCGTATTCGAAAGAAGTGATTACCTAAATTTAGTTCATGACTACTAACATTAAAATATGATGCTGAATGCGATGCGTGTTGCCAAGCTGGTGATCAACTCCCGAAGTAAGTTAGCTAAACATGATCAATGGTGACTCAGGGACAGCAGTTTTTCCTTAAAGGCTTTCGCACCTTCTCTTGCCACGCTCGCTGTGAGTAATGCGGACCAAAGTTGCATGTTATTCAATACACACGGGACTCAGGAAAAAAGGGAAGTCCGGTAGTTGCCAACACGGTCATCAGGCAAGGAGAGGTGAAGAGGAGGAAAAATATGGGGAAGGAACGTAAGGAAACAGAGAGGCCAAGAAGAAGAGTTCTTAAGAAAAGTATGGCATAACTGGAGGAAGCGGAGCGAGAGGTCAGGATCAGTACCCACCGGCCAAGACGGAGGAGAAAAATGTAGAAGGGTTCGCACTGGGGAGAAAGGGATGAGGAGAGATGAGGAGAGAAGGAATCGGGGACGGAAAGAGGCGAAGAAGCCAAGGGGAAGGGTATCCGTGCGACGGGAGCAGGCAATAAGGAACTCGGGAGAGAGGACAGAAAGATTAATCGTGCCTCCTAACTTTATAAGTGACCATCTAGGCTTATAAAATACGTTTGACTACTCAAACACGTCAACGGTGTAGGCTTACAAAAGTCCAGCGGGTGTACCAGGTGCCTTTTTCGTACAATGAGCGTCTCATGCAGAGTGACTTAGCGTCCTTCTGAGGGCAGTTAAGATGGAACATCAGAATCCCTCATGATCAGTACATCCTTCCATCATTCTTGCCTAAGTAGCTGATCTGTCATCGATACTGCCACTTCGAAAAAATCATCGCTTCCAGAGCAATGACGAAGTCTCTCGTGGTCTAAACTGTTTCAAGAGGCATTGAAATAAGAGATTATTGAGTAAAAGTCTTCGGACGACGTGATATCAGCATTTTATTCATTTTAGACATCAAGGATTTTCGACTTCGCTATCCACGACTCACTAAGTGAAACAATTAATTATAGAGGAGTTTTTCTTCAGTTTTTATTCATCACCTCGGGTCGTGCGAAGAAGGATCGGGAGAAACAGCAGGGCACAAAACGAAGGCGCAAAGGTTTTTGCCCAAGGGACTGCTTCCACAGAAAGCGTTCTAGTTACGACTCGGCTTCTGATGACGCTCGAAGGTTTAAGAAGACCGTTCTCTTGCTAACGAGATTCCATGCTAATGGAACTTGAGTTATTTTTTATCATTAATTATCAGATCTTCCGCTCTGTAAAAATCCAGCAATCCTCGCACAAAACCAGCTAACTTGATAAAAACCTTCGTATTATCCTTTCATAGTAAAAACGATTTTTTAATAACTTACTTTTTAATACGATTTCACTGTAACCAACTAGGATTTGAAATAGTACTACTTGATCCATGTTGAGAGTACACAGTTAATTTAAACTTCTGTTTAAAATTCACTATGTGACGATCCAATTCCATATTACTAATCAAACTATTCGCCGTATATAAATACAAGTATACGTTTTTAATCAAATAAGATAGCAATGTATAAGCATCTATAAGTTTAGAAATATTATTTTTGTACATTGCAATGCGTATTTGGGTATTTAGACAGAGAATATCCGAAATATTTTGCAAATATATTATGGTCCATGAACACTCATTCCCAATATATTGGCCAAAATATGAGCGTAATTATTCTTAAGAATTAATTCAATGACCTGACACGTTTAATAATCTTTTGTACTTTCCCCGTGAGTCTTCATTTGGAAGAAAGATAGGCATGGCTCTTTCCAATCCGTGCCCTTGGTACCTGTTCTTCCAGTAAATATTCAGAAGCATTAGGACCGAGAGAGAGGAATTAAATACCAGACCATCCTGATCCGCTTCTGGCGACAGTGAACCCTGAAGTTCTGCTATCCTCTCTTGCATCATTATATGGGTTTCGTATGCCCGCGCATATTTTTCCTTCGACTGGACGGCAAAAAATGGCTTTGCTCTTGGCAAGTTAACATTTTAAAATTTTATTTATTTATTCTTTTTTGAATGCCGCTGGAAACTCTTTCTTCCTATCACAGGTGCAAATTATGTTGAAATGGAAATGTATAAATTAGTCATGTAATGATTTCATCAAGAAAAATTGAACGGAAGAGAATGCTATTTGTCAACTTTGAATCAGCCTCATAATTTAAGCCATTACCCGAAGGAAACCCTACCGCACCTTTTAATCTAAGAGCTAACTGTAAAAAAACTGCTTATCTCAAGGAGTGTGAGAACGAGTTTGATGGTGGTTCCTTGAAAAGTGATGACGAAGTCAAAAATAATTTTTTGAAGACGAACATTAGAAAGTTCATTGATGAGAATGAAAACCGTCAGTTGTTGAATTATTCACTCCTTGTGTGAGTGTTAACGAGACAATTGCTTTTAAATCGGCCAGTTTGTTTAGGATTTCAGCTAGTGACAACATTTTTGGAAGATCATGATGACCATACCTCGTGCAGTTAGGTGTATCATCGATTTCTTACACCCAGTCAATTACCAATTTAATCACTTATGTCACTGAAATTGAGCAAAGGACATGATTTGTTACCTTGTTTCCGTATGCTGCGTCAGTCATTAAACAAAAATTGAAATAAATATTCTAACTGGAAGAGCATAAAATATTGTTTTTCTATTTTCTCAGACTCTTGCTTCTATAATGTATGGAGATCTCTTAGAACATTTATTACCTGAAATCCTAATGAAATATACCAGCTAATAACAGGAAAGTGGAACAGGATAAGAAAAGGAGCTAGATTTTTGCTGGTCATTTCCTGCCGCCAGCCTCGCGCTTAGTGACTTGCGGGATGTCGTTATGTACTATGCAGATTTAGACAGCTTCGGAGTGATGTGACAAAAAACATTCCTCCAGTGAATCAACACCATGCCCATATAGAATAGCGATTTAATTCTTGAAAGGTTTCTGATCCTTAAATATTAAAGAGAAAATCGTCATTTTAAGTCTCGTACCGCTCTCCGAGAGAATGCCATTCAACAATAATTTCACCACTCCGGCATAAATTTATAACTACCTAGAAAATGAGCGACGAATGTCGTGTTTCTGTTACTGAATTCAGTTTTTTTTATAGCTAAGTCGACCCAAAGTATTGTCGCAACATCTGCACGTTTCAAATGCCCATTCGGGCTGCACGTGGATATTACATTTTTCCAGAGGCGACAATAATAATGAACCTTCTGAGTAAATATTTAAATACATGTCATTTTAATGCTTGTCTTCGAATTCATAAACTCCACACATAAGGAAATATGCGATAAGCATGAAGAAAGAAAATAATGTCGCTGGAAATGGAAATAGAAAATTAAATAAATAAAAGTTAAAAAATTAAGACTTTTGTTTGAAAATTCCCTCTTAGAAAAACACCATGAGTAGCTACGGATTTGGGGGAGTGTTTGAAAACTTTTTACGGTAACAGTAATTCGATGAGAATCAAAATAAAATTATATTCGTTTTCGTCGATAACATTTTTGAAGCTCTTAGCATATGCGTGAGCTTTTAATACCATGCGTCTAGAAAACTACCTTCTCTAATGTTAGTTCGTTACGAATAATTTACAACAACACTTTAAAATTCATCCATGGTAGATCATTTTCTGTTGACGAGGAAAAGACATCACCTATGCCTACTGGTGGTTAATTTAAAATTCCCTTTGAGGTAATCACTTGGAATCGAAATAAGCGCACGGGGGCAAAAAAATGGAAGAATGCTTGATTCCCTTATCGATTCTCTTGTACACCTTCCAAAGCCACTGATCTTTCTTTGAAATGGTCTGCACATAATTAACGGGTTGTTCCCTGATTCTCTTTTCATTTTTTCCTTTTGTTACGCCATTCTCAGTTTTTGCCGCCTAAAAAGTTGAGAGTTTCAAAGAGATCCAATCTCCTTTATTGTAATATACTATATCAAGCAATTTATTACAGTATCGGCCCAGGATTGTATTCTTGTGTTATCCTCGCCTGAGGCCCTACTGAATAAGCCTTTCTCAATCCAAGCGCTATAGCGGCATAGATTTTTCTCTTCCTCAAACAAGACGCGAAAAAGTGAAAATTGAAATCGTCGCATATAAAAATGTTCAATAATCATGCCCTTAATCCTTTAAATTTGTTTTTCTTTAATATATTAATTTTTAGGAATACATAGCAGACAGAATTGAAAAAAAACAGTCGTGTAATCGTTCATTGAAGTTATCTGGCCGGATTTCGCCCGTGGAAGACATTTCGACTATTTGGGGTGACTATCATCGCCTAAAATTCTTCCAAAACACGCATTTAAATGTTGTATAAAACTCAAAGTATCACGTCTATAACTATCACTCGATATCAGTTTAACCTATGAATAATATCAATGAAAAGTAAAAGAATATATAGATTAATAAATAAACATAAAAAATTGTTACCCAAATTGAGGAAATATTTATTTTTTTCGTGAATGTGATACTCAGATATTTCCAAATATTTATTGCATCTGTTTTACGAAGTCATAAATCTAAAACCTAAAATGTGTCATGTACTTGGGGGAATACTTCTGAATCGGCAAATGTGGGCATTATACTAGATATTTGAAGACTAAAAATTAAAAAAAAAAACTGAATGGACACCTTTAGTTTAACCAACCAATTTCTTTCAAAAAATAAAGGTAGCACTGACGTGAATTAATGGTACTCATTATTTAACCTAAAAGAAAAGAATATTACTTCAAACGCATTGTAGTTTACATTTAGCAATGAAGTTCGATCACTTAATTTTAAAATCATCAAAAAGCTTCCAAATGAATAAAGAATGAATCTGAAATTAGAACCCTTTCCCGACTTGCTTATACGCTTAAAAAAATATTTTCTTAATCGAGGATAAGCTGTTTAAACGAAGTCACCCTTTGTCGGTGAAAAATATGCTATGCAATTGAAATAAGCTCTCTGATAATTCGCAAAATTAAATGAAAACCGCAGCGGGCGAACGAATACGCCCCTAAATTTCAATTTTCGGAATGCCCTAGCTCTGCTGAATACATCGAGTTTTTCCATATATATTTTCTTTATTTCTCTGAAAACTATTTGTATAACATTTTTAAAATTCGGATTTAAAGCTATAAAAATAACCAGTTAAAATTAGCTGAAATAAATAAAGAACACACAGGATTTAGAGTTGATAGTTTAATAAAACGGTAATACTGTGATATAAAAAAGGTATATTTTAAATCACATTTAATAATTATTCAGTTTTGACTTTTTGTGTCATTCCCAAGTCGTCAAAAAACATCTGACAATCAAAGAAACCATGGGATGATAAATTATTTGGCAAGACCACCGGATCAAATTGGCAAATATTTGGCAGTAAAGAGCGATATTTCGGGAAGGGTGAGATATACCTCACTTCTTACACCAAAAGACTATTACATTTCCTGAGGGCTGTCAATGAGATTTATAATCGCCAAACGTAAGAAAACAATAACATCGGATAATGAAGAAATAATATTTATTTATTTCCGTTCAAATCTCTGACCAAGCTCATTAGTTCCAATTTAATTTTTTATTAATAGCCTTCTGCCCGCTCGAGAGGAAAAGAAATTTCTTGGAATCGCTCCGAAGAGATAATGATGCATCTCCTCTCGAAGGATATGGGCATTTGGAGCACCCGATCAATCCCAAATGCCACCACTCACAATCCCCTCTTCCAACACAAGTTCTCTCTCTCCCTTATCACCCACCCCCTGCGTAAGCGACCCTTTTTCAAGCGGCAACCCCCTTCTTCATAGGCTCTCGGCGTGAGCGGGCGGGACGAAGGCAAGGATGATGTTGGGGGCGGCGTTCGGATAGGGATGAGAGGGAGTGAATGGTGGGGGGAAGGGAAGAAGGAGTTAGTGGGGGAGTGTGGGATGTCCGGTAGGGAAACGGGTGCCGGGGGTGGCTGCCGACGGGGCGGGGAGGATTGTGAGTGTGGGGGGTGGGGGGGGGCGGACGGGGTTCGCGGGAATGGGATCGTCCGGCTTTTGCGTCGTCGGCCTCCTCCGTACATCGCGTGCGAAGATTCCTTCTCCTGGCGCCCGCCCCCGCCCCAGGGGTGGTGGATTGAGAGGGAAGGAGGAGGGGGGAAGGAAAAGAGATAAGGTGGGGAAGGGGATGAAAAAATGGGGGGCGAGAGATATATGGGGTGGGGTGCGAGCGCGAGTCCGTTGCCCCGCTCTGCTTTGCTCGAAGGGTGCGTGCGGTCGGGCGGGGAGGGTTGGGCAATGTGGGTTGGAGGCACGGGGGAGCAAAGGGGGGAGGGCGTGCCTGGGGAAAGGATCAGGGGGTGAGGGGCCCCGGACCGCCCTTCGTGTCTACGGAGGCATGCGAGAAATGGACGGAGAAAGTAACAGTGGAGACGGAAGGATGAGAGAGAGAGAGAGGAATGAGGAGATGAAGGAATGGAGATGGGAGACCGGAGATGAGAGGGAAATTGCGAGTACGAGATGAGTAAGCCAAGAGAAGTTCAACGTGTATCGAGCGATAAACTTCGATCACAGAAATAAAAGGATGGAACTGACAAAAATGCACGGGGGAAAACTGCCAAACTATGGTCGTAACATAATTGGAATTCTAAGTATCATACATACAAAGCCGTTCAATTAAGTCACTTTTAGAGGTAATACGTTCGTAAGGCTACACGTCTTTTATTCCTGTTTATTGAAAGAAGCTATCGCAGATTTTGTAGGAGATAAGCCACCCAAAGAAGTGTTCTTAAGGAATGCCAAAAAATATCGGATGAGAGGTAGATCGCAATTGATTTGTCGATCGATGCATCACTTCTTATCTAACAGAAGGAAAATCCTCAAAATTAAATTATTTATATGAATAAAGAAGTATTTTCAACACGTAAATAGCTTTTTTTAAGTCATGGAAGTGGAGAAAAGTCATATCTAATAGGTGGCAGCATTCAAGATGCTTGGCCTATCTTTTTTCGTGCCTAAACTCCCCGAGGAATATAGTTTAAAATGCATATGTATCAAAAGCATTAAGTTCTTCGCCCAACTACTGACTTAACTAGAATGTCATCTTAGGCAACCACAATTGTATTTTAGTCAATAACCCGTGAAAGAGGTGAATATATAATGTTATATTTGTAATTATTTAAATTGCCTTTACTTCTTCAATCAAACGACAGTTGTGAGCAATATCATAGTTATATGACTCAGAAGTTTAAATTCTAAGATCGAAAGAATTATAAGGATTTCATTTTTCATTGGAACATCACGCTCATAGCAGGTAAGATAATTATGCTCTCGCCTCTTCAGATGTAACCTTACTTATTTCCGCCTCATAAACCCCACGCATACATAGTTAACTCTGGAATACAATACACATTTGCGATACTGGACCATGATGTTTTTACCTTTCAGCACCACAAAACTACTTGCTTGAATTATTATTTATTATAATTAGATAAATGAAGGTTAGTGCCTTAATACCGTCCACCCATATTGTAGGTTAGCGATAGTTGTTAGATAATGAACGATTTCTTGGTCATCTTAATGAAATTTTTAAAAGCAGAAGCAAAAAGTAACGTTTCTTTTAATGCATTCTTCGTTAAAATCAGGAAGTAGATTCCCTGGAACGATCCTTTACAATTGTTGTTGTACATTTGCAGTTCTCTCACATTCCTACGCATATTCGGAGTACATAATATGGCCTTAAGCGCCCTAGATGAATCAAGCCGCGGCCTGGCGGAGCTCGGCGGCCGTAAGGTCAGTGCACTTTACACGAAGTCGTAAAAACACGCTAAAAACCGCGAATCAAGCGCAAGGGAATAGAGGTAACAAAAAAGACAGAAAGTGTTGAGGAGCAATAAAATTTATATGAATGTGCATGTCTTCCCGATGGAGCAGAGCGAAGAGTTCATGGAACGGGGAGGAGGAGGACGGTGATGGGTGCAGACGATGGTAGAACTTTTGTTCGGCATACGGCTGGAATTGTGTTAGACGACGGTGGAAAAAACGGATGTGACGGGAGAAAGAGATGCGGCTCAAAAAAGAGGAAAACGATCAAAAAGAAGAATAGACCGGCGAGAAATGAAGTAGGCGGGTTGATGCTGAAATGCGCGACAGAGGTTGGAGTCAAAGGGGAAGGTTATTGCGGTACGTCTTCGTACATATGGTTGAAGAATAAACGACACTGATACAAATGGAAAGAAGAGCGTCACATCAGTAAAATTAGTTTATTAAATATGTGCAAAAAAGCTGGAATAACACAGGATACAAATGAGCGAGAGCGAAATAAACTTAATGAGCACATGCATACCTAACCATTACGCTATTGGGTGGCTTACCTACCCGTCAGTTTACACCTAACGTTTTTGTCTCCTCCCCACTCGTTTTTAAAGCAACCATTCACTGTCATGTACGTCTTTTTTACACGTAATCCCAATATTTCGTCTTGCGAGAGTCATGTTTAATAATAATATCACTCTCAGCATAAGCAGTAATAATGCAAATGATTATTTGATTACAAATTATTCTTGAATTATTTGTGAATAAAACAATGAAGCTTTTAGGAAAGTAGATATAAAATTTAAAACATAGGTTCAAGTAGGAATAAAATGAAACCCTACATTAACTTTCATAACCATATCATCAATAATCCTCACAATGCATCGAGATATATACTATATTATGTAGCAGGAAAACAATCCGAGCACTCTATAGCTGCAAGCATTTTTTTCAAATCTCAACCCCACATGCAAAGGAATACAATATGGAATAAAATTACGAAAACTAATAATAATACGACGTATTAAGTAAGTACAGTACAATAGAAACTTATTTTGGGGAAAATTATACTTCAACTCCCGTGAGATTAATTTTCACCAGATCCAACAGTGAAAAGAATGGGCGTGGTGTAGAGGTTAACATTCTTTTCTTCGCCTCACGAACTTCAGTCTTGCGAGGAAGACAGTGCGGTGAGAACCAAACGCTGGAAGCGCGGCAGAGTGGAAATACAGAGAGAGGGAAAGGCTGGGGGACCCGAGGGTGGGGGGGGGCTGGGGGAGGTGTGCAAGGGAATCATTCAAGGGAATGCGGTGAGTGGGATGAGGCCGGGGTGAGTTTTCCGAGAAATCATGTGTTGTGGGCGGAAGAGAGGGATTGGCCCGTTTTCACCCAGGTGAGAGAGGAAGTCATTCGGGTCATTAGAAGCACGAATCAGATCCGCCTTCCGTGTCGCGTGCGACGGTTCATTCGTGTTTAAGCGAGTTACTACATTTTCGGGACTTTTTCACGGAAAAATGTTCTCCTGCCCTCCAGCATCCCGGGAGCAAATCTGATTCGCAAAGCCCTTCGGGAGGGGATTCTAAAAAAACTATTCTGATATTCTGCTGAAAATATTTGGACCTCAAGAAGAGAGTTTTGCTGTAAAGCTTGTGCCGGGAGTCCAGCAAACACTTCCTGATAACTTATACTTTAATTTTTTTATTTCGTAAAAATAAGCCCCAAGATGAATTTTTGTTTTTTTTGTGTATGATTCATACTATGGAAAGTCTTCAAAAACTAGTTCATTTTTTTGCAAAAGGTGCTCCCAACTATCAAGCAATGTTTTTGGTTGTTTTGCGAAGGAATCATAGTTTATCAGACGGCCATTTTTTGTCAATTATTTTAGGTCATTTTACACAACACAAGGAAGATTAAATCGTCCCTTGAAAATATTTATTTGTGCATTCATGTTTAAAAATACACGTTACTCGATTAGTCGCCATCATCAGGTGTACGGCTAGTGATGATACAGGTACCTGTACCTTCTGAAAGTTTGAGAAACAGACCTTTGGGTATTAATTTTTGAGTGAGAAGCACTCATATGGCTCCCAAAAATACTTCCGGGAAGATAATTTTGAAGTTTCATAATGTAGAACTGGATGAGTGTGAAAGAATGTTTGCTCTAGGCTTCTTACTTTGCTTTATCTGCCCGAAATTAGATCTAATTAAACCTACGACCGCTGCATCGTTTAGAATTGGGTATCGTAAGTTTCATTTTGCTACTACAATCAGTGTTTAAATTAATCTGACACAGTGCTCATGATAACCCATCTGCCACAGCTGGCTCAATGCTAGAATTAAAGCATAAATTCGGAAACAGGATCACTTCAAGCATCGTAGAAAAATGTCGGAATTTAAAGTGAGTAGCATCAGGCTGGTGTTTCTTTTTGCCAAAACGCATTTTTTTATTATATTACCATATTTGGCTTACATTTATTAAAAAAATTGACCTCAAAGTGCCTGAAAATGGTTCATATTTCCTAGAATTTAATACCAAATTGTCTTTGATTTTTGGCATCTCACTGAATGCAAATCATAAACTTGCTTGTATATCTTCTTTTGTTTGACTAGAATCTTATGATTCCCACAACCTGTAAGGGTGAAAACGGTTGAGAAAATGGTGAAATACATTTTCGATCAAGCGAACAAATGGATCTCGTGATCACCTAACATATCAATTTGAATTTGAAATGACTCCGTTTTCCTGAGAATTAATTTTCTACCATTAAATAATAGCTTGCCTCTTTTTCGCCATAAAATTTGGGTCATATTAGGAATAAAACGTATTAATACTTACGATATATTAAGGGAAAATAATTGTTTGGTTCTCTGCTATACCTCCAAGAGCGATCGGACACGTTAAAACTTCATTATTAAAATGTTTTGAATGAATTGAAAATTGGTAGAACCGCGCATTTATACGTAAGACTGCTATTGAAGGCTTAGAATGAACCTCAGTCCTTTACAGAGGGCTACTATTATTGCGGTAAAAGTTATAGCGAGGTCAACACTCGATGACTTTTGCAAGAACATCTCCCCTGGATTATCATAGTAAGTGTCCCCAGCTAAAAGAAATGTGATCTCATTCTCTCAGTGTCACAGACCCCTAAATAATCCATTGACTAAAAATAATAATTCGCTTGACACTTAACTACTATACCATTTCACATGCACATTGAAAAATATTAGGGTTAATTTATCGTGTAACATTATGCTTCATTTTTCACCACAAAAATTTCGAGAATATACGAGGTCTGTAAATTAAGTAATGAGACTGGCAACGTAGCGTTCGATCTGGCAACACTGGAGGCGCTGGGCTAGGAGGAGCGGCAGGGGAGCATGTGATTCGCCTTCAGTCCGGGTTTGAACTCCCTCGAATAATTTTGGTTTAAAGCGATTTCCTTTGAGAAACAGTTTTTTTCTATTGTGTTCTAAAAATGAGTGACATCATTTTTGAGCAACGGTGTAATCGATCAGGTTTAGCTTCAGACTTGGGGAAAGTGGAAACTCTTGCTAAACTTCAGCAGGCCTACGGAGATAATACTTTGCCAAGAGCCTAGGTGTTGCGGTGGTTTAAGGCATTTTCAGAAGGAAGAGAGTCGATTGAAGATGTGGATCGCCTTCAACTTCAACAATCAGTTAAAATGTCGACATTCGGGAAGTGTGCTTTCAGATCGTCGGTTGACACTCAGAACGATCGGGGAAGAATTGAATTTGACTCACACCACCGTTCATCAGATTTTGACCGATGAATTGGGGATGAGAAAAATCTGCGCAAAAATGGTTCCAAAAAACCTTTGGAAAGACCAAAAGTATATCAGGAGAGAAAGGTGCCTTGAATTTTTGGATTTGATTGAAAATGACCCCCATTTTCTGGAACGTATCATCATTGGTGACGAGGTGGTGTTTGTGTACCACCTAGAAACTAAGCGCCAGGACACGGAGTGGCACACTTCAACCTCTTCAAGGCCAAAAGAGCAAAAATGAGGAAGTCGAAGATCAAATGAATGCTGATTTGTTTCTTCGATACCCACGGAATTGCCCACAAAGAGTTTCTGCCACAAGGCCAAACGGTTAATCAACACTTTTACTGATAGGTTCTTGAAAAACTTCGAAAAAGGGTCATTCGTGTGAGACCAAACATCGAGAACAACTAGATGTTGCATTACGATAATGCTTCTAGTCACAGAACAATTTCAATAAACGAGTTTTTGGTCAGGAAAAATATTAATGTAGCTCCTCAGCCTCCTTACTCGCCTGACTTGAGTCCTTCTGACTTTTTTCTCTTCCCGAAGTTGAAAAATCACCTCAAGGGATTTGGGGCAGTCGAAACAGCCGCCATTTTGGGGCAGTCGAAAACATTCAAAATACTATAACCGACCAGCTGAAGGCAATTCCAGTATCGGAGTTCCAGCACTACTATGAGGAGTAGAAGAACCGTCTCCAGCGTTGTGTGGCTTCTGAAGGGAGTAATTTTGAGAGTGATAATATGTAATTGTAATTCAGTTTGAATAAAAAAATCATGAAAAAAATCAGTCTTATTACTTAATTTACAGCCCTCTTATTTTAACTCCATCATGAGCAAAAGTAGAAGCACATGAACAAAAGAGAGGCATTTTCAGTTTTAGTTTCTTTCATATTCAGTGTCGTTATTTTAAATATGGGATGAGAATCAATATTAATAAAACCAAGGTTATGCGATTTTCCAGAAAGAAAAAGGCTAAGCTAAATGTTAAAACAGGCGGGGAAAAAATAGAGCAGGTAGAGCAGTTTACATATCTCGGAAGTGTTTTGGACCAATACGGTCAAAGTAGTAGGGACGTAAGGAGAAGAATTGCGCTAGGCAAGGAGGCTTTCTCAAGGAGGAGGGAGTTGATGACGGGGACGTTGAGTAGAGATGTTAAGACAAGACTCGTAAAAACTCTGATATGGAGCGTAGCTATGTACGGCGCGGAAACGTGGTCGCTGAAGCAGGAGGATAGACGTAGATTGGAGGCTTTTGAAATGTGGGTGTGGAGAAGAATGGAGAAGGTGAAATGGACCGAAAGGAAAACAAATGAGGAAGTACTGGAGATGGTGGGTGAGGAGAGGGGTTTGTTGAGAGAAATCCTATGGAGGCCGGAAAAATGGATGAAAGGCGTATTGAGCGGTAGTGGAATGTTGAAGAAGGTAATAGAGGGGAGAATGTTGGGCAGGCGAGGAAGGGGCAGGAACAGGATAGGGATGTTGAACGGGATGAAGGGAGGAAAGAAGTACACAGAGATGAAGAGGGACCTGATGTTGATGAGGTTGCTGGATTGGGTTTTGTTTGGAGTTACAAAATGTTTATTTGATAGTTGTGTCCATCCAAAAACCTACCTTAACCGGTAGATTACCTAATAATAATTTGTTACACATCCCTGTAATTCTTTGTATGGATAAGATATTCTGATTGAGCAGCTCAGTAGGTATATCAAGGCAAGATAGGAGAGTAACAAATGACATAGCGTGTTTATGAGTAGCGTATGAAGAATACGTATACCTCTTGGTGTTTTCATTCCTTCAAACCTATCCGACTGTCTTTGATCGCGAGGAAGAATTCTCCTCATAGTTCTCACAAAGAAAAAACCACAAACTCCTCGTAATCTCGAAGGAAATACGACTTAAATCGCGGAGTCAAATGCGGTAACATGACGAGAAAATATCTCCTTGTGTTTCCCGGGAGAGACAAGAAGATCGTGCCTGACAAAAAAAAAAGAACAGTAAGAATTTTTTACCAGCCTTCCAGAAATTGAGTGTGACAGAGGAAAATAAAAAAAACTACAAACAAAGCAAACCATATAGAGTGAGATGATGGTTGTATAAGATAGGAGCCGACATGCCGATAGGTTTGAAGATACCTGCTGAATAGGGGTAGGTATGTGCATAACGAGAAGAGGTAAAAAGGAGGGAGGGCAAAGAGGTTACAGGTATGCTTGGGCGAAAGGAGAAAGACATTTTGAGGGACGGAGGGAACACGGTGAAGCGAAGAAGGAATCAAAAGAAGGGTTTGGAGGAGTTACGGAAGTCAGGGAACTGAGGCGAGAGATGTGGAATGGGAGCTAACGGAGGGGAAGATGGGAAATGGATCTTATATTTTGGGTGGAAGTTGGCGCGGGTTCTTGAGAAGGGTTTTAAAAACATTTAAAAAGATATACAAACACGTCGCGCCTCTTCCGCAAGGTCAATGCCACTGAGTTCCCAAGGACATCCATTTCGTTCACAGCCCCAGCTCGGCGCTTGAAGAAAAAAAATAAGCCTTCTTCTCACAACCCATACGCCTCTCTCCGGAATACCGCCCTTCCAAAACTGCTTCAATCGGCCGCCGAACTCGCGATAAACAGCTGCTCCTTCCTGCACTTAAGTTCGGATCTCAAAACTCGGCACACTGGGAACATCTTCTGAGGCTTTGCACCCTTGTGTCATTCTTCTCGACCTGTTGTCTATACTAGTATGCATTGGAACGAGCTCTGAATAGCAACTCGTATTTCCATATGGTACCCAGAAAAAACTGAAAACCAAAACGTCCAGAGAAAGAGCCCGAACTGGATTGATTCTCCACCCTTAGGACTTAGGACGGACGCCTCGCGAGAAAAATTAAATTTTTGAATTTAATTTCTTTTAACGCCTGGCGCTTTAGAACAGTTATTATTTATCAGACTGCTTGTGCCGAGATTTTTGAGATGATTTCTGGAACTTTTCAGATTATACTAAACGGATTCCTTATGACTGGATAAACACGAGAATAATTTGTTGTAGTTCCTTGGAGGTTGTTTTATTCGGTAATTTTGACTTTCTAAACGTCATTTTGGGATATTCTGTTCTCATTACCTCATTAAATTTCGCTAACTCAGTGTTGTGGAGAGGTTGCTCGGGAATTCTGGAATGTCGGAATAGATTTAATGTAGTGGAATTTAATTTTTGATTAAATTGTCATGACCATTCAAACAGACTCAATTTATCCTTTTTGGGTTGTTTTTGCACCATATGGTTTTAATAATTTGGAAATACGGAATTATTTATTCAGTATTTAAGTCATAAACAAGTAACCTTATAAAATAATGAAAACAAACTAATGAAATCATAGTGGTAAAGGCCAACCGTATCTATAAAATGGTTATTTTTGGTGTAGTGGTTGACGGGTGAATTTTTAACTTTCCTTTCTGTTACTACTTAAATTTTAATCCACTCTATAGCACGGATAGCTGGATGATATTGACAATATTGCTACCTTGTTCACAAATAAAAATAATTGTAGAGTGAAAATTTGAATTTCAACGGCATGCTAATGACAAGTTCTTCAACCAAAATGCAAGGCACTTCTTTTAAATTAACAAAAACGAAAACAACCAACTAGAATATCGGATGCTTTCAGCCCTGTATGCGTGAGAAGGATACTTTTTTGGCATGTTGTTCCCAACTTAGTTATTATAGGAGAAACACTTTCAATCAAATGTGCACATATTGGAAATGAAATTTATTTTTTTAGAATAATGTCACGAAAATGGCCACACTATGATAATCGCTCATCCATAACTTTATCCCTAATTCCTACCTTCTGCTAATTATACTTGAAAGACTCGTGGATTTTAGTTCAATTTACCAATGGCTGATGTTCAAACTTATATGATATTTTCTACTCCTAGGTTAATAAACGCTAACCTAAGTGAATCCAACGGAAATCAAAACTTAACTAATGATAACAAATTGAGTAGCTTCAGGCGTGATGTGGTGGAAGTCGAACGTAATGAATAATTGATCGGAATACTTTTCCACTTGACACGACCTGATGATGATATAATATATCGAAACCCGGTCGTAAAATAAATTCTATCGAGTGGAAAAGTACTTCAATCAATTATTCATGAAACGATGATATTTCTCCGATTACCAATAAGTAATGAGAATTTGAGGAAAGGAATATGAGAAAACCATTATTTGATAAATCTCTCGCATAAGGAGACATAAAAGCTCATGCTTAGGAAGCGTTGGAAAAGATAGATATAGAAATGAGGTTGAATTTGAATTCTTCGAATGTCAGTCGACCCATTAAGGAAGCTTAATCCTATGCCATCTCACGTACATGGATGGAATTGTGCCTGAATATGCGAGATAGAGAAAGAGGCATCGTCAGTTTATGATAACCTGATTATGTGTGATAAATATTTTGGAATTGGAGAGGCTGCGTGCGTTACAGGGAACTATTCGTCTGAGACGACAATGAATACTATGCATAATAAATAACTCCATACGTTTCCGGAAGTTGAAAATGGTAAAACTGTCTGTTCCTTTCCACTTCATTCATGTTCATTCTTCTCCTGAACTTTTCTTGAGATCTCCACCCTTGAAATGTTTCATCTCGCGATAATTTAGAGACTTTAATTCCAACAAAATGGTGACTTGGATTCAATTTAATGTTATGTTAAGGCGTGGCAATGATTTTTACCCTTAAAAGACCATAATATTAAGCCGGTGATAACTAATGTTTTTGTGCTCAGGGGTCACGCGAGTGCTTATTAAAAGTGTCAGTGACCGGATCAAGACTTCAGAATAACTTCAAAGAAGAATCATTCATTTGTGAATACACCTAATGTAAAATGATGTACATTTTTCACACTTAAACTTTTTTGCATGACAACAGAAGATATAATCTGCTTAACATTAAGTATTATATGAGTGCCTTTCAGAAAAAAATCTCGTCTTTACGTTTCTCCATAGTGTGAGCATGCGTGAAAGTGGTTTTATAATTCATGCACATGAATTAAGAAGCTTAGGCTAACAATAAGTAAGCGAATGAATGGCAAGCATGAAACATACCTCTTTTACTTCCACAACTGGAAACATACATACATATATATATGTAGATATATATATATATATATATATATATATATATATATATATATATATATATATATATATATAACAGAGTTCATAAGTGAAAGCATCTGCTACTCCTCCTAATTCCAAATGAACCCACTCTCTTACAAAACTGATACAGTTCTCTACAGTGTTTTCATTTTGATACGATTCCACTTTATAACATTATGTATTAGTCAACTCAATCAACAGCGGCCAACTATAACGCCTCCTTTAAAAGAAATTTTCGATATGGACTCACAATTTTCTTATTCGAAATTTCAGACGAATCATTCATGGCACGGCAAATCCAATAGTGTTTTAAATGGAATAAATGACTTGTCATCTTTGTTTTTACGAGTGCTAGATGCACATATTTCGAAATAATCCTGTGAAATGAAACGGTTTAAGTAAATCCATGACATTTTCATGTCCTAGTTTTCATCATTTGAATGAGTAAAGTCAAGTTTTCGTATGATTGCCAGCCAAGATAAAAATTTATATTTCAGAGGAGATGGCTGAAAATTAATAATTTCTTAAAGTTAGACCAAGAGAAAGAGAAATCAAATATCCGCATCATTATGGCAGAATAATTATTAAGAGAACACAAGCGATACACATCGTTTAAATGCATTTGGGGAAGTCCTTTCACTCAGCTCATTTGATGGAACCGAAATAATATCAAAAGAAATAAGAATGTATCGGAAGGAAAAGCCGTCGTGCTAAAATAATCATAAAAATGAAAAGCATAGCGTATGATGATAAACGAAGATGATCAGTAGAATTGGATTGGTGCAACGACTAGCGTTCCACCGCCTTTCATTGGTGTACTATTTGTGGTGACCGGTAAATTTGAACTTGAGGGACGGATATCTTAACGCCATTTTCCAATAAAGATCCTCCTCTTCCAACCACCATTACCTGTCTTAATACTGGGTATTCGGATCTCCCATAGTTACTATAACAAAGAATGAACGGTAATATAGAATATGTCCTACGGTTTCCACTATTTTATTCGTATTGACAAAAAAATAACATTAACTGCTTCATTCGAGATACTGTATGCTGGAAAGTTGATGACTATATAATTTTTTTTTAATTTTACACAACCCTTTCAAAATAATATTCTATTTCTTATTATGACACTCTTCAATGTGACTGAATAATTTTCGAGGGTATTCAAAATGCGCGTGAAAATGACGCGATACGTAGATTTTTTAAATAAAATTTTATCAAGGATATCTGAAAGTCGCTTGAGAAATAACTTTGCCCTAAAATATGAGAATATATTAACTCCATAGTTTCAGCCTCAACTTTGTGGAAGTTCATTTTAATAAATAAAAAAGAAAAACTTTGTTTCAATCCACCACTTCATTTCAGGTACGACTAGTTTCGACGCTACAGCGTCATCCTCAGGTACCTGAAATAAAGTGGTGGATTGAAACAAAGTTTTTCTTTTTCATTTATTATGAGAATATATCTTAAATTATAAAAATTAAGAAGCAAAGGTCGGTGGTAATTGATTATAATAATGAGATTATATCACACATCGTAAATTTAAGTGACCTTATAGGTGTCGAAATTACAGATGCCTCTAAAGTACCTGGATGAGAATCTAGCTGTCCCAAAAAGTAAACAACTTTATGAGGGCTTCGGTCATTCGTCTATGTTTTACATTTCTCTAGCTTCCCTCCACGCGGATTGGACAGCCGATTGTGGTACGACTACTGCACCCACAACCTAAGCGTTCGCCCTCCCCCGTCATAAGACTATAGAAGAGCTGTGCATCACGGCGAGGAGCATGAAATCCGTACGACGTGACTGCTCTCGAGGAATTACAAACGGTTTTAGTAAAAAAAAAACCGTTCGGAACCGGAGTAAAACTCTGAGCAGCGGACCGTATTAGTGTTACTTTCGCTAAGCTTTACGACTCTTAACACTTCAACCGCACCTCTCCCCCGCCCACCCCCTCTTAAGACCACCAGTTACGCCATTCCTCATGGCTTATGAACTGTGGAGGCGGTGGAGGAGATATAAACGACCGGGAAAATTTCCAAAGGAGCAAATATTAGGGAGATCTATGGGGGCGAGGGTTGGATGGGGTAATGGGTCCTCGGAAGAAGTTTTTGACGATAGCTTGGCGCATCTCAGGCGTGCACC
This sequence comes from Hetaerina titia, assembly GCA_037158775.1. Classification (NCBI taxonomy): domain Eukaryota; kingdom Metazoa; phylum Arthropoda; class Insecta; order Odonata; family Calopterygidae; genus Hetaerina; species Hetaerina titia. The sequence goes on from CM073771.1 coordinate 52,417,009, forward strand.
GTTGAATTCGCCACGTTTTATGGTAAATGCTCAGGAGACCGTTTGGCCATTGAAGGCAATGTTTTTATAGCTTGCAGTAAAGCAAAAATACCCTTTCGGGGGCGTACTCTACGGTCATACCTTTTTCCGGGAAGTGCTGCTGCCGTGGGCTCTTAGCATATTCACGCGGAAAGGTTTTATCCACCATAACCACAGCTCGAATTTATTCATATTCCTGTCTATTCAGGTGACTCGAAGCGCACCAAAGCTCGCCTTCCTTATCTTCTTTCTAGCAATATGTGTGATTACCGTTGGAGCAATCTCGGAATTCCTATTGTCTGAAGATCTAAATATCTACCAAGCGATTCATAAAATTTTCTTTCGAAGTCTTTATAGTTTTTCTTCTTCTTTTGCTGAACGGTAATGGAAAGTTGTAGTTTTATAGATATTTTTCTTTGTTCAATAATATCGGAGGAATTACCTGATTTTGTTAAGAAAAATCACAATACAGATCTGTTGATTAATACGCTATTTGACGGATTGCCCGTAAAAGGTATGCACAGTTATCAGTCTTGAGGTTGATTTTATAAGAAAGTGCAGAGCTCACCTAATACGAGTACTTAGCACATTAGGGTGTGAATTGCACACATGAGGGAATGGGGTCATTTATTTTCCCTGCTCTGCCCATGATTCGCCACGAAGATATGGTACTCAAGAAATAATACATGTTGGTTGAAGCGAGTGCACGGGTGTCCAGAAGCTTCCCGAGAATCGAACCAAGACCCTCTAGTAGCTGCGGTGTCAGAAAGACTAATTTCTATTTTTACAAATTATTCTTTATAGTGGGATTAAAATGTTGTTTATTCAATGATATGTAACATCCCAGAGTTGTACAGGTAGAAAACAGGTTAATTCTTTCTGTAATACTTTTGAAAATATAATTTTGTGCAGTATTGAATGCAATTTTATCTTCTTTAAAGTTAAATAAATTATGAGGAAAGCTAAAATATTTCAAGTTGTTATTCTTTGATATTAGTTGCAATTTCTTGCCTGCGATTTATTTTTCAATACTTGTGCAATATCACCCCGCAATGTTTATACTAAAACTTACTTTTGCCTGGAAATCATTATATCGTTGATATGGAGTATAAGTTCCCCTCCCCTTCTGCCATGTACTGCCTAAAAATCATCTTCGTGCACTTCTTTCCATCATTTAAGAAACCTGCCTGTGCAATTTAAAATCCTTGATAAGCCATGCAATAAAAATATAAATGGAAAATAAATATAATTATACGTGGAGCCTGAAATGAGAACATATGAGAAGGCCAGAAAGGGATACAATTAGGAATATATGGTCTAAAGAATGGAGATGATAGAAAAAGACTATTGGAATTACAAAGGAGTAGTGAGAAACTAATTCAGCACCACCAAAGAAGATGATTCACCTGACACCATGACTTGATACGACAACTGAACTTCAATGACCGGGGGCTGAAAATACTCTAAATAGAGCCGACAGCAGTTTTTAAATGCTAGGAATGTCGGGAAAAAGCTCAAATAAAAAAGGACTATGACAGTTGCTAATTATCACTCCTGATTTTCAAAATAAATATCGAAGGCATTTAACAAGAACAAGGAAAAGATAAGAGGTGCTGCACGAATTCAACGAAGAAGGACAATTATGCTTGTCCTTCTTAATTGCGACCATTTGCGGGTGTATAATTAAAACGGCAGAGAAAAAATAAGATCGTATGCTAATATGGAGAATGGGATTAGGACGTACAGCCTCTTGGTAAATAAGATTTAAAATAAGTTAATGACCAGCAGTATAAATAGGATAAATAATCTCTAGGTAAGACTAGGGCAAGGCAGACTGAAAAACGTGGACTTTTGGCTCTTTTGTAGCAGGATCACTATAGACGCAAAAAGTAAGAGCGATATAATAAGCAGACTATTGGTGGATAAGAATGTTTCCTATATGAAGAAGTAGCAATAAATGGAAATAATTACTAGCGTAGACATAAGGATGTGATGTGCTAATAGTTATATATGGTATGCCGACCTTTTTTCGGATGTGAGATTTGGGCGACAGAAGCAGCAGAGAAAGCAAGACTGGAGGCGATGGAAATGTGCTGATACGGAAGAATTATGAAAATAAAATAGAATCATTTGAAGTGATAACGAATGAAGAAGTGCTTTCAAGGGTAGCTGTAAAGAGACGCCTTTGGAAGGCATTTTCAAAAAGAAGGGGGAAATTGAATGAGCATATTCTGAGGAACGATGATTTTTTGATGGTTGTAACTGAAGAAAACATGTAAGGGAATAATTAGAGAGAAAGGCCTAGGTTTAGCTACAAGAAACATGTAATCGTACTAAAATGCACATAGTGACATCTCCCGCAGTTTCTTGGAATTTTCTCGTATGTTTTTAAGCAAGGAGCTATGTGGGATATAATAGATTGGAATTGAACAGGACTGTTTGGAGAGCTACTGCAAACCAATCCTGGGACTGATAACCAGTGATAAATATATTTTCAATATATATATATATAAATTTATTATAATTATTACATAATATACCGGCTAAGGTAGGTTTGGATGGACAACAATACCAAACAAATGTCTTGTCCCTCCTAAACCAATCTCCATCTCCGTATACTTCATGCCGTCCAACATATCTATTCTATTTCTGCCCTTTCCTCATTTGCCTAATATTCTCCCCTCTATTAAGTTCTTCAACATCCCACTGCCTATCAATACGCTCTTCATACATCTTTCCTACCTCTTTAGAATTTCTCCTAACAAACCTTCCTCCTCTTCCACCATACCTAGTACTTCCTCATTTGTTTTCCTTTCTGTCCACTTCAACTTCTCCATCCTTCTCCACACCCACATTTCAAAACTTTACAATCTACTTCTATAATCCTAGTTCATTGACCACGTTTCCACATAACTACGCTCCATATCAAAATTTTAACGAGTAAAAAGCTCCCTACCCGGAGCTGCTTTGACCGTGTTGGTCCAAAACACTTCCGAGATACGTAAACTATTCCACCTGCTCTATTTGTCCCTTCTATTTTAATGCTTATATTAACCTTTTTCTTTCTTGAAAATCGCGAAACCTTTGTTTTATTAATCTTAATTCTCATCCCATATCTATCGCTCTGAACTTCCAATTCACTCAGCAATGCTTGCAACCCCTTGGCTGACTAACAAAGTAACGCTTGGTCATCAGCAAACTACCAGATTTTACGAGTTCCCCTCCAACTTTCATTCCTACTTCCAGCTCTTCCTATGCCTCTTTAACCCTTTCCTCCACATGTACATTGAACAGTACCGTTGATAATGTGCAACTCTACCTTACACTTCTTCCTAACACTGCCCATCCGGACACTCCGTTCCCCACTCGCACCTGAGCAGTTTGAGACAGGTACAGGTTGCGGATTATCCTCCTGTCTTCTGTTTTTTCGATATATTTCCATTTTTTTATATTACTTTGCTCTTTTCCCTCATCCAGGATTTTCTCTAGAGTCTGCGGATACTCTTTCCTTGTCATTTCAGTTAATGCTTCTAAATTTCATTTCCTAAACAGCCGCCCCTACCCTATCTTTTTAATCGTGGACTCTACACTTTATGACTACTAAATTGTGATCAGAATCCGTATCCGCTCCCGGGAAACTGTGCAAATTCATTACGCTGTTCCTAAATCTATGCTTAACCATAATATAATCTAACTGATACCTTTCTGAGCCACCTGGTATTTTCAATTTATAAATACGGCTTTTGCGGTGCCTAAACCAATTGAAGGTATGACTAACTCCTGTCTCCTGCAGAATTTAATTGCTTGCTCTCCGCGGTCATTCCACGTACCTGAACCGTAGTCCCACACCGGATCATCATCTCCTAATTTGTATTCCAATCCCTCATCACTATCAAATATTTTCCCGCAGGAAAATACGGGGCTATGTCCTTAACTAACTAACCATATAACCTATCGACGTCTTCCTCCTAGTAATTGCTTTGTGGTATGTATAACTGTACAATAACCCAGTTCGTCGGCTCTTCCTCTTCCTCTACGAGTAATATTCTATCCGTTGCTTCCTTTATTTTGACTAAGATTCTTTCTCCTTTTTTATTCAATATTATGGCAGCTCCTCTTTTACTCTTGTCCCCTCCGCTGTATATTACTCTATAACTATCGTAATCCTCGCTATCCTTCCATTTCACCTTACATAGACTGAAAATATGAATATTTCCTCTTCCCATCTCGCGCTTTCTATTTGCTAATTTTCCTGTCCTCAGAATTTTCCTAAAATTCTATGTTCCTCTTCTTACAAATTCAGTCTTCTTCTTCTGCGCCTTCTGTGTTGCTGTTGTCGATATTGCTTTTCAAGGCTTTCGTGAGATGACTACGGCGAAAGACTTGCCTCCCCCGATGCCGGGCAAAATACCCGGCGGATTGGGCCGAGTCCGTAGCTGCCAGGACTCATATTCTCTATTTTTCCCATCATTATGCTCTTGAGAATGAAAATTAAGGTGGTTTCCCGTTGCCTTCCTCAATAGTGTTTTCATCGTGACACCATCACTCAAAGGCTGGTGTCCACTGGTGTCAGACGCCTTTGCAGCCGCCTCTCTGAGGGACAGGAAAATGTGGACTACTTTTCGTCTGGCTCCTAGCCTGCGACCTACCTGGCGTGGGTGACCCTACCAGGAGCAACTATCATTGCTCCCAGTAGCACAGCTCTAGGATTCTTTGGAAGGCACACACCCATCCACCACGTCAATGTTGTAGCCCGTGGGAATGATTCAACACCCTAAGAAAATGTAATTATAATGACGAAATTATTTATATACCGGTATTTAGGTCAACACAATGGCCATCTGAATGGTATAGGGATTTATTAGAAAAAAATAGGCAAACCAAGTAACCCTTAACGAAGCACAGATCGTGATCAATAGAATGAAGTTATTATTTATTAGAGTTAACTATTACAAGAAATTTGTTTATACAATTATTTCCAATCATTTGTCACCAATAGCTTTCAACTACATTTTTAGATCTCTTATAGACTGTTTTACATAAGTATATGTGTGTCTAAAGTTGTAAAATTTCAAAGAATGTCTCTGAGAAAATGCTCCCTTTTCCAAAGTATGTGAAATTTAAATGGAAGATTTTATCATGTAAATTCTTTTTTACCTTTTGCCGATGTGGAACAATTTAAATTCATAGCTGCCACCAAAAATGAAATGTTCATTAGTACCTTTAACAAAGGGAATTTTAATGGGAGCTTGTGAGATGGATTTCAGTTAATTTTATGGCGATCAGGATTTTAATGTAGTAGCTCTTTCCGGAAAGTTTTACATTGTGCTTGACATGCCCAATTTTGAAATAGCTAGATAATTGTGGGTGTGTATAATAATTACGTCCATAATTACAAGGAATGGAAGATTTCAGCAAATGATGGCTATTTAATTATACCCGGTGTCCATTTTGGTCAGCGGATAATCGTTATCGCTTTGACAGACGTCATTTCTAAAGGGAATGAATGTAGCAGAGAGTTTAATATTGGGTTAAAACGGTAGGCACAATTATCCAAAATGCGGGAGTCGCATAAATGGAGAAAATGAGTCAGCCAACAGGTTTTTTCTGATAAAATTTTTGCGTAAACTACTTGACACTTGATAGTAGTGTCGCTTTCACTCGTGAAGAAATCAATCATCCAAAACACTTCAGCGTGCTGATCTCTACGCAACCGGTTCCACCGGTAAACTAAATTTCTATCCCTTGGCAGCGATCTAGCCCCCCGAGAGATCCATTCTGAATTGCCCTCCCTTTCTTATGCCGGCGTTGTAATATATTACCCTTCAGCCCAGATCCAGGGGATACTGCGGCACTCGACTGGACTTTTAAAGGGGGAAGATATCTGAATGGGTTGGATTATTTTAACGAGAGTTGCGGGCGGGCCGCTGGCGGAGAGTGGGGCGAAGAGGAAGAGACGAACCGCGGCATCGAGGGGGCGCGCTGCGTCAATCGTCCCCCGCGGAGCATTATTCTCCGAGCACCTGTCTCACTGCGGCGGCTCCAAAAGGAATTACAACAGAACACAGCCAAAAGTGCGCCGCCATGTAGGATGGCAAAGAAAGGACAGAAAGGAGAAAAAAAAGGCCGGCCAAAAACTTCTCCTTGAATATCTCTCTCACCAGAAAGAAACTAATTTCAGTTGAACAATGAAAACTATAAATATGTGCGTGCAATATATCCTTGGCCTTTGTACGCATTTAACGTTAATTCGCTCAGTAATTTCAGTTTGTTAGTTTGTTTATTGGACGAGTGCAACAGTATTATTTCATTTGAACTAATAAGTATTTTTTTCATATTTCTATAAAGTAATTAATAAGTATTAATTTCTAGTTCGATATATTTGTAAGTTCTTAAAATTTATGTTTTAAGGAGAAATAGTTTAAATTTATTAGCTAATGTGTTAATTTAAATTCAGTACTTGTTTCTCTACTTTTTTACCCCATGACTTTCTTTATGGCAATATTAGTAATTTTGATGCAATCCGTTTTCATGGTTTATTGATTTGAAGACTGAGACAAGGGAATGGGATTTTTACGATGTTTTACAGAGAAGGGACAAAGAACATTTTTAATTCTAATAAATTAACCTGAAAAGGCAACATATATTTCTGTCTATTAATGCGTATCTCTTCCTTTTTTCCTCTCAATTGTGAATATCAAATTTTCCTCCGGCTGCGCTCCTTGACAAAATATCCACAGTTCTTGATAATTATGCATTTAAATTTTTCTATCTATAAATTTGAATATGATATTATAGGTTTCCATTCTTATCATTTAATACCATTGATATGATATGTTTACTTTATCTTTTATTATCATGTACGAATATTCAAGTGGATGGTAGTCTGCAAAAGTAGTTTTATTATCTTTTTTTCTTTCTTATAATTTCATGGTTTTCTTCACACTCTTCCTCTGCTTATCTGTTGATTCACAGTTTCATTCTTTATACCATCTTTTGAAACACTTCTCTATTTCTGAAATATTACCAATATTAATTATTTTTTATTATATTTGTTTCCCTTTTCATAAGAATTTAGTTTCTCTTATTAGATTAAAAACTGTATCCTGAATGCTGTTGATTAAATATTGCCATACTGCTCTTTGCATTCAACATTCTCCTGGCTTTTTGATTTTATCCAGTCAAAGTTTTAGCTATATGTCTTCTTTTTAAAAATTCTTTTGCTTTTTATTTATCACTCTACTTACCTAATTGTTTTGTTTGTTCCTTTATTAATCGTAACGTTAATTTGTTTAATCAATGATGTGATCACTGTATGCATTTCTCTAACTTTTATTTACGAGATTGTATAACCATGATTTATCATATATCTTTATAAATACTTCACGAGCATCACAAAAATGTTTGTATTCTTGAATCTGTACTTTAGAATTCCATGCCCAATGGAAGGGAAGATTTAGTTTTAATGGTATGTCAATAGTAGGTTTGCATAAGTTATGGTATGCTTAATAAATTTATGTATCCAATTCAAATACTTCCTCTCCCGAATGAATCTATCCATTTGTCTTGACCGCTTCCACCTCTGCTTGAGTGTATCGGTAACCAGTTTATAGCTCGCGAGACAATTCAATCACATCAGTGAAAATGCTGCAGTAAAAACTTTTAGGTTTGGTTTTATTGAAAAGGCCTCACATCTTTTTAAATGAGAGAATTGAAGTAATTGCTACATCACCACCCACAAAGAAAAACATGAAAATTAAAAAAAACTCTCAGGTTTTATTGAATTCGCAAAAAAAACTAAATAACACTTCGGTGAAAGTCACACTACGGTCTTGTCCCGGCTGACTGATACTTTTTGACGTCATTTGGGTGTCTATCTGCTCCGCAGGAGAAAGAGCTTGCGCACCATTAAAAGCCAAATGATACGCAGCAGCGACCCTTCACTGAAGCAAGCGCCTTCCTCCACTTCATTCTTCCTCCGCGGGTGTTGATGGTCGCCGGAGGAATTAAAAAAAACTAAAAAGAACAAGGGCGACCGCCCGACAATCGGCCACCCGTCGAGCCGGAAGAATATTTCGCGAAACATCCCGCGCGTGTGCCTCTAGGGGTGAGAAATTGTTCTTCCAGTCGAGACAACGAGCGGCTCCAGATAAAACTGTTTTGATTGATTGATGGGGGTATGAGGCTGAGGGAGATGAGATGAAGGAAAATCGTGGGAGGGAGACGGAGGAGCAGTTGGCGATGAGTGAGGAAGCGTCGGCAAGAAGGAGTGCATAGTAAATTGGCCTGGGGACGCTTTATAATGGAGGATTTGTATCAAGGAAAGTGTCCGAATGACGATTGAATTGAAGCAAAGCACGACCGCCAACTTCCTGTCGACAGTCCAAAAATTATTTCATTCCTTTTAAGATTGATATTATAGTGACTTACGAAATGATACGATATGATCGACTTAATCAAATATATTCCTCAGTTTTTCTTCAAGTCATCGAAGCATTTAAGATTCATCCTTCCGAGAAATTAACTGGTTTTATGATGCAACCCATGGCGCCCCGTCTCTGATCAAAAGCCGTCAGGAATTCCTGCTGAAGAAATTCTTCATTTGTTTGGTGGCCCTCTTTGATCAGAAACAAAAGCTGACAGAATTTCAAATGAAATTAACAAAGTCCTCAATTACCCTTAAGAAATATCGTTTACTCCCTTTGCGTTCATAAACTGGATAAACAATTCTTGTGTCACTTTCTGCTTTTTGAACAAAGAGCCTTAGGCTATTGACAAAAAAGAAGAATTGAGATTCAAGAGTCATATGTAAATGGAAAGTCATATATAAAGGCAAATTAAGCACAACTGAAACTTACATTTAGCAATAGGCAATATTGCATGTAAAATACCTTTTTTGTAATTTTCATTGAATATTTCCTTTGGTTTCTTTTTCGAATACGCTTTGCAGCAACATCTGGATGATCAACCATAACTCTATAATATATACTCTTTTACATGATAGTGTTAAATGATACAGAGTACCTTCAAAGAGGGTTACTAAAAGTATTGAAAATAATGAGTTTGAAATGCTTACTGTAAAATAAATTATTGTGTAGGTCGATTAAATGTGAATAGATGAAAAATTGATTAGCTAGGCGAGTTTCGGAAAATGTTTCGTTAAAACCTTTTTCGTGCACGGAATAGATTTTTTTAATGCTGCCGAAATGGTAACTTTCACCTAGGATACTAAGAACATAATATATTGTGGAAATGAATGCGATACAATATTTTAACGTTAATATACTCTTCCAGTTTAACCGGAAAATATTTCATAACAATATTTTAGTTAATATTTAATTTATTTACGGTAATGACTTTTTACGGGGAATCCTGCTTACTCCTAATAAAAATATGACAATAAGATAAATATAAAAGTTAACTTAAATGGATAATATTAATGTCAAGTATATACAAAAAGATTTGAAAAATGTACACGATAATTGCATGTACTATATGTGACATATTACGCATACATGTAACACATGTAAAATATATGTAAATGCAAATTGAAATATTAAGCGTTGACGTAAATTGAATTCATGTTACAACCTGGCTAACTGCCACACTGAAACACTTTCCTACAGATAAAAAATTAACAAATACCTAATTCGTCAGCGTCAACTATGTTTGCAGACTAAATAACGCTTCTTGCGTAGCACTACACCCAACTTAAAAATTATATGTAATGAATTCATTTTCCTTCCTTAGAGCGGAGTTATTTTGAGTATATTATGATAGGTATTACTGAAATTTCAGTAATTTCTATAGTTGCATAAAAAAGCTAGGCATTTTTCATCTCACTCACGATAGGTTTGTTTTTAATAACGGTAGCAGCTCATTCATTACACAACGAGGCTATCAAGATAATTCCTACGGAGTATGAAATATTATAACTTGGAGAAAATAAAAAAGGAGAAATTTAATCCTGTTATTCACAAACAAAATTGCTTTAAGGTGAGTTTAAGATTACTTGCTTCCTTCCTCATGAAATGAGCTTCGAAAAACAAGAAATTATTCATCCATACAAGTGATCATTACAGGTCTATCGCTCAACTACACAGCGAAGGGACAGTAATTATCGACTGAAACAGTGGCGTAATCATTGCCTCATTAATTGATTCCAAGGTTGAATGATATCGAATAATGTAAGATGCATTCATGTATGTTGAATGCTCACTGTTGCTACACAAATTGTACAGTTTTAAACGATTCGCTTTCATGTAAAGAAACCAACAGGAATGGATCGCAATCTGGGATTAGGAGAAGTCGGCAACGGGTCCTCATAAATTGCAGCAAATATCGATAATTGAAAACAAAGCCAACGGGTTGGGGGAAAAAAAAACTCAAGGACTAACAACAGTCTATCGACTATAATTCTGGAAGCCGACGCAAAAGAAAAAGTAGCCGACCCGTTCATATTTCCCACTATCCTCCCGCCCCGACCTCTCCCCCACCAATCCCTCCTCCTCCCTCTGCCGTGTGTTCCGAAGGAAATTCCGCTTGGTCCTTTTCTTCCGCCCTCCCGGCGTCTCCCCGCCTCGCGCTAATCGTCCCCCACAGTTCCCCTATCTCCTCCCTCCCGCCTCGTTTCTCTCCCCCTGCTGGGCGTACCCTTCCGGTCGTGGCGGCCCGCGGATGCTCACGGGCATCGCGTGATCGCCCCCAGTGACCGTGGGCCGGTTGCGCGCTAACTCGATAGAAATGGACTGTGGTAGGAGGATGGGTCAAAGGAAAGGGGGACGAAGAGGAGGAGGGTAGAGCCAGTAGTAGTAGGAGTAGTGGGAGGAGGAGGAGAGATCTCAGACACCGACGCTTCCCTCCCCACCCTTGATTTTCCTCCCCCATTCCTTTTTTTGCATTCGAACTCCGGGGGCCGTAAATTCTTGTGTCTTAAAGAGAAGGGAGTGGATGGTCTGGAGTGGTGGGGTGGATTCTGGGGGAGGTTAGTGGGAGAGAAGTGGTCGAGAATTATTACGTGAGGGTTTGGGGGTGTGGGGGAATAGGAGGAGGTTTTGGGTTTGTTGGGGTCGCGGCGGGGGTAGTTGGGAGGGTAGAAGAGGGGGAGTGGTCGAACAGGAAGAGGGGGATGAGACGGGAAAGTCTCGGTAATTACTCAGGATTGGCGTGGAAGGTGGCGCGAAGTATTTCCTGTGCCTTCTAATCCTTCATAGGCACCAGTATTTATATATTAACGTTCGTGATGTGGAATGCTGTTTCTTACCCCCCCCCCTTTCTCCTTCCTAGTCGAAGCAAAACGCCCCATTAAATTAGGGGAGCAGACATTGTCAAGGCATTCGGAAGGGATTTTTCATCATTTAATGTTGCCGGTAACATTAATTCCGCTATTAAGTCCCTTAGAATTTCATTCTGGCTTCCTAAAAAGCATTGATATGAGGAGGACAAATATCAAGCCATTCAAGGTTTACAATCATACCTCATTCGTCCATTCAATTGTCATAATTCAAGGACACTATTTGTGAGTTAAAAATTAATGGATTTATAGATATTTTTCAATAACTAATTAGAGTCGATAGGTGCGTAATAAAACAGCCAGGAGTTCACATTCATGGATTCGTGGATTGGAACCAGGGGTATCAGTGACGGATAATTAATATCCATTACTAAACGGAAGGTGGGCTCGTTTTATCTTCATTACATGATGCCGACTTTTTGACTAAATTATTACAGTAAAAAATATACGTTTTTTCCTGTGTTTCTATGCTTATGTATGCGGGGTGAACTACACATATGGCGGGAGAGTGGACAAAGCGTACGAAGTGCGATGAGGACGTTGCTATTCCCCTTACTTGAGAGGAAAACATTTCCAGCTCATTTTACCTGTATCTTTTCTGTTTCGGTGCTGTTTTAATTTGACATTGTCTTTCATGCTCAACACATTGATTTGATGAATAATTGTATTATTTTATTGAATAATTATTATGTGAACACCTTGCGTGTAACCCAAAACAACATAGAGCGTATAGATGATAAAACGTCCTTTGTTGGATAACAGTACTGATTAACAATTGGAATTAAAACCTGTATTAAATTTCGAATAACTATCATCGTGAGACATAAAATACATTTGGACGAAATGACAATTTATTAGTAAAATTATGCAAAATAGTAGCACAGGATTCCAAGAATAAATATTATGACGAAGAATCCAATCATTCAATTTACTAGCACTGAATCACCTGTTTCTGCCATCCCTCCGTCTAAAATTTCACAAAGCACGGAGATGTTTCCGGAAATTATTATTATTAGTAATTTGAGCTCTTAATAATAGACAATGACGAGTGGTTCTTAGAACTCCAGTTGATTCTTAAAGATGATTTTTTTATTCCCAGGAAAATGATATCCAAATCTACTGATCTTCCTTGAAATAAATGTGTATATTTGTATGAATAATTATATTTATATAGGTATTTATTCATTAATTGAAATTTACAATGTCATTTGAAAAATTCATTTTTCATTTTCGTATGCGTTCGAATATATTTTTCTATTTTTACAGGTGTCATCATCTGAGATTTATGATAAATCATGTCACAATGTTCACGTCATATGTTTGGCGAATGAAGATGATCAGTAGGACATTTGATGTCAGGTTATGAGATTCCAGGCTATTCGCTGAAATGTCTCAAGGACCGTAATGGTTCCGCCATGGCAAGCAAGAGATGAAAATTATTAATTAATTTCTCTCGTCCCTCACGATTGAATGTCAGAATATCGCGTAAAGCGACAATTAGGTACTCTTTATCATTAACCGAATCATACCCCATGCACCGGAAGAGGTCCAATAAGGCCATAATAATAAACCAACTAAAGAACCTTACATGTATTGCAAGATTTTGGCATTACTACTTAACAGTGATGAGTAGAGTTTCACAGTACAAATAGATCATGTGGAAATTTTTTGAGTTTTCCTAAACTAGATATTTTAAATGAATAATTACGCCAATATTCATAGATTTTATGCAATATTTAGACAACGTACGGCACATATCATTGATACATGCGTATACACGGGGAAAATCGATATGTTGTGCATGTGGTTCCACCTTGAAGAAGCTGGAATTTTCCAAACGCATAATCAGTAAATATAGCGCCCAAAAAAAACATAGGATCATGCCGTAAGTGAGCCTGGGATGGAAGCCTCAGCAACCACAATAAATTTAATATAGATTGCATTCATCATGAAGTTTCTCGATGTCATTAAAATCATAAGATTTTACTGACGTAATCAAGGAACTGAACCGAGCCCTAGGCTTAATCAATGTCTCACATAATAACGACATTAAATTATAGAACAGGAGTTTAGAAATAACTTTGCAGCTTCCACATAAAATAACTTATTTTATTTTCTACTAGTTTCGCTACACTGTAGCATCTTCAGGAACGTACAAAAAAGAGTTTTTTTAGTTTAGTTTTTTAGTTTTTTTTTGTACGTTCCTGAAGATGCTACAGTGTAGCGAAACTAGTAGAAAATAAAATAAGTTATTTTATGTGGAAGCTGCAAAGTTATTTCTAAACTCCTGTTCGCAATGGATTTCCACAAAGTCTCGGCCTCAACCATCAGTCACATTAAATTATAGAGGCTATCCTAGAGATGATTTCAAGTATAAATTTATCCTACTCACAATGTTTCACCAAACCACAAAAAATACCTTTCTTCTCCCATATGCTCCCTTATCACTTACCCTTCCCCCCTGGAGCGTCCACCCACTGCCACACACACGTTTTTGGTGGATTGCGGGGTACTTATGTCGGATCAATGTCGAAAAATAGGTAAAGCCTACATGTTCAAATATAAATAATTTACAAATCTCTTCCCTTACATGGTAGTGCGTCCTGGCAGCTTGGAAGCTTAAAGGCATATGAAGCTTATGTGGATGCACGTGTAAAGAAAACATGCACAAAATGAGTGATATTTTCTTTATCTATAAATTTATATTAGTCATAATTTTGTCCATAATGTGCATTAGCCTTATAAATGCGCTCAACTTTTTACATTGAATATTTTTCGAGTTATTCGTGAAGTTGATTTTTTCAATTTAAATTACTCTTATTATTTTACACATCCACGACCATAATTGAAAAATGAGGTAAAATCTTCTAATCAGATTCCTGCTTTCGTCAGTTTACAATTGATACATTGATAGGAAAGCACCGTATCTCATTCACAAATGCGATAGTACGTTTTTGATGAGGCAAATGAGGAAAAGATGAGGCAAATGTTAAATATTTTGATTAAAAATTTAACAATTCAATCAATAGCAATCAGGAACTTATTAAAGATTCAGCTATATGGTAACAATAAAGTTTTCCATTAACTGAAATTGCTTGAACCACAGTAAACACCTCATTATATCCACGTCTATGAAATCGTGAAATTTTAAATTGTGAATACCAACACAAAATATTTCATTGCGTTAATAGTAATTTGCCAATTTGGTAGATTTAAAGCACAAAACGGATAACTAGATAACCATGGTGTGTATTTAATGAACAGATAAAAACATGTTAGGTGATAGATTTATAATTAGTACGACCTCATCGGCAATTACAAAGGCTCAATGTATTATTCTGCTCTTTATTTTTGGTAATGTGCATAACTAAAGAATACTCTTATTTATGGCATGGGACCTGAATAACTATTTTTTCTTCGGAACGTAAAATGTATTATTTCCGTGACAGTTGCAAAGCAGGAAAATGACTGATATTTTCGAAACTTTTAAAGCGTTTTGTTCGAACGAATGACAAAACATTAAGCATCCATGAAAAGGGGTGATAAAATATAAAATTATCCTTACTAATAAAATACGTCGCCATTGCGATTTGAATCTGAGAGAATGAACCCTGTCTCAGAAGCAAGAATGTGCATGTTAAAATTTGCAAGAGTAAGCCAAAATTATTGAAAAAAAAAGATATATATATATATATTCTCCAGGAATTACCTTTTTTTAATGCTAGGATTAGCACCCACTAAACTTTCACCAGGAGAATAACAATCATTAAGTAGTGACAGTAGGAAATAACTGCGTTCGAGTGTGATTGCAAGCTGCTTATTCCAATTTATATGACAGTCCCCGATCATTATCACAAAAAATATTTCCTCTGGAAACTGCGAAACCATCTCTCCAATGAGTTGTATTAAGCCTGACCGTAGAATATAATTGCGGTCTACAATTAAATTCGACGCTTGCCATGCGCTGCTTCACACGTGAGAGAAATTATGTACCTCCCCCCGAGGTAAAAACAAATCATTCCGACTCCGGTGCAAAAAATAGAGACATGGGAGGATTTGGCGGGTGGAGGGAAGAGGCGCGTTACATAATACGAGAATACGTCCCCCTTAAATTCCATGAAAAATCACTCGCAATAATTCCTGATTATAAACCGCTTTGTCCCACCAGGGAAAAAGAGAAGTAAGGTTTTTGAAAAAAAACAAGACGAAAAAAAAATAAAGAGAGCAAGAAAGGAAACGGTCCTTTATTATTCCTTCCCGCGCATTATTTTTTCCCTCAAAAAACCGCATGAGTTATTAAGATCTGAAGTTTCTTTTTGAGAGCGATTAAAAGCCCGAGGGTGTCAAAAGTGCCCTCTTGCCTCTTCACCGTTATCTCTCCCTCTCTTTCTCTCCCGGCAAGAGCTCGGACCACCCAGAGACAGGAGTGTCTTGTAAAAATGTGCGAGGTGTGGAGAGGGGAGGCATGGGGGCGAAGAGAGGGGAAGAGAGGAAAGTGGGAAAGGGAGGAGGTTAGAGGTGAGGAGGGGGTGTGAAAAAAGGATGAGGCAGGGAGAGAGGAGGTTGAGGGGAGAGGTAGAGGGCGGCAGAGGGGGCCGTGCCCCGTCTTCGGCGGAGAGAGAGGAAGTAGAGCAGATGCGTCTGGAGGTACCGCGCCCCTTCAACCGTCGCGACCCGGTGGAGGTGGGACGGAGGGAGGCGAGGACACTTCGCGCCATTATTTCCTCATTTCTCAACGCTGTCGATCCCCCGCTGTCTTTATCCTCGTGCACTAAGCTGCAAAAATATCACGCAAAAAGATAACCCAGCTGTATTCTTTAACTCCCGAGGTCTACATGATAGGGGCAAGGGACGGGCTATTCTTATAGCTAACCCAAAGGTGTAGGAAATGCACGCAGTTAGCGAGGAAAGCTCCGTCAAATATTGATTCCCTAGGAGTTCGTGGTACCAAGGCAGCAAATACTAAATCCTCGACTGCCATTAAAATAATCTTGTGCAGGCTGTTCGCTAGGGCCAACGAAAATGAAAGATTGAAAATGAATAAAATATATAAACGCACATACATACATTTAAAAAAAGCCATAAACACAGTAATCAACCCGAGGGTCGGTTTGGTAGGTGATGATAGAGTTCACCCAGCACTAAGCCTGAGGGTGTGTGAAATTCACACATCAGGGTAAGGGGGCCAGTTCCTTTCTTTGTGCCAGTTAAGGTTTCCCAGGAAGATCTGGTACATGAAAAAGCACATATTGGGTGGAAATGCAGATATAAGCTTTCCAGGTTTCGAACCCAGATACTCCAGTCAATAGTCCAACTGTCTACCCCTGGACTACCGTGATCCACACATATTTAAATATAAAAATAAATCAACCCGAAGGTCGGTTTGGTGGGTGATGGTAGAATTCACGCAGTATTAAGCCCGATAGCGTGTGATTCAAATGCACTCATCAGGGTAGGAGGGCCTGTTCCTTTTTTCCCTGCGCCGGTCATGGTTTCCCAGGGTGATCTGGTACCCAAACAATCACACATCTTGGGTGGAGCTGAAGAAAGGTATGTCCAGGAATCAAAACTGGGGCCTCCGGTATCGAAGTCCAATGCTCTGCCCCTGAACTACTCCAATCCACCAATTTTCAGTCATATAATCATAAAATATGTGATAACCCCTCGTCCCTTGAACTGAACTGACAATTTGGTACATTGAAATGGTGCCCCAAATTCCAACTCCACTATAAATTCGCAAAAGTATATCTAAATACCAACAGATTGATTTTGCTAAATTTTTGTGCTTGAATATAAGCATGGAAAACTTAGAATCCCAAAAATAAGACATTCACAGTGTCGTTTACTGAATATTTTGGTGGTACAACCACCTTTTTGAAACGGAACGAAGAAGGCCGTCTTCTCTCCTCCGTCGGTAACTAGTTTTGATCTCTAGATGTCATAATTATTAACTTTGCGCAAATTTCTGTGTGTCATGCCTTTTAGCATTATTAAATATTTTATATGGGCCGTTGCGGAATCCATGTGGTGTAATAACAATGGCTACTGGTTTGTTTTGAAGGTGACTTGGAATTTGATAATGAAGAATTGTTACTATAGAGAGGCTATGAGCTCTCGACAGTATGCCCTACCGCATCTGTACATTTCAATTATCGGCTGAAATATTTCTCATCGTTTTTCTGAATGTTTCTTCCTATGGATTTATTTTTTGACGAAGTTTTAAGACGACAAAAAAAGTGTTTTATTGAGTGTACCGCGTTCATATTTGCTTAGTTCTAGTATCCCGGAAACCGACATGGGTAAATTACGGTGTGGTTACCCGAAACATCCCCGCCGGTTACCCTTCTAATACCCCACTCCACACTCCCCCCCCCGCTTTAATATTTTTCATTCCCGCTTTTGTTGCAGGCCTGTTTATGCGCGTCATCGCTTTCCGGACTTTCCTCATTTCCGTCTTGTTTTCCCGTCTTTCCCTTCATGCCTGATTATCCCAACTCCTCTGACCTGTTGAGGTCTCCTCGCTCTCTCTGGGCAGCAACACCTCCCGAGGGCGGTCTTCCGCCGGGGAGTCAAGAGGATGGGGTGGGAGGTGTGGTCGGAACTCACCCCACTGACTTCTACCCCCTCCTCCCAACCCCATTCCCCACTGGGGTCGCCACCCACACACGCGCACGCACGCACGTACACAATGCACACGCACTCACACCTCACTCCTGCCTTCATCCCTCAACGCTCCTTCCCTTCACCTCTCCTATCTCCATCTCCGGATGACGTCACCGGCCCTTAACACCACCGGGGTGCATACTTTCACAGCCTGGAGGTCTCGCCAGGAAATTCGAAGGCGGGTATGAAGCATGGCGGTCTTACGGTATGAGACGAACCGAAGTCTGCTGTCTCGCCCCTTCCTTTGTCCGTTTCCACTTCTTTCCCCCCGTCCCACAAAATGAGAGACGAGGGCATGACAAATCGTGACGAAGGCGCCGATGTGTAGACGCAAGGGGTTTAAGTGATTGCAAGGGACGATCTTCTTTTACCAATTACGGTCCAGAAATGGCATTGAAGCACATGATTTTATGTGATTCGCCACTCACTTCCTCGTTTTCACATACGAGATACATACACACTCGTAAATGTTTTTGATCGCCTGTGGGAGATATTAGGGAAATTCATCAAGCATAAAATTTTTGAGCTTTGCATTTTTTATCATTGAAAATTTATTGCTATTTCGCCATGGTGTCAGGAGATTAGGTGCTGACTGATGCACATGCATGTCTTGTTAAATAATGTTTCCCAGAAAACAGATTAATGGCTGAATTCCGATAGAGAAAACGCAGAGCCTAAGCACTTTTCCGGTCAATTTATCGACTTTATAGATATTCCGTGGAAGCCTCTTTAACCGTATTTAGATATTGAAAAGTATTAATTGATAACATAGGACATCATGTTTTCGACATCACTTGTTCCACCACTGTGACACCATTGGAAGATTATTTTACTTTTTAACCTCGATTCAGTCACGACTTACTTTCCCATTAATTTCTTCTGAATAGCGTTGTCATATGAAAATTTCATCAAAATAATTCAGAGAAAATAATCGTTTTTACGAAAAATATTCACGTTTTGGATATCGCTCGTTCATTGTGCTACTATTGCCATGATGAAATTTGTAAATCCCTTTCTTAAAGGCAACGGTAGGGAAATGGAAGTGAAGGAAGGCAGGAAGGAGCTGGAAGAAGGGGAGAATGGGCTGAATAGAGACGTAGAGAGGGATGGGAAATCGGTGCGGCGCGCTATACAACGGACCGTTGGGTGGAGAGATTCGTTTTGATCGTTTGAGAGGAGTTGACGGTGGGGGTGGGAGAAGGAGGAAAAGAGCGGAAACTCTGCGGATTCGACAGGGATGCAGGAGAGGAAGAAGAAGAGGAAGGAAGAGGAAGAAGAATAGATGGGGAGAATATGAAGGAACAGAGAGAGAGAGAGAGAGATGCAAACACTTGGCTTGTTGAACCCTCGCTCAGAGTTCCTTTTATTTCGCCTTCTGAGAACAATTGATGGGACTCTTCACCTTGAACCTCGCCGAACCTCTCTCACTTCTTCCCCCTTCGAATCCTTCCCTCCTTTGGCTTCAACCTCCCACCTTCGCCCAACCCTTCCTATTTCCTTCCCTTCCTGCTTCGCCTACCTAACCCTCACGCACCCTCGGGCGCATTTCCTGACCTCCTACCCCAAACCCTCCCCACACACTCCTCCTCCTCCTCTTCATCCCTTCCTCATACTTAAGCCCCCCCCCCCATTGGCTTACTGACTCCCATTCGGCCTCATCTTGTGCCGGCGATATCGATAACTTTATAGATTCTACTTATTTCGACCATTTTTTGCTTATGGAATTAGACAGGTTGTGAAGAGATCTTTGTTCGAAAATGTCTGTCTAATCTCCTCTCAACATATTTTTTCCGCAAAAATCATCTTCTCACAGAGATTTTCTCCGAACCAAAAGTTTCCTTCTCTATCGATAAATGCTTCTTTTGGTGAGGAGATATTCGCCTCGCTCTTTATCCTTCCAAGAGGATTCGATTTCTTGCACTCAATTAGTATTCTCAAAGGGTGTAATTTGTAGAAATAACAGCCCTTCAATGCTTCGGTTCTTAATAGTTATAATATTGTCCTCATTTTGGATCATAATTAAAATCATGATGGTAATTTCCAATTTTCACCCATTATTGTGCAACACATGCTTATACACGCAACGGAATTTATGCAATTGTTTTCGGGGATCGGGATGGTGCGGAGGCTAACGTACAGGCTGCCCAAGGAGAGGACCCGGGTTCCAATCCTCGAGAAAGTAAATATTTTTTAGTGGTATCCCGATCCCAACTTGAGGTGCTTTGTGGAGAGTACTTTAGAGTTCGTAGGATATCCGTCGGATGGGACGTTAAACTGCGGACCCCATGGCGCAGATTAGGCTAGACAAGAGTAGGCTAATGCCGACGCCGGGTTTCTCTCCACCCTTCTTTTTCTATCCATCCCTAATGGCGCAAAAGACCTCAGCTGTCGGTCGCCTCCCCAAAAAACTACTAACTACATATGTTTTCGGTTAGCAGACTTACGCTTTCTCCACTAAGATGATACAGCCGTTGATACATAATATTTTATATTCTCTAGATTAAGCATTATTAAGAGTGTTCTGACAACCAAGGAAGGTATTTTATATACTCAAGGGCTAATAAACTATCATACCACCAACTCTCACCTTAAACCACACTAAATCTCTGATGCTCTGAATTTCAATAAATTGTTCTTCGACTCTAAATATTTCCTGTGCTCTTCATTCTATTCAACATGTAGGTTTACGAAAACTAAATTTCCCTTGTAATAAAGCTCGTTTGTTCGAATTGAGTCGTCCAGCACAAGTGATAAAGAGACGTTATTCTAGTAATTAATACGCTTGACACCATACTGAATTCGGGTTGTAATCCTAGTCGGACATTGGTCATTTTACATTTGATCATTTCATTTTGTGCTAGACACTTAAAAATCAATTTTATAATTCGTTGTTTGTCAGCCTTGCGGATTCTTAAAAATACATCAGAACCGAAAATCGGCTATACTCACGTATTCCAACGTTCGTTTCCTTCTGTCACTTACTCGCGATTGAGATTAATTATGGTTGTAATGAGTGGTAATCAATGGCATTCTATGAACACAATGTTAATAAGGAATACACCTTGCCAACTCATTTTTATACAGATGTGTCAACTTTTTCATTCTGATTTCTCTTATTGAATTACAGCAATCGTTTGGTTATTCTCCTTTTCTGTGTCTATAATTATAACTCAACATATTCTTCATGTTAAGACTGAGATTACCTCTCTTCCGTCATTGCAGCATTCAATGTCTTCATCCTTTTAATTTTCGAACTATCTTCATCACCATGCGTGCGTTCATCTCACCTTCCTCTCACCACTTGGTCAACCCCGTGACATACATTTAGCGTCGCCTCTCACGCCTGCCAGTGTCCTCGCCTTCCTATCGTCTCTCTTTACCCCTTCCTCATGCCTAAAAACCTTCTCACCCCTTCTTCATACCTATTAAAACTTTCTTATATAGCCCGCTATCTATCGCTTGTACTTTAATCCTCCTACGGCACCCATATTATTTCTCTTTTTTTCTATCCCTCATTTTTGTATTCTTTTTTCCCCTTTCCCCTATTTTTTTAAATTTATCTCTCTTTTCATTCCTCCCCAAGGGCCAAGACGTATCCTTTCCTCAACTCCAAGACTTCCGTTCTCACTTTTTACTCCAGACATTGCAAGATTCCCTTCTTCCCACCCATGCATCTCTTATTCTCAGTTCATCGCTCTTTTCGAGTTGGCGTATGTGCATTTACCATACACGCAGATTTATCACATTGATTACTACCGCACGCGCGAACCAATGCGTGGGCATACGTGTAGGGTTATTTTTAGCCTTTTTATCGCACCAAATTCTAATAATTAGACCCATGAATTAATGATGAATTCAAACGTGAACGCTTTCCTTGAGAACGTGGGTTTACCTCCACCTTACTGACACGCTTAAAGTTCCTCCCCACCCAAAACACTTGGATGCAATTAAGGATTATCTTCTGCATATTAGAACGTATCGTAGCTAAAGGAATTTACTACTCTTTGTTTCTTGAGCACGAGTTTTCACGTGGGCGATACAAATAGTGCTCACCGAAAAACTTTAGCAAACGGGATGCTGAACGGTAGAATTGAGAGATGACATATCCCTCGGACATTAAATATCAAGCCATGCCAAATATTTGTCGTGTTATGCTCCTTTGGCAAAACGCAATGATGCAATTGATAAATGCAGTATTTATTATGGAAAAGGCATCAAAAGAGAGGTGGCTTTCACGGTCGATCTGACCTAGAACCTATGAGCAAAGCTGGCAAGCAGTACGCAAGCATGTGCAAGCAGTGAGTGTGTTACCCACCAACATGAATTAAAAGTTATTCTACAATATGTGTTGCACAAGCTTTAATTCGAAAGACGCATTTAAAGGAGAGGGAAATTCTGTTTCCAATGTGTTACTTCAAGTTACCTGGGAAGATCTTGTGTGTAGTAACCTACACCTTAAACTTAACAGTTGGTGTCCAGAGACTTCCTAATTATAACTGCATTCAGGCCGGTAAGTAGAAAGAGGCTCTAGGTGCTTATTAGATTACCAACAACCTGTTCTGCTTTAACGGCATGAATATCTATATTTCAGTTGTGGTTCATGTATTATTAATGCATTTGGTTTATTTTTCAGGCATAACTTTCATATTAAACTGAAAATACGAGTAAATATTCATATATGTGCTCGAATATAACAGGCATGCGAGAGAAAGTAATTGACGAGCCACTTCGAAAAACGGCCAATATTTCGAAATCGCTCTCGCCGATACATATTTAAATCTTGGAACTCCAGACATTTTGAAAGGATTTACAAATCGCACGAGCCTACCTATGGGTAAGCAAATTTTATGGCTTACAAAGTGTCGGTGAATAGTATTTGCAGGAGTATTCGATAGTAAGTCATGCAAATCCTATTAGCTCCTTCCAGTCTCTTCAAGAAATCTCCAGTAATTTCATTCATTATGGCGCTCCATGTATTTTTGAAGTACATGAAATTGTGGCTGCAAAACATCACTGGCAATCACTGTCTCCGCAATGACACACCTCTGGAAACAATGGACCGACGTCTCTCGTAATCCCAAGCGGAACTAAGAGGATGAAAAATCACTGAAGACTACCGCTACGTGACCCAATGCCCAATTCTTAATAAACAATTGATTTTTATGGCGTATTCGTCACAATAAATCCTTATATGCAGCTATGCTGTCATCCTAAAAATAGCAGACCATGTACGGATACGTGCTTTTGCAAAACAAATCCTTTTCCTAGGTTACTCATTGGGTAGGCGAGAGACATGAATGCTTTTTCAGCTCAACGTGAAGCGCGCTGATTCAGACAAACAAATGTTCTCTGGTGTGGCTCTAGGCAGTTATTTCCAATAAAAAACAAGCCGCATTGGTAAATTAAGTCGCCTTTTTTAAGGAATATATTCCACCAAAAATAAGAGGAATGTGGGTGATTGGAGTTCAACCAGATTAAGCTATTTAATTTTAACTTCGGTAGTCTACCAATACATGTGCTTTAAATGGTTGGTAACATAATTGAAAAAATCAAAGATTTTTTCAAATTGTGGACATACAGATAAATTTGTGAGAATTAAAGAATTTTTCATATTCAAGATTACAATATCAAGGCACTTGTTATACGAGATACTTCATCAAGATTTTCAATATCATATTATTTTCGGGGTGAAGACAGAAAAATAAATAAAAATAAAATACATAACTATATTGTAAATTCCTGGAGATTTTATAGAATAAGAAAATGTTTTTTTCTATTTCAGAATTCGTAATTTTATCACTGATAATCCGGTGGGAATATGAGAATTAAACTAAATTTTTTTCAGTAAATGTGATACTGCAATGCAACTTTCTTGGCTGGTACAATACTGAATGAAATACAAGTAATTATCCCTTGAATCTGAGGAACACGTAGGAACACAACTCATTAGTTTAAAAAATCACTGCGAGTGTCACATATTTAAACTAACGCATTGAATTCTGTACCTTGCTTCGTCTTATTCATTGCCACACTCTTCGTTCCTCTCCTTCCTCCATATTTGACCCGTTCCTCTTCTGCCCTCCCCAGGGCATTCATTGCTTCTTCTTCCGCCCATGGGCTTCTCCACTCCCTTCATTTTATCCAAGTCCGCCCCTACCCTCTTTACCTCATTCTTTCGCATTCCCCCTCCCCCCAGCTCCCCTTCTCATCTTTCCCTCCGTCTCTTCCTCGCGGTTCAAACCCCCTCCTGCCCCCGCCTCGCGCTTCCAAGTCTCCGCCCCCACCCGACCCCCGATGATGCCGTCCCAGCTCTTCCCTCTCTTCCCTTCACACCATGTTCGCCTCCCGCACAATCTCTTCGCTTGTTTATCTCACTCATAAATCAACCGACGTCCAAGACTCCCACAATACCTTTCGGGTGAAAGAGTGGTGGATGGGAGGAGAGGGGGGTGGGAGAAACGGGGAGGGTAAGATTTCCTATGCTGCCGTTGCTTCCTCGTTGCTTTGAGGAGTGCAGGCAGCGAGCGGTGTGTGAGAAAGACTTAAGGCTAAGGTGGGATCCACGCAGGGGATGGGAGTTGGGTGGCGGATAAGATGAGGAGCAGTCGGGAATGCTTTAAGGGCTCAAGGCGGAGCGATTGGAATGAGAAAGGTAATTTTCACTCCATTTCAATCTCATGTGATGTTCCGCACTAGACTCCGATGAAGTGCCCTTTATAGGGCCGCAGTCTATTACTGAAACGAGTATGTGCATTTAGCAGTTTCTAGGAAAAACATTATCGAGAGGAATTAATGAGGTGGGAAGCAATGTTATCACATGGTTTGGAGATTGGATGGGATGGCATGTCAGTTGACGAGTACACAAGCAAGCGTTTACGGAAAGGGAACATAATAATGAGCAATTTCGCAAAAGTTATTTTTCGCTACTTTTCAACAACATACCTATTTCAAAACTACCTTCGATTTTCATGTAGATTTTTCAACTGAGCCTTTGCAAATCATAATATAGTTAGGAAATTCAGTTTGTGGAATTTGCGCTTGTGTCTCACTTCGCGACATATTTCATTTCTCCACTTCAACCTGGCATTTATGAATACAAGTATGTCGTCTCCCCAATGCTCATTGCCAAAATTCACTTCCCTGCTTTGTTGATGAAAATAACTTTGCAGTTTCTCCTTCCAATTTTCTTACAACTCTTGGAAATCATCAGTCAAATATAAATTTACAGTTAATTTAAGAGAATAAACTATGAAATTGATTTATTTTTCTGACTTGTGCGGTGATTACATTGACGAATGAATGGCGCATCCACAGCATAAATTTAAGAGACATGCTTTATGTTCGAATGACGTCTTAAAATAATCAGTTTTATGAAGCGGGACTATTTACTAAAACAAGGCTGGGATGATATTTTATAAACTTGAATAAGATAACGACAAAAATGTTGAACATATGATTCATTCAAATTCATTCAAAAAATCATAGTAGATTTACGATGCTTTAATTTGCAAGAACCTCACATATTAAGCAGATGAAATTTTTGAGCGTTGATTATTGTCACTAAAATATAAAAAAATCCTCATTCCACCATCATAGTGTCATTCTGGTTTTGGGTAGTTTATAATGTTTTACGGACTTCTTCAGGTGGTAATTGACATATAAAGTACATAAAAGTAGTTAACCACTTCTTTCATATTGAAATTAACAAATCATAAACAATGATACGCTGATTGGTGCTAGTTCATGCTGTAAATATAGTTACTTTTAATAGGAAAAGCAAGATATTTTAATGAGCACATCTCTGACAATTACACTGTCATCTACCTCAACATTTTTACCTGTGGCCTGTGGGGGAGGAGACCATTGTCCTTGTGTCCTGTCCTTGCCCATGTGGTATTGGAATTTTTCCTTCTTACTTGTCAAATTCTGAATTGTACACAATTGGATGAATTTTTACTACATTCTAAGGTGCAATTGTGTGCTGGTTGATAGTAAATATATTTACATACGTGTAAGTTGAAAGGGGGTTTGCATGAGTTTATTCGCCACTGTGAGTGTAGGCTTGCATCGATGTGTTGATTTTGCATGTGGTTTAGTTCTCATATTCGGGTGATGACCTAACACCCCCCCCTCCACCGCCACACGCCCTTGCGGCGGCTTGCGGGCTATTGTGTAGTTGTATATGTAGAACTTTGCGATCTCCATTTGTGGGTATATGCCAAGCTAATTCACGTGTTTTTGTGAATACAAGCGAATTAATTGCAAATGAATAACAGATTATGTTAATTTTAATTTATAAGGTTTCTTGCAGAAGAGTAGAAACTCGAAAATTTGCCATTGTTCCTCCAGTTGTTTTTTCTGTATTTTCCCTCGCTCGTTTCCTGTCCTTGAGTCATCATATACACATATATGAAAGAACTACAGTTACCAAAACGAAATTCGAATTGATTGCTAAGGGTGGAGTGCACATAATACTAAACCCCAATGGCGAGGGAAATTCGTATATCAATATAGGGGTGCCAGTTCCTTTACTTGTCCCACCTATGACCTCTCATAAATTTCTGGCTCCTGAAAAATCTCGCGGCTCGGGTGAATCTGGCTGAATATACACCAATCATAAAAGCTAATGACTGACCATAATAGATCATCGACCATCTGAATTTTAGGGCGTTTTAGGCACATGCAAGTAGATACCAATTCACATCTTTGAGATATGGTAACATAAAAAAGGATTTAAAGATAAAAAACCTTAGATTAGTCCAGAATAAAGTTATAAATTTAAACTTTGGATTTCCTAAATTTAAACAAATAATGATTCAGGCTCGTATATTTGTTGTGAGTTCTGTGGGTCCTCCTAATAGGTAGGCGGTAATTCTCATCCCAATAATTACATGTTTAAGTTAAAACAGTGGCCACTGAGATACAATTTATACGATTTGCTACTTCGGCTACTAGCTGAACATTCAGCGCAAATACACGTCAGCATAACTTTCTTCTTTTATATTGCATATCTTATAAGCTCTTTTCCGAGAACTTAATTTTGTGTCCTTGGTAAACTTAACTGTAATGATTGCGCTAACTCGCCAGCGGATGTGCTTGTAATCGAATTCGCAAGTGTTTCTTAAAAGTGTTTTTATAAGTCAATATTCCTGGAGTAAGCTTGAATGCACCGTTACTCAATCCCTGTCAAGCATTTCCTGTTAATAATTTTTGCGAATTAGTTCAAGCCTTCCGCTTTTCGTTCCCCGACTAACCATGGAAATTGCACTAAGACAGACTGACGTAGCATTTCCGTCAATTGAGCCCTAAGCCGGAAACTCTATCTCCCTAGATTCAATTCACTTTCTCCACACTCGTTAACTAACCTCTATAACCGCCTAAACGACAGTACCTACTTTCACAATTACCGTCGTGGAATTATATTGGTTATCGAGGAATTTTACAGAACAATTATTTTGCTCAAGATTATGAATTTGAAATGGATTTCCCCAAATTAAAACCTTATTGATCACCTTAAAGCAACTTTTCAGTTATTCATTATACACACGCACATCAACATAAGCATCACGTCATATCTCTGAAAAAACCATGTCCAACAGTTTTACAAAAGCGTTTTTGCCTACTTCATATCTATATTTTACATTTAATATGCGGATAGTGAAGTAGACTTTGGTTTTCTGCTCTTATTTTATGAGCGTGATTATGATGAAAGTAACTTGATAACTCTGAAGATTGGTAACAGTTAAATTTTTCTCTAAATGTCTCTACCAATTTCGATCTTTATTTTTTGTGATCAGTGGATAAATAGCTTAAGCAATATTTACGTGCACAACTGCATATTTTTCTCGTTTCACGCAACAGGTAGTTTATGCAAGCATAAATCTCAAATGAAATAAAGAAGCTTTTCTTGAGATAGCCCACCTCCCAACATATGTCACTCCTTTTCGGAACACGAGAAATTTTCGACTGCGTATTCCCTTTCCGTGCGTCCCCATCGGCCATCTACTCCGCTCCCCTTTGTCCTCCCACACGGGTCCCCGCGAGGAACCATCACCTCCCCCCCCACCCGCACTTGTGGAGATGGACCCACACCTTAGGCTAATGGATTGTTGGAATAGCCACCAGCCTAAGGAAAAGACTGGATGGAAGAAGCCGTGTAAGAAGAAGAGAGCTAAGGGGTAGAGAGATATGTACAGATAGATATATAGACGTTGTGTGCACAGGTATCTATAAATATTTTTTCTTTCGAAAATCAAAGGAGAGCCTATATCGATGAGACGGGTTGTGAGTAGGTATGGCCGATGGGAATGGGAGTGGAGTGGTCTTTAGTGAAGTGAAGTTGCTTTTTAAAAATAAAAGAGAGGATGCTAATGGGCTGGCATGGATGTTTACTTTCCGCGGTAACGGTACTTTGGGGCCATAGGGAGTGACGGACGCCGTGTAATGGAGTGAGCGAGGAGAGGGCGGGGGTGGAAGGAACGCGAGAAAGGATTGTTTAGAAAGTAGTCGCATGCTTTTTTCTCTCTCTCCCTCTTTCAGATGCATTAGGAGGATGGATGGCTAGTGCAGCACCACTACTCTGACTGGCTGTTGCCAGTTGTTGCGTGCTTTTTCGTCCCAATTCGTGGAAGGAACACCCGTAGCCTGTGCCCCTAAGGCTATCGTTCTCCGGGGTCTGAATGAATCATATCTGCGTTGACTCTTTAAACTTAAAAACTCCGTAGGCTCTCGTGCGTGAATTTTTGGAAAATAAAACGTAGGGAGGGATGCTCGTCTTTTCTTCCTTCCTTCCTTCCACTCATGCCCCTCACTTGCTAAGTGAATTTTTTTTCGGGGGCATCGGACTTTCCCCGCGATTCGGACTCATGATGAGACAAAGAGGCTGCGTGGGGAAGAAAGGGGGGGGGAGGGCGGTATACGTGGGCCCTGGAGCAGATCACAAACGACCCGCTATGCCCTCTTTTTCTTTTGGACGGGTTAAACCCGAGCGGAAAAGAACGGATTGCTAAAGACTTCTCCGAAAGTCGAGCACCTGGAAGCAGTACCTTTTTCTTCCATCTAGACAAGGATTCATCGCAGAATATCATGCTTCCGTCATCGCTAGATAACGATTAAACGTACGAATGTGTTTTCCTCCGAGTGGTCAACCTCATCGGTTGGCTCTGGAGGTTAGTTCTAAAAACCTAAGACAGAATTAAGATTACGCTATCGAGGAATGGGTTTAGTCTTTGACATGAGCACCCACTCAGAGAAGTAAACGAATATAGTATTAAGATTTTCAGCTGGGAAGAGATTTGCTGTTTTATGAAATGTTTCTGACGCAACGGAGAAAATCACTCCTCAGCTGAACGAAATTTCGAAAGTTGTCTTTTGATGGATTCGCAAAACTTTAAACAATTTGGGGTTAGATGTATGCGATTTTGAATTGGAACCAAACGAATTCAAAATGTTATCCTTCATTTCTGAAGGGAGACACAGAAAATAGAATATAAAAAAAGTATTCATATAAAAAGCAATGGAAATATTCAGAATAAAAATACCAAAATTGACCATTTTCTATATGGAACAAAGAGTTATTAGCACATATTTGCTTTTACTCTCCGTTTAGAATCCGTCCAATAAGAGAAATGCAAAAACTGAACCTTGTTAACAACCAAAATGCGTCACTTCTCGTCGCTGCTACCTACGATGTATTTTATTTTCTACCATATGGTATCTTTTTTATAAACGGCAGCTTGAAACTGCAGGAGAAGAGGTCAAAGAGACGATCTCGGTCAGTCTATTAAGGATCCAATAAATTACGAATGAACACTTTGGACGCAGGGAAACGAATGTATATCTTACACCTTTCAAGTCGTAAATTATACGAATGTTTTACGGTACTGGTAAATTGAATCAACCAAACACTTTTAAAATATAAAATATTCGTTAATTACTTGCCAAATAAATGAATGCCCCAAAGATAAGAAAGTAACATCTTCCCAGGAGTTCACATTTATTGACCTATAACTTAATTGATAACATCTTAAATTGTTTACGTGAATTTTGTGATTATTGTCCGTGAAAATATAATGGATGTAGTGTAGACAGCCTCTATTTTAATAAATAGCAATTTTTCTCTAAAAAAACATACTCGCCAGAATATTGTATATCTCAGAAAGACTAGGAACACTTTATAAAGACAAGGTTTAAGAAAAACCTTTCACGTCATACTAAGGCACAACACATATTTTGATTATATTGGATGACTTTCAGTATTATTAAATACACACATTGTACACCTAAAAAAACCCATCTTAGAATAACTTTGAATAATGTATTATTTTAACTTTATCAACTTTTAATAATGTATTATTTAACTTTAAATAATGTGTCAAGCTTTATCAGGTAAAATAAAAATCAAGAGCGATTCAAAGTAAAAACTAAACACAAAAATATTGTTTATACCCTGAAAATATTCCTTAGGCAAAAGCCTTGCCATCCGTTTAAGTTAATATTGGATTCTCCAGTTTTACCCCCATAGTTATTGACATGCATAATTTTGTTAGCTATTGTTATAGCTTTGTTTCTGGCGTACCATAGGATCACATAATATGCATGTGTAATCCGCTATCCTTCAATTGATCCATGATTTACCGTGAGCATAGGAAAATTTTGGAAAAGAAAACCAGTTGTAATCGTATTTTTTATTAGTCTATTATTTTCTCTGTTCATGCTTAATCCCAAATAAAAAGGGCACCGTTGTTTTGGTGTTAGGAAAATTTGTCAAGGAATTCAAGCTAAAAAATTTCCAAATTACGTATCTATGTGTGTGGACTCAACTAAGTTATATAATATTTCTAAATCATGGTTCAACGAAAACCCTTTTCATAATAAAAATCTTGAAAATCAATATACTGATGTCCTCTTTTTCAAACTCGATGCATACGGTACTGTTGAAACATTAACATAATATTATTCAGCAATTTTACAGAATGCGACGCGAAAAAAATTATTAATAATAAATGTTTACTACCTACTCAATTCTCGACTTACTTACTAATTTCTCACTTACAAATACTATATTTTAACCTCAAGATGAATTCATGAATATATGTTCTAAAAAATTTGTTTATAACTTTTGGTGAACGAAATAGGCGGTACATTTTATCCTTAAGAATTAATATTGGCATGGATTTTGTAAACATCTACACACAACGATACTGATTAACCTTGTGGCTCTAAAAAATTTAAAATATGCTGTTTACCTTCCATTGTTTTTTCCATTTGGGTGTACATTTTGATATATGTTAGTTTTATATTTGATATATATTATACTCAGACTCAAAGAAGTTACTTGGTAGAAATTTCAATCTCTTTTAAAGAATAAATAACCTCATATAGTCCTTTTTTTAAGACTGGACCAGCTTCCGGATGACTGCAATTTACTAGAAGTGGCCCTTGTATTTTCGATTACAATATACATTTCCATACAACCTGGTAATTGGTATTCAGTCTTACAGGAATGCAATTAGAGTTATTTGTACTGTCGACTTCTAGTGAATCATACCCGAAAGTATAATTAAATAAGGACTCATAAAACACAAATTATGATACTTTTGAATATGTTTACGAATTCTGAGATAACTTTCTCTTTTATCGCTCCCAATTCCTTGACGCCGAATAAAAATTTACCCTCATCATACCGATGGACATCTAACTATTCCTAGTCCTAACTATTGGACTATTGCAGAAAACTATCATGACCCAAGACTTGCCTATTGCGTATTTAATTCCAAATTGTGCACCCATTGAAGAAAATCTTCATTGGGTGTTCTAACGACCAAAGCCATGCGCCCTTAGGGGGGGGGGGTTTGCGTCGTGCAAATGAATTAGTAGACCTGATGTATTTGTCAATTTTTGGTCCTAATTCGGTATAGAGCTATGTGGTAATCAGTGAGTTACCTGATTGCTTGAGAGCGATTAGGTCGCCAAACAGTCTTCTTTTAAGGAATCTTTTTTGTATTCTTATATAGATATCTTTTTGAAAATAGAAATTATTTTTATGCATAATAACTGAAACACTTTGATAATAAAATTACACAGGCCAACAGTGGTTTTGATGCCGGAGCTTTTAATGCTGATTTAAAGAACAATTGGGGTGCTGAATCCAATTATGACACTAGTTTTTTCCTATCAGCTATAGTTTTCAAGATATAGATATGTTGTTACTTACGTAAAAAAATCTTCTACATGATGAAATGGGAATATTATATTAATAATTATCTCATTGGCCTACAGTATAGAAATTTACATAAAACTTATTGACAGTTTATTGAAAATAAAAGGAACACCGCAGAGTGGTTATAAATTAGTATACTTATAGATTTATTTAACTTTGAAAATTATTTTCCGGAATATATCAAATATTAAAACAACTAATCGTAAGATGTGCCATATCTAAAAAAGTAGAGCTGTTAAATAAAAACGGATTGCATATTTGGATTCAGCTCTACAAATATAGTTAAAATCATCACAAAGATCCCGGCACCAAAAAAATTTTTTTTTGTAGGCCTTTGTTATAGAGAAAACAGCCGAATTTCACTCATCTATCGAAAACACGGCAGGCTGTGAATGCTTAGAAGATCTAGCAAGAAATCGATTTCTCCATGGTCAAAACAAGAGCTTGGATGCAACACAAGAATCAAAGATCCGATTTATAAAATTTAATCATTAAAAACTTCAGCTCTACAATGAATAGCTTTACACATAATATAAAGAATGAATACTATATCACCATCATAGGGAAAACCTCGTATTGAAATGTAATGGGTAGAAACATCTCAAAGGCGAAAACAAATGCAGATAATTTATTATCTGATCGCATGATATTTGTTTGAATTATGTTTTCGAACGAAAATACTTTTATGCAAATAATATGTGCCTTCATTTATTCCACAGAACTATATTGAGTACTCGGGAATCTCGGGAGTAAGCACAGTGCGAAACTCGATTCCTATCTACGCAATTTAAGGATCCAAAAGTAGTCTGAAATTAAAGATGGCTTATACGAAAGTTGCCTCCAACCCGAGGAAAAGAGAGACATCCATTTGAATGACAAATAAGGGACTCGCCCATTGAGATCTTCCTCGGACCCTGGCGTTTAAAGTGTTTGAAGCGGCTTTTCCGATAAAAGTGTTTATTTAAATGGGCGTCCACCAGTACGAACACAGTTAATCTGAGCGACCGCTTCCGCATTGCTGCCGAATACTCCACCCCTCGAAAATAAAGTAAACCATTAATTCGTTAAGTCAACAGCGAGGAAATATCGAAATATTGCTCGTACCAAAAACGGCCACCTTGGTCCTCCAGTCCAAGACGGATGCTTCCAATGGGAGGATAGCTTGAAAAACTCCCGACTTGAACGAAAAACTTCCTGAAGCCTCCCAGAAAATCCGTCGCGAACTCTTACATACCCAACCACAAAGGAAAATGAACGCCGCACACATGAGAACAGAGAGAGAGAGAGGTGGGGGGAGAGATATAGAGAGAGAAGATTTTAATTGTATCAACCGGGCAGAAGCGAAGCATAGGGAAGGGCCCCCGATTTTTTTATAAACGTTCCCCTTTGGTGCGGACCAGTGACAGAGACGGATTGGCTTGCGTTATAGGGACGTCAGAGAGAGCAAAATCCCACTCGCGGCAAATATATAAATGAGAGTGAGGCGGGCTGAGATGAAGAGAGGGGACAAAAAAAACGAAGACGCACACACGCACAGAGGAGTGGTCGGTCATTTCGGAACGAAACAAAAGCGCATCAGGGCAGAAGATGCACGCGCGCGCGAAAAAAATGGTATCCGGAGCGAAAGCGCGCATCGTAATGCCCGGGAGGCACGTATACGAAGAGGTG
This sequence comes from Hetaerina titia, assembly GCA_037158775.1. Lineage (NCBI taxonomy): Eukaryota > Metazoa > Arthropoda > Insecta > Odonata > Calopterygidae > Hetaerina > Hetaerina titia. Next base: position 52,450,872 of record CM073771.1, read on the forward strand.
AAGGGAGGGGAAGATGTAGAAAGGGATTCAGGGAGGGCAGGAGGAGAAGAAATAAACAAAACATCTCTCCGGGACGACGGAGTCGGGAAGATGGCGACGGAGAATGGCCTCTGGGAGTGGGCAAAGGAAAATGGGCGGAGGAATGGGAGGGGGATAGGTAGGAGGTTCGGGAGAAGTGGGGATCCTGAGGCGGGTGAGTGGTGGTGGGAGCGGGGAACACTGGCAGGGTGGGGAGTTTTCTGTGGGAGTCATGAGTCCGCGATTAATCGGAGCCTCATTACAGACGCCGGACAGTGGGCAGCGCGGCGATTAATGTCCGGCCGGAGCATTAGGGATTCGTGGGGGAACGTGTGAAGGAGTTGAGAAGATAAATCACGTCTTTTATATTGGGCAGGGCGGTTGGGAGAGGGCGGGGAGGGGGTGGAAAGGGTGTGTGTGTGTGGGGTATGTGACGTGGTGGGGGTCCAAGGCGACGGAGGACAGGGGGGTGGAAGGAGACGGAGAAGGGTGCGGGCTGGAGGGGACTGAGCAACACGGCTGGAAGGGTGGTCGGGGGGGAGGGGGCAGAAGAGAGCGCGAGAGATTGCGGAGGCGGAATTGAAACGAAGAAGGGAAGCTACAGAGAGAAGAATGAAGGGCCAGGAGGAATAATTAGAATAAGTATTGTAAGCGTTGAGTTACACTGGACTAATACGTAGGTACCTCTACAGTTCACGCGTACGTATCGGAATAATGAATTACCTCGGTGGCATAACTGGTTATTAAATGAACGCCAGCGAAATATTTGAGCATTTCTTCGAATGAGTTCCTCAAACGCATGACGTAAGAAGTTCACACTGGCTCCTACAGCCATTTTTCCTTTCATTGGAATTTGAAACCCGTGACGAATCAATTTATTCTTCGGGAAGATCTCAAACTTCCTTAAATTATGCTTAAGGAAACTGTTTGAGACGGATTAATAAAGGCGCTCGGTGAATCCAATACTCAGAGATCCTCCTCGGAATAAGGATATGTTTAATTGGTAGTTCGCAATCACACGAGCATTAGCGGGTTGTAATTGATTTTGGGAAGGAACCTTACATTTCATGAGCTAGGCTACTGATATTATGTGACATTCAGAAAGGTTGAAATGAAATTCTGATTACTACAGTAATGATAATCAATTTAAAGCCTTCTACTTGTTAGCCTTAACGATAAAATTATTTTTATATCGTAAAAAATTCCTTATGCAAAATTGAAGAAATAGCTGCCGTCCGTTCCCTAAAAATTAGAAATTCAGGCCGATTTATGTTTTATCCCGGTTTATTCATGATGTTTGTGACATTGATATATGCAGCCGAAATTTAAGCTTCACTGTGAGTTAATTCATTTGTTACCGCCACACACTCCTAGCAAATATTTACAAACCAATACCTCAACACTGAACTACGTGAAATGAGTGTTACTAGTACTGGAAGGAAAAAAAATGCTGGTCCATTCAATGAGTCAATTTCTATTTTACAAGCTTTATTAGCGAAAAGTGATGAATATTACTTATTATTAATCGTAAACTTCAAATAATCATAAATAAAATTTTGACAATTGAAGAAATGTGAGTTTTGGGTAAGCAGGAACAAATTGTTTAAAATAGATGTGGCTCAATGTAAAAATACTTAAAATGAAATGCAAATATATTTCATAATATTGTTTACAAATATAATTTTTGAAAGTTGATAAACAATAAATCGGGGAATAAAATATTATTTTGTGTTTGACAATTTAACAAAAGGTTTATATGATTTATCCATATGAGCTTAACAAAAACATTTGATTATCCTACTAGATAAACTTGTTGGAGTAATGATATGATACACAATAACTTAACAAAACCGAATAAAGTTTTCAAGCTGAATCCTTAAATTAAATATTCAGATCATGTGTGATGTGGAAAGGAAGGAACTACTGGAGAAAGGAACCACTGGAGAAAATAAATGATGCGAAATTTTTAAATTCATAATTGAAAGGCATAATATGTAACAACGTGAGCTCAAGGCTGCATGAATGCATGTTGAAATGAAAATCGATTCCTAATGTACACAAACATTCATATTTTGTCTTTAAGTTTCAATATTATTGTTGATTAAGAAAATAGGAATGTAACACCATATGAACTTTGGTAAATTAATGCTGGAATTCTATGTTACCAACTCATTACTTTGCGTTTTCTTCTGTTGACATAAAAAACTGTTCACTATCCAAAATGAAAAATGAAATTTTAAGTGTAGTACAACATTTACGATTATTCATGGATAATGAGGCAACGTATGTTAATCGATGACCGTTAAAGAGAACCTTGGAAGGAATTTTGAGGGCGCCTTTTTTAGCACATGTGCGTTTTATTTTCTCCCTGACTGAATAAACTCAAAACATTTAAAGGAAAGCAAATGCAAATGTATTCCGGCGCGAGAGCGGAGAATATTTCTTCGGTGAGGTCTTCCGTCTGAATGGCCATTGGCGCACAGGGAAATAAATACAAATAAACAGGAAATTTACAAACATCATCAGCATTTCGATTTCACAGTTTAGATCACAAGCGCGATAGTCGGAATGATTCCCAATATCTTTCATTAACAGTTGGAAGTAATAGGGACTGAAAACGCAAGGACACCTCTTAAAAGCATCTATAACTCACTAATTACGATAATATACTTCCTTTCTCATTCCTAGGCCAAGGAGTCGTCAATGAAGGCACCTAGTATGAAAGTGATTGGATAGGCAATCCTTGAAACTATGAGGCGAATGGGATTGCACAGTAAATACGAAATAATAGAAATGATCGTGATACGATGAACATTCATTAGTTACAGTATCTATTGGCTAGGATGACTTTTTAAATAAGGAGAACAAAAAACGGACGCTAGTGACCCTACTGGAAGTCATTTTTGGATTTCTTCTAGACCACCTTGGTACCTTCGCGAGAAACTGAAAAGGATTCAACTGAAAATACAAGGTTGGTCTGAAAAGTTCACGGCCTCATAAAGATACAAGACATTTTTTCTGAAATATTTGGCAGGCAAATCAGGCAATTCCCGGGCTTTCAACAGATATGAATTAAACTAACCCTGCAATTCTTAGAGCTGTCATTGGACATATTTACTAGGATGGTGTGAATAGTTTCCGACCTCAGAAAATTTCGGAAAAAAATTTCTTGCACCTTTCTTAGGTCGGAAACTTTTCAGACCACCCAAATAAATACTTCCAATGATAGCTCTAAGAATTACAGGGTTAGTTTAATTCATATCCGTTAAAAGACCGGGAATTTCCTGATCTCGAGATGTTTCATGCTCCTTTTTGGAAGTCATTAATTTTATTACCGCGGGATGCACAATTTTTTCGGCCATACTGTGCTAAAACATTTCAGTATGAATAAAACAATACTATAAGAATGGAAATTGTTTCGGACGCTAATGAGTAGATCCCTCTGTGTATTCGGTGTCTTTTTTTCACAAAACACCGCATTCGATGCTGCAGCTCACGAGAAATAGAATGTTTTATCAATTAAGTCAATGGGACAATAGTGCAAGAGGGAGACCATTACCTTCTTCAGTTCAGACTCTTTTCTTCAATTGTCTAAATGTTATATTTCTCTCGTGAGTGCTTCTATATCATCGATACGTATATAAAGCTGGGGAAAACACATACGAGAAATATGCGGTCGTGCTAATAAAAAAATTGGGATTTGTGAAAAGAGTGCTAGGTAAATGCGACGAAAAGGTGAAAGAACGATGTTTCCTTGCCTTGGTCAGGCCCCACCTAGAGTATGCTGCCAGTATATGGGATCCTCATAACATAAATTTGGTTTCGGAATTAGATCGAGTTCAGCGGAGGGGGGATAGATTTGTCAAACATTGTTATGACCAACTCAGAAGTGTATCCACTTTGCTAGACAATTTAGGTTGGGATTCTCTTACACAGCGGCGTTTCCAATATAGATTAAACTTATTAAAAACATTTAAAGATGGGCCCTTTTCCGATGACATCAAGGATATAATACGAACCCCAACGTATTACGGTCGAAGGGATCACGAATATAAGACTAGAGAGATAGACTGCAAGACTGACAGGTTTAAAATGTCATTTTTTCCAAGAACAATAAGGGAACAGAATGCTCGTAGTCGAAATTCCCCAGGACTTAGTTCATTACAATAAGTATTAACGTACAGGTTAGGGACTTCGCGAGGATGTGTATACATGTGTGTATGTATGTATGTATATATATGTATGTGTGTGTATGTATATATATATATGTATATATATATATTTTTTTTTCCTACAGGTTCCCCCCACCTTTCCTCACCTAACTCCCAACCCCCTCAACCCTTACCCTTCCCTCATGGTGCTACACCCCCTGCCACACACCTTTTTGGTGGCTCGCAGGGTACTTATGTAGATGTAGATGTAGATGAAAGCTCCCCTAGTACTAAGCCAAACGGCGCATGAAGTTCACACATCAGGGTAGGATGCTAGGTCCTTTCCCTGGTGTGGTTATGGTTTCCCAGGAAGATCTGGTACCCGAAAAATCGCACAGCTTAGGTCCAGCTAATGAAACCCAGAGAGGCTAACCCGGGAATTGAATCCGGGCCCTCCGGTCAGTAGTCCAAATCTCTACAAGTGGACTACTGCGAGCCTGATGGAGTTTAACTAAGAATTAGTAGATAGTAGATCGGAGGCTTTCGCAGCTGTTGAGAGATGCAGAGGTGGTTCTCGGGTTAGACTGCGTGAGAGTCATTTTTGGCTCAACGTTTCTCTCCCGTTGCAGGGAGCGTCTTCAGGAGCGAAGTCGCAGACGCTCCCTGCAACGGGAGAGAAACGTTGAGCCAAAAATGACTCTCACGCAGTCTAACCCGAGAACCACCTCTGCAAGAATCAGTAGAGTTCATTTTTAGCAAATATTTGTGAAGAGTACAAGATGTTTTATCTATGGTTACAGCATCGCTATTTCATCATCAAAACTTTTGTTACAAACAAGTCTAATATAAATCAAAATATCTATTTTAATTAAGCATCCTTGTATCATTCGGAAAATTCAAATCGACTGAGCGATACATTATTTTAAGGAAGATGAATAATTAAGGCATCTTGGGTGATAAGTTCCCCACGAGTCAGTCCAAGAATAAAAATACTTTGAGTGAAAGAAAACGATATAAAGAGATGAATATAGAATTAAACTCGGGATTCAGATTCAAATGACATAATAAGTGATATATCAGTTTGAATTCTTCTTTGTACTACGGACCAGCGTAACCATGAGTTTAAAATAATTTTTGGCAAAGATGTTTGCATAATTAATTTAACTTTAGCTACTAAAGAATTGAATAAAATCTGTTTAGGAATGACTGTTATGAGAAAATGACAGGACAAGTCATAAAAATGAAATTCGGGAAGTGGGTCACAATGGGTTCAAGGCAGAGTTGAGTCATTTATTAAATAGCATGAGTTCGGCAAATAACGCATACGAAGTGATTAGACGGCTATGCAATAAATCCAAAGATATGATCTCGAAAGAATTGCTTTGGGCCAAGCATTCGGTCAGTGCACCTCTACACAAACTTTTTCAGCAGAAAACTTAATCACGATGCGGAGGTTTGGTTTATTACCAAATATTTTGGAGTCAACAGCACTCTTGGTGTCAAATAATTCCAGGCCAACGGAATATGTGGAAACAGCTTTTAAATAACGAAACCCTATACCGGGAGTGAGGGGGGGGAAGAATTTTCTTCCCATTTCACCCATAAGGCTTTGAGTGTGTTTAGATAAAGAGACATTGTTCATAATTCTATTTTTCCTTTGGCGAAAGGCAGAAGCATTTTTAATCTTTCACTCAAATTATGTGTAGGCAATGATGAAATTGGAACTTAAATGAGATGGATTGTGGAGGAATGCTAAAACCAACATTCAAATTCTAGCTGACTTCGAAGAGTAGAAAATGTATGGGCTGATAATACTTGTTCCGTGTTGTTTAATACTGGAACAATTTCTCTAGGTCAGGATAACAAAATGAAACAAGTTATCATCATGAATGGCTAGTTATCTCTTTACTTCAGGATTTCATTTACAATTTGGCACACCTTAAGGAGTTTGATAGTGACTTCTAAGCCGACTCATTCAGCTACTTTCTTCCTTGCTGAAATGATCATGAAACTTTAACCATCTGCAAAAACTAGCATAAAATCATTTCTAGACGAACCCACCACCACAGGCAGTCACGGGTTTTCAAGGCAAGGTATAGAAATGTAGGTGGATCATAGCGATAACAAGGTAGTTACCTACGATGTATTGAAAAAGGATAAGGAAAAATAAAAGGGGTCGACGGTGGGAAGCTACTAGTCGGGAAGAAAGGAGGCGGGGAAGTTTGCAGAGGGATGAGTTGGTATAAGGCGGAGGAGGCCACCGAAATATGATAATGGTTGGGAGGAGGCGGAATGACCATGCGGGATCGGAAGGGGGCAGGAGGTGTCGCTAGAGGGCCGAAGAAGGGAGAGAGCAGCCGCCAGGTTAAGGTAATGGCGTGAGAGAGAGAAGGGATGGAATGGGGAAATCGGGGTGAGGGGAAGCGAAAAGGAGGGACGGCAAGGTGGGAAGAACAGAGGAGAGGCGAGAAAGGCGTGGGATGGAAGTTCGACCACGTGGAAGTCATTGCTAGCCATTCCGAGGCGCGGACAGAGGTTTGCCATTAGAAGTCGACCTAATTATAACGGTTCCCGCATTCCGGACCGAAAGCATTGTGTCGTTATTCTATCTGGGATGAAATTTTTATTCCCTCCCTCCAGTCGACCCACCGAATGGGTGGGGAGCCGAGGGATGGAAGGGTTTCACTTGGATAAAGGAGTGGGTTTTTGCTTCACTTTTAAGCAATAGATCCGCGCTATCGGTGGAGTTATGTCTACTAGTGGAGATACTTAAGAAGAGTGTCTTCCTAATGAGGGAGAAAGAAACTCATCGAGGATGTTATAGGAATCCTAATGGATTCGTATATTATACAGTGGACCACGTAATTCAGGGGAGTCTTCAGCATCCAAACTCCAGCTCGGAAAGTCGAGGAAGGGTATTTACCATGCATTATGCTGTTGTTTCTTTGACCTTAATCTTTACGACCCTATCAATATACGGGAGGGTAATTCAATTCAAGGGAAATTGTTTAGTCGCTAACATTAATTAAGCACCAATATTTGAACGATATAGACGATTACCCCTAAGTAGTAAGGGCAGAACACCCAATTATAAAAGCGATAGTTGGAGAATGTTTTCTCTTTCTAATGCCTTCACTTATCAAGGAATATAGGTATGCAAGATAAAATAAATACATTCATCTATCTGGATTGAATGGAAAATAGAAAAGGAAAAAATACGTAGAATTTCTTCACAAACGAAATCCATTACATTTTTTTGGGGAAGGCAATAAACTTGGTTAAACCTGTGCTATATTTTGAACTGAATACGATTGGAGAAATTCACAGATAATATCTACTCGTTTCACATCAAGGTGTCAAATGAAAGTGGGTGAACGCAAGTTAAAATTGATTCCCGAAAACAGGCTTAAGGCTTTTTAATCAAAATCCAGGAAAAAATATAAACTTAAGTAGGTTTTGATACTTTTGTATAATGCCTACTTGCCACCTGTTGTCTACATTTAACGACCGCCCCTTGAAATGAGCCAAACTATACGGAAGCGTACGTTTTTTAGATTTGATAGCTCATGCCACTGTTGATTGTAGATGATATCCGTCTTAGTTGACTCGAAAAACAAGATATTAGAATAACTGATTGCTTGACTAGCCGATGAATCCTAGGAGTCATTCTGAAGAGCTGGGAGGAGAGCAATGAACTCTTCGTATCGCCTTGGCATCGATGAAATAAATGTTTCCATTGTAGCAAAGAAGATTTTTGATGTCGCTTCCGACTTTGCGCCCCCAAGGCAAACACCTCCCACCTCTCCTCCTTCCTTTTGATCTCGCCCCACTGTTGGCGTTCCCTTGTCAGTTAACTGGCGACCCACGAGCGCAGGTGCCTGGTTGCGTAAGGCTGGGCGACCAGGTCCATTCATTACCGACCAAATCGATCGATCGAGAGAGCGAATTTGAACTTAATATCTTATACAACGTCCCGCCTGGAATCTAATCAAGCGGGACAATAAATTCATCAAAGAGGCACGATTATTACGGCCGATATAAACACATCAAGCCAATCAAGTTTGCGGCTTCTCCGACTTTTTCGACGTAATCTCTTAATTACGGCGATAGCGATTCTTGACCTCGTCTTACACGTAACGCACTACTCCTCTCACTGGCGATTTTGTTTCCCATCGCCTTCCTAATATACTACTGTTATGTGCGTTTAATAGGGTCTCGGGCATTCCCTGAGAACTGGTGCATATATGTTCTGGAATTTCGGAATATTTTTAGCAAAGTAAACAGAATTCTCCAACGCCTAAAGGACTAACTTGGGTAATTAGTGAACTCTGTTTCCCCTAATAATTGCCTCATTCACTTATTTTTTACCTCCCATTGCTTAAAATCCTTCATATAACATTTCGTAGTTTCTCACCATCTATCCATGTTTACGCCATTCACGTAGACCCAGCTTCCTGTGCCTCAAAATTTTCTCTTTCTATTTCTCCAAAATTCATTTGTTTTCCATCCTTCCCCGTGCCCTCGTCTCAAAAAATCTCAATTCTATGGTTATCACATTTTTCCGAGCAATCAAAAGTTTTCGGAAGGGCTCTCCTCATGCCCAATAAGAAATGCACATGTACGAAATATACTCAATTTCTCATCTTTGGGAATGCGACGGATAAATATCATTTTTCGCCAGTTGCGAAAGATTCGAAATGGGAACATTCTGTTTGATTTATACCGCTGACTGGCGACGGAAAGGGAACGAGAGGGGGAGAGCGCACATGTCTACTTTTCGTAGCGGCCTTGGAGCGGATTACACGCCACTTTTCTCCGCGCCAAAGCAAAGCGAAATTGCCGCCGCCTTCCTTTGCCCTCGGGGTTGAGGAAACGTTCCCCTCTGTGGAGCCCCGAACGTCTCGACGGGATGCATTTTCTTACAGATGACCATCTGAGTGGCGTCTGGGAGTGAAAATCCAACGGGATTAGTCGTCACCCCCCCTGATCACTTCGATGTTCCACGAAGGAGAATTTCCGATTACGCGTGCGAGATGGTCGTCGGCGAAAACCCTTTCATATGAGAGTGCCTTGCGACCTGAATACGAATCTCCATCCAGTCCCCGGGAATCATGCCTGTCAACGCGAGTTGCACGAACTTCGTCGTTTATTTCTCTGCCGTGCAAATAGGATAAGCTCTACTAGTCCCCCACTGTCAAGAGTGGAAAGTTAACCTCATGACTTCTTCTTCTTACTCTTCCACTGATTTATACTTTCCTTATAGGAGTGCAAAACGGACATAGTTCACGGTCTCAATTTCTACTTCGGATTCAACATTGAACTGAGAAGAAAAATTTCGTATTTCGCTATGCATTTCCGTCATTGTAGAAAATTACTAGAACGGAGATGATTTTCCAACGTTTGTGCATAAAAAACGTCAATCCGATCGTGGATTTCAAATGCAGCTTGTTTTTTTCCAGAAGGATTTATTGATTTATTGTAATCTACGTTCCTCTGTTATTCACATTCGAGATTTTTTATCTCTGGAAAATGATAATTATAAAAATTGTGTCAATCTGTAGCCATCTTATTGGCTTTCATTATGGGTTGATTGACTTTGTAAATATTGCATTAATTGCGTAAATATTGAAACAGAAACGTAACATTGTGATTACTGATATTTCATTTTATCTCGTTAAGGTGCTGACTATGGCGAATAAAGTCTCTACTATTAGTAGTAATCGCATCTGTATTACGCTGAAGTAATAATACCTACACCATATGGTGTTATTTTTTATTCTCTACTCTTTCAATGCAGGTATTGTATTGGCTGATTCCAGTTACATATTGTGAAAATGAATCAGTATTGCAAAATTTATAACAGTTAAAGAGAAAAAGGTATTCCGATGTCTTATTTGTGTGTCTGTTTGTTGAATTGCGCATTTCTCGGTCCCTAAAATGCATTCCCTAGAAATGTGATTACTTATATACTGTTACTCCATAATAAATGTTAATTGCTTATAGAGAGATCGTACTCAGCATAAGCTACAATGACAGTGCAATACTCAAACCTAAATGCATCTAGCAAAGTCTATGAATGCATTTAGTAATTAAATGTCCATGTATTATCAATATTCAACATCTTCAGACTACGTTACACACCTGTCTGTAGATATGTTGGCATGTATTGCATATGATTGACTTCCTTTATGATTTCCTCACTTTTATTTTCCCTGCATTAATGAACCGCGCCAAATATTGGGAAATAGTTCGCATGCAACCTTATTGTATCAAGATCACGTTTTCCGTTCTAAAGATGATTTGAATTTTTCCAATGCCGAGGGGTTTCTCACTCCCACCTAAAATAATAACTATACGTTTAGGGGACTGTAAGGGAGAAAATCCTTTTGAAATAATGATACTATAGGTAATCTATCGGTTAAGGTACGCTTTGGGATGGACAACACCACCAAATAAATATTTTGTGACTCCAAACAAAGACAACCCAACATCCTACTCTACAAAATGTCCCCCTTCATCTCTGAATTTCCTTCATCCCTTCATACTGTCCAGCATCGCTATCCTACGAGTATTCCTGCCCTTTCCTCGATTACTCAGTCTCCCCTCAATCACAACCGTCAACATCTCACTGTCTATAAATATGCTTTTCATCCATTTTTCCCGTCTCCTTATAACTTCTTCCAGCAATCCTCCATACCTAGTACCTCCTTTCTATATACTTAACCCTCTCCATTCTTCACCATAATCACATTTCCAAAGCCTCCAATCTACGCCTATCATCCTGATTCAATGGCCATGTTTCCGAGCCGTGCATAACTACCAAAATCCAAAATGGTTGTGAAATATTTTTCTGGTAAAAGCCTAATCAAATGGATGTAGCCTAATTTAAGATAGAGGTAGTACAATCAGAAACCGCTGGTTGAATATCTTGCTCTCAAAATATTAGGCGAATAAGGGCTGAGGATTTGTTTCATCATAATAAGCGTTGCGTATCTCATCTCATCACCGACGATTATTTATTTACTATACCCATCGAGAATCAGCATTTACTTTCGTTAATAAACTTGCTATGCTTTTATTTTCGAGTGTGTAACTTAATTTGTCTCCTGAAAAAGTTAATCAGCACGGGTAGTGATTTGGGATGGTTTCCCTTTCCCGATCATGAGGGCTGGAATGGAGTTAGTCAGAAACTGCAGTTAAGTTGTCACCTTTCAGCATCGTTTCAAAAAATACGCCATGATGAACGAACAACCTTTATAATTAATCGATACTTGCTACTCTTAATGCAATAATTCATAATTACGTCTCTGTTTTATAGGACTCCCGCAAAGACGCAAAGAGTCATTCATCAATGTATGATAATTGTCAATTCCTTTAAATGATCATGCAAAAGTATTACAACAACATTTTGGAACAGTATTGGATTTATGTAATTTTCATAATTTAAACAAATTTTAATGATTAATGTATTAAAAATTATTTGGCTTGAAATAAAAATATTATATAACCGACCTATATTTAACTTTCTTAACTATAAATGGCATAGCGTGGTCTGTTATCACGGAGTCATGTTTTCAAACGTAAAAAATTAAGGTAAGAATTTACCAAGATCTGATTTTTAGGGGATATCGATTGTAACAGTGAATATCTGGAATTTGGATGCAGATTTACCTTCCGTGGTATGATATCGACCTGAGGTATACTTTCCACATCTCTAGCTATCGTTAAATGTGATAATAATTTTATGCACACACAATAATTAAACTTTTACTTCCAAAGGTAACAAAACGTACATACGCCGACACACTGTTACCATTCGGATATGCAAAGTCATCAAAAACTGTTTCAAAATAATTTCATGGGCACTCCTACTATCCTCCATTCAACCATTTTCTTGCAACCTTATTTTGTATCGGTCACATTCAAACATTGTCATAAAAATCTCCTTTTGTTCCCGAGACTCTGGTCCCGATCCCGACAGTTCCGTCCTCAACTAGTTAACCCACGACTTTCCAGTTTGCATCGTCCTTTCAAAACATTATACATACTCTAAGATATCAGTGTGGTGATTCGTCTTTCAACCATTCTCCCAGCATGACCAAAACCCAGGTGGCACATTTATTTCATTCGTCACAATTACCTGGGCATTCACCCAACGTCCTTTTATAATCCACTCTTTCTTAACCATAACTCTCTTATTTTATCAATAGTGCTCCTCGGTACCCAAAACCCATTTAGTCGACACTCAGACGCATCCTTGACTAGCCAATTTTTACAGCCATACATTATGTAGGAAGGGTTTTTATACGCTTCCATTTTTGTTGCGTGACAAACATTTATTTTTTTATGCAATCCTCTCACTGCCTTTCCTTTCCACCATCATTCACGCGAATTTAAATAGCTTCTTTTCTTCAGTCACAATTTTCCAAACAATATGCTGAGGTAAACAAAATAATACATTTATCCAACATGTAACGCCTAATGGCATCAATTTGATCCACTTTTAATTATCTCACCGTATACATTCCCAAAAAATTCCACATTCCAATATTAAGGCAAACGAATTCACTTGATTTTTGTCATGAAAAAGATTTTTTCTGAACTATTGAATCCATACACTTATACTAAAGTCACATTCACTGAGCATTATCTTTCGTACATATTACGAATATTGACTATGAAAATTTTGATCAACTTGAACATTATTAGGAGTTATGCCTTTGCCCATTTAAGTGCCTTGGCTTAAGGGAAAAGTTTCTCTCTTCATAAAATTCAAGACGAGATTCTACAAAACAATGAATCTGCCAAAGAGTGATAAAAAGAAACTCTGCACTCCACAGTTCATGATTTATTATCAGTCCCGACATGGTTTCGCTGCCGTGCAGCTGCATGCAGTATATGGATAAAGTCCACATAGTTGAGCCTGAGACAGTATCCTATTCATGGATGTGGGTTAAAGTGAAACTTATATGTAGTTGAACTCTAGTAATAGACTAATATAGGGATATATCATTAATCCGTGTGAATTTATTGCCATGTAAAAAAAATAAAATAATAAGTATATTACTGCCAAATACTGAAACGATGAATACATCAGTGACTTTTTGTTATTAAGAAAAAACTAACATTTATATGAACCAGGAATCCAGTTACATGTCGCAAAAAACAGTACTAATTCGCTACTTAAATGGGGTAAAATTTTTGGATAATTTACTGAGTGTTTATTAAATTTAAAAATAGGGATATTAAAAAATGAATAGAGCTCCTAAATTTGCACAAATGTGAGCATTATTTCTTCAATAATATTACTATCCTGCGTCAAATGCTCCTTTTTCTTATGATAATTTAAGAAGAAAAATTATAATTTCAATAAAAATGTATCCATCATCTGATTTATCAAGGAAATTACTTCATGATATTCGAACTTGAGAAGTTATAAAACTTTCAACAAATAAAAACCACTCACGACGCTACAGGAGGACCCTTCAATGATGTTATCCGGAAACAATATGAATGAAAAGTGACTTTGGGAGTCTTGTGAGTTAAGAGCAGTGGCATGTCCATAACACGTTACTGGAACCCAAGTCTTGGTCACTCCCACCGCTCTCCGACTCCACTCCAGGTCAATTAAACGCGCTGATCCGGCCCGAGTTTCCATCCTAACAGGCAGGCATCCGTGACAAAAAAAGACCACTTGGGTGCTCCTTTTAATTAGCAGAGGTGCGGAAAGAAGCCACGAACATCACACCGCCGCACGCACACTATTTAAAACTCCTCCCACTTGTCCCTCGTCCGCCGCCGACGACGGGGCGACTTGCGTTTTAATTCCCGCTCCACCTCCCTTCTCTCTCCAGCCCAGCACGCCCTCGCCCCACGCACGAGGAAAGAGTGCAAATACGAAGGCGACTACGACATAATTACTCCCGGGGAAGGAACCTCCAGTTGGCCGCAATTGATAGATTTGCTGGAAAGGGTCGACTGTAGTGTCTCGAAGCGACGGACCATTGGCCCATCCCGCGATGATCAAGTTTCCACTGTTCCTCCCTCCGCCTCCGTCAGAGATGCCCCTCTCGATTTAAGGAACCTTTTCGCGGAGACCCTTGCGCGTCGCACATTGCTCTCCTCCGACGTTGTTTATTTTCCCCAAAAAGATGGGCGAGGCATCCAAATGGGGGTGACGAGGAAAGTGTTCGCGGTTCTGCATCTCGTTCTGGGACCACGGTATCTACCGAGAACCCTCTCTTCTCCTTTTAATGATCCTCTCACACCCGTTCCTCGGAGACGTTGGCCACTATCTATCCCTATGAGAGAAGGGAACTGCTGTTACTATCTGGGATGGCCGTTTCTTAATTAACCTGTGTGTTATACAAGGTTGACCACGCCTTCAAGAAACTCCTTGACACGAAATATTATCTATCCATCTCCTTCTCGGCTTCTTTTCCTTCGCTCAAGAGAAAACCCTTTTTGTTTCGTGAATTTTATCTCGCTCTTATTTAGTGATAGTTGTGGTGAGTTAAATGGGAGGAAAAAATTGGGACGATTTACATAATATCTGATACTTAATAACTATTACAACCAATAAGGTTGGTCTGGAGAAAGTATCATAGGTATACAAGCTTAAAACACTATAAGCTTCACTCGCGAAAATAATGTACGTGCTACGCAGTATTTTTATATTTCCAAGTAATATTATTTCCAAGTAATTTTATTAAGTAAAGGCAATATTGTTATTGAATCTTGAGAAATAAAATAACTTTTAGCAGTATATTGTCGGATTTCAATTAAAAAAAATACTTTCGCAAATTTAAGCGTCATTAAAGTCTCCACATAAACTATCACCCATGATAATTTTTTTAAACATCATTTATTTATTAAATCACATCATTTACGACTCAATGAAATAGATATAAAATAATATTTGAAAATCGTCCGAATTTCACCTAATTCTTTTTTAACGAAGGAGCTATTAGGGAAAAAATCAGAAATCAAGCACCGGGATAGGCGTATGAATGGAAAGAAGACCTCCGATCCGCGAGATACAGGAAATGGAGTTTATCAAACGGCCACACTATTAAATAGCCTTGCCAAAAAAATAAGGATGCTTCATAAGGTTTTTTTATGGACCTTGTACGCCCATGCAGTCAATTTCCCTCCATTCTCTCCGCAAGCGATGAGGCAAGCCAATTACTCCGATGTCGTACAAATGAACCTTCGTTTATCTAACAGTCCAGTCGATGAGTATTCCTCATTAGGGGGAGCAGCTAAAGGAGGAGGCGTTCGTTAGAAATAAAAAGTGGGGGGGTTGGGAAAAAAGAAGCGGGATCGGCGAGGGAGCAGGACGCATAAAAAAAGGAGAACAAAAGAGGGTGGGAGACGATGATCGACTTTTGTTCGTGAGAAGACGTTCTTAAGGGATTCCACTCGTGCGCCCTCTCTTCGGCTTAATAATAAATTGATCTGGAATGGGGCCGCTGAGAGTGTTGGAACGGAAAATACGTTTCAATCGATTTGTAAAGGTTTCGGTTCGGGAAGAGGTTAGGAATTGATCTGCCAATTAAAGTTCCCCGGAAATAATGATTGTCAATTCGTTTAATGAAGCAGGATCAGATATGTAGTGGGAGAATCAATTCTCGCGGAGGAGAATTTTCGCCAAGTAACAAGAGCGCTCTCAGAAGATGCCTCGGAGGATATACTGATTGGGCGCTCTTAATTGAGTTATTTTTTTTAGTGAAGCAGATCCCACGATTGATTGTCGCGCAGGTTTATAATCATCATTAATCATGCACTGGAAATAATTAGTGGGAAATATCAGGATGGCCTGCAACAATCAATAATTACGGTTTCATTTATACCGATGGACGTTAACCGTCAAAAACGCCGTGTCAACGGATTTCGCACGATATTAAACCCTAGTACGTTTATTCGATAAGTGTTCAAAATTTCATCGCACTTCAATTGCTATCGTTTCGGAAAGTAAATAAATACGCCCACTGTTCCTGAAAAGGGGAAATTTCAGGATAAATAATTGTTTGGAATACGAAAACCATAATCATAACTTAAATATTCCACACGGTAAAGAAATAAAGTCCAATGAATTAGTCATCTCCTAGTTTTCCGGCCGCTAGTCGAGAAAGGCGATATTTTAGGCATACTTAGCCATTCCTAATGTGCGAAATCTAAGGAAGAAATTTACAGAATATGATACCACCTACTCAGTTAGGTATGGGATTAATACTTTATTTTCATTCCCATGAGATAGTAAAAAAACATGACAATTCCTTTATAAAGTAGGTATTGTCATTAAAATTATCTTTGATTTAAAAAAAATTGAAGCACACGCAGTCCACCTCAACCCAACCCATCATGGATTTCTGCAACCGTTTAACAAGTGCAGTCATCTGAGTATCCTTATTTCTTATACATCGATGATTTTCAATTGAAACACAGTTTTTTCAAACATGCAGCCTAAGTGAACTAAATGAAATCGTATTTACGACACTCGACTGCGTGAATGAAAGAAACATGGGCATTTTTTGTTCAAACAATGCCGACCATTTGGACGATAAAATGCAATAAATAATGCTTGGATTGAATTCAAGATAAGACGTAATGAGAACGAAATCGACGGAGTCAGCCAAATAGAAAGTTTCACCAACAGTTGACTCTGTGGTCAAAAGAACGGGTCTTCCACAGGTATTTGTGTTGTGTTGCAGAATCGGTGTTCAGTTTATTCCACGCACACTGATTGATATGTGATTCCCCGTGTATTGAACATGTTTGTAATAATCTCCAGTGGGACATATGACAATTATTAGAATCAAAACGGATGACATGAGATATGCCAAATTTTTCACAGCCTCAAAAGCGGTGAACAGCCATTGATGATACGATTAATCCAATGCTAGAAGGCTTTGTATGAACGAGGTAAATAAAATTAGGGCTCATTCAATAGTTTGATTCTTGTTTTATCCTTCCTTTGCCAATTTTCAGTTAATTAAGTACATAACAATTTGACCCCGTCAGAGATAATTACGAACGTGGGAATTTCATAACATTGACATCCTCCAATTTTATTCGGATGTCCGAACTCCTCTTATCCTAAGTTAATGTCTCGTATATTTAATTTTCCAAGGCTGTTTTTCTGTTTTTGAAATAAAGCATCTCGGTTATTTGCGCACCATTTCCCATTTGTCATCCCATAAAGAAGTTATTAGGCCAATCAAATGAAAATATTGCTATTGGTCGTAACTACCTTTCCGTGACATTGATACTGATAAATATTTTTGAAAATATAAGGATTATTCAGCAGAATTATTTATGTAAACATATAAGTTGAGATATTCAATAGTTGTATGCATGATTTGCACGGAGAGTTATGTCACTCCTGCTTCCTTACTTTTGTCATCCCAAGAATTCAGCTTATGGATTTTACTGTCTGAAATCATTCGCTCTAAACAGTTGAAAAATTTATTTGTACTCTAAAAATCAACGAAATGTCCAGACGGCCCCTGCTCCGTCTTTCACCTTTCCCCATTCTTTTCATTGCCCTTTCGTCTTCTATCACTCGCTCTTTTATTTCCCGCGACGAATTTCTGGTCCAGATATTACGTGGGCTCCACTTTCCCACCCCTCGATGAAGTAATCCTCTGGAGGTAATCGCCGTATCTGGGCCGCAGGGAATGATGTCAAATAATTAAGGAAACATAAATAAATTGACTTTACAAAGTCATTTACATCCTTACTTTTATTTCTCCCGACTTCCTGCGTCTATGAAACACTTTTATTCCCGTAGAAAATTCTCAACGCTTTCGTAGTGCTAACGTGAGTCACAGAAAATGTGCCATAAACGATACATTAAATAGGTTTCAAATAGGTACAAGTACTTCATAGACGCCAATACTACCTACGTCACCGAGAGTGTTATTAACGTCATTAATTTAGAGTAATGTCTATTAGTCTAACATCTATTGAGTCATGAAATGACTCAATAGACGGTTTCAATAAAACACTTCAAAATTTTCGGTCTGAAATATTGTCTTTGAAAATGAATTAAGCTCATCTATTATTGTTAAAAGTTGTGCGAGATTCGTCCAATTGAGGGAACTTTTTTAATCTCTAAAATAATTTTGGAAAAATTAACAAGATGAACATTAATGACTATACAACAAAGACAAAGAAAAATATCAAAAAGCTTAGCTGGAATTCTTCATCAAATTAAAACAAAATATCGCCATTAGAAAGCATGCCATTGTGACACGCATATGGAGCTCACCTCTGTTGAGACGAGACAAAAAGCAACATAGGGAGAAAAAAGAAGATTCAGAGTCAATGGAAATGTGATGTGGAAGACGATGGGCAGATTAAATAACTGGATCAGTTCTAAAAATAGCGGGGAATACAGGATTCCATAGTCAATATCGAATATATAGATGAATAGATAGATTTATATGAAAAATTCTGAGAAGCGATGATTTGTGAAGATTGTTGTACTTATATGGATGTGCGAATGGAAAGAACTGTGGTGGAAGACATCAGATAAAATATATGAAGTCAGTAATGGCTGACCCATAATGCTAAGAAACATAACAACATGAAGTGTTTGGCCGAAAGAAGGCAGAGCGCCGAGTCTCACTCACCCCAGAATTATGATGAATAATAATTATGATTATGATTTTCCCGAAATTTCACATTCTCATTAATATCAGCAGAGCTTCAATTAAAATCGAAAATGAAAATGCAAAATATTTTTCGTGCAACTTATTAATGATTGGTTTCGAAAACAGCTTCACATACTCTCAATTATCAATAGATGCACCTAAAAAATAATATCTAATTATGTTTCTCCGCTCCCATTGCAATCGAAGAAATTTCAAATATTTCTGAGTCACTCTGACTGAATAAATTGTCAAATTTAGTGAAACATCAATTTTTCTAAATATTGTCTCAAAAGGAATTCGTTAATAGGCATTCATAGCCAAAAATTATCCACATACGTTTCAAAGCTATATGAGCGCATATTTAATTCATTTGTTTGGTTATATTGGGTGCATAATACATTAAATTGGTTGACTATACAACTATAAACACAATAATCAACCCGAAGGTCGGTTTAGTAGGTGATGGTAGAGCTCACCCATGTACCATGGCCCGACGGCGTGTGAATATTCACACATCAGGGTAGGGGGGCCAGTTCCTTTCGCTGTGCCGGTTATGGTTTCCCAGGAAGATCTGGTACCCGAAAAATCAACTAGCTTGGGTGGAGCTGCAGGTGCCCAGAGTGCCTTGCCCGGGAATCTAACCCGGGACCCTCCGGTCAGTAGTCCAACGCTCTACCCACTAGACCACTGCGACCCCTGGTTGACTATATAAACTCAATAATGTCCTTTGAGATAAATACATAAAAACATCCAGTATTTTTTCGCATATTATTTTAGCCTTTTTTATTTTTGTTATACGAGTATTCCTCGCAGTCAAATTCATTATTATTCAATTTTGAAAGTAAAATATTCACTGGAAGAAGTCACCGAAGTACCCTAATGATATTAATGCAATTATCATACGTCATTCTCCCTGACTTTAAAACAACTCGCACATTGATTGCTGTCCCTCTATCCCTCTAGTTAAAGACCACGATAAAGACTCGAAAGTACCGCATCTCAAATAAAGGATGAAGCATGTTTGCATAGTTAAGCACTCCTATTTTCTCTTCACCCCGAAGCGCATGAGCTCAAGATTCCCTCAGAGCTTTTACACCGACGATTCCCCTTCAGTTTTCTTCTCCGTGCTATCCTCACGCCCTTCTCCTCTCATCCGAACACACTACCCTAAACGCTTTGCACACCGCATCCAAACTCTCAATTTAACCACCTACCTACCCTCCAACACCATTCCCGTCCTCCCTCCTTAATCACCCTCCCCCGTCCTCTGTACTCACTAGCGATGGAGCCCCGCAGACCCACCGCATCCCCCACCCCCGCCACACCCTGCCGCACTCCAACGGGAGAGAACACGCCAGCGCATCGGCGTTCGCGTGATACAGGTGCATCATCCATGCATACGCCCTCCGCTCTCGACGCCCTCGCCTCCCCGCAACCCACCCACTCCTTACATCCCCGATTCATCTCCATTCTTGTATCGCTCCTGAATTTTTTTTGCATTGCTTCCACCCTCTCCCCACGTTTCCAGATTCATTTCTAAAAGCATTCGGAGAGACAGATATATAATTAATACACAGCGCGATTAACAACTCCGGCGTTGTGTTTGCTGCTCCTCTTGGAATCACCTCTCTCTAACCCCCACCCTCCTTTCCTCAGAGTCAAACGTCACACCTTGGCGCAGACCGGCGGCGGACGGTGCTGCCCTCTCTCTCGCCCTCGCTTCATCTACCAAACCCTCCCCTCTCTCGCCTCTTCTTCAGGGCCCAGGAATTCCTTAACGACGCCACCGCACATTTTATCGTTCAGTCCATCTAAAACCTTTGTACACACGTATTCTCTTTCGCCTTTTCTTCTTCTCCGTCCTCCTTACTCACGTCTAAGTCCCGTGCCACCTCCCCTCACTTCTCACCCCCTCCCCCCCGCAAAACTACGAACGCCTCGGGGATCTCCTCTTTGCACGTTTTAAAAAGTTTACCTCCTGCTCAATCTTTGCCTTCGCTCTTTCCATGCTCATTTCCTCTTCCCGTCCAACTCCCTCCACTCTTCTCCCCACTCCCCACATCGGCCCCTCCTTGTCAGATTCTGTTGGCACACTTTTCCCGCGTCCCACCTCTTCATCTACTTCCTTTCGGAAGCGGCATTGAGCAGTTCTTTCCCTTTGAATGGCGCTAAAAGTGTTTTTAAGTTTGGCGATTCATTCCACACGTGCCGCCTGACCCTCTCCGAGCTTTTTAAATTCCTTCGGGTCTGGTTAGCACGTTTAACAAGTCTGGAAACTTTCAGGTTGTGTCGTGCTGGACACCGTGAAACTGTTTTTCAACATTTTTTTGCTAATAACGCATGAATGAAAAAAGTTTGTTCAACTACTGAGGTTATTCTCGCTACAAGTCATAAACGCACAAGAAAATTTGTAAATAAGTCGAAATTGGAACTTATGCCCGGTGCTTCACTCATTTGAAACTATTGTATTATATTGAATAGATATTTCACAAGAGAAAGTTGACTTACGAACTGTGCCGGTGTAATTTTAAATTCAGTATCCTCAATCAAACCTAATATACATTATAGGAGTTGAAAATCTGCATAGTAGAGAAAAATTCTATGGTATGGAACTGTAGTAAATGTTTTTCACATCAGTTAATCAATTACAATTGCATACTACGCAGAAGGTTCTCGTGGAAATCCTCACTGCTTTATGGAATCGCCATGAAATTGTTCAGGTAAAGTATTCACAATTTTTCAACGTATGACTCAAATGAATATACTAGCTCAACATAGCTAACATTTTTTCATATCTGTCTGGCTGAAGCTGGTCTCCCATAGATCTCCATTCTTCCCCATGATTCCCCACTGATTCTCTTCCATCCTGTTCGCTCTTCTGTCTGACATAGTTATACGAGACTTGGCAATGCTACTTCTTATTAATGTACATTACATGACAAAGATCATTTCATTTCAACACTTCGTTTAATGCCTAGGTGATATACCCCCAACAGCAGATACAAAAAGTTTCAAAATTACTGCTATCATTTATGAAATCGTGGATAACCTCAGGGTTGTATACTTCACTTTTCTTTATTAACCCTTACAGGAAAAACATTTTCAGCGCTGGACAGTTTTTCCTTCGATGTGCATTTCAACTTTCTACTCAATCCAGTCCTCTCCAATGTGCATCCACTGAACGTAGCTTCAGGTGAACAACCTACCCACACCTGCCGATTCCAGTTGTCCATCTGTTCCGGTATTTTATTTTGCACGCAGCCGTGTATGCAAGGAAAAGGAAATGTACTAGTATAATTCAAAATACAATGCTTGTACTCAGTGAGAGCTAAAATTGTATATTCACTTAGGAAGATAACATTCTGCATGCTCTGAAGTTACCTCCTCTCTGAAAGTGACCATGATGAAAGGGAATTTGTGTACTGCGAACGCGTCTACGTTTCACTTGTCGACCCGACTTGACCCCCATAGCGGGAAATCCGGATTCCGGACGACTCTAGCTGAAGCTTTATTCCTCGGTAAGAGCCAAGCAGGATAACTAGGTTGACATCTAACCAAGGAAAAGTTAATGGATTGGTAGAATATGTTTAAAATATTGGCACTGAAAAAGGATAAAGCTTCATCGAAATCATACCCTACAAGACGCCGCATGAGCACGAAGCATAACCTATCAGGGTATCAACCTTTATAAATTGCAAAATTTTAACGAATTTTGAATGTATTTTTAATGGAAATTAGTCGACAACCAGAGGGTCATATTTTATAAAATATCTGAATAATTGCAACTATAATTATTTGAGTAGATAAATTATGTGAAGATTTAATTATCATATCAATCCATAGGCTATTTTATCCATAATACCATTAAGGCTTAATTTTCCAGATAATATTCTTTAATAATTTGTATAATATAAAACCAAAAGCTCATTTATCAACCCGAATTTCCGTTTTATAAATGAGAGTAGATAGAATGCGAACCTTAAATTATAGTATTGCCAAAATTTCTAAGCTTCTGCTTACATTCTAGTTCATGTATAGACCAGAGAACCCATAATGATCAATAAATTTGGTATTCCCGTTGGAAAATATGGCTCCAGTACCCTGAGGAATATGTAACTGTTAATTCCTCCATGAGGAGAACTAAAATAACAGGACTAATTCTTTAAACACACAACGCTAATTTGTAAAACTATGACAACCATCTAGATTCTCATTGTTACAAACACAACTACTCCAAAAATTGCCCAAGAAAATGCTCCAGAATTAACATCGTCCAATTGATCTTTGATTCATTATGCGCTGGATTTTTTTTTAAGTTTACCACACCCAATTGGGAAATTAGATGACCCCCGATGATCGTGAGCCATAAAAGACCTTTGGTTCATAATAGCTGGAACTGCACTTAAATTGACGTGGTGTTAAACGAAAAAGATATCACTAAATGAGGAGCGTCATTTCATGGAGCGTATTCATTATTGGGTGAACTCCTTCATATTGTTTTATTTGAAAACGTGCTTCTGCTTGAATATTGTTATCCATTCTTGAAAAATATATTAAAGCAAATTGCAGATCACAGATAAGGGTACGTCTCCTCTCCCATGGTAATGTTTAAATAATTACGTTGATTGATCCATTCACTTTAAATCAAAACGAATTAAATTATCATTTAATATAAATGCAAACCTAATTCCCAAAATCATGATGGATATTTGATTTAAAAGTTCGCATGGTCTCAGGCTATATTATTTACTGCAGTTAATGAATTAATTGAGCGTAGTAAATTAGCATGGAATTTCTACTTCCGAAAGTTAAAATCTTGTCACCGCGAGGATTATAATCCAGACCATAGTAATGGGGGAGCCATTACATTAGCCACCGCTCCAACTCGAGTAATAATAATAGATTTAGGGGAGGTGACCGACAGCTGAGGCCATTTGCGCCGTTAGGGATGGATGGGAAAGGAGGAAGGGTGGAGAGAAACCAGGCATCGGCATTAGCCTACTCTAAACGAAAGTCGCGCAAGGGAACCACAGTTTAACGTCCCATCCGATGAACGAGGTAATCACTCAAAGCATACTCCTCAAAGCATCTCAAGTAGGGACACCACTGAAAAATATCTGCCACCTACAGAATTTGAACCCAAACCCTCTGGGTGGGAAGCTATTATATTAGCCACCACACCATCCCGATCCCCTCCAGATCGATTCCATAAACATTTATCACCATGTTAAGTGGCAATACATTGACTTCAGACTAAATGGTAGTTGCACATTAGGAACTTTGTTACCCACTTTAGCCATGATACTACGGATGTGCAAACAAAACCTTCAATGATATTTCAGCAACTATTTTATTTTGTCTCGTAACTGACGTTAATACATAATATGACCCTTTTTAATCTTGTGCTGTCCTTCAGTCCCCAGTGGCACTTACCAAACATGATAAATTATTTCAGCAATAGGTTTACTTTGCAACAGGTCGTTAGGAAATTCTCTCTTTTCATATGCGAGCCAACTAACTCTAAAACAATTTTTAAACCTGAGAACCTTAGATACAAATATTTTCACGCTGTTATGTCACATGGAAGTGCTGAAGGGTCATATTCACGTGCGATGGAAAAGTAACAGTTCCCATTCTTTCAGGAGAAAACATTTAAAAATAAGTGCAACGTGATTTCATTATCCGCAGCCGATCCTCCTGTTTCCTTGGCTGATTGTGGGGATGGAATTGGGGTTTCGTAACCACTGCCTCCCTCCCTCACCCCCACCCCCTCATAACCTTATCATCTCGCGGAGTTTCAAGGCGCCGTCGTCGCCACGAAAGAGCTCTGGCCGCTGCCCGCCTTGCGTTTCTACCCCCACTCCCCAAACCATCTCACTCGCGGCATCGGTAGAAGGGAGGGAAATATCTCTCGCGCGCTCCCCCTCGACCATGAGAGCCTTGTCATTCCCTCGCCCGTCTATCCACTTTCTCTCCCCACATCGTCCACACCCTTCCCCCGAGGCGCCACCAACACCGTCATCGCTGGGAACGCGAAACGGGCAAAAGAGTGTGAGTGCAAAGGCATTTCGTATCCCGTGCACGCTTCGGGGTGGTGACGTGGTGGCGTCTGTCCCGGTTTCAATGGTTCAGTGAGCCTCCGTCACCACCGCACCCTAACCCCGCGGCCCTATGGCTCCGATTAATCGAATTTGGCCGCTCACTTTCTTCCTAAGATTAGAGTCTATCGTCATCGACTGGAATGATGACTGCGGTTCCGATAAATTGGATGGTCTCGATGATTTTATAGATACCAATAGTATCGACACATTGGATCATCTTCGGATTCATCATTTAACTAAAGTCACAAGAATTATTATGCATGTGCTTCAGAAAATTGTATTCTATGTTTGTCAATTAAGTGAAATGATTGATATTAACGGGCTGAGATTGAATCATTGCTTGATGTCTTGGATTCATCAGCACTCTTCTGAAAATATTCAATGTTGGCGTTTTAAACAACTTTCCTGAAAAGCCTCCCTCGATTCATTTGGTACAGTAGCACGGAGTGTGGCAAGACAAAATTATGAGGGAGAGAGGAAATAATTATCTATTTCCTCGATCAATTCCATGATATCTCGCAATCTCCCAATATTCCATAATTCTTTATCATATAGTCGAAGGAATTCAATCAAGACGCAATAACCTCATTTTTCTTTGTCAACGGATTCTTCCTAGCGCTCGAGCTATTTCTGCACAGATAGGTTCCAGGGAAATATTTTTTTAAGCATGACATAAAGTAATTTCTCAACCCTAATTTTCTGTTCCAACACGTGCAGTTGGAGAGCAAAATCTGACGTACTATGCAATGATTGGGAGGAGAGAATGAATGTCATTGGGAAAAATTCCAAGGAGACAGGGGCATAAAAGTAGGAGTGCTGGGGACTGTACTATGGGGAAGAATATTGGGCAGACGAAGCAGAGGAAGGAAAACAATAAAAGTGCGGTACGGAAAGAATGAGGAAGTTAGTAAATATATGAGTTTGAAGAATAATTTAGTGTAATAAAGGCTTCAGAGTATTTTCTCGCGTTTTGTTGGATCGGGCTATGGAATGTAACAGAGTTAAGGTATTGGATTCGTCAAAAACCTACCTTAATCGATGGAAAACTTTGAATAATAATAATAATATGTACGAACAACCCATACTCAGCCATAGCGTGAATAAACTTTCCGTTAGCTGTTAATTATCATTGCAATATTATATACGATGATTTTCAAGAGTCTGATGGCAGTCACTAATCCAACGAGAATACGTAGAGAGCAGGCAGGGGAAAACGTATGTTTGCTGGCATTTAATAACTATCAAGCACATGGAATGATATTTTTGTCTCTCTGAGAGGCCCCTGGGCCTATTATTAATTTATTTATGTTGCATTTGTTCGAAAACAGCATTTCGACCATTACATCGGACTTTGAACATTGATATAACTATTTGACAATTGCGTACACTCAAGCGGAGAAAGAGCCACCAAGGCAGGAATCGATCTCGCGACCTCTGGGTTGGCAGAAGAGGACGTTACCTCACCGCCACCGGGGCCGACAAAGCTTCCAGGCATTCAAACTCAACCCAATGAATAGCTCAACCTTTCCACAAATGTTGCCGTACCAGTGACTGCCTATCGATTTGTCTTCGAATGATAATACCTGCAAAACAAAGCGGATTTCGACTCCTAAGAGAAGGATACGCTAAGGGAGAATTAATTGAATGACTTATTGCAATTACTATATTTACGACTTTTTTTCTGTCATGGTCAAACTCTGTGTATTTGCCCCTCATTTTAAGCGGTGGTACATCTACTACATCGTTAATAATTACCCGAATCAGTGAAACTACTCATCACCTGTATTTATTTCCTTATTAAATTAGCATGTTCAAAAAGGGTGGATTCATGGATGAGACATGCATGTATTATTTCAACAAATGATAACAAGAGTTTGCGGCTAATAAGAATTAACCTTTTACGGTTATTACGGTTTTCACCCATTCGAAATTAGAAAGTAGAGGTAACAAATGCCATAGTTATTTTGAAACTCCATGAGTGTTTATTTTAATGTTTATTGAATAAACTTTAAATCAGAACGCACTAACACCTGTCACGTAGAAGAGTACTCCTCAATGAATTTGCAATAAAAGCAGAAAAAAATCCTTAGCACGATTTAATGAGGAGATAATCGACAAGTGTGTTTAATCATGCAGGCACATTAATCTGTTTTGAAGCACCGTATAAAGCACGTAAAATCACATTCATATTAATATATGTAGGCTTTAATATTAGCAAAAAGTTAATCGAATGAAAATTAAACGAAATTTATTAGTTGTTAATAATGGCAAAATGCATGTCGTAGGTGTACAGATTAGCATTGAATAGGAAAGTAAATATTAATGAAATGTGACATTCGCATTATTTACATATTTGATTAGTTAATAAAATTATTTTGTCTGTAGTGATATTAGTTGTCTAATATATATTCGAGATATTTTAATAATTCAAAATGGCAAAACATTGGATTAACATCAAGATATCCATTGCATCGACATTTCAAACGTATTCATCCGTTATTTGTTAAAGTCACGTGGAACTTTACGCTGTTTATGATAATATTATGCATGGTTTATATGATAGAAGTGGTTTTATTTTGAGATTTCTGGTTTTAATTCTCGTAGGTTTTAGCAAAAATGTAAAGGCGGTCAAAATTATCTTTTTTTTTATAAAGACATTCACGGGTACAATTAGGTACGCGCTCATTAGTGTCTTCCAGTTCATTCGTGGATCTATAGACATTTTAACTTATGATGCTAACCGTTATTCCGCTTCTTAAAGATCGTTATGAAATATTAGCTAACTGGAGCCTTCATACTTTATCTGCTTGAACTTTCCCAAATTATGGCCCGGGCCATCGAGATTCATATATGTGTATATATATATATATATATATATATTTACCATTTTTTTCATTTTTTTCCATCCCATCCTTCAATTTGAGACAATTGAGTGTATCGAGGGATGCGGAAGAGGCTTCCGTTTCGAAATTGGGGAGGCCAAAATCGGCGGGGGTTCTGGTTTTTTTCTATCGCGCGTTCTATTTTTCCGGTTCAGTTTCAATTTTGAGCGAAAATTTTCGACCGGGACCCCACAATCTGCCGTTCAATCTCAATGGAGATGACAAGGAGCGGATGGGTTGGGAGGCTCCAGACTCTTCATAACATCCTCGGCAGCAGACTTTCTCCTCAAGGCCTGTGGTTTGACCGATGCTCATTCCGACGCAATGGCGCTTACATTTTTTTAAATTTTATTTCCTCCCACCCGTGTCCACCCACTCCGATCCTTTCCTCTCTCCCTCTCTCTCTCTCGATCCGTTTAAAACCTCGCGTGTTTTTTTTTATGTGCCTCGCCCATTAACCCCGCGATCCGTCATGCGCAGCCAATTACTATTGTACAAGTTTCGGGTCTGTTTTGTTTGATGGGGTGGGATGGGAGAATCTGGCCCCGTCTTGCGTGGGAGGGTATCCAACCTCTACGTGTAGGTCAGAATCATGCTGGGAGTGAAGGGGGAATGTGGGAAGTGAGGTTTGGTCGGTGACTGGGGAAAAGGGGAAGGTATGAATAATCGGCATATTTGGTTACCGGTTATTCGGTTGGCAAATCCTCACATGAGCTATTAAGTAAATGATCGCCGAAAAAATTTTCAATGGATCATAATGTACAAATCACAAATATTTTGAAAATTTTTAAAAGATAAAAATCGTTGCAAAAGAGATTTTAACCACCAGATTTTAACCGTGGTTTATCTTAGGTCCATTTGAAATAAATCTGTAAAAGAGCAATTCGGATCTGTAGTTCACGCAACCAACATTTTTCTATGCGTCTACTCCTTCAGAAAATGCGTCTAGTGTGCAAGTTATTAGAAAAATAAATTACTTACCCAAACCTGAAGCCTAAAGGATAGACTCTGCGTAAAGTTATAGATATTTCTACCAATTATAACATACTAGGAAATATCAATAACTACTAAGCAATTCACTGAGAACTTGGCGATTTACAGAGAGATTAGTTATTTTGGAATATTCAACTCGTGTAAATTACAAACACGCAACACCAAAATATTTGTGGTATTTTGCATTAAAATTAATGATATTACAGTGACAACGATGAGAACTTAATCATACTTTCTTTAAGTCATTTCTCATGGCGATATTTTTGGAATTGAGGTCTGTTGAGCAATAAGTTTTATTGCCAGATCCCAAGCAGGCAGTTATGTGCGGGGAAAATATTCCGTCCGCCCTAACTTAAACCCTCACACTGATTAATTTGGAGTTGATTGCGAGGAAAGTGTGGCTATCGTAATTGATCTACGTATCTCGAGTGATCTATGCGCACAACTCTTGATTGCAATTGAGATGACACTAAGACACCAACGCACTTACAGCCTCTTGAGTTTTTCGGGGAAAATGAATCCAATGACAACGAATTAATTTTCCCGTAACATGAATCCGAGGGACCCATGGCATGTCAGGGCATATCTAAGATTTTATTTGCTGTAAAATGGACTCCCTAATATTTCCTCAGTATTCCTCATTAAAATTCGATGATAATCCCTCTCTTGGAAAACTTTCAGCTGAACCATACCGAAATCCCCGAGGTCTCTGTTTTGGATTTACATAATTAATGTTCACCAAACTGACATAAAAATTCCCACCAATTTCCACCAGTGATTTCCGAGGCATTGAATCAAAAGTCCAGTGTGCAATTCACCTCAATCTCGGTAGGGAACACAACACATAAGAAACAATTTCAGTTTATACGATAAGCAAAAATAAATTCAATGCGGTGCTTAAAGAGGAAAATGGTGGGCTATGTGTATTTACAACTGTAGTTTCAACTTACTTAATAAAATGTTGATGGGAAACCAATACAAGAGGTGGAAGGTGGATTCTCATGTTATTGTCACGAAGAGACACTTTTCGGCAGACGGAAGCTATTGAAGCATTCGTAAATCACTTCGAGGATACCAGTATAAGTGTGTGTGTGGTAATATAGACCCTTGGGTGGGAATTTTCTCGACAGCTGTGCTTGTCTGTGCGTGATCTAGCACCATTATTCCTTAACGCCCTTCCCTCTCCAAATACATTCACCTGCGATAAAGAGTTAAAAGGAAATGTGAGTGATACCCTATTGGCTTCCCGGGCATTCATTTTTTCTGTACAATCGAACAAATGGCTTTGTGCATTGTCGAAACGCTTGAAATAACGTCAGTTAAAAGAAATCTGGTATGCATTTGCACAACTAAAACATTTTTTCTTTTCCATTTTTTTAACCAAACAATGTATATCGCTAACAGGCACATAAAGGGTAATTTATCGATGCCATTCCATCATGATATTTCGCAAATTACACAAAATTCAAGCGCTAAATTTATTTTTAGCTGTTAGAAGATAAATATGTCATTGTGTTTCCAAAATATTGCCCCAAAAAATGATAAACATGGATAAATTCAAAGCGTACGATGAAATATTCATTTAATACCTCTCGAAAGCACTATGGAAATTTATCACGGAACACCACGAAGATTTATTAATGAAACACATCCCGGAAACTGAAAGACACTCTTCTCCATCGAAGTTCATTTAATATATAACTTAATTCCTTGTAGATCAAAGATGAAGTATATGATATAATTTGATTCTTCTCCCATCCCCTGGAAGTTTATGACCGCTCTCGCAATTTGCCTTGGTCTCTGTCTCTCTATTTAAAGGGTATGTAGGAGGTGTGTTCAAAAATTAACGGGAAAATTCGGGCAATAATATTTATTTATTCTTATACATTGATGTTGTCACCTTCAAAGTAGTCCCCATTGGAGATTATGCACTTGTGCCAGCGCTTCTGCCAATCCCCGAAACACTTCTCAAATTCGATCTTTGAGATAGCCTTTAGTTCTTTCAGCGATGCGCTTTTAATGCCATCTACGACTGTAAAACGACGGCCCTTCAAGGTTCTCTTAATTTTTGGGAATAGGAAAAAGTCACACGGAGCCATATTTGCCGAATATGGAGGCTGGGGCATCGTTAAAGTATTGGTTTTGGCCAAAAATTCACGAACAAGCAATGAAATGTGAGCTAGTGCATTATCGTGGTGCAAAAGCCATTCTGGAACGAATTTTGCTGCCACGTGTTTCATACCAAAAAAATTGGAAAAAAATGTCATGACATGATCCAATCGATATGCCAACATCATCAGTGACCTCTCTAATTGTGATTCGGCGATCGTTCATAATCATTTCTTTCTCTTTTTCCACGTTTTCATCGATTGTTGATATGCTGCTCCTTCGTCATCTTCAACGTCTTCACGGCCTTCTTGGAAACGCTTATACCACTCGTAAACTCTTGATTTACTCATATAATACTCACCAGAGGCCTTTGTTAAAGTCCAAAAAGTAAAAAAAAATTAATGTCTTTTTACACTTTATTTCATTTTTTACTCAAAATTTGATACAAAGTCTTTGATCCATTTCTTTGAACAAACGAAAATTGCCGATCTCATAAAACACGTCTAACCTTAGTGGCTGTCACAGACAAAGACCACAATGAAAACAACTAAACGTTTTATCATACTTCAAGGGCATGTATACCAACATAATAAAAAAAATTGACAATCGGTCTCTCCAAGCCCGTGAAATGAAAAAATTCTCGTTATATTTTGAACACACCTCGTACACCCTTGACGCGAAAATATAAATCTCTAATAAGAGATTTTAGGTAAAAATATATTAATTGAGCAAATACATTGGGAGATGACTGTTTTTTCAGCAAACTTGACAAGTAATTTGTGTTTTTATTACATATATATTTTTTACATATATTTCACATGCCTCATTAGTTATGTTTAGAAATATATCATTTATATTGATCATGGACTTCATACCGGTTGAAATTTTTCATTTCTAAGTAGCATAGAATATTTCCATAATATGTACTTTGTCACTAGTTTGAAATAAAGAATGTTCACATTCGAGACAAAATCATTCATTGTAACATAGTAATGTTAAAACAATTTGAAACAGTATAACAAATAAAATTATCAACTGACTAAAATATAATAATTGTCTCTTTTGCAATAGAAAATAGAAATTTTTGCAATAGAAAAATAGAAATACAGGAATTTTTCAATGCATTCAAATGAAATTGCAATGAACAAGGCTTTTAATTAAACGTAAATTACAAGAAAAGAACATGGACAATATACAGAGAGAAAATAAATTTATTTAATTTAAAAAATATTATTTAGTTGCTGAATTAATTTGCCATATTTATAGTTTCTAGTGTTTTAGTTGACAAAGTAAGCCTTGTTTCAAACCGGCCTGGAATGCAAACGCCTTTCCTTTACTGTCATACCAGAAAACTATTTCTCGTAAGACTCACGCAGGCGTAATAATCCCTTGAATCCCATCTAATGAAATCGAGGCAAAAACCCTTCGTCATCGGTGTAATTAAACGGTGCGTGAAAATACAGTACCTGTATATTAAGTAACAGAAAGAAAAAGGTTTGAAAAGGTAGACAAAAAGTTATCATTTCAAATTTCAGTAGTCATTGGAGATATTTGCGCTACCTTCCTCTTGATCCGCATTATATGTGCATTAATTACAAAAAAAATACCATACGAATGAAAATATTATTCTATAAATTCTTGTGTTTTCAATATTAAATAAACATTCTCGTTAAGTAGTATCACTTAAAATTTTATCGTGATTTGATTGTATAAGCCTGAGTTTGCTCTGCAGTGAATTGAATTTAATTTATTAGCTTATCTAACACTTTGAAGGCAACTTGAGAATATATTTATTATTATAAGGTTACCGGTTTATAAGAACTATTGAGAATATATTTATTATTATAAGGACCGGTTAAGGTAGGTTTTTGGATAGATACAACTACCAAATAAATATTTTGTGACTCCTAACAAAACACAATCCAGGAACCTACTCTACATCAGGTCCCTCTTCATTTCCGTGTACCTCCTTCCTCCCTTCATCCCGTACAACATCCCAATCCTGTCTCTGCCCTTTTCTCGTTTGCCTATCATTCTACCCTCTACTACAGTCTTCAATATCCACTTGAGAATATACCGGTTTCAATAGTCATTTTAAAAGTCTGGAAAAGTACAATGATTTTAACGACATTACGATATTCTCCAACTACCACCAGGTAAGGTGAGAATGTTTTTATGCCATTCGTTTATCTTTTTGTGCTAGCAACTCCGAAGGTAAAGACAAAATTTCAAAATGAAGATCAACCAACTCATATACACTTTCCAGTTTCATCGTTTTACTGGCCAAGCTGTTCATAAACATTCAGATGCATCAGGTAATTTAAAATTATGTGCATGGACATTTCTATTACATTCTCATCAAGACGTTAAAAAGATCATTGGTATTTGAAAGCATTTATTCTCTTTTGCTCGAAAAAGCAAAGTCCTTACTTTGTCCACGAGGTGATGAATGGAATCGTAGAATAAGAGCGGATCTAATTTACCGGCACTCTGGTTTTCTGGCATAAGCAAGCAAAGCGGCGTTCTGCATAACTCTGGCATTGTTTTGATTTTTTTTCTATCTCTCTCTCTCCTACCCACAGGGTTCCACATGAACGTAATTCAAAACACCCCTGAAAAACAAACACTTCCTCAGAAAAGGAGGAAGGAGGGAAAGATCACCCTATTTATTTTTTTTTCTTTCGTCCATTTGTCCATATTAAAACCTCGTTGAATTTATGACTTAGCCGAAAACCTTTCAGCAAAGAAAACATGCCACCGTGTCACATGAAAGGGAGTGTGTGAGGAATACGACGAACCCCATTCTGGATGGTGGAACACAAAGGCTGGCGACTTGATGGAAGATTAATGCTGAAACGCATAATGATATAAACACATAATATCTATATGTGGGTTACGTGTGTGTGAGGCGGAAAGAGCGAGGGAGATGGGGCGCAAAAATAATAAATGAATGAAATCCGGATTAAAAGAACTCACGGGAGACGCTGAATGAGACGAGGGGAGGGGAGGGAGGGAATCGGTAGGAAGGAGCGCGGACTTAAACCTTAATTGTCGAGGTGAGCGGGGAAAACGGTTAAAAAGGCATGTGTGCGCGCCAGCAGCGAGAGGAAGATGAGAGGGTAAGCGAGAGCCGCTGGAGGAGAGCTATAGGAAGCGTAGTTAGGGCGGTAATGAGGGGGGGGTTGGGAGATTGGAACAGAGAGAAAGAGAGAGAGAGGGTGGAATTAGAAAGGGGAGTTGAGGGAAGCGGGGGTGGAGGGAGGGGAGTTGATGGGTGAAACGGGTAATGGATGAGTGGGAAGAGAAGTGTAGCGTTCTTCAGGGAATGGTAGGAGGGAGAATCAGAAGGGGTAAGATGGGTGGTTTAGGAGACAGGATATTTGGAGTGACGGGTTGGAATGGTGGTGGAATCAAGTAGAGGGTAGTGGGTTGGGTGGGGAGGGTGGTTGGAAGACGTTGCGTAGTTAAGGGGCAGGTTGGTTGCTGGACGAAGGGGGTGGGGAGAGGTAGGGGGTGGATACAGGAGGGAGAAAAAGCGTATCCAAGGAGACGGGAGGCGGTAGGAGTGATGGGATGAGCCAGAGGGAATGAATGAGAAAGACCACAGGAGTGAGGTTTAGGAGTGGATAGCAGCGAGTTGGCGGAATTAAGAAGAAAAGGGAGGAGGCAATCACGATAGGAAGAGGAACTCCCGGAATATGGGGAGGAGAGGAAATAGGTAAGTGGGTGATATGGAGCGAGATCCATGCTATACTATTAGACCAGACTTTCTTTCGACGTGTGCTGAACGAATTCCACGGACAGTGCGGGCATATTTGACGCACGAAGCTTGACCGGTGTTCAATAGGTAATTTATCTACCGAAATGATTTAAAAATAATTGCACGTTGAGAACTGGGACAAATTTAAAATAGGCCAAAAATCTAATTATAAGAAAAAAGTTGCATGATACATTTCGTGAATATTTCATCGCCATGAAACAAAATTGATAAGTAATGGTATCCACAATAATCATTTAAAATGCCGTTAGCGTTGACACTAATGGCCTATTTCCAATCTAGGATAGAATGTGCACATAATATTTTAGAATCGTATAAAATTCAGAATAAAATTTTATAAATATTTTTGCATCGCGATTGGAGCATTGATCTGCATTTCATAAAAGTTTTTGCCTTGGCAGTGAACAGAATAAGGTATCTCCTTCCTGATCTGCAGATATTTTCCATCTGAATGCAGTCCGCTGTTGATATGACTTAATTTTTATAGGGATAAAGAAAAACTTCAATTCTAAATTAATAATTCATAAATGACGGTGTGTTACTAATAAATATATTAATAATAGAATTATAGCGGAATTATGATGTGTTTCATTCAAAACTCCATCATAAAGATATATCGCCAAGTTTGAAAAAGTCTTATATTTGCAGTTGTTGAAACAATCAATATGAATGTATGATAAGTAAGTTATATTTTTCATGTATTATAAGGCAATGCATATTAGCTACAAAGAAATTGTCATAAAAGAATAAATATATCGTTTTAAAAAGTCTTATATTTCTATTTCGGTTATTTATATTTTCCTTATTTCATTAAAGGAAATAGACCTAAATCATATGATTTATTTAAAATAATAAGTAGAAAAATAAATGAAAATGGTATGTGATCATGAGGAGTCAAAGCGTTAAAAATTATATTATATTAGGATATCAAAATTCAACTATAATAGCAAGTATTGATCGAATATCGAAGCTGATACACTTTACGATGTTGTGACTCTCTTGCTCGTTGTAGCTAAAGTGGTTAATAAGAGAGAGGTTAAGGTTGCGCATTGATCAATACGAGTGTTAATGAACAATTAAAATTCTATGCTCACTGTCACCAATGGTATACTATTTTTCCATCTAAATACAGACAGTAAAATATAGTCAAATTTGGCAATTTTTACTATAAAATAAATATTCAATTTAAAAAAAAAACGTATCTTAAATAATTACATCTTTATTTGAATTTATATTTCATTAACTAAGATTATAAAAGATAATAAATATTGCGATACATAAAAATGAGTGTCTCAATTAATTAGGTTGTTCCCTACTGAGTTCTCTGTACATCTATTATAAAAAATTTAATTTGGCTGAAAATATGATAATCATTTTGAAACAAGGTATATAAAACAGTAATAGCAAAAGATTTGTTTTCTTCTACAATTTTTAGCATTATAACATCCTCCATATCGTATCACAACTGAAGTTTTGAAAAAAAAACATTCCATAAGTTAATTGTAGGTTTACTTTTTTCCAATATGAAAACCATTAAGTAAATACTAATATATTGAAACCCTAGCTAATCATTCGACCCACTAAAATTAAATCTATTAGATCCACTCTGGATGATATTTATGCTCCACTGTTACGAGAAGTCACGAATCATCCTTTTACCTAACGGTGGGAGATTGAGAGAAAAATAAATTAAAATTTAGACTATCGAATCAGGCCCACAGTAATGATAGCGAAGTAGAGGTCAGATTAATAAGTAGAGGGGGAGAACATCAGCTTTTCCAGAGAGTAAAAATGGAAAGAAAAGATCCAGGTAGGTAATAGAGATAGGGGAACGAAAAAACGGGCGTGAGAGGGAAGGAGGCCGAAGGGAATGATGGCTGAGGATGGACGGGGTGATGGGTGGGGTCAAGCCTTGGGAGGGCTTTTGCGGTGGGTGTTGGTCAACGGAGGGCGAAGCGGACGGACGTCTGAAGATGGCTGGACTGTTATGGGGAGAGAGAGGAGAAGTGGGAGAGTC
The DNA here is from genome assembly GCA_037158775.1 of Hetaerina titia. Classification (NCBI taxonomy): domain Eukaryota; kingdom Metazoa; phylum Arthropoda; class Insecta; order Odonata; family Calopterygidae; genus Hetaerina; species Hetaerina titia. The sequence continues at coordinate 52,487,578 of CM073771.1, forward strand.
GGGCGTAGGAGGGTAGAGGGGGTGGGAGAGAGCGGTGGGGTTGGTAGGAGGCGGCTTGGAAGAAGCCACCGGATTGCCTCCGGTCATCTCTCCTCCGAGGGCAGATACCTCTCGGCAGAGGCAGGGACTCTGTAATTACCGAGACCCCTCTCAAGGTGCTCCCGGGCCACCACCACGTTCGATTAAATGCCATTCTTCAACTACCACCCTACTACACCCGCCCACCCGTCTCAAAAACCCCCGCATTCTATTCCGCTCCCCCCACCCCACTCCACGCGCACCCCCAACTCCTCACCCATCCCACCCGACATTTTATCGCCTCTCCCCTCCTCGAACCCAACCCTTCCCTCACTCCCCCGCCGCCTCTCTTCCTTGTTCTCACCCCTTCCTCTTCCCTCCCTCCTTTATTCCCCTCCTCCCCTCCCAAGACTTCTCTTCTTCCTGCATTCTCCCTGCCAGGCGCCAACCTTAAGTCTCCTGCCTGCCCACTCAATGCAGCCCTTTCCTCCTTCCCGACCCCTCCCCATTCCTCCTCCCTCTTTTCGTCCTGAAATTCTTCTCCCCGCAACATCCTCGATCCATACCTACGGTAGCATCAAAACACTCCTATTATCCCGCAACAAAATACCCCCACGGTTTCGAGGAGGAGACGGAAGGAAGGCGGGAGTTGATTCCACCACGTCAGGTCGCTCTCGCGCTCTATACTCTCAAAAAGGGCGGGTTGGAGGTGGAGGGAATTCAAGGAGCTCTGATCACTTGAGGCGCGGCGGGAGGGGTGGCGTCGGGTTAAGGGAGTAAATCGGTAAAGCGGCGCTGACGAGAGACGGGGAGAAGTAGCATGTTCCTTTTTTGTGGAAAAAGATAGTGGCTCTCGCGTGTGCTGAGGAGAGCGGAATGCCAAGGATGTCGAAGAAACCTCTGCACAACGATGAAATTAGTTCCCTGGGAATGTTCACGTTTTGATAAGTGGTTGCAGAAATCGTATTTTTACAGAGTGCGGTACATTTCATAACCCCAACGACTCCGAAGACAGCGCATCAGCAGTACGCAAAGGGCATCTTAAGCATGTGACGCGTTCGGATTCGGGTGAGAAGGAAGCTTCTACGCATCTTCCATAAAGAATTATAGTTTTCTTTCACCCAAAAACCAATTTCTTTCTTCTGTTACTAATCATGAATACTATGAGATCATAATTAATGCACATGAATATGATACGATTATATTCAGAAATAAATTGTAAAAGTGATTTTAACCTTATTTTATGTATTCAATTATAACACATTTTCACTGAAACTAATCGGTAGACCCCTCAGAGTAGAATGTTTTAAATATTTAGTTTTTAAATACATTTGTATTATGAGATTATATTCCATTCGATTTTGTTGTTCACATTAATTGTTTTTCACATTGAAAAATTGTTGAATTAACATTTAAACACTTCCTATGTGTTCTATGTTATAAATTATAACGAGATAAGATACTAATATTAAGAACATTAATATTTTAGTAAATAAATGGAATAGAGGTTTCTTCTAGCTTTCAAACAATAGCCACATGCAGCTTCGCGACGCTTTAACTGGATAGTTTTACAATAGCAATGGCAAAGAGTAACATCTGTTGTTTGCTTCGCAAATGATAGTAATGTTGAAACTCCGAAGATGAGTCTGTGTACTCGAAGGAATGGCCAGCCATTAAAACAGCTTCTTCTGATCCGGTTTTGGGCAAAGATAATTGATCCCATTTCTGCGTCCCTTAGTAATTGCCTCATCATTAATTTTTTCGGATCACTCCAAGACAAGGAACGGGCGTTGAAATCACTCGGCTAACTGCTTGAGTGGGAGGATTAATTATTTGATTGGGGCAAAAACAAAAGGGTCGGAAGAGTTTTCATCGAATACTGCGTTAAGCATGCTGCTCTTATTGTGCGTTGCAATAAACGACACACTTAAGAAATGCGTTTACTCTTTAATGTCGTTTCATAAAAACTTCGAAAAAATAGCTTAACATACATATATATTGAAAAAAAAACGTAACATCTGAAATTATCACATCCCATCCCAATTCAAGGCCGTTCAACTGAGTTTCTTCATTTAAATGCTACGACAATCCCAAGTTTTGCCTAATTTTGACTCATTTACCTGAACCTCTTATCATTAAAATTATATTTTGTACATAAATTTACGAATGAGCATGCATTTTTCGTTAGTAAAACTGTGATTGAGGATGTTTAGTGGACTCCGATATCGACGAAGAATGCTTAAAAAGAACACATTTAGCGTATTCTTAGAGGGATCAATCATTTTGGAGATCGTTGAAGGATCTTTTGAGTTTGTTTAATGATAGATATGATTAATCCTTTTTGGGGAAATCCGATTTTCCTTTGACTGCAATGAGTTTTCCATTTTCAATTAATCATTTAATACACAGCAATATTTCAGAAATATTAATGTCGGTTTACTGCTGCATTATCTAGTTTCATAAACAGAGGATGTTTTGTGCGAATTGAAATGAATAGGTGAATAAATAGGTTTGAATGAATAGGAAATAAGTGAACATTCTCCGAATTTCTGATAAATTAAGTCTGAGCAATGGTGAAATAGAAGATTGCTTCTGGAAATTTCACCTCATTCAAAAATCTAAGCTAATTGCTGGAAGAAAATAATGTCTGTACATATTCTGTTTCTTTAAGCGAAAAGGGCCTTTTGCGGTATACAAAAGTACGGGAAAGGAAATAAGTTTGTAAGGTAGACCAGGAAGTAGCGTCAGTAATTCTTCTGCTATGCAAAACATTAATGAAGAGAAGGAATGGCTTCAAAACTGTTCGTTTAATTATTACTCTAGCTAACTGCAATATAAAACTAGTACTTTGGAAACATGAAATCCCATTCCTTGACGGAGTCTTTTATTTTTCTTGAAATAGCAGCAAAATTTAAGAGGCGCAAATGCTAAAAGTACCATTTTTACGACAATCCATTGGCCAAAAGGATTGAAGAGGATTACATAACACTTGGCCAGAGTGAACATTCTCCTCCGCTTTGCCTTCTCTCTGATTTCTTGAATCGCTCTCCATTCTCCGCCATCTTCTTTGTCGCCTCATTTCCCATTCTTCTCGTATCTCCCACGCTCCTCCCTCTCTCACAAAGGTGACCTTATCTCACTCTCCTGAAAAGTTTTAGTATTTTTTATAAGCATCATTCCTCTTACCCTGACGTTTCTGGACCTATTCAACACTGTATATGTGTATATATATGTGTATGTATATATATTTTGTACATATATATTTTTTCTTACAGGTTCCACCCACCTTTCCTCACCAACCCCCTCAACCCTTACCCTTCCCTCATGGTGATACACCCCCTGCCACACACCCTTTTGGTGACTCGCAGGGTATTTATGTAGATGTAGATGTAGGTGAACACATATACGCTCGCTTCGTCCAACATGGTGGATATTTTCAAGTATAAATTGTATGATATTTTGGTTAAAGAAGGTTCTTCTTAATATTGAAGCTTGTATCAATATCACTGCGTATTTTACAAGTTACATTTGCATTCTCATGATTTATTCACATCCTAATTTTGTTTAAGATATTCTTGATTCTTATGTTGCAAGTATTTTTTGCTCTATGGGACTCGATATCTCGTAATATTCTCTTCCATCTAGATTCAAAAATCGTTATCCTCACATTTGTTTTCCCTTCGTCATCACTTCATCGGTTTTGTGTGTATTGATACTTTTGTCCAAAGCAATAATGAATATTATATGTCTGTTTCGTAATCTTTACGCCGAAATTGAAGAGAAAAACATTTCATTTTGGTGTAGGAGAATTTCGCAAGAGGATGAAGCCAAGTTTAAAATAAAATATTTCAGGAACGTTAGAACACACAGCAGTGTACAGAAAAGAAAATGAGGTCGTTTATGTCAGCTAATTTAAAAAACATTGCTTCTTAAGAAATTTTATACAGGTATGTATTATTTATTACATCTAATAATAACTTTTAAAATAATAAAAGCAAGAGCTGTAATAGTCATGATTCATTTTGTGAAACAAAAGTAGTAAATGTGAAGAAGTGAAATTAATTTTAACAATAATTTTACATATTTAAAGGTTAGTTATTGCGAGGTTTTGAATTCCGAAAAAAGAGAAGCAGTGCTGGTATTGATTTAATACAAATAATTTGCAGTGATAACTCAACAAAACCATAAAGATGAATTCCAAGAAACTGCGCGAGGGATGCCTCGGCAGTCACTTTTTACGGAGTCATCCGCTGAATATACATTGCAATACACCAATTTCAGAGAGGGAAAATCATTTGTCTTGAGCGGGAATCGAACCCGGATCAAAGTTCAATTTCAAAATTCCAAGTGTAAGACGACGCCTCGGTAGCATAAGTGGCTAAAGCACTCGGCCGGATATCGAGTCATCTGGGTTAGTATCCCGGTGAAGGTAAATGATTTTTACACTCTGAAATTGTTGCATTGTACTCCTGAGTACTTCCCAACTAGGAGTTTGAGGGAAAAACAACAAAGGGAATGGGGCACTGCAGCATTCCAATTCTCCCTATGTATTTTCAGCACTTGACTGGTGTGCGACCACATGTATTTCATGTTATTACGAAAAAACAATGATAATTTGACATTTAAGATGCTGGTTGATGAGCTTGAGGAACTCTAATATTACTGGATCAGCCTGTCGTAATCTCATGGATCCCAAAAACGTTAAAATGTCAATTTCATAACTAAAGTTAAAAACATCTTTGCAAATGTACGAAGTGACGACAATAACTATTAGTCATAAACAATACCGATTTAGATTTCGGTCATCGTGTTTCGAAATTTTATTGTATTTTTTGCTTCCCTGCAAATAATCTGGTCAGTAAGAAAACAGATACTCGTACACTGATAATTTACTGTCAACTATGCTGGAACTGGAAAATTAAGAGCTTGAAATCTTCTTCTCTCTGTCACTGAACCGTCGTCTATTTTCCAATTAGGCATTGATGTTCTTTAAACCTTCATTAATGAGCAATATGAGCTAATTAGGCAAAAAGTTTGTATAAGATTAACTGCCGTGACGTAATCACTCACTCTGCTGAGAATTGGTATGAAAGTCAAGATATTCCCTTTCGTCTAGGATGAATATCCCTGCGGGAAAATATCTGATGACTTCATGGTGATCGTGAAGAGGGCGTTAAATTTTCAGACGTTTCGTTTTTTGTGGCAAAGAGCTAAGGTTTTTATAAGTAATATCATTCATCAACAATCAAATATTTCTCTTTAGATTTATCTACAGATCCTTGAATAAAATTGAGAGTCCAGGTCAAAGTAAACGACACCACCGTGTGTGCCTATGGCCAAGGTTAGCCTGGAAATGGAAGGAGTTCCAAGTGCTTCACTCAAATCGTTTAGATGCGGCACTACATGTGTATGCACACATAGTATTCTCTTCCAGATTTCCCGTCCGCTCGTCTTTTATCTCCTACCAATCCTCCCCTGCGGCAGTTCCTTCCTCCTCCCTCGTCCGCTCTCCAGAATTGCTCGAATTCCCATTCTACCCTGGATCCCTCTCCCCCTCCTTCCCTCCCTTCTTCCCGTCGTGTGAACCTCTCTCCGACCCCCCCTTTCAGGTTCCTTTCTTCTCTCCAATCGATACGGGGAAGGGCAAAATGTTTCCGCTTAATCTTATTGCATGGACCTGCATCTGACGAATATATTTTTTTTATTTTCACCCGTGCCGAGAATTCGTCGAATTTGGACGATACTGCAGATACAGCCCGTTCCATTTATTTTACCGTTAACAGCTCGTACAGCAGTTGGATATCACGTCGAGTTAGAACCGCCCGGCACCGCAGATGGCCTAACTATGATATCATCTGCATGCATTCTCGAACCGGGTTCCACTACTCACCAATAAGAAAAATTGTATTTTTCTAAGCGATTTATTGAATACAAAGCACTTCCATTCCAATATGTCATCACCAGATACATGATACCGTGACAGGTATTTGGTATGAAGCTGATGATGTAACATTGAAACTTGTTGTGCGAAATAAATGTGTGGAAAATTTTAACTTCATTTTTTCGGAATTTCTGTGTAATTTTCACAAATTAGGGTCTGCGACATACACATACGTGTATGTGTACAGGTTTCTCTAGTAGCGGATTATACAAAAGAGTTTTGTAAGCAACGCAAGGTTTTCGTTTCGGAAATCCTTATGTTGGTGTTTTTGTTACTTTCAGAGCCGTACAAAATCGCCCTTCATGTTAAAATTTTGGCAATTCTTGGCAATAAGAAAACTGGCGAGCCGTTTCTTGACATCCTTACTCAAAATCCCTGTCATCAATTCCCTTATTGTGAAATCTTCATTGCTTCACGCAATACTTCTCCTATATCTCAACTTCTATGACCATCTTAGTCCAAAATACTGCTATGATAGGTAAACTGCTCCACCTGCTCTAGAATTTTCCCTTCTTTTTTATTGTTTAATTTAACCTCCCCCCGAAAATTATATTACCTTTCCTTTGTGAAAATTTTGTTATCATCCTGCACTTATTATTACATAAAGCGCTCAACGATGGTTTTAACCGGTTTGGCTGACTGGATAACTAAAGCTTGATCATCCGTAAATGTAGGTATACCATCATTCGTATAATTTCCAAAATGTAAATCACACTAATTAAATTATGACAACATTAAATATTTCCGTACAAATGTCACAAAATTATTTGAGTGATATTTATTGCTGCTTATTTGGTATTTTTGCGCAGATTAGTTGTTGGATGTCGCTGGTATAGAGATTGTATCTCTTCCCCCGTTTATGTTTAAGTGACGTGATCGCATTTTTTGTTCTAACGCCTGGGCTCATTTACGACGACCAGATTAAGCACTTTCGGGTTCAGCTCATGGCGAAAGATCAAACTGATAAGAATCGCGAGGCAATGCCACTTTATTTTCACAAGTCACGAATTCTGACCGCTTTTGAAGTGCTCAAGCGTTGCATCTCAATTCGAATAAGTACACAATTGTCCATATTTGGATCTGGGGCTTTATGTACTTTCAACGACCCGATAATCGGACTGTGCAGATTGACTTTGAGATCCTTTCTTTCGCGTCTCTCCCGCCTAAATCTTTGACGAAATAAAATATTTATTTGCAATGAAAATTCCGCAGTGGAAGAAAGCTTGGTTTGTCGAATGAAACCTAAGACTTGTCAAACTTGAATTTCCTAACTTGTATCGGCGTGAATGCTTTCAAAAAGCGATTCTATTCATTCGAATCCATTGGCCTTTTGAATCTCCCGCTCACGTCATGGACTTTCACCAACCAATCCAATGGTCTCCTCCCAAATCATTCCACTTTCCCTTCCTCCCACATAAGGCCACAATGGAAATCAATTTACGTCCCAAGTGTCCGCGACGAATCCAGCCCGTGGGTGGGCGCGACGGGGTTCCGCCGTCGGCAGAAAGAGCGTCGTCTTGGCAGCGCGCTCTCCGAGGAGAGTCAAATGAAAAATAATGGCGGAGGGGTGAAGCGGAGGATGTGTAGGGAAAGGAAAGCCCCCTCTCCCTTGAACTCTGCACCGACGGCGATGCTCTTTTTTTACTCATATATTTTTTTGTGAAACATGCCCGCACCTCGCCCCCACTTCTAATGCATTTTATATTCATGGTTCTCTCAAGGATGACGTCAGTAAAGCAGAATATTTAACTATCCAATATGCGGGAATAATTGCGGTAGAATAACCCAATTTAGTACATTTCATGTTGCGAGCGGGAATACATAGAGATAGCCTTTGAAAAAGCAATATTTAGTATGGTTAAGCACGTAATTTATTTAATCGTGGTGAGCATTCCCTCCATTATACTATCTTCCTGATTTTTTTATAGTAGATTCTTATTTTAAGGTTTAACTTCTGAATGTTATATCTACTTCAGGGCCTAATTTTTTATATTAATGTTTATTTCCTTTATCATGGATTAGACTCTAAACCTGTTCAAGTGGAAAACGTTTTCAGAGGCCTATTTTTTTGGTCTTCAAAAACAACTGTTATCTATAGGCTTGTGCAGTTTCTCTTGGGAATCTTCTTTTCTCCAACTTTCAAACATGAGTCTTCTATTTTATCCTATTTTATGTTATTGTCTCGTTAATTCCCTGCATTTTAAAGTTCTTCACGTACGTCTATAATCCATGGTTATTCTGGTCTGTTACAGCCTTCAACAGATCCAATAGATTGGTGTTGCTTGACAACCTACTTTCATCTTTCTTTTCTGTACCCAGAATTCAGGACCACAATGGAGAGTTGATCATGCCATAACTTAATAAAATTGCAATTTTATCTCCTTTCTTGTACTCACTTTTGTTTTTCTGACTATCGCTTCGGAAATTATTGATAACGGTACAATTTGTCTAGAAAATGTCATTTTCTAAATACTGATAATTTGATTATTGTTCATGTGGTTGTTTATTACTTTTTTAATTTCCGATATTTATATCCTAAAAATGCCATTTTCTTTGTCTGTTTTCGTGATGCTAAATGTTCCCAGGCTACGAAAGAGTGTCCAGCTTATGATTAAATCATATATGTATGTGTAAGATAGATGAGGATTGTTTGTTTTTTAATTTTTTAGCTCTATTTCTGTGTCTATAACAAGTCTTTAAAATTTATAATGCATTGTGGATGCATATTTGCGGTAAATTCAGGATATTTTCTGTTTTCTATTCTGTGCCGTATGCATTGTATCTCTATAATTTTCGCATCTACCTCCACACCTTTTTGTACGTGGAAACTCGAGTATATTTTTCTCTGGCCAAGCGGTAAAGGATACATACCAGAATTTTAGCTTATAAACTACCAGGAAAAACAAATGGTTGAGACGACTCGTGTCCGAGCAGCTAGGCCGGAAATTCATATTGTATACACTGATGGACACTTGAAAAAGAGGCTCTTAACCATGAATTATAGGGAAAACATTTTTACTCAATTTCATGATATGAAATGCAGAATTTGCACACCGCTTCCATAGTGACAAGATAGAAAAAAAATTTAATTGTGCAGAGGAATGCACATGATAACGAATGGTGTCAAATTCCCGAGGTCTAAATCTTTCTGAAAGCAGGGGAATGTGATAAAAAAAGATGGATGGTGACAAAAAATCGAAGACAACAATCGCAATCAATTTCCCACGCCGGGTTTGTGGAAAATAGTGACCCCCGTTAGTCACCATCAGAAACCCACTCAAAAGTTTTGTGCGTGGGTGATAGTTTTTAAGATCCTTTTGATCGTAGATATTCTTTCCAGTCCTTAGTGTACAAAAGTACAGGGTTCTTCCGGAAAATAAGTGTACTGAGCTCAGGAAAAAGAAATTATTACACTTTTACATATCTTAAGCTAATATTCCTCAAAATAGGACCCTTGTGAGTCGATACACTTGTTCCATCGGCGTTCCCATTCCTGGAACGCTCCCGCGAAGGCATCATCGGGAACCTCTCGAAGACACGTCGTCACGGCCTCTTTGACGGCGTCCAAAGTCCGGTATCGCGTTCCTTTCAAACTCCTTTTTATCTTCGGGAACAGAAAGAAGTCCGGTGGTGCCAAGTCCGGGCTGTAGGGCGGGTGCGGCAGCGTTGCCACGCCGTGTTTGGCCAAGAAGTCCGACACGACAAGCGTGGTGTGAGACGGCGCATTGCCGTGATGCAGACGCCAGATGTTTTTGATCGCTGGCCGGACGCGGGCGACTCGTTTTCGAAGCCTGTCGAGCACGTAAAATGCAGCATTTACAGTTTGTCGTTCAGGTACAAATTCATAGTGGACGACTTACCTTTTGTCAAAAAAGACAATGAGCATCATAAACTTATTTTCCGGACGAACCCTGTATGCAACGCAAATTGGGAGCGCACAAGAATTTTAGATTCCTACCTGGTCATTGTTTTTATCACATCGCGTAGGCCAAGTGGCTATTAATTCTATTGGTTTAACAGTAGAGAGTCCAAAGAAGGAATTCCATCTTGAAACCTAAATAAGGAACTAGCAAGTTACTGCAATATCTTATGTTTGCTGAATCATCAAACTAGGCAGTGTGCGTTACTATATATTTAGCAGTATAAAATTAATGGAATGACATAACACATTTCATTATGAGGAAGAAGTAGCGTAGCTATTGTTTATGCGTTCAATGTATAGAATCTATTTATGTTGGCACAAAAACTATGTAGGCATTTCACTCAAATTAAATTAACTTTGTAAGTACAATTTTATGTTTTCCTGTATCTGAAGGTACATGGGTAAATACATTAAGGTGGAAAAAATATTGAATTGATACGAATAAGTGAAAAAGCTTTCGATCATTATTTACAGCCATTCAATTAAATTTCACCCCAGAAAAATGTTCTTTATTGCTCTGGTTTCAACACTTTACAAGAAAAGGAGATAAATGATAGGTGTCTTTCCTTTCATGAGCTGCGTTTTAGATTCTATGAGTAATTTTCTCTTAGGAATTTTCCAATATTCTGATATCATCCAGTTCTTAAAAAAAATATATCTTTGCTTCTATGAAAAACAACGCAACAACTTTTTTAACCCGCTGGAAAAAGACTTCAAGAGTGCTTTGAAAGTGCTTTCTGCTCGAATATAAGAAGAAGCATTTAATAAGCAGTTTCGATTGCCTTGAGTCAATCACTAAATGATCTTTTCGCTCCAAATGTGAAATATGTAATAAATACGGCGCAAGTGTGTCTACTCGTGATCCAATCACAATTCTCTTTCCTATCGAGGAGAAAGGATTCTTATATATATTTTTTGCAAAGTCTTAAGTCACGTACGTTTTTCATGCGAATCGAAACTCAAGAAGCCAAGCCTTCCTCAGCAGAAACGGCTACATGCTGCCCAAACCAACAACATCTCGCACCTACTCTTTCTGGTCCTATTCTTAAGAACATTTTCCAAATCTTTGTTAAAATGAATTAGAGAAACTTGAGGACGCTCTATTGAACCATGATTAGATTGTAAAATCTTTTTCCACATATTTAGATCACAAAGATTCAATTAAACTCTAGGTTATTGGCCGAGAACAATAGAGCTTACGTTTATGTTTTAAAATTATGTTCCTATCTCTTTTGTTAAAGATTGTCCATATATTCAAAGTGCGATAAAAGAAATGATAGCGGCAAAGGGGATATTTCTTTTAAGGGCTATACTACTGAATCGTATCACCTCTTAAAAGTTGATGCATCCGTTAAATGTGAATGCTAAATGTTCAAGGTATGAATTGGCTTTGCACGTGGAATACGCATGGTAATGACAATACCTAAAATGATTTTCAAACGAAGTGAACATACTCAAGTATTTTTTTGTAAAATGGTACTTGCAATTCTCCTGTAGGGCGTTTAAACATTATGTTTTCATTTTTTGGATAAAAAAATCAAAATAAACGAAACTGTAAAACATATATTTTCGCTTAGAGAGGGTGGCTTAATTCTTGTGACAGTGGCTAACAATGTTCGTTACACTCTTTAGTACCGTTTTCTTCACTATTTATTCTATACGCACTTAGTATATTACGATGATTGTTTCCTTTTGCTAGAACTCTTCAATTCAGTTTTACTTTTGCTGGCACTCAAAAACACAGGAAACGAGTAATTGGAGTCACAAAAACGCTATTTAAATACATTTGAACTCTTAATTGAGTTTTTACAATAATAAAATTCTTTATTCATCGTGACAACAATGGACACGATTACGAACATCCAAGTCCTAGGTGGAGGAAAACTCATCCAGGCGGGAATCGAATCCGCGACCCTTGGGTTGTCGCAGACAAGGACATTACCCCGCCGCCACGAGGGTCGGCCAATGCAATGCAAAAAAATTCAATATCTTTGGTTTTGTCTAATATCAAAATTAAAAGATAATGACATTAACCCGAAAAAGAAATTTCCCATAGCATCACATCAATAAACCTACTATGGTTCTCCTGTTACACTTTTTTTGTTGGCAAATCTCATAAACAATAATCCGACTAATCCGAGCATGGAAGATGACCGGGAGAGCGCGAAAAACAAATTTGCTATGAAATTTAAACTTTCGACTGCTTCCGGCTGAAAAAAACTCCGTACTCTCTTTTATTTTTATGACAATTTAATATTTTGGGTTTAAGAAACAAATGAAAATGTCCTTGTAAACTAAAAATAAGTCATTCAATACTTAATAGGTTTTTTTAAATAATTGATACATCATTCTGTGCCTCCTCCTTCGTACTCGTTGGGTTAATTTCCCAGCGAATTGTTGGCTAAACCAATTTTTTCACGTTTACCAGTGAAATAACACTTTAAGCTTCTTGTTGCGCTAAATTTTTGTCCTGGGATACGCTAGGGTAAACGGAAACAGTTGTTAAATATAATCTATATTCAGTTGATAATAATTTTTAAGAAAACGAAGATACGAGAGCAATATTTAACCTATTCTGTAGATTATTACATAGAGCTGTAGTGGGAGACTATTATTTATATAAACAAGAGAAGTTAACCTGAAATAAGACAACAGAGAAGACTTGTTTGGTTTAAAATTTACTCCCGCAAGACAGAAATGAATACCTCCACCGGGGTGTGTGGCACTCGTAGATAAAAAATAAGTAACATTACTCGATATTTAGAGCATTGTTTCACTTGCCTCATGTTTCAGGACGGTACCCATCACTTGAATCGATGGCTACCCAATTTCAATGTTAACGCCTGCGTTATTGATAAGAGAATTGCCGCGGATCTTAGCAATTTCTAACGAGATAGATGTTTTCACTTGTCGAGCATCGCATTAATAAATTTGGAATTGTGACCGTCGTATCATATTATATATATATATATATATATATATATATATATATATATATATATATATATATATATATATATATATATATATATATATATATATATTTCCTCATCGTCTATTCTCTGATTTCGTTCTCCTACTCGCCAATGGGGTCGTTTTATCTATTCCGCTACCTGGCTGCCTTTCAGTCTGTACAATTATTTCGTATTTTGGATAAGGATCTCTCTGGTAAAAGAAAGGTAGGCGGAGAGTGAGGGAGAAGAGGCGGTGCTGTCTTAATTACGCCCTGCCGTTATCCCCAGGGCACTTGCTTATGCTCCTTTTCTGTCCTGCGACTCGACCTCGCCCCTCAACCCCTCCCCTTCCCCCATTCTCCTTCGGGCACATCTCGTTTGATGTATCTGTGCTCTTGGCGTTCGTTCCCTAGGTTACCCACTCAATCAGAGATCGCCATTAAAAGTCATTTCCACCGAGATGGAATGCGCTCCACGGACCGATATTTCCTCGATGCATGCGATCCCGTGCGCAGCTGAGGGGGACGGGCGCCTTGAATTTGCCCCGCTTGCGCCTTCCCTTCACCCGACCGCTTTTCCACTCTCGCGTCCCCCACCTCTTCCGCCCCCGTTTTAGGGTATGCGGCTTCCAGATAGCAGGACGCGTCTGGATGACCGATTCGATAAGTTGGCGATGGCGTGCGCGTCTCGACTCAGTGAGCACACCTGCGTTCAAACTGCTGCGTTTTCATCGATCTTACTATTCGCCGCGGATCGACCGAGACGAGCCTTTGTCATTCCTCAAAATTGCTCATATAGGCATTGACCCAATAATAGGATCATCGTACATGCACGTACTTAACAAGTGTTGGACGAAGGAATCATATAGAATGGGAAACTCGGGAAGTATTTCGGGGAATTCGTCGATGAGAATTGGTGAATAAAATAAAATGCTAATTTTGGCAGTAAAACGAAGAAAACGATACAATAATATGTTTCGAGTAGGTTTTTGAAACAGGTCATGTAACTATTTTGTGTAGCTGAAAAAATCTTAACTTGTTGTACCTTCAGACATTCTCATTTGGTTTGCTCTTAAGATCTTTGTTACAATTTCTTAAGTCCGGTATTACTTTATTTTTGGAAGAATACAACGGATACCTGTCTAAGACAGCTATCACGTTCTTGCCGTGTATCTTAAAAGTGACCCAACATGTGGCGATGCGTACTGTTCAAAATGTGGGGTCTGAGTTTTATTAGAATAAGAAAAGGTTTTATGCAAACTCTCGTTTTAATATTTTTGTAGTGTATCATGCAATTCTCCCCACTTCTCTTGTACGGTACTCAGCAAGCGGATGGAGCGACCTCACGCTTCTGGACTGAAGCCGTTAACTATCACTTCCCCTCCATTCTTCCTCTCATTCTCAGGAAATAAAGAGCGGTAAATGCAAAGCATCAACTCGTTCCATTAAAGTAGCAGTGTGAGACGCTGCCTTTAACATAAGAGCTTAGCACACATTCCGAAAAGCCAATACGTTAAAGAATTTCGTAAAATGGAGATGATAATTAGAATTCCACATAATTACAGTAGTTTAACCATTAGGTATTCTTTGAGGCGTATTAAGTTACTTTTCCGAATGTTAGAAATCGTAATGAACGAGGATTGAGAGCTAAATGATGAACTTTCCTCGTAAGTTGTTAAGTATGTGTAAGGTGGCACTTAGCTAGAAATACGTTCTAAAGATGGACCAGAAGAATCAGGTAAGGGACGCCGAAAATTAAAAACAGAACATTAATAGCAAAGACGTAGGCGCGGCTTGTGAATTATTGTGTCTAAGCATGTACATTTTCATATATATATTGAGAGAGAGAGAGAAAGATATACGAGACATGCAAAACCATACTCAGGAAAAAATCGATTAAATATAATGTAAAATAAGATACTGACACATCGGAGAATGAAAAATAAAAGGTTTCTTGTCAAAATCCTAAATTAGTAATATTTTTAAAAGATCATTCGTCTAAAATCAAATCACTTGAGCTATTTTTTATTTTAAGACTATCCCAAATATTTACATATTCAGGTGAAACCTACTGCACAGAGAATTGTTACAGAAAAATTATAAAAAATACGGCTAAATATATTATTGTCTCTATTCACAGGATTGAGTGTATGAAAAATGATATGAAACCTTAAATTAATGAGTGGTGAAACTCATTTCTCGTTTATATTATGTGGCAGTTGGTCCTAAAAATATATTCAAACCACACAGTTTTTCGTTTACCTCTATATACTATATTTTGCGCTGATAACTACGTCGAACGATCAATTTACTCCTGAACTCTATGTGCCTACGTTATCGCTCCGCCATGGAAGAACTTGAAAAATCTCTTCTCCAGCAACTCTGGAATGTGAACCATTGACAGAGACAACCCAAATTTAATTCGTTACATATATTGATATATTTTTTGCACACAGGATGAATACAAAGTATTTTTAGAAGCACTAAATTGGATTATCAACTCATAACTTTTCTTTCTCTCTTTCCCACCGAAGAATTTTGGTTTCCTCTCTTTTCAATATTTAACCAAGTTACTTGAGCAAAACTGGTAAAATAAACCCGTTAAATATGTGGGCGAGGAGTCTCGCAGAAAAGATAATGCGAAAAAATCCTTTCGAGAGAGAAGGAACCGGGAAAAAAAAAGAACGGGCCAGGCCATTTCTCTTAGATAACGAATGAAAGAAATGAATACTGCCGCCCGGGAAAACATGGAGACGAGATGGGATAGGCAATAACGAAGGCACTTCAAAAAAAGTGAGGGGGAGAAGGAAGGGGGGTGGGGTTGGAGAAATTGGAATGAGGAGGAGGAGGTCAGACAGAACTTTTTGGACGAGTCTGGTGGCCCGAGGAGGTAGGAAGGGTGTGTGGAGTGGAAGGAGCGGGGAATGGGGCGCAGAGGGAGCGGCGGAGGGTGTGGAGATAGAGAAAAGTTGGAGGGGGAGGCTGCGGAGGGCGGAAGGGGAATGGAGGGGGGTGTGAGGTGAGCGGAAAAGATGGCCAGGGGAGAGCGGCAGGGAGGGATGGAGGTGGGCGGCGCGGGAGGGGTGGGAATCGGCTTGGCACAGTGCTGCGACTTTTCCTGTTACCCATTTCTACTCAAACTCCCTCCCACCAGCCTCCCCCTCCCCCACCTCGCTTGCCACTATCCCCTGCCCCCGCCGTCGTCCGGTACCCCCTTTCGCAGCATTTTCTTCCCCTTCCTTTTCAACCCCGCAACTTCCCACATTCCCTCTCCCTGTGCCCCCCCTCCTCCTTTCCTCACTCCTCCCACCTCCTACGTCCCCCTTCCCATTCTCCTCCCTCCCTCACCTGCGCCAGCGAGACACCATTCCCGTTTTCGGAGTAGGAACCTGCAACGAATGGACCAACAGGTGGCGCAACTCCTTTGGAAGTCGAAACCCTTAATAAAACGAACACTTTAGGAGACTCGTCGCGGGGGCATAACGGAGGGGGAGGGTAGAGGTTAGGGGATGGGGTATTTTTTGGGGAAAAGGACAAACCGATTAAGTATTAAAAGAAGGGGAAAAAATATTTTTCTGAAAGCCAACCATCCAGCCCTCCTCTTAGACTCCACCGAAGTATCAACTACATGCTTTCACTGAGCTCGTCGGCAGCCCCATATAATCCGCTTTGCGGCCGTGATATGGACTCCCGTCGCCTTAAGGAGGCCTTACCTCACTGGAGTGAATCCTCGATTTTGTAAGTGAAGTGTGCAGCAGCGCGCAGTCGCTAGTATACATGTTAAATTTCCGTAGCACGAACCGTCGTCGTGCATGCATGGTTATGTGAGGCGTCCGAATAGACTGAGAACGTTTGTCTCTTACACGGGCATGGGCAGATATTATATATAGTGTTTATGTGTTTATTTAATACCAGTAGCAGCAAGATGAAAACTTAAAATGGGCCATTAATGGTTTTTCGATTCCTGGGGGGAATCGGGATGGTGCGGAGGCTTACGTATTGGTTTCCCACCCAGAGACTCTGCCCTCGGATCCCGGAGGTGGCAGATATTTTTTAATTGTATTCCGATTCCTACTCGAGGTGCTTAATGGTGGTCACTTAAAGTGAGTACGCTGTCTCTCGGGTGGGACGTTAAGCTGCGGACCCATTGGCGCCTTTCGTAAAGAGTAGGCTAATACCGACGCCCGGTTTCTCTCCACCCTTTCTCTTATCCAATCCATCCCCTATGGCACAAATGACCTTAGCTGTCGAATACCTCCCATAGAGCTGCGACTACTCGACTCCCGGGTATGCCTCTGGGCACCGTCAGCTACACCCAAGCTGTGACATTTTTCGGGTACCAGACATTTCTGATAAATATTGATAGCAGAGGGTGAAGAACTACCCCTCCTACTACTATGATGTGTGTATTTTACTAGCCCAAGGGCTTAGTACTAGGTTAACTCTACCCTCATCTATCACACCGTCATCCGGACTAGTAACTGAATGTATTATTAAATCTAGTACTCACGAGACCAATGCAGCAATGAAAACCATCAACATGACAGGAGCGGCTATCAAGAAAAGTGCAATTTTAGTTTATTAAGGTGAAGGCAATTGATTCGCTGTTTCCTTAATTGCTTCCAACAAAGTAAATCGGACAAGATTAATAAAATTGGCTCAAAAAATAGGAGCGGATAGGAGGACTCTCACCCATCCAATGCGTTAATCGAACAATAAAAGTATAGTCAACAGATTGAAAATTTACGGTGGGTAGTGTTAAGGATCACATGTTACAGGATCAATGTAAAAAGTAAAGGTTTTAATAGAAGTGTTAATAAATGAAGAGAACGAGATTATCCATAAGAAAGTAGATTAAATTTAACAATGGTTTCATTGAGGAGTCATTAAAACCAAGCAATCAGACATAATAAAGCAAAAGTGTAATCAACCAAAATAGGTAGAGTTTTTACAGTTCAGTTACATGTGCAGGAAAGTAAATTAATAAGCCATTTGGAATTATTATTCAGTCCATAAACTGAAATGTTGATTATACACAGGTGAAAGGCAACATCTCTGGTTTTACCATAATTGTAAATCATTCATGCGTTTGAATTTTATTTTTAGCGAATAAAAATTAGTGACTTAATGCTACACCATCTCTGCCAGCCTTTTCATAGGAAATTGAACTGACTGCATGCATGAACATAAGATATTGCTTGGGACATTCGTGACCACGAAATGTCCATGGTGGGATTTTTTGACATTTCTACCAAGTTAGTGAAAACCTCCCCCTAAGGAAATTAAAATTTTTAACGAGCAATCTATTGCAATTTAATTTCTATTATACCATCGAGATTTACGCCAAAGTAGAACGAGAATCTTAAAATGCATTTCAAACGAATTGCATCGCAGGAAACAGAAAAATCGAGAATTCCTAAAATATATGAATAAATAATTGCGCCATTGCCTATTTTTTTATGGATGGCAAAGCTATTCGCACCAAAAAAAGATATAACAGCCTTTTGAGTGTGAAATGTTTTGAAATCGTGCGAAACAATATTTTGTTCGAGTATATTGCAACCACAATTATTTATTGGTTTTTCCAAAAAACATTTCTGTCCAACCATAAAACGAGAGACGATAAACACTTCAAAACCCCTTCTATAATATAATTTCCTTACTATCATGTGGAATGGAGAACACATCAGTTTACACACGTGCTGGATTCAGAACAAGTTCTTATGTCCCGTCCGCCAGTCTTCCATCTCTTTTTCGGCTGACTCCCCATCTAGATCTTTTGCAAGGGCAGGGCTGTATTTTTACCGTTTTGATTGACGCATTTCAACTGTTATGATGATTACCAAGCGAAAGCGTTTCAACGCAGACTTGTTACGTGCCTGAACTAAATTTTATTCTGATAATTACTGACCACAGTCTACCAGGTAACATTTGTTTTATTTTTCTCGGAAAAGAAATTAACGTCTGTGATAGCTCGAGTCAACTCGTGTAGGAACTCTGCGTAATAGGATTTTCAAAATTATGATCTATAAATTGAAGTGGCTGCCAAGAGAAAACGGTAAAGGAATGGTAGTTTTTGCTCTTATCTATGATTTTCATAGTTACAAGATTGAAAATATTAGTTTTCCATGAAAACTTAAGGTAAAAACTTAGCCATACGGGATAGTTACTATTTCTCCCATCTACTCTTACCCCTATAGTATTCATTTACGAATATCATTGAGCATTTATTCTCTCGTCTTTCGCTCTGTAAAAATTATTAATTGCACTCTTCTCCACAATCAACCCCATTCCCGCTCATCTGCCATGCTTAAATTATTGTTAATATTTTTAAGCTTAAACTAAGCGACTAAATAAAATACCTTCCATCTTGGAACTTTCTTTGTCTTGGATTCTTTCTTTGAAAGAAAATCAATATCTGGTTATATGATTAAATGTTTTTACATATGTAATAATGCCCGACGTTCTATAGTGAAAATTAATATGAATACGTAGCGTATTAACATGTCCAATTAATGTGAAAATGTTCTTTCACTCATGATGAGGTCGAGATAGTCACAAATGTTCTAAGTTTATACACGAAGCGCTTAGTACAATCAGTTTTACCAAGGCAGCAAATGACGCCTGAGTTTTCAAGCAACTTCAGATTCAACACAAAATGAGATAATAATGCTTGCTCAAGGCCGTCGAACTTAGCGGAGCAGTCCATAGTAAAACCTGTGCATTGACATAGAACTCATGGTGAAATCACGATCGTCGTTAAGAGATGATTTTTATTCTAAACGCCAATGAAAATTCTGAAACTAAACCTCACAAATCCATTTAAGTTATCATAAGTTATATTATGAAAGACTAAAATAAATGGATTTTCCCGTAGATGAGTTAATATTTTTGTGAAAGGAAAACATGGTGGTCTTTTCAAGGGCAAATTTGCTATTCGACATTATTTGAAAAGAAAACGGAAATAATGCAAAAAACAATGACGACATTTTTCGTCGAGTATTGTTATACGAAAAGACACAGGAAGAAAATGAGCAACTAATGTCAGCGAGTTGTGAGGTAAGAGAGAAACATCCCAAAAGATACAATTTAAGGGTGTTTTTCATCTCTTAGCAACGTTATCTACATTGAAATCTGCGGTCAGTTTTGGACCTTGTCCAAATGATGGGGTATCTTAATGACAACATACACTTTTTCCCGTCATATTCTGCAGTAATATAAGATTTCAGCGTTCATATAAATGTACGCGCGATGACCACTGCATAAAATATGTTTTAAAAGTTTTCTGCTGAGATATTTATAAATTTTACATTTCTGAATGATGATAATGGCGAGACATGATGGTGACCACACACGAAAGTGCATTCTTTATAGATAAGGTGAACGCCTTCGGTGAATTATTCAGCTACAGATTCTAAAATTAATGGTTAAAAAGTGCTAAGTGCAAATTTGTAGACCGTTAATAAAGAATAAGTGCAAAGCTCGTGTCTTGTCGTTTATTACTTCGCTTATTGCTTCGCAAGTAGGGATCCATTTCCTGTCCGCTCGGCTTGCCGACCGTAGGTAGAATATATCCTCAAAAATGGTATTCATCGTCAGCCCTCGTAATCGAGGGACGGTGCTCGGGCAGCTTCATTAAAGCAGAGGTTGTTTAATGGTATTACCTTTTCCATGCAAATGATTTCATGCGAGAGTTTAGAAATACTCGCGTGATTCAATTTGCAACAATTTATCCCCATGAGTTCGGAATAGAAGTCGTCTGACCTTACTCGAAGAACGGACAAGCTTACGGAATCTCTTCTTTCAAGGATGAGTTAATTCCACAAAGATTGGTATTATCTCTACAAAAAACTCTAAAAAACTTTGATATATAATGTGCAGTATGTTTCATGAAATTAATAGTTAACGCAATCGCCAAAAAAGAATGGGTAAACAGTATTTTTAGCTAGAAAGGGGAATTGTGATATCACAAATTTCGATTATTACATTGATGTAATATTCCTAGGAGTTATAATATACACTGAAGTTCAGTTTTACGTCAAACTCTATTAAAAGGAAACATGTATACGGATTTTTTAATTAACATTAATTTTATCTGAGGTCTTTCAAAACTTCGCTACCACAACTTGCTTATTAGTCCTCTCACGTGGCCAGGTATATTACTTTTTATGACTTTATTTTTTACTGAAAAATTAGTTAGCATCTTAGTTGACAGTTAATATCAATTTAGGACATCTTAGCAGCTATCTCGAGAGCGAACGTTGTGGTTCATTAAAACTATTTGATTGCTAATTAACACAACAAAATATAGCTTATAATTGTAGTTTCCATTGAAACAATGAATTGGGTGTGGTCTTCGAATACTTCTTCTGCCGAATATTTACCTTTAGAACACCAACTAATCCCTAACCAATTCAGAAATGATTATGATGTACAGGAGAGTTCTTGTATAGTATCTTACTAAATACGATTTTTTAGCTACTACATCCCTCAGAAGCAGCAAATATTTGGGCTACAGCTTACAAATTCGGCCATAGCTTAAGTTTTCTCTAGATATTATGCATTTTTAATTATAGAGACGGATGTATACAAATTGCTACCCGCAAAATCCTGGATTTTACAAACCGGGTGGACGAGTAATAAAATCCCGGGACAACATTCTCCTGGAATTCATGAGTATTTAGAAGCCTTTAGCGAACGCCTAGTTAACCTCCGTGAGTCAGATCCCAAAAAACCCGTTGAGGGAGGGACCGATGAGGTTACTTGAAACCAGAGGTTCATCAACCCAGGTTTTAAACGACACTTAACCCAACGAACCATACTGAAGCCTGAATGAATTTCATTTCAAATCTATCACTTTGTAACAAAATTATTTTCTTTCTCGCAGGAGTCATAATATGTATTTGTTTGTGACAGTATACGCGATAATTTGCCTTCTACTACTTGCGAAAACCATTCTGTTAGTTTCTGGAGATTCATGGACACATTATTACATAAATATCAGGCCTACTGCATCTTCTGATGAAGATGGAGCCTAATTTCGTCGAAATTATCATGAAATGACGTGTGAGTGTTCTTTTTATGTGTAATTATATTGTTTGTTGCTGTTATAAGTTTATTATTCAACATTTCTGGATTACTTTGACAAAATTATCTTAAAAAAAATTAATATATATATATATATATATATATATATATATATATATATATATATATATATATATATATATATATATATATATAAGTATGTGTGTGTGTGTGTGTACATTCAAACACGAAATCCCGCCATACGGCGAACAAATAATCATTCACATAGAAATAGATATAATCTATTTCTATGTGAATGATTTCTATATATATATATATATATATATATATATATATATATATACACATGTATACATAAGCACGCAGACGTAGAAATTTTAAAACATAGAAACACAAAGAAAGGACACATATTTGTAGTTGACGTTTCGACGTCACAGCCGTTGTCGTTAATGACGGCCGTGTTGTCACGCCGTGCGTACAATTTATAATATAAACATCGATACATTTTATTTTACTGATTGAAAATTTAAAATCTCACTTCTAAGACAGAAATTCTTTCATATGTTTTCTGTATTCTAATTCATTAAGATACACGTTTAGTGCAATAATTTATCAAAATATGTTAATTTAACGCAAAAATTCACGATGGTGTATGAATAAGCCAGATGGGATTTTTAAGTGATACCGGTTATCACTGTCAAACCGAAATTCTGTCATTAAGGGATGATAAATCCGTACTCTCATAAATTCAGATGAAATGGTGATTATTTTATTTTATCGATGTTACAAATACGTAATTGCCTTAGTCTAGGATAAAGTATTTCCACACATAATATGCTTGTTTAGGACGGTCATCTTGTGGTCGAACTCCATGAGTATGCCTTATAGAACCTTCGTCGGCTTATTTTATTCCTCTGTCTCCCGACTCTTGTCTTCCTTCTGCTCTCCCGTCTTGATTTCCTTCCTCCTACCGCCACCCTCTCCATCCCTCTCCTCGGAGCAAATGAGCCCTGAAATGACCGTGGGTGGCTATTGAGGAGAAGGCGGGAGGTAATGAGGAGCCGAACACCGAAGCAACCGCCAAACCAAACTCCCTCAGTATGGCGATGATTGCTCTCTCAAGATGGCTCCCGTCCTCACCTCGTCCCCTTTCCTTCTCCTCTCATGAAAAATCTAAAGAAACGCCATGGAGTCTTACCTCGAAGGAAAGAGAGGGGAAATAAGGACATTCGGCAAATCTGACATGATGATCCAAGGTATGAAATCCTCTGGAGAAAAAAAATACAAGGCGCAGAACCCGTAATAGGGTAGTAAGAGTTTTGTATGCTAGGGATCGCGTGAAGTGTGAGGTTCATTCCGAAAGCACGCAAACTCGTCATTTTACTCAATTTCAACTCTCCCTCGAGCTCATTCCATCCATTTTCTTACTGCATTTTGCATCCGTGACTGTATCGTTTTCCCTGAAGCCGTCAAGACAGTTCGCAAGATGGATCTCGGACAAAAATTCAACATCACGAATTGGTTCTTGAATTTCATTGTACTGTGGGAGTGACTTAAATTGATCTCATCACTATTTTCCCGTACCATCTCCACCAAGAAATTCCATGTCCACATTTACCATGATTAATAACCAACTAATCTTTACAAATTTTCAAATGGAATATTTTTTAATGAAGGATTAAATTGACATTTCACATTTTGTTTAAATAAAATCCATCCAGCTTCAATAGTCAGGGAGAGTAATTTAAAATCAGTTGTATATCATGACAAAATTCTGAAAAGTTTCAATCCTCAACCTCAATGGATGGCAACGGAGGCATTCTTCGAAAATTCCTAATTAGCCTGATAAGCTTCAACATTTTTACATTATTTATTTTATTTAACAGTAGTTTTTAAACTTTACCTACACTCAACTCCCTTGCAGCTATTTTTGCATTGACCTTAACGCCTTGGGGAAACATGACATGTAGTCTCAGGATCCCACCTAACATTACGTAACGCGGGATGAAACAGCTGGCTGTGCTTTTTCATCCGTCCGAATTAATCCCTCTACTGTAGATTGCTTGCGTGGAACGCGTATCACGGACGGATGGGGTTGGAGTTTGAGCGAAAGGAAGAGAGAGGGCGGTACAGACAGAGAGGGAGAGAGAGAGAGTGAGAAAGGTCCGAGGCGACGGGAATGGAAGAGAGGAGTTGAAAAAACAAATGAAGTTTGCGGGCGAAATGAGGCTGGCCGTAAGGAGGAAAGGGTGTTGGGTGAACAAAGAGGTTTGATAGTCTCATCCTTTTCTCCCTCTCCGCCGTTCCCTTTCCATCCTCCTCATTCTCCACCTCCTCAACAACCTCATCCTTCCCTCCCCCTGCGATTGCGGTCCGCGAGAAGTGCCGCAGGGGGTCGAGGGCAAAAATTGAAGGCGTCCTGGGAGGGATGGGGCGGTTAATGTTGCGTGTGTCCGAGGGAGGGAGGGGTTCATGGCGGAAGGGAATCAGGAGGAGGAGAAGGGTGGGGGAGGTTGGAAAAGTAAGAAGGGGCGCGGGAGGGGGAAGGGACGCCGCTGTGGCCGTGTGGGTGTGGCGTCCGAGGTGGCGGTTGGGCACGGAGGAGGAGGTGGTGGTGGGCTCGTGAACCGAGTGTGGGTGCCACAAACGCGAAACGGTGGATGGCAGGGAGGGACTACGCCCAAGTCCGAAGAGTCCCCACCACGCCGGCGCATTATTTTTTTAAAAGAAAGAGTCTCGTTCCAAAAAAAAATGTGACTACAATTTGAAAAAAATCACCTTTTTGTCGGGAGAGATCATTGCGCGTGAACCGCCTAAAATGCTTTCGGCGTAATTTCTGTGTGGGGCCCATAAACGAAGATCATAAAATGCATAATAAACTCAAGGAAAAATCGATAATTGCTTTAGAATGAAAGTCAGCTGTTATTGTTGCGTCCAAAGTGTTCGTATGTCTGAGTTTTTAGGCTCTTCCGGGAAGATCATTCTTTTGGTAGGCATCATGCGCGGTTTTGGTATAATTTCGGGACGATTCAGAGCCCTCAAAACTCACCTTTGGGGGATACAAGTATATCATAGGGTGCACAACCAAATTAGTATAATATAATTGTATTCAGATCGGACAAGATTAGGCCCCGGTATAATGAACATGTACTCTGTAAAACTTTATTACTATTCATTGTGAATAAAAAAGGTAGCAATAAATTATACCTTTGGGTGTTTAGTGAAGTCAGTGTAATGCTTGGGAATTTACAGATTTCAAATATGTAACTCAGATGGTAGTGAAATAATTATTCTAATATTCTTCTCCATCATAATAATTATGTATTCATTTCTTTTACCAACTACTTAATAATTTTCAACATAATCTCACTATTTTCAAGAAACTGTAACAGTAACTTTAACGGAGTCACCCGCTATGTGTGCATTATAATGCAACAATTTTAGAGAGTAAAAATCATTCGCCTTGACCGGGATTCGAACCCGGATCCCTCGATATCCGGGCGAGTGCTTTAACCAAAAATTTCAGAGTGTAAGAGGACGTCTCGGTAGCTTAATTGGCTAACTCGGCCGGATATCGAGGGATCCGGGTTCGAATCCCGGTCAAGACGAATAATTTTCACTCTCTGAAATTGTTGCATTATAATCTCACTAATTGAAAGTCACAAATTTTATCAAAAAGAATTAATATCTGGTTGGTTGATTTATTCTTTTACGTAGAATGAAGTTTACAACGAGACGTATAACTAGACCTTTTGAAGAAGGACGATAAATTATTATACCTGTCAGGTAACAGCTATGTCTGTATTAAGAAAATCTCTAAGAAAAATACACGCAAGATCTTTTTCGACAATTATCTCTTGCTGAAAAACTATACTTGTGCGTTAGCGATTAGGGGAAAGGTTAAAAAAATGCACGATCAGGCAATGCAAAAAATACAATGACTGGAAGAGAAAATTAATAAAAAAGAAAGCTTTAATCGTCTGAAGATATTTTTAGATGCCAATAAGTGGATTTTTGGAGTGCATCCACATATGAAAGATTAACGATCATAATTATGCAATCCAATTTCCATTATTTCGTCAAACCAACGCAATATAAAACGGTAAATAAGCATGTATGGCCTAAATTCTCTCCTCTATTGAACAACCAAAATTCCTCAATATTACATGTTACAACATTCTTCGCAAAATTGTATAGTAGTTGATAATTACCAATTCAAACGTCGAGGAAAGTTCTCCTGAAATGAAACGAGCATGTTTCATAAATTAAGAAATACTTAGGACTACAGTTTCAAACCTTACACAGCATGAAATACTTATCTTAAAATTATTCCTATCGTATTTGTTTATTCAATGCTACGCCGTTCTCTCTACTTGATATAAAAAGGTGGACGATATGTTAAAGTAGAGGTTTCTTTTACCAGCCCCTATTTAATTCTCATTAAGCTAAAATATATTAAGATCCTTATATTTATTAACCGATGGAAAGGAAATTGAAATTATTTCTTAACAATATTTAGATCCACCATAGAGAATAATCGGATAAAGCGTACTCTGCTGCTTTTATAGCTTTTTATTAATCTGGTATTTTTGAATAAATACTGCTTTTATTTCTATTAAATACATATGTGTATATATATATATATGTATATGTATATGTGTGTGTGTGTATGTATATGTAATTGTGTGTTTTTATATATATTTTATATATTTCAATGTATATCTATAAAATGGAAGATTAACGAAATTAAACTTTGGTAGAAAATGTGTTATCCTACATCCTTTCAAATCCATTACGAAGATAAAACTTTCTCTAGATACCAATCATGGATAGCTTAATTTTACTAGGGAGCAACAATTTTGAAAATCATATTTTTCTTTAACAATTTTGCTGGCTCATTTATCATTGTTAACAGGATACTCAGTTTTAAATATTCGCGAATGTCCTTCAATATTACTTCCTCATAATTCGTCTGGTTACTGAAAACAACAGACGATAATTGTGTACTCAGATACGATGAATAAACATTGCATATTTGGTTAGGAAAGATTTTTGCCTTTTAGCAACTACTCGGAAAGTCATGTGTTTTATCTAAATTATCAAAAAGTCAATCATTCTTTTACAATATGGCATTAATGAGATAGGTGATGTCGAACTGGCTCCGTCAAATTGCTGGTCCTCGAGATCAACTGCCTAATGTGATTAAGTACTTGATGGCAGGGCAATGAAAAAAATGACTATATATCATTTCGGAAAGGCCATGAAATTTTTCATGCCGTCTTAAAAGAGATGCATTTCGAGCACATTGCTCTTTCTGTAATATTGCCGAAAATTATACATCTGTCTATGTTCTAACTTATTAAGATAAATTCTTCGTCAGATTAGCAAGCATCCCCGAATGAAAATTAGAATGGAATGAGTATGATATCTTTACTTTCGCTATTTTTTACTTTATCAATGTTTTTCTAACAGATTTTCGGTTAAACTTACACTAAAATTTCTGAAACGCTAGGGTTCTCAAAAATGATATTAGCTGTTCTCTATTCTTTTCCATTGTCATATCTTATTAGTTTTGAAAAATCTCATTTTTGAGAAGAGCTCATTTTTGGCGATAGTGTAGAGGCACCATTACTTCGAGTAGCCTAAAATTGTCATGAAAACGTTAACAGGGAAATAGATTCGTTATGAACTCATCAGTTCCCCACACGTAAGTAATATAACGCCTCTTCAATTCAGACTCACCCTATAAAATGAAAAAGAATCATGTTAGATATTAACAGATCAATTTAACCGTCCGGAATTTTAAGAAATTTTGCTTGAAACAATTCTGAGTGTTATATTGACAAAATTGACTGACTGGATATTGCGACAAAAAGATATTAAAGTATGAACTTTCAGACATTTGAATCATTGCTATTATTGTAAACTACCAATTCGGGATAAGACTACAGCATGAATTTATTAAATATAAGATTTCTTAAATTTAGACACTTTTGCAAGCACAAATTGCTTACGTGGGGTGCTTTCAAATTCGTTTTATTAGCTATGGGATGCCATTAATTATTTTTCATTTAAGGAAATGATAATTGGAATCATTTTCCGTGTTACACGATGGAAATAGATTTTTAGGAACACATTAATAAAATATCAATGTAAGAGAGCAGAATATTGCCTGATAAACCCGTTTTATATCGATCGATGTAATCCCCAAAATATTCGTATGAAGTCCCAATTTTTTCATATGAATTTATCACAATTTGCAATAAAAGTATTAGATACCCTTATGTTAATATTACTCTGTAACCATATTTTTGGGCTTGAAATTTAAAGACAATCATATAATTCTTTACTATCTGAGCATATATTTATAATACGTATGCCCACCTTTGTAGCAACGGTCATGAATGGCCGAGACAATTCGACGCAACAGTCAAACGTCGGCACCAAGCACGCAAAATTCGAAGTCGTCGAGTATTACGTGTTGTGACATTGTAAAGAAAACAAAGAATTAGCAGCTTAAGAGAGGAGAACACTTCGGACATAAAGTTATTCTTTCTCTCGTGTGGCCACGCGTATTTGCGGGACATGCCGCGGAAACACGCTCTCCGCTCGCATCGCGGGGCAAATCTATGGAGAGCAATAAACAAATTGCGGCGATAAACTCATCCAGTGAAACATTCCCATCCGAGCCGCCCGTGAGGTGGAAAAATGATTTTATTGCAGGGATGGTGGTGGTGGTGGTCACAGGTGACGAGTGAGTGTGAACGATCTCGAGCGAACGCCCTGTAGTCCGTCCGTCCGTCCTACCTTTCGTTCGACCGGCGGGGGAAACCAGGATGGGTGGCGAAAGGCGGGGGAGGGGGGGAGATAGGAGGAGCTCGGGCAAACAGTCGAGCTGTGGAAACATTAAAACTGTTTATGAATGACTCTCCTCCCGGACACTCCGCTCCCCCGCGCGGAACACGTCGACGCACCCCATGGGGGCGTGGTGATGTCCTTGGGGAAGGCAGGAGGAGGCCCACGGTCGGAATTGGGCCAAATTACTGTTTGCACGGACGCTAACGTGCATGCAGTGCATACGGAGTGAGTGGTTCTGGCGGAATATTCGCCAAAAGTACGACAACCGAGGATTACTTGGGCGACAGAATGTGCTTGGAGAGATATTACGATGGAATTTAAATAAACAGCAATGTGCGCTCGATCATTTGTTCATTGCCGAAAACAAGCTGGAGGTATGTAAACGCACAGATTAAGAAAGAGTTTGGAAAGGGCTCCACAGCATGTTGGCAAACAATCCTGTGAAGTTATTTCAAATGTAAATCCGGTTATATTTGATTGAAAATAATATAATGTAATTGATGAACCTAAAACGGGGCACATACAGAAAGAATGGGAACATTAGAATGGAATTTTTTCTTCAACGTCTAGAACAAGTATTGTAACTGATGCATTTAAATTTAATTTAACTTAATTTCAATTGATTTTTCATTGAAGTTCGGTAGCATTTAATTTATTTACAAAACAAAACACAATTTGGATATGAAAGAAATAATTTGCAAAAAAATGTTGGCTCTCCATCCTGTCACTCCGTCTTTTTTTTCATATGACCCGTCAAGCGAACAGCTTTTATGAAAAAAGCTTGACTTTGGGACAAAATTACATAATCTTTAATCTTGATGGTTGTTTGACCAAAAATAGAATTCATCTCGATATTTATTTTAAGATTATATGAAACACTGGGTATTATGTTAATAGAATGACTCCTACTTTTTCCAACTCTCTTCTAAATTATAAAGTTAATATCATTAAGGTTATTACCACCCCCATTGAATGAGTAAAGTTGTAGGCCTATTGCATATCGTCATTTAAGTGTGAGACCTCGGGACTATATATCCTCTTCAATGAAAGATAACCACTATTCTATTGCACAGGGTGCAGCGACATAACTTCATTTTTTTCAAACGAAAAATGCTTTCAAAATAGGAAGTCATGTTGCCGTACTCTTTATAAATTTTGTCATATCATGTTATTTTTCCAAGGCAAGTTTATTGTAACACTTGGGAATTGTGTGCCACCTGACATTTGTCTATTTGCACATGTACATTTTAATAATAATAATAAACACACATTTTATTGTGTACATACTTCCTTTCTCTATATGACTGCATAATGTGTGAAAATGCTACTTTTATCTGGTCTTTTCCGCTATGCGTTTTTCACCAAAATTTTGGCTTTGGCTTATTTAGGAGTTTGGAAATTCAACTAGGGGAAATACGTGAAAAAATATCAAGATCTCACCATGGAGACTTTTATGAACATTTGAATGCCCCCCTGCTCACCACTAGATTTATTTTTAACCCTCCAAAAACACGCAGAGACCCTACTCTTTAATATGGTAAGAGATCGTGTGGTTAAATTTGTTACTTACGCAACCAAATATTATTTTGATTGGTGATTATTTGCAATGGGCATTATTTTATTTTTGGGAACTCCAGTCGCCGTGCGCTGTGTTTTTTAACGCTCTGGTCACAAATCGTGGGAGTGAAGTTTATCGTTCTGCTCGATAGTCCGTTTCTCTGAACTTTTCGTCGTTGTCTCACCAATGCAATGTGGTGTTAGAATTATTTCCCTAGAATTATGCTCACACGATTTGTATTATTCTAATAACTTGAGTCATTAATGTATGTTATTCGTGTGTTCAACCACTCTCACCTCAGGATATTCAATGGCGATAATGTGACGATTTTAGTTGACTCATTAAGATTTTTCTCGAAAGATCAAGTCTCAATGCAATTATGCTCAATATAGAAATTGAATCCTTCCACATATGGTTGCAAATATCCACCCTGTAGTCAAGACCTCGCCAATTCAAATTTATCATGTCCTTATATTATCCTGGAATTTTTCCCAACTCTTCATTAGAGCCAATGTTCTTTAATGCAGGTCCACAGATGTTTCTAATATGTCATTCCAATATAAGATCCGATGAAAATACGAAGCCCAAATATTATTGTATTTGACTCAAACACCTTGTGTCTACCGTTCGAGACCTGAATATGAACGGATTCTGACATCGAAAATGAAGATAAATAATATTTATACCGAAAAATAAGCCGAAACCAAATGCCAAATTGCCAAAAATATAGCAAATTACTGGCTAACAGTAAGAGTCATCTGAGGTTAAACGGGTTGAAAATACATTGTTTACAAATTCCATTACAGTTAAACTCCGTTTTATCATTACACAATTTTTGTTTAGAAATAGCCAACCTCAAAACTTGCTTTTTAAGTATGACGGACTTCCCGAGAAGAATGCTTGTATATTTATGTTTTCAAACCACCACGATGAGGAATGTAGAAAACAGGACCAGAAGTTGAGAATTAGGGAAACTGAAAAGCATCAGCGCCCCCTTTACCTGGATACAAATGAAAACATCAGTGCAACTGCCAGCTAAATGGCATAGGAAGAATCAGTCGTATTTTTTCCAGTAAACTATTTTTCCCCAGATAATTTCGTTACACTTGCATTTAAGAGGATCAAATGATTGTTCGTTCCTTGCTCATAATCAAAGAGCGATTTCATTTGGTGCTATAGTAGTATACAGACAGTGGACGTGCCGTAAGAAAAAAGGTGTGCATGATTATTGTTACTCTAGGTTTATCAGAAGTTGGTCACTGCATGAGACAATATATTGATTACTTTCACACTGGCCTTTGAGAACTAGAAAGAACTTACACTTGCCTTGACCTTTGGAGAACTTAATATTCAATTTTATTCTCAAGTACACCCTCATCTCATTTTTTGTTCTAAAAATGATCGATTGCCTACCTATTGCTTATCGGCAAAATATTTCCTTGTTGAAAGACATGCTTTCATCTTATGAATGGCTTCCAAACATTCCCAGCGACACGCCCCTTCACGGATTACATCAATACTTTAACTCTCGGATAACTACCCTAGGATGGGTGACAAGTAGTCTTCAGACAAAATACCATTATTGCGTAATTGTGGAACAAGTAGAATTAATTATGATATTAGCATGTTTTCAGCGGATACATATGCAGATGTAGTCGCGAGGCACCGAAAGCAAGTGCACTCACCCTCTAATTCGACGCGACGCGTGGAGGTGTC
Organism: Hetaerina titia; assembly: GCA_037158775.1. Lineage (NCBI taxonomy): Eukaryota > Metazoa > Arthropoda > Insecta > Odonata > Calopterygidae > Hetaerina > Hetaerina titia. The sequence goes on from CM073771.1 coordinate 52,519,592, forward strand.
TGCGCGAACGTGACCTGGGCGCGGGAGGAGGGGAGCGTGTCGGCGTCGAAATGGAATGATAGAAAAGAAAAGGCTCTGCGAGAGGAGGAGTAAAAAAAACCCACAGGCCACTCGCAAGACGGCTACCTGGGGAGGAAGCAGGGGCGGGGGTGGTGGGGGGGTAAGGAAGGGAAAGAAGAGGAGGATTGAGGGCGTGGGGGCGGAAGGATGGGAGTGGTGGTGGGAGGGTTCGGAATATGGGAACCCCAGGGGGGAGGAGAGGGGGAAGGACAGATGAGGGGGAGGAAGGATTGCGTTAAGGTTTCTTCGGGATGAGAGGGACGGGATGCTGAGGGAAAGGAAGGAACCCAGAGGTGGACGGAGGTGGACGTCCCGAGAGAGGACGAGGATGGGAGGAGGCGGAGTGGTGGGCATTGTTTGACCGACGCAGGAACGGGGGAGAATGCGCGCCTGGAGGGCTCCTAAATTACACGTTTGCGGCCTAACTGTGGGGGAGGCGACTCCGCTGCGGGTACGCGACCGCAGAGGGATAGTGAAGCTGAGAGGGAGGAGGAGAGGGAGAGAAAGGGAGATCGTCACGGGCTTCTCTCTCTCTGTTCCCACCCACACCCACCTATCGATGGAGCACCACCTCACTCCTCTCTCCCACACGTCCATTCCCACCATTCTCCCCCTCCTCACCGCCCCCCTCCCAGCTCCTCTCCCCCGCATCTTCAATCCTCCTTATCCGGAGCGCCTTCTCTCCCCGGATGCGACCCGCCCCCATACCCAACCAACACACTCAAACCACCGTGTTCCACGGGCATCTCGAAATCTCCCCACCTTCCCTTTTTCCCTCATACCGTTTGATGTCTCCATGCTCCCCCCCCCTTTCCCTCTCGCGCATTCTCCTCTGTCCCCGCAGTCCTCCTTCCATCCGCAATCCCGCCTGCCTCCCCCTGCTCTCTTTCTCTCTCTTCCTCTTCTCACTCTACTTCCAATTCTGTTTTTCCCCTTCGTTCATTTTTCCGTGAAGTGAAATGTTTAGGTACGTGATAGCATCTTGCGTAAGGTTCACTCGAGCGTGGGCACGAGAGATGGAGGGAGAAGAGTGGTGTGGTTGTTCGTAATGCATTAGAAAAAATAATCCTTAAAAGGGATTGAGACCGAATTTGATCCCGACATGCCCCTTAGCTTTTGACATTTTGAAAGGCTTCATTCCCTGAGAATCTCGTGTGTAAAATATAGTCTTGTGAACATAAAGTAAGTAAGCATTAAAATAATAATAAATGAGCAATTCGTTACCTTTTCTTTTGTCAACTTGTCGAAATAAAAGGGTTCTGAGGATAAGGAAGAAAAATGTAAGACCACGGTCCGTCGTGGCACTTATATTTCTTTATCGAATTTATGATGGAAAGAAAAAATCTATTCTGTAGAGCACGTATAAGACCTGTCCAAGTTGAAGGATAGCTTATATGATGCACGATTGTAATAACAAATGTCTTCTAAAATCAGTTTTACAGACTAAATGATCGTAAAAAATCGGGCAGCCTTTGCACTGAAAAGTTCACATTTCATCAGTATTGATGCGATACCGACCAACGGCCACGGTTGCGTGTGACACAAAGGAATGATGGCAAAACCACCATCGCATATTAAAGTACTAGGGTACGATTCTCAGCGACATAACGTAGAATGCAGTTTATGGAAAATTCTTGCTAAAAAGTATAAAAAATGTAATCCATGAATGCAGCAGAAAAATTTCCATTAATGTTTCAAATTATTCCATTTCATTCCTACGGGAAAAGTTAATGTATTCACGTATTTATTTCTTATTTTAACATATTTTTTAAAAATAATACACATTATCTTATCCACAGTTCTTTTGTGTTAAATAAGACCTGAGATAAGATGAATCTTATACATTCATTAGCTGTTTAATATACTTACCTATATGTAATCAACTTAGATTGGGTGGCTGATTATCATCAATACTTCCAATTAATTAAACGATCGTTCCAGGAATTGATATTTTATTGAAAATTCGTTGTAATAGAATCAGGAGTTAATATTATACAGCTCATTTAGGAATAGGTTCCTTTTAACATCGTTAACTAGCTTGGATTATCATTGTGTGATTAGCTAAAAAAATATTTTTTGGCCGATAAAAATTGGATTATTATTCACATCGACGTACTGTTTAGGTATTTTTGACGAAGAGAAAGAGAAACAATTTCACAACTACTCTATCTAACAATGAAGAAAAATTATACTTAACAGAAATATACAGAGCCAAGAGCTAGTAATATTTTCAACAAACGGACCACGGTGGTATAATAATGAGGCTGCTAACGCAAATCAATAGGTAGTAAAAGATAGCACAAACTTTATTTATGTACACCTAACATCCAGCGTCCCTCAAGGAAGCATCGTAGTTCCTTTAGTTTTTTGTTAACATTATGATGTCAAGAACAAGACACAATATGAAAATATTTGCAAGCAACACTGTAATCTGCAGGGAAATGTCGAACGATACAGATGGTCAAATAGTAAACAATGACTAAAATAACATTTAATTTAATTAAAAACAACTGCTATACCGAATGAGGTTTGGAATAAAATACTAAATACATACGGTTATGCCTTTATTAACAAGGGCACGAGCAGACTTTACCAACTGAAATATTTGGATGGGTTCGGATGAGCATTGCTGAACGCGAAAATACATGTGTGTTGTCATCCCATTGGATTTTGCATAGGGAAAACACCTACTTTCTAAATACGGAGGGGGCTAAAAGGAGCTGTTTTTAATAAAACACATAGTTGAAAAATTTAGCGTCGAAAAGTGAAGGAAACGTACTATTTGTCTTTGGTAAGACACCAAATAAAGTATGCGACGAGAATATAAGATATATCTTAAAAACATTAGTCACAGAATTGAAAGAGGTACAGTGAAAAAGAGGGCCGCCAGATTCGTGAAAAATTTCGTATGAAAGAACATGTAATTACTACAAGATCTGAGATGGGAGTCTTTTGATATTCGAAGACTTAGATGAAGTTAAAACCTATTGTATAAGTTGTAAATGTGCCGTTTTTCATTGCAGAGAGAAGATGTAATCGACCCCCATATTATTCACGGGACCATTATAGGCAATTATCACAAAATAATAGAGAGAGGCTAGTGAACGTGCAGTTTGAAACATTATTTTATCCCGCGCACAATCCACAGTAAAAGAACCGGCAGGAAACACTAAGCTAGAAATGGCTCAGGAGTGTCAAAAATAGTTAATGAACATACCAGTTACATTCCCCATCAACTGGCTTCACGGCTGGTGTCCCCCGTCATGCGGAAGCTAATATATTTGTGAACTGTCCGTCCTGCACGAGTAGAATGCTATCTGGTACGTGTAATTAGTGACTTTGCTTGTATTTGTACCCGCCCTTTTCAATGAGATTCCTTTCTTGTGTTCATAGTGTAGTCATTGGTGTGGTTACTAACAGTATAACAGTTGTAATGTCCATAACGGATGTTGCATGAATGGCTTCCGATCGTCCCGCTTCCAGGCGCCCTTTCGGTGGATCGAAGGGTAGAATGTGTACGTAGAAGCAGTGGGGTAGGAGTAGAATCGCTGGTGACCTAATATTTCATGCCACATATCCTTGCGACAGCTTACGGGGTAGAGTAAAGACCTAGACGTCCATAGATATGCTAAGTTCTCATAAAATCTAATATTAAAACCCGAAGAAAGTATTTAATCATATCATAAGAAATGCCTAACTAATGATGAATTTCAGTTAAACATACATTGTATGATTCATAATAACAATATTATATAAACTCTAAATATAAATATCAAATTTTTTATCAAGCTTCAATGACTTCTATATTAGGATTATCTCTACTAACATCGTGTCATAAAGCAGATTGGCTGACTATACCATATTCTAGTGATTTAGAGTCAGTTTTTGATTGGCTTTTGCACCACACACTATTATACCCCAAGCCTTTCCAAAGCTTCCCTTTTGATTACCTACATGTGAGTATCGAAAAGACGAGGCTATCTTGGGCATCCATGTGTTACTCCCTTGACCTCCTCTCCACCGTCCGTCCCGACTCTATTCGCAAGCCTCACCTGTGTAGCCTGAGACATGTACAGCTCCCGGAGTAGTCGTGGTAGTCTTACGCCTCCTCCTATCTTATTCAAAAGGCTCTATCATGGTGCCCAGTTAACTCTGTCGATCGCCGTCACAAAATCCTGGGAGCCTAAAAATACTTCCTGTTTGTACTCTATATCCCTCTGTTCTGGTGACATAATTATAACTACATCAGTCATACTAATCCCCTATGGAAACCCAAACGGATCTTCTTCAAAGCACTCATATCCTCTCTTCTTCAATCTTTTATTGATGATCGATTTAATACCTTTTCCGCGAATCCAATTATATCTTCTCGTGTAGATTAAAAGGTATACTAAATGAAAAATAGAAGTGTCGACAAAAATAAGAATACCATACAATACTTTTCAAATGAAAAAAAGTATACTTTATCAATATACTAATATTGATAGAATTATCTGTGAAATTGAGTGGCAATGCTTAAATTTAGCACGACTTGATGTTTTGGAGTGAATGAAGGCAGCATGTTTACATGTAAAAACCATTTCAGCATCCAACAAACACCAGCGCCATTGTATGAAAAGTTCCACTTTATCCGTAACATTTGCAATTTGAAAATTTGCTGTTTTTTATCATCCTTATCAATTTTCCTTTATGCCCTCATCTATTCCCTTAAAGCTTAATCAAGTTATAACAATTTAAGATGGGGCCTTACAAAATTATATTAAGCCGTTTCTCTCCATAAAAAAAGTATTGTCAGAAATTTCAGCTAGAAAAATCCTTGCCAGATTTCCGCTATTTTAAACCCTTTTTTGTGTGTATGCTGTACATTTATGTTATTCCACAACGTTATTTGTGCGTGTTAATTCTAAGAGGTAAGACAAATCTTATTTGGTTATTCTTTATATTATATAAATATTAATTCATTATCGAAGAGAAATATTTCCTTATTCTAAAGAGGGTTTGCATACCTCGTCGGAAATAAGAAACTTCCATTAGCTTTTGAAAAATATTCAAGCCTCCCTTTCTTCTATGAATAATTTAAATCTCGGAGTTTTTCATTTGATAAACGGGGTTTTTAGTGATGAGGTTCTTCAGAAGTAGGAAAATAAATTAAATGTTTGGCCTAGCAGGCAGAATTGCTTTATTCCGGCAGTATTTTGGAGGAAAACAGAGGTAGTGAAATGTTTATTAGCAGAAGAACAGAGTTGACAGAGAAAAGCATCTACAAGAAGGGAATTGATGGTAAAATAAAAAGAAACAAAAAGAAAATATCAGTAGCAATAAAATAACGCATTTCACAGCATAGTAAATTACACTAGTACCAAGAAAATTCCTATTAATGGATCCAGGTCTTCGTTGCCCATTCATAGATAATACAATCCCCATAAAATAAAGTCAAAGGCGATGTAAGTAATTGATACTATATATCTGAAGAAGTAAGTAAGAAATGGAAAAGTACAATTGTGAGTTGGGAATTATATAGCTGTGCCTATTTTAACTACTTGAAATGATGCAATACTTACCTGAAGTAACAAAGGTCATGGCGCATAATTTGAGTAAATTGCAATCTCACTGTACTCTTTTATAATCTTAGGTAACGCAAGGATTGATGGTTATCCTATGCCTTTAAAAAATGCACTTCAATATGAAAAAATAGAATTGGATGCATTATTTCCTTTTATTTATAAATATTTATGGCTAAGCCTCTGTTAATTAATAATGTAATTTATGCATCTATTCAGTCTCTCACAATTTTTCATGAATTTAGAATATAGCATAAGCTATTGCGCTGTTCATGGCACTTAATTAAAAATGTAATAAATATAGGGAATGTAGAAAAATATTATTATTTTACTAGAACAATATTTTGAATAAAGAGAGAACTATATAAGGTCTAACCTAACCATCAATCCCAATTTTATTATTAGATTCAAAGCTCTTGAAAATAAATGTAAGGAAAAATTTATGACTTGATGTGAAAGAAAATGAAATTGCATACGCACAATCAGTGGTTCAACTCAGAAACTTGTTTGCCGATGAAAAATGTGAGAATTGACTAAGAGTTTGAGGGATAGATTAAGAGGAGGCTAAAAAATAAAGCAGATTTGAAATACTAAAATGCATTAGGTATGTTTGAAGAAGAGAAGACGTTATTGGAGGAGCCTTGAAGAAGGCAGGAAAAGTTCATGGAAAAGATATTGAGCACGAAACAGGTTTTTTACGGAAGAAAATATAAGGGAAGATTGAGTAAAAGAATATAAGATATTTTAAAAATCATGAAGGAATACTAGGGGATCCGAAAAAGCGATTATTGTAGGAAAAAGGTTCTGTAAAAGTTTTCTGTGGGACATGCAAAACCTGCCTCCTCACGCAATAGCACACGAAAAATATTCGTGTGAAATAAGTTACACAGAGCAATCCCGCAAAATAACTACAGCAACAAGTCACTAAGCAAAATTAAAATGAAAAAAGTATAATTTTTCAAAGTTGCAAAACCCCTAGGTTGGCTATCTTCGTGTAAAATTTATTCGGGTTACAAGAACGTCGCCATTTAATGAGTGGACGAGAAGAATCTTATGAATCCTATCCTTATAAACGTCAATCTCTATACGGCCAAACATACCGTAAAAACTGTAATTCAAACGCTTCCTCTTTTCTTTGTTTTGAGATTTTCCTCCCTCTATATGTCTTCCCTCCGAGAGTCCCATTCATGCTACTGAGCAGCCAGCTGTCGATCGTAGTTCGTACGCTGTATGGGGTCGTCACGGGTCGGCAGAATACATGGATCTCGAGTTTTTTGGGTTTTTAAACAAATCTGTTTTCTTGTCTCATCTAAAACGAAAGGAAGGTCATATTTTCCATTTATAGCACAAATATAAACTACGACATATTGCTTTCAGGTCAAAATGTGTACTATGTATGCATTTTATCGACCACGTCGTCAGAAACTGGTGTTGTCCGTGGCACGATGCCAGTTTCTGAGCGATTTCCTTTGCCCGTCTCTCAATTTTTATTCTTCCCCATCAACTTCTTTTCCAAGGCAAGACATACCTCTCTCCGGCTCATTTGTTCCTCTTCCTCGGATACGCACGGCTGGGATGCACCTTCTTGATTCCTATTCACCTTTCCTGCGGTCATGAGACTCCATCGTTTCCACACCATTTGCTCTCATTTCTCTACTGCCTGTTTATCCCGCCCTTCGACATAACTGCTCCGAACCCTGCATCCACGCTCATACCTGTATTTTCCCAGTGACATCATTCTTCGATAGGAGAATGGTATTATTTCGGTAAAATATAATTGAAATAAGGAACATTTTACTGCAACGTGAAGTTTTGAATTCTTGAGTTCATTAAGGAAATGATACAGAAATTAAAAATACTTTTTGTCATTCATAATTTGTTGTGTCAGTTGAAAATGTATCATTCTGCAATATCTGACTAAATTTATCAAAATGCCATGTATCCACTCCATTGAATATGCAATGTGTTGTTATTAAGGGGGATCGGGATGGTGCGTTGGCTAACTTACTGCCTTCCTTCCCAGAGGACCCGGGTTTGAATCTCGGAGGCGGCATATTCAGTGGTATCCCGATACCTACTTGAGGTTCTTTAAGGTTGAGCACTTAGAGTGAGTTCGCCGTCCGTCGGATGGGACGTTAAGTTAATAATTTGTGGCGCCTTTCGTTAAAGAGAAGGCTAATACCGACGCCGGGTTTCTCTCCACTCTTCATCCTTTCCTGCCCATCCATAATGGGGAAAATAACCTCTGCTGTCGGATGCCTCCCCTAAAACTACTACTGCTACTGTTATTAACATTGAAAACGCTTCGGTGTGGTGGTAAAAATTTAAGAGACTTAATAGAGTCGAGGTAGTTACTCTCTTTTATTTCTGGTTTGGAAAGAAAGTTTGATTACTGACAGCATATAATTGTACAGATATACCTCTATTATGCATTAAATACAGGTAAAGCTGTACTTCATAAGAGATTACACCAGTTTCTAATCTCATTAATCCCAATCATATCTTCGTTTGTCATATTTATCTTGATTTCTTAATTCAATCTTAAAAAGTAGTATTGACACATTAAATTGTACCATAATAACTTTTAAGGACTCGCGTAACTCCACTTTTCAACATAACTGTTTCGATATTATGATATTATATTATACGACGGGTAGATAAAAGGTAAATGTTAGGACAATGAGAATTAAGACGCATTTTATACATTTATTTAAAATATTGAAACGAAAATAGGAGCTGTAAAATGTATATGCTGTGGTAGATGAAAAGTAGATCATTGCCATACGTGTATATTCCATTTATTTATTACTTTGAGAGCCAAGGAAGATTTCTTTCTTTACATTTGCTTCTGTTAGTGCTACATAGTCTCATTATTTTTTTTCGTACTTTTTCGTAATTTGAACAGAAAAAATTAAATCCCGCGTTCTACGGTATTTTGATGTGGGCTACTTTGTCCTAGCATTCATACATCGCCAGGAAGTCTATGTAGAAACAAGAAAGGCCTTTTTTGTACGCCAAAAATACAATTTTTTTAAAGTGTAACTGAAATGGGATTCGAAAGAGAAAACTAGTTGCAACTGAATTAGTCAAATTATTATTCCCTTACTGCATGGCATTTACGATTTATGTGTAAAAACTGACATTGCAAAGGGGTCAAGTCTTAACAACCACAGTCAACATTCATAAAGATTGGACATTATACACTGGCTCATTGATCACGTATTTTTAAAATCACGCACTCCACTCAGTACTCTCTAAATGGACGCAGTGTAATACGCTCACTCCCACACGCTATGCATATGAAACGTGTGTGCGTAAATATTTAATTGCGCATGGAAAAGACAAAATGGTTGGGAGAAGTATTTAGGCGTGAGAGATTAAACCTAATTGAAACTGTGTACACAAGCTCCGGTTTCATTGACTGAGGCGTGTTTGATTCGAGGCGGGAGGACATGGAAGAGGTCGGATTCGACAAGTGAATAAACCTCATATCACGTCAGTTAATGGCGCTCGTGATTGAGGTCTGACATCCTGGGTTCAGCGTGGACGGCTCATTGGAGAGGGGTGGCTATAAACAAGGTTGGGTGATTGGGAAGTGGGGTATTTCGGCATGAAGCGATGAATTACGATTGGAACTTGACGTTTCCGGGAAAAATCACGGTCCCGACGGTAAAGAGGCGACGAGGGTATGGAGTTAGTTCTCCCCTTCGAGGTGAGAGAGGTTTCCATGTGATTGGAGAGTCACGACCGATCCATTATGCACGGATTGACGCGACCTCTCACGCCCTGCATCCCCTCCATATAGTCTCTCTCTCTCTCACTATCCCCCAACCCCTCTCTCTTCTATCACTCCAACGCCCTTCCCTGCTCTTTCCCGCTCTTTTACGGCCGTGCCCACCTACACACCCACGACCGCAATCCTATTCTCATCCATAAGTTTCCACGGAGTCCCGACTCACTCACCGTCCCTCTCTTCCCCATCTCCCTCTTCACTGCCTGTAAGACAAGAACCAGCTAGGGAGCTCATCTTCTCTTGCTATTTCTTCCCATGCCACTCTATTCATTCATATACTGGCTGCAGCCAACTGACTTGATGGACCTCAGCACGTTATTTTGAAACAGCATTCATTGGCGGTATCATTGTCAAAAATGAAAATAGTTTACATGGTATAATTCGCGGAATAGTTTCTTTGCATATTTACCATCGTACCTAAAATTGGGAAATGATATTAAGTTAAATGAGTGAAGTTTATCTATTTTGATGAATTGTACCCTGGAATTAAAATTATAAAAACCTAATAATAAGGGAGATTAACTTCAAGACTGAAAACATCTAATCGAAAAGTCGTCGAGTCGTCGAATCTTTCACGAATAGATATTTAATGCATTAACTGTTTCCTAAGACTAGGTGAAAGCAAGCTTGCATATGCCTAATAGTGATTGCAGGGGTCTGCAGCAACAAGTGCAACGAGCAATGGGACATTAGTAGTAGAAGTTAATAGCAGATTATTAGTGCTATTAATAGAAGATTTTATTAGTGGTTGTGAGGTGATACTGTTTCGGAGTTGTCTGCATTCATAGATCTTCTAATTCAACGAGTAAATCGGGCCCTGCAAGCCACCGCTTAATTGTATGGCTAGGGTGGATTCAACCTGCAAAATAAAAAATTAATTTTTTATTAATTGTTAGTTAAAATACATATGAAAAATAATTAAAGCAATGCAGACAACGTTCACTAAAAGTGCTTTCACTAAGATATCTAAGCGTGAATTACTTATCTACGCATAATGAACTAACTGCTAGTAACAAGAAGGAAGAATTATATATTGATTGATTTTAGATTAAATAGTGACAATAGCTGACCCTTCACAAATGCGTTCTTTTTAATTGATCGATTGGTTTCGAGACATTAACAAGGAGGGATTCTTATCATTCTTTTTTATAATGTTATATTTGGTTTATCATAAAAGGCCTACGTATATGACAAATCTGGCAATTTTTTGGGAAAAATTATATTTTGTATTCATATTAATCTGCTCTGGAAGGTTTAGTTCGCTAACAGTCCCAAGCGAAGCAATCGGAGATTAAAGTAAGGCCTATCATACGTTATATTTACAAGAATTGGAAACCTAGTATTTTACCGAAGTGGATGACTCGTTCTTACATGAGGCTATCTAAAAGAATGGAGGAAATAATTTGAGTCATTGGGCTTAAGACTAGGTGAGATATACCCTCATCAATAGATAAAATCGTTTGTTAGCTGTAATATGTAACCACGTTTTAACAAGCGTTCTCTGCCAAATGTAAGCTTCATGGAAATCGTTTACAAAAATATCACCCCACCTCACTTTTGGTGGAAGATCTACCACAATAAGGTTTAACTAAAAAAACAAACTTTGACCACAATGTGACAACTGGCTCTACTGTGCATTTGATAGCACTGCGTTAAAACTTGCTTCAGAAAGTGAATATTATGTTGGACTGGATGTCATTTGAAATCGCATAAAAGCAGCAGCATAAAAAATGAAAGAAGACAGTGAATAAGTAAAATGGAATCTAATCAAACCACTGAATGGAGTTATTCAATGTAAGTTCCAAGAAATAAATGGCGCCTGGTACCGTATGAAATTTTACCATCATAAGCGATTTACTTTCACACCAAAAGCCCCAGAGTTAACGGTAAAAAAATGAGATATTTGCCAATAGTGATATTTGCGCTCTGTGACTCTCGCCATTCCCTTTTATCAGCTGGAGTTAAACATCTTCTAAGCCACTTGAGAAGAGGGATACATTCAAATTTAAAACTTAAATCATTTTATCTCACATCGCATTGTCATGGTAAATTCTTCGTGGAAAATTTCGTGTGAAATCCCATAGCAACCCTTCTTTCTTCCCTCCTCCCTTTCCGCCCTTCCGTCCCTTCGCAACGGTGCGAAGCCTTCCCGACCGCACTTTGTCACGTACCCACCTCCCTCACACCCCATCCACCCACCCCCACCTCATCGCATTGAGCAATGATTGGGCGCGGGACTTAGTTGATGCTCGAGGCGGCTGGATGGAGGGCTGGCGGTGAGCAGGAGGAGGAAGAGGATGCGGCCGGACCGGAGGACCGCTTGTGGGCCGCGGGATTGGGTGGGTGGTGAGGCGGAGAAGCCACAGGGCGTTCTCTCCGTGATTTACTCCCCATGTATACCTCCCCACCCGCACAAGCTCTTACACGCGGGGAAAGAATCACACACAACAGCAGGGAAAAAAGGAAAGGAGAGAGAAATTCCTATTCGTATCCAATTGGGCAATGTTCAGAGCTGCACGATGGGCCTCCTTCCTTTTTTTTTGTCCTTCCTTCTCTTTTCTCAAGGAAGATCCCCGACCTCGATTTATCATTTGTTCTTTCCACGACATATCTTTTCCCTCTCCGACTCTTTCGCTCCTTTATCTCTTCCTCTCGCTTTCTCTCCTCTCCCTCCCCCCCCCCACACCGTTCTGTCCTGAGAGAGCAATATAGAAAAGAATTGAGGATGGAGAAGAAATAATACGTGGGGAATGATGATGTGAATGCCACTTCATAAAGAGACATAACGGAAGGCGAACAGAGGCGAGGAGAGAGAGAGAGTGTGGGGGGGAAGGGAGGAGTAAGGGAGGCGGAAAGAATGAGTGAAGAATGGAAAGGTTTGAAGCGTAGTCAGAGCGAAGGGATGGATTTGAAGAGACCTATGTGGTCTTGCACAAGCTCAAAATTCACATACGCTCTTGGGATGAGAGAAGTCATACGCACCGTGATATTTCGGCTCTGGAGGAGGGCGAAAAAATTATTATTTGAATGAAAACTGGACAGGGAAGATTTTGTATAATAGGGCGTTGTTGATTGGAGAACCCTTCCATTGGATGAGATTTTAGAGCAAGTGGTTGAGCGAAAGAATCCATCGGTTATTCTTACCAGCTGGAGCGTCAAAAGCAACTGGCAACCGCCGCCTCCACAACTTCCTGCGTGATGTTTTCGTGGTCCGCATTTTCAGTGCTATTTCTAAAGGGAAGAGGGCATACTTTTGCCGGATTTGACTCGGTGTTTCTCACCAATGAAAAACTCTGCCGAGGGTTGGACAACTGAATGAAATGGCATAGTTAAAGGTTCCAAATGTGCCGAGTAATCTTCCTCTCAAAGAGTTGACTCGCTGAATGCGAAAACTGCTCATAGAGGAGGTAGTCGTCGGAAATAAAGCGCTTCCACATCTTTCCTAAGTCTCCCAACCCAGTTGCAAATCATAAATCATTCACGGAGTGTGATATCTATATTTGAACGCCGTGCACTTGAAAAGGTACGCTAGAATGAGAACCGCTTGCCTGAAAAAAAATATATTTCACGGGAAAGAGATATTTTTTGTGTGTGAGTGAAGTAGAGTCTGAAAAACATTTGCCGTCCGATGTATATGCGTCTTTCGCATGTTGTGGCGCAAATTTGTACTTTACAGACTTCTAAGCACATCAATATGCTAAGATATTATCGGCCAAACGATTCATTTTCTAAGTCGAAGAACCAGAAAATTCATTTCGATAGATGGTGTGACGATGCATCTAGAAAAATCAATAATTCCTCACATGTGTTCTGTAGACTTCTTGCAGAGGAAACTAAATCTACACGGCAACCTGAAAACCTTTGCTAGGATGTTGGCAGGGAGTGACATATATCTCAGAGATAGCTTATTTAACACTATGCATGCTATATGAAAAAAGAGTATGTCTTGGTTGTAATTTATCAATAAATATGTGAAATAACTCAAGTAATGGACATAATGTTTACTTCAGAAACATACACTACGTATCAAAAAAGTATGAAATACGTTTCTACGCATATGAGACGTGAAGCCAGCTGCAAGAAGGACAGTATTATTAAGGTTAGATGAAAAAATTATAGCATATTAGAAATGAATGAAAAATACTTTCTTCCCGTTGCGCGGTCATAAAAGTTATTCTAATCCCTATCTTACGTGAGGAAATGACGCACTAAGTCTGTCGTTTCTACAATTGAACTCTCTAATCTTTTTCAATGATCTCTGCTATTTTATTACGATCAGAGTGACAATGTATTTTCAACATCATTGCTAAAGAGACCTTGCTCCAATTAATGCATGAGATTTGAACTGTAACTTAACCTTTGTTCCGTGGCTGAATCTTCGGACAGTTCCTTCAATAATCTAGATACGCTCTTAAGGTGATAATTAATAACATTTTACAAATCTAGCTTCCCTTCGCTGCACGCAACATATTTTGGCAATCAAACCAACTTCCTCAGTATCCCGTATACTGGAAGCATATTCTGAGGAATAAATAGTTACATGTAGAATAACTTTTCAAATTCTTTTCCTCACATTTGTAATGTCTTCTAGTTTCTACCACCTAAAGTTGTACGAGCGAATCCGCCATTTGCCCCCACCAATCATTTCCCCGCGTGCACAATTATGTTCGGTTTGCATCGAATCCGCAGGCAGCACACCATTTTTCCATTCACGTGCGCAAAAATATTGCGGTTTTTTCAGTGGGTGCCCACGAATTCCTGATCAAGTGAAAAGTCACACTTCCTCATGCGGCCATGTGAGAAAATCGAAAGAGAAGGGAGGGGAAGGGGGGGGAGTGAATCTTTGAAAGAACGAAGAAATAGGAAACGAACCGGGAGGCCAATATAAAGGGAGTAAGACGTGTATAATGCGTCCCCCAGAGTGGAAGGTGCAATTTCTCTTGTAAGAGCATTCCATATTAGGCGAGATTACCACTTGTATCTTCATCATTTCGCAGCATGTGGGAGGGGGGACAGCGGGCTTTTTTTTCCGTTCGGAATATCTTCAGTTGTTTGTTTTTACAGTTCGATATCTATGCATGATCGTCAAACTGGTTAGCTCTGCGTATGTGCGTGCGTGCATGAGGTGGAGTGAGTGAGAAAGAAAAGAGCCTGCGTTCGATTCTGTCATCGATCGAAAGGATGGAGAGTTTACCCACGAGTTCCGAGAATGATAATTTGCCAAATCCGCAATTGGCTTGTATGTTCGTTGGTAATGGAAAACGATTTTCACCGTAAATCGATTATTTAGAACGAATATAAGGTTTGGTGGGGCCACGTCTAAAATTATATCGAGTGAAAATGTAATTTTCCCACTAACTAGAAGCACCAGCTTGGGTGACGTGAAATCTCAAAGTGAAACAAATAACCTCGAATGGAGACTCCGTTGCTTACGACGCGGCCAGAGGAGAGCAGGATGGATGGATATTCGTACCACGGACCATCGTAATCCACTTCAATGCCTCCCGGAATTCGTTCCTACGGTAGAGAGAGAAATCAATAATAGTAGCTCATTATTTTCATCGCTCATGGACTCCATTTCTAATGTGAAAGCGATAATGATTTACAGCTCAGATCTTGAATTTCAGACAGTAGAGGTTATTATTTTAAAAGTGGTAAGCATTTTGTTTCCAGCTCATGCCATATATAGGAAACATCAAGTACAAAGGGTATCACCGAGTACTTATTGTATGATGAAAATTAACGAAGGGATGTTTTTAACTGATTAATTTGAAGATGTATTGAAATTGAAATAGATCTTAGTCAATGGGTAAGTGCGGCATTAAATTAGAGTTTTTTTTCAATGATTATAATAATTTCGAATGCATATTCGATATTCCTACTGAAATACTGAAGATTTCAAAGTGGTAAACATTTTAATTATTGTTAGCATTGTAAGAAGCATCCTTACACAGATATACTCTAAAATAATCTTTGAATAAACTTTCTATTGTATTCCGAACATCCACTTGTTTTACTCAGTGTACTTTCAACTTCCGTATCTAATAATAGCCGGTCTTCCTTTTTTCAAATGAAATTTAAATGACCTTAAACGCAATGAAAATAAATAACACACATACACGTACACCAGGCTTGAATGAGAATCAGTATGATTTGCGCACCAGGTAAAATTTCTTTCCCGCGATTCGAAGTTTGTGATAAACTGTGTGGCATAGTAATAATCATAGCATAAAAACAAAAGTTTTTCCTTCTTCATATAATATCGCAGAACTTATGGTCAAGCAATAAAATCATCGGACGCTTTCCGCAAGATCTTATTTTCAGAATAACTCGTAACCCTTTGAAAACGTTGCTGCTTGCAGGGGTTGAATGATTTTTAAAACTCAAGTATGGTCCTGAATATCACTAGCCAACTCACGTTTCTGAAGTGTACGAGTATTCGTGAACTGAAATCATAGGCTAAATTAACTAAGTATTTAGTCGGAAATGCATGTGTTAAAAGTATTATAGAAAAGAATGCTTGAAGAAAATAATTTCACTCGTTTTATACCCCATGCATTTAAATGGTCGAACTTGTCATCGTCGCTCACCAAGAATGTATCTTGTTTTTTCACTTACCCGCGAAAAAACAAATCTGTGAAAACTTGCGGTAACAATGTAGGCTACCATCGAAGCTCTGGCGATGCCTAGAAGAAGTTTCCCCCTCTTTGGAATATTCACTTAGCTTTCCTTTTAAATAGCATCTGAAACTCACCTCAATATAATCAATAGCCTCTTGCAGTTTTGGTTAAATTTCAAAGAATATTTTAAGAGAATTTCCAAAGAATACGTAGTACGCCTACGTGAATTTATTCCAGAATAAGAAGTTGAAGTTTTTCATTATGACAGGGTTTATATATGAGCGATAAGATTTTTTTCTCCTCAGTTTTTATTTTTCCATGATGTATAGTATTACGCATCACTGAAAAACGTCTAATCTAAATGGGTACGCTCTAAAAGGAGCGAGCTGATTTTCGGCTGCGC
The DNA here is from genome assembly GCA_037158775.1 of Hetaerina titia. Classification (NCBI taxonomy): domain Eukaryota; kingdom Metazoa; phylum Arthropoda; class Insecta; order Odonata; family Calopterygidae; genus Hetaerina; species Hetaerina titia. Next base: position 52,536,029 of record CM073771.1, read on the forward strand.
GTAACTTGTAAATAATAACAAAAGTTTAATTTTCAAAACTTGAGGAAACAGGAAAACTTGTTAATTTTGGTGTGCCCTCTGCTGTTACTCTAGATCTACCACGAAGCCGAGTGCTGACGAGAGTTTAGACACCAGCCATGAAAAACGGACGAAATATTTAAAAATATACCCGCTGCCCTTGTCATACGATTTATTCCCTCGTAATATTTCTTTGACATTAGTTTGCCAAATGTACGATGTCTACGAGCCTTTGAAAAAATTTATAATTTGCTTTTGAAGTTTTTTTTTATTATTTCGTAGCAATTTTTTCATTGTTCGGTTATCGGCTGTTCATTAATTGCAAATTGAATGAAAAACTATAAAGTACATTACGTGATCCAGAAAAATTTCTCAGGTGTTAATATCCTAATCGCATTATGCGATAGATTCTCTCGTTTTCCCTACACACAGTGGAATGGAGTGCTTGCAACAGGGGCGACCAGCACGGCAGGGATGCCATAACTAAGGGGGTGCCAATAAAGTGGGTGCCATAACTATTCAATCCAGCGTTTTACACTATTCTCCTGTAACTTCCTTCCAATCGATCACGGAGAATTCCCTCCACAAATTCTAGGTCTCACCACGAAACCTTTGGAATTTCGTGCGATCTTCGCCACATGATATTTCGATTTGCCATTCGATTCCTCGCGACACGGATCTGTTTTATTTCTCTCCGTTTTTTGCCTCAATTTTTAAATCTTTGAGTTCTCACGTGATGAACTCAACACTCACCACATCGTGTGCATCTTTGATTGTGACACGTTTTGGGGAAATTGCATTGGAAATGGTATCTTGGTAGCATGCTTCCTGGTATAAGAGTCTACTCAAGGAAAGGATTCGCTCCATTTCTCCAGAGAACACCAGAATAAAGTTAGGTTTCTCTGTTTCTGGAGCAAACCAAAATTAAGAATCTAGGTATTACAAAAGAATATGTAGCTAGGTGATATTAGTACTCTGCGGCTCTATACAATGGCAGCGTGCTGCTTAGTGCAAGGGGATGCTATAGTTCAACAGTTAAAGCGTTTGCCTACGGTGGACTTTGGTTCGACTCCTAGTGTCGCCTCTGGAAACCTTTAATTTTAAACATGTCGTGTAATTTTTTGGATTTCAGACATTTTACGACCTGTATCAATCCGTAAATATATAAATAATCTCGAATTAACACAATAAATGCAAGTCTTTGGAAGATTGGCGGCATGAATATTGTTAGAAATATTTTCAAAGATATTGAACATAGATAGTATTCAAAATACCACTTAATGTGAAATAGATATTACAATGAAAACGTTATGTGGTTCACGAAGTTCCCTAGATGAGTGGTAAAACTATGTTTTAAGGAGAGAAGAGTGAGGGGTCAGCTTTCGTTGAAATAGACGTTCGATTTACTCCAGTGGTATTTTATAGTATTAAATTTAAAATTTTCCTAACATCTACACACGGGCGAGTGATGGGGAGTGATTTGACACCAGCCTGAAGATGCACATATACATAAACATATATTTGCATACGTATATGAACACGCATGCATGCCTAATTACAGCATGTAATAATGTTTAATTGAAGCTTCAAATTAGCTTTAAATTCAAAATGTAGGAGTGGTTGCGTTTATTTTGTAACGGCAAGTCAAAAGTGACTCCTTTGTTTGCAAATTAGCCATTAATGGAGTGCACGGATGAAGAATCAGTGTCATTAGACCGTTCCCTTGTGAAGTACTGCGTTTCCTCTGGTGCGTGAAATTTGAACTCGGCCACAATTTCATTATCAATTCTTGAATACTTTCAACGATCTGCGAAACCGGAAAAAAGAGAAACCGGCGAAGAGAAATAACGTTGGAATGAGTCTAAAAATGAAGGCGTTTAATTCGTAGAAATACGAAGCACGGGCTGTAATGTAACATTGGATACTCAAGGATTCAAAATCAAAAAAAAACAGTAGAATATTTCTAATTGAGAAGAATACATAGCCTGAGCAAATGAATGGTTCAATAGGAATCTGAATATGTATTCCTTACCCCAATTTCTTTCGATGATTATCCGCAACTTCCAATTTCATTAAATCCGAATTTAAATAGGAACCATGTTCTGAACGAATCATCCATGAGAATACTATTGTGCTTTAAAAGAGTTTGTCCTATTATCTTTCGCAATTGGTTAGCATAATATGTGTAGCATATTCAACATAGAGTATAACTCGTAAATAGAAATCTCTTTCAAATAATAATGTGAAAGTTTACAAGTGAGAAGCGGAATCGCTCTAAGGAAAAGTTAATTTTTATCGTTTGAATTCATTGAGAACCTCAGTCGACAGCTATTCTTGCAGGGATTAATTTTTCCCCGTAATTTTCCACGCCAGCTAATATTTTCATTGTCCTCTCCTGTGACATCAGTGAAGCCTGGGCTTTTTTTGTACAGCCTCTTTTTTTAGGAGAAACGTTCTAAGTCTAAGAGAATAATCTCTACGTTTTTCTGAGAAACGTTTAGATGCACTGCCTTCCCTGATATTACAAACCTATGATCTGCTATATTGGTTTATATTGTCGGATGATACGCGTTTCGTTTTTAAGTCTATTGATTCAATACTTCCTTTGGCCAATAAAACACCATGTTTAAATGCTCCCTCAGGGGAAGCACTAGATACGTAGATAGAAGGATTAGTATGAAATGTTAACATTGGGCACTATGGAGATAAAATGATTTTTCATAATTGCCAATCCATCATAGCTAAAACATAGCTATAATACTGTACATACAGGTAGGTAGGTTTTCTTCCCTAGAAGTTTCACATATGAGGGCAAATTAAGATACCTACTAAAGCGACACGTACACTACCGTCTATAACAAATTATAGCTACAGGGGTAATTTTGAAATTTTAAGTGTTTCTATTAACATTGAATAGATTTTCCTATTTATAAAGAATGGCATAAGTATCTTAACTTACCATTTGGTGCCACAATTTAATATCAGAATACAAAAATAATTTTTCTATATCAAACTTGGTACCTAATTGAGAAAATCAGAAACTGGTAGGAGGATTCACACCCCCTCCTTTTATGATCTCAGTGCTTTTTTCCTTCTTTATGGCTATTTTTAATGTGTATTCATATTATATCCAGAGGTACTCAGCGCTTTATTTTAATATCGATGAGGTTATAAGTGCTCACTACCAATCGTTAGCTACAAACTATAACTCAAGTACTAATTCATTAGAAAGGATCTTAAATAACAATATCATGTGTAAAATGAGCATTATTTAATAATATAATTCCTTACCTAGAGAGCTTGAAATGGTTACATCCTACTTCCTCCTAACTGCTCTTTTAATGTTTACAAGTGTTATCAAAATCGTGGACTAAATTCTCAAACGAATTAATGACAATTGTTCTCGTCATTCATACATCAGCTCACAAATAAATGTCCTACATACGCTTTGAAACTTTTCTTACACATATATGCTACTGTTTTTAACAAAAACACCTTCATGGTTAAGAGCATTTAGTTATTTTAAATTAAGTTCAATATTTGGGAATATGGATGCAGTACTCCAAGCAAAGTGAAAATGAAAAATAAATATCTGTTAATTAGACTTGAAGATGTTTAAATTCAGGTAGTGCTATTTAGCAAAAATCAAGATCAATATTATTTATAAAATATATATTATAATAAATAATATGTATTTTTATGTAAATATATATTTATATATAATAAATGATATTACGTATAATATATCAATATCAAGATAAATATTACATATTATTCTTTGGTGTTTGAAACATCTTATCAAAAGAGCGTGTGGCAATTCATGTGAAGTGGAAGAAGATTTTGAGGTAATTCCATGAACGTCCTCAATAGCGATAATAACTTTATATGAACATAAGTGAAGTGATATTCTGAGGTTCTGCAACCATTTCTTAATTAGAGTAAAGTCGTGATATAATTCACAATATGCCTTAAACTTTTCAAGATATAATCGCTTTTAGGACGAGATGGTTGAACACTTTGGCGGGATTGAATCCAACTTTCTTCAGAATAGTCGTTAAGAGCCCGAATTAACTCTATTAGAGAGAGTAAGGTTCTATAATCATCCGATAAATAGAGCCATTTATATTTTTTCTTTCAGATTCAAAAATAAAAATTTATTATTTTTTTTTCAAATTTTGACACATGTATTCTTGAATAGCATTTATCGAACGGCGCTCATTTCTATTCGGCGATCGTTTTCCTCGCTCGATCATTTTCATTGTAGTAATCATTTCCTGAGTTATCAATGTCCTCCAACTAAAACTCTTCCGTTCACCTGACATCGAATTTTCTTTTTCTTTACGAAGGCCAGTATCTCCGCGCTCACCGTTTATTTTTCCGGCCACTCTCCGCTTCCACCGATCCCTTTACACAACAACCCCCTTGGACGGGACATGGATAAAGCAGAAGACGAATTGCAGAGCTCAGGAAGTAGCGTTACTAGTTGCTCCGAGCAAGATGTTCCCTTGAGATTTTATCGACGTAAGTAAAATAAGACGGAGGCTGACGATGGAAGGTGTATGTCCGATGAAAATGAGCCTTGAAAAGATCCGTATTAAAGAAGGGAAAAAAGGATACACACCAAAGAGGTGGAAAATGCAGGCAGGGGATACATAAAATCTAAAATGCACACAAATATTTGATATTTTTGTGCTGCATGAAAAATCTCTAATGAAAACAGTTTCTATATCAGAATATAGATTAGATATCTTTTAGGAACTGATAGAAAGTAGCGGTGGTCGTACTGTTTTTCGCAGTCCTATCGTGTACGCTTTTCTCCAAGGATGTAAGTACACAGTTTGTAAAAAACGAAAATTTAGAGGTTGGATTTAAATTCGTTTATACGATGGAAGCATGGCCATTTCGTTCCAGTTTGATGAATGGCATTGGCATATAATGATTTGAAAATTAGTATTTGATGGCAAAAGAACAGCAATTCCATCTGAAAGGAATAGAATGAAACTTATTTTCTCGCAAAAACGGTATGCAACCTCACCGTCGTTTATAAATTCATGTTTATATCGAAGTAAAAGATTTAATTTGAGTTTATTTTTATGAAGTGGAATATTTTAATCGTTTCACCCATGTTATGGAATATTTATGCACTGGGTAATTTTCCATTTAACGCCTGTAGTCAATACTATCTGATGTCATTAGAGCGTACTTGTCAATTATGACCGGCCACCATTAATCAAAATTCTGTTAAGTAAACCAAATTTTAAAATAATTCCCGCAATATTCATCAAAACTTTATGTATCTCTTAATTGGGCATTAAGTTACGGCGATTAACAGTAAAAGTATTAAAGGAAAACATCCAAGGGACTTTATGTTCCAAACTGACCAAAACCGATCTATCCTTTGCACAGGAGGTAACAGAGTTTTTCAGAGATATGTGCATTCTTTTTCACTTACATCTGCGTTGATGAGAAACGATCTGCGATTTTACTCGATTTCCTTTAGATTACTATGGCATTTCCTCTGAAACATTTTTTGCATTATCACACTTTTATCATCGCTAAAATAATCTTCTAATACAATATTAGCCTACCGAAAGCAGATGAGTGCTGTTGGACAATAGGTAAATGTGTGTTAAAAGTCTAGAGAGAATAGAATTCGGTTGCGTGAACTTTGTATTTTCAACACAGTTTCATAACAACTCTACTTTACCAGACTTACGTTGCTGAAATTTTTATGAAAATATACACAATTTGAAACAGTTAGATCGTATTTTGAAACTTGGTAATGAAATCCAATTTTCGGAATCTATTTTGTAATTATTTATTTGAACTTATTTATTTAATGTTACTTGTCTTACGGGGTTTAATTGCTTTAATATCTCCGTAAAACTCATAAAAGCCGTTCATATTATTAATGGATCCATGTAAAGTTTTGGAAAATGCAAAAAGAATTTATCTGATAATGAAGAAACTCAAAAATTAAAACTGTGAAATAAGCAATCACAAATTCATTTCAGCAATCTTTCTCAAACAAGATTCTACACACTCTTTAGGTCTCGAACAAGTTAAAATCAATCGGAAACATGCAAATATAAGCAAAATAAGTCACTTTTAGAGAAGATTAAAATTTTTCCTAAAGTGGAGATTGAACTCATTGTAGTAACTATTTTGCAAGTGGGAGTTTCACTACTATTTCCTCTTCATCCTTTATGAAAGGGCGAAGGGAAAATATTAATAAAAATTATTTGACACGTATGGGAAGAATTATAGACATGGTGCTAAATGCTACGAGTATTGATTTGGATTTACTTGCAGCACCCCATAAGAATAGGAAAAGAAATTGCACACCGGGTTGGCTGCTTTCCCTGCAATTTTGAATGGAATGCATACGAGTAAATCATTCAATTTTTACCTGAAGATGGGAGAAAACGGAGTCGTAAACCTCAATTCAAATGACGGGATATAGGAGCATACCGAGTAGTTTGAGTTACCGTACTACTCGGGAACATTCAATAAAAGAGTACAGAGTGCAAATATAAAAATTCTGGAAACGAGTTCGGAGACATCAAATATTATGAGTGATGCTGATATTATGAAGCGATGGGCTTCACGTCCTCGAAATGGATGTTGCCGCCTACCCGATCGCATTACCAAGGAACGTATGTGTAAAGAGTGGAAAATGACCGCGTAAATATATTTGCTTTACAGCTAGAAAACATACATATAAATATCCTGGAACGGAGTTGGAAGATTGAACATTCGCTCGTAGTTTGAAGAACCACACTAGCTGGACGGCAAGAAGAAAGACTTTGAGCTTTACATAAATAATGCTCTCCAGGACGCAAAGCTAATGTCACTACTTTTACTACTGATTATATAATTCTATCAGAAAAAGTGAAAGATGCAAAAACGTTACCGCAGCATAAAAAATTGACTCGTGCGGTTTGTTTTTTGTGAAAAGTATTTACACATTCCTTCGCCTTGCATGACTATTGCACAAAAATAAATACAATTTGGACAGGAAAAATTAGAAAAACGGAAATCTGAAATAACAAAATATATACTGTACATATAAGCTATTGCAAAAATACATATAAATGATGGCATGTTTACGTTCAAAATATTCCTAAATCTGGGTTCACAAATTTATGTTAGGCAATGGAAAACCCATCTTACGCATGGATTTTGGTCAAAACGTTTTGCACGTTGCTCAAAAGTCGAAATCCATGTAAATACCTATCTGTACACATTAATTACCACGATGATACAAACTTCGAAATAATTAACTTTCGTCTCAAAGGGCAACTAAACTGGATGGTTTTCTTACCGAAGAGGAAACTGGGCAAATCTGGAAGTTGCATTTCCATAATCAGGCAGTTAATACATAAGAATTCCTCACTCACCATCATACACTTAATATTCTTCCTCCCATATTACTGCGTGAATTTCCTCTCCCTCGTAAACTCGAAATAAATATCATTTTATCTATTTGCTGAATCTAGATTTTCAAAGAGAATTCCGCCATTTTGCCATTTTAATGCCATTGACCTTTAACTCAGTGTCTCAAGGTAATCTAGTCTCTCTCGAGCAAAATATTGTGTTTACACTCCCCATGAAGGTCCGCTATTCATCTCTCTCTAGTCTCTATTACATATTCGGTATTTAATTCGGTATTCGGCAAGTTTAATTTATTATTGTACTATAACATCTTTGTTCGTCATCGAATTTTTTTATGACATTACACCGGATCAAGATCTATTATCGAAACGATGGTGGAAATGGAGAACTTGATCCGAGAGAGGACCCAAGAGAAGGTACGCCGGGAAAGGATCAATAATACGTTTTCATTTGCTTCCCAAGCACTTAATGAGCTTTACTATATTCTACTGACATCGAAGTTAGAACTTTCTCTGAGATTCACAGTTTCTATTTCTCAGATTTAATCCACTCTAACATTTCCCTTCCCACTTCCAAAATCCCAGTTTTCGTATTTTGTCATATCTTTTGGATAGCCCTTAATGCGATACAATGGTGTTTTTATTACACCTCCATTGCACGTAGGAATGCACCCTCCAGTTATTCTCAACGCATCTATCTACAGTTGGCTCTTAATATTTTTTTGTTTCATTATTAGTAATCAAAAAGTTAGTCACTACTTTTCCTAGGGTGTGTTTAGTAGACTATTGGATTTCCAAGAATTCAGAACAAGTCGCGTACCTTTAGATCTGCAGTACTTTCGAGTGTTAGCTTTTGGAATTGCTTTTGAAAAATTTATTTGTTTAAATAATTATAAATGGGAGATTCACCTTTAGCATCAATGGTATATTTACGAGATCTTGACGCAGTTTTGAAATAAAAACTTTTTTTTGGAATGCTTACAAAATGATGAACGTTGGTAATACTCATAATACCTAGACGTAGAGGAAAATAATAAAAGAGAAAAGAGCCTAGTAGCGAGTCTGGAGTTTGGTTTTATAGGTGAGGGTGGCACTTATCTAATAATACGTTCGCTGGTGTGAGACATTCACACACCAGAGTAGGGTTGGCAGTTCGATTTCCTACGCTGCCTGTGGTTTCTCCGAAAGATTTCTGACCCCAAAAAAATGACGCTGCTTGAGTGAACCTGAGGGTCTGCAGAGTTATCACTCAAAATGGCCCTTACGGTCAGAAGGCCAGCGCTCTATCCTGCGAATTGCTGCGTCCCTAATAAAAGTGGAGAGAGCACTATCAGAGTTAGAAAAATCAACCCGAAGATTGATTAAGCAAGATTTAATTATGTTAAATTTAATATTAAAAGAATGTTTTAACAAATAGTATAACGGAAAATGCAATGGTCCATTTGGTAAAGATCAATTCGGATTCAAAGAGAGAAAATTAACAAAGGGGCTCTTTCTGCTCGCAAGTTTTACGAAGTGAAGGCTATGCAGAAAGGTGAGACACGCGTAATTCCATTGTGATGAATTAAGAAAGACTTGGGATACATATTTCTATGTATTCTAAGGAATTTGAGTTTTCTACATGACTGCGTAAAGAATTGAAAACTTATCTCTTTTTTGCATTTCAACTTTATCAATGAATTAATTAAAATTAGCAATTTTCCACAAAAATAAAATTTAAAATTTATTAATACGACCGGTTTAATGCAATGCATGATGTAGTTGCATTAAAACCGGTCGTATTAATAAATTTTAAATTTTATTTTTGTGGAAAATGGCTAATGTTAATTAATCATGTTATTCCACCATATCACGCCTGAAACGTCTCTTTTTATTTATCAATGAAATTAGCACCATGACTTCAACGCGACAGAAGTAGTAGAAAAATATTTATTTATAGATACATAAATGAAATGTATGCAGAAAACAGTCGCAAATACGTTTTCAAATATAGAACTTCGATTGCTTGTTTATTTACTAAACGGTCACATGTATTAAACTCTATCACTCGCCGCCATGGTAGCTTTTATGGTGGCCTTTGTACTAGATTTATGATCATCAGTTGCATTATTTGAGATATGTACCGCAATGATGTGTAAAACGAAAGTATTTTCTTTGTTAGTCGTATCATAATGCAGGTGGCCCAACGGCACAATAGCATCGAACATTTTCATTATTCTTTTTAGTTTGCCAAAGGCAAAACATGTCGATTTTTATTTAGTTATGTAGCCGATGTCCATCAAAAACACATCTTAACCGGTAGATTACCAATAATGATAATTCATTTGATATGACCTTACTTGGGGCACGCGATGAAATTAGTGTTGCGGCCAAAAGTGCAATAATTTTACATACTCATATCAATAAATAGCTTAACATTTTTAAGCAGCGCGTTTGTTGTAAATAAATAATTTCGTATGTGAGGGAATAACTTCCAATTTGAACACGCATCGAAAAGAGATATTTTTCGATAAACGCATGTAAAGATTTTTGAATAATGATAAAAATCTCCCATATTGTTAAACCATACACGCTTGAACAATAAATAACCGATTATCAATTTTGATCGCCATCGATTATCGAAGACGACGTCAAAAAACTGGTTTATCAGCCAAGCGAACTGACGTACACCTCCCGCACATGACAATAACAAATGCCCTTAAGAAGACAATGGACCCAAGTGGTCCGTAATAAGAAAATAAAGCCACGAGTTCAAATTTCACAAGATTTCAAAAAAGGAAGGAGAGAGAGAAGAAAAGGGGCGAAGGAGAGGGGGAGGGTGGAGAATACCACCCTTGGACGTGAAACCGGGGGAAATTGGGTTAAAACTTTTATCCGCTCAAAACAAGATTTGTAGGCTTGAGCAATCTTCCTCTCTCTCTCTCTCAATCCTTCAATATATCTCTTATCTCTCATCCCTCACTTCCTGCACCCCACCACCCGATCTGTAGAGAGATGCAGGCAGAGGAGAGCTGTATGCACTTGGAAACGGGGTGGGGCACGACGGGCGACTGGGACGAACAATCCGTCATGTAGTCATTGTTGTGGCCCGAGCGGAGGAGCCCCACCGATTTGGAATTCGAGCGAACGTCGGCCTTAAAAGGTGAGGCCACATGTCGAAGTCGGAACTGCCAGGTGAGGGTGGATGTATTTCCCCCTCCCGCCCTGGGGTGTGTGTGGGGGCGGAAGGGAGGGGTGGAGTGGGAGGATGAGTTGGGCGAGGGGCGGGAGGTCGCAAGAAGTGCGACGGGAAGAAGGAAGATGAAGAGGAGGAGGGAGGGGGCATGGTGGAGTGTGAGAGACCATCGCCGGTGTAGGGAATGATAGGGGAGAGCAGCAGCAGAGAGCCCGCATGTGCCGTGCAAAATCGAGAAGTACTTGCTTGCCGCATTCTGCCTCGGAGGGCTACTGTTCATCTACTTGAGTCTAGACCGAATAAGGAAAGTGACCGATCGATGAAGTTTCACGGTGAAATACTACCTTATCCGAGAACATCAGCGAAAATTTCCGAATGGTTTTAATCTAGTATCAATGAAGAACAATCCCGTTTTCGAAGGCGAATGAATCTTCCGAAAGCTTCTTTTTTGACTGATTTTCAAGTTTTGCAAACCTAACGTGAACTCGTTACGTTTAGAGACCTTTGGTAGTCCATTACTGACCAAGTGATGCATATCACTTCACCGGAAAAATTACGAGGCACGATGTCGAAGCTGCACTGCTCCCGCCATATTGTTACGAAGGTGATGGCTAGCAAAAACGCTGTTACATTTCTTCAATTGTAATCATAGAACAAGACTGCAAGTTAGGAAATATATGGAGTTGATTAAGGGTTTATTTTAGTATCAATTAGTGTTTTGTTAGGAGAGGCAAAACATTTTACTGACATTCAGTTTGGGTCCATACAAAAGCTACATTAAACGGCTGACTAATTCATAATAATACAACACCAATTTTACGCTCAATTTAATAGACCAAACATGGCCAAAACACAGCGTGTCAAAATCAAGGTGTAATATTTTGATAATGACAAACTTTTAGAAATATGGCATGACGTGTAAAAAATAGGGATGCGAATTGCATCACTTCTACTTTTATTTAAAAAAGAATAAAATGTTTCCGCGTTGTCAAGAAAACACTCTACTCTCTTTCTGCAAATCTCCGGCTACGATTGTCAGCAAAACCGCATATTTGTCGACCAAATTGTTTCTCAAAAGATCTATGGTTGAATACTATTCCAAAGAAGTAAATCGCTTTAAGAACACTAATAGTGGCAGCTTTTGAAAAAAGAACAGCAATGCTTCAAACGAATTTTTATTTAATTTTATTTTTAACGGGCAGGGGCTCTCTTTCTTCTCAAGGTTATTTGTTTATTTGATGGTGATTCCGGTCGCGATTCTTACTCGTAAAATGCTGTCAATTCCCAGCTCCAGGGAAAGAAATTTGTATAATTCAGTCGGAAGAATAAGCATGGTCATGAAAAAGGTCTGAGTTTGGAGTCCCTGTGTGGTTATGAAGACATTTCTTCAGCAGAATTTTTTGCAGAACCACTAAGGCCTCTATTTAAAATAACCTCCTGCCAAAACTTCAAATTCTTCGAAAGATGCAAGATTTGTCCTGAAATTGAACTCGAATAAAATATTGAGAAGTGACAGTTATTAATATTTCGTTCAGTAAAAAACGGCCCGCGCTGAACGAGCACACATCAAACGTATTTACGAGTGTTTTTGTAAAAGTAAGATATTTTCGAAGCGATTTCCGTATTCTATGAGAAATAAATTATGAAAATATAAAGACCCAGTTGAAATAATAAATATTTTTCTATTTTTTAAACTGTTAGTTTTATATATATACACACACATTTATGTATATTTTTATTTATATATATTCATATGGAAATGGTTATAAGGAAACGGCATAGGAACATATATAAAGGCCGAACACAGGTGTATGAACTTTAAAACATATAATATAATATGGGCACTTTAAAGCAGATCTCAGCGTAATTTAGGTTTCCTCAATACCTTAATTGTTATAGCATCCGCCGAGCAAGTGGAAGGGCCGGTGTTCAAATCCCGGTGAAAGAAATATTTTTACATTCGTGATCTGCTGAAATGCACCTTCTCCACCTCTCCTGTATTCGACCTTTATGTGTGTTCCTATCCCCTTTCCTGATGTCAATATATTATAAAAAATAATATATTATATATTATATTATAATTCATCAATATAATTAATATATCAATTATAATATATATATATATATATACACACACACGCATACATACTCAGACAGACACACTGCTGAGATAGTTTGACGCTAAGCCATCCCAGGAGCTAATTATATAACAAAACATACGGTTAATGCAAATAAAACCGAAAATAATAGGGGCAGTCAAATGAAAATCGAACACCCGCCATAGCATACAATCTGCGCGGAAGGTATCAACGCTCTTCTTGCGTATTGATACTGACATCGCCGTGGTAGAAAAATGTATGATGACAACTCTGGTGCACGCAGTTGTTTGGTTATGTCCTTGGTGCGCGGACTGATCAAGTGTCCTCGTTCAGCGGGTTTTACATTAACTGACGGAGGAACAAAATTTTGACAGAATGACGTCAAGTCTGAGTCATATGCTGAAGGATGAATTCCTGCCCCGTATCATCAGAAGGACGAAACGTAGTGTTACCATTTCGGGCCCGACAACAAACGGCGAAGCCAACAATGGGAACATCCCAATTCTCCCCCGCCCAAGAAATCCAAAGCTGTTCACACAAGTTCCCTTAAAGATGACATTTTTTGAATACAGGGGCCCTCTGCTTATCGACTTCCTCTGGCGTGAAAAACCACCACCAATGCGCAGCGCTATGAACACATTTTGCAGAAACTGCAAAGCATCATAGAGACAAAACTCCCGGGAATGCTGTCGGATGGAATCATCCTGTTTGCATGACAATCCTCACCTCTATACCGCCAATCTGACGAAGGCTACGATACAGCGATTTGGTTGGGAAACATTTCAACATCCTCCTTACAGCCCGGATTTCACCTTGTAATTTTCACATCTATGGCGACATAAAGAAAGGCGTTCGTGGACTTTATTCGGACGAGAAAGTGCAAGAGTGGTTGTGGATCCGTCAGCAACCTTCCACTTTCTACAAAACTTGAATTGATCGTCTCGTCTCCCAATGGGATAAATGCATCAACGCTGTTGGCCATTACTCTTTATGAAACTATTGCAGGGCCACGTTGTAGCGGTTGTTCGGTTTAACCTTAAGTTTGACTGTCCCTCATATTAATCTGGGATTCTTCAAGGAAGTGGTACCAAAAAATATAAAGAGAAAATCGATAGGAATCAAATGAAATAGCGTACATTTTTATAGATTTTCTAAAATTACCATCTATCTGCTACTCATCCGAAAGGCAAATGTAAATGAAATGGTGTGCAGTTAGTCAACAAAGCGAGCCTTTAAACTCAAAACGCGTATAACCTAATGTTCCATAATAGACCCATGCTAAGCTCACAAACTTGCCCATTGGTGGGAAGGGAGAATTCGCAATTGAAATTTTCTCTCATGTAACGCTTTCATAGGCACAGGACTTGCGCCATCCAGAAACTTGATTTTTAGGTGCCAAATACTAGTTCATGTATACTTCCTTGCGTACATTTATAATTTGGCTTGTAATCATGATATCAGCATTGGTTAATTATTGCGGAGAAGTTATGCCAATAATATCCACAGTAAAACCTATGTTATATAGCCAATATTCCACAGATTAATTCGTTTATGACGAATTATCAACACATGTCAAATTGAAACGGACTAATGCCTACTGTTATCAATCGTCGTTAAATTCAGGTAACTTTTAACATGCTTAAGGTTCAAAGTTTAGTACTATTCTCCTCAGGGAAACTAATAGGAAAGCATAATAACACTACGATTGTGTCAAATTATAATATTTGGAGATGACAACTTTGATGGTGGAATATTATAAGATTCATTAACCTAATTTTGAAGATTTTCAGGCATTTATATGAGAACAGTAGGCCAGTAATTATTACATTTAAGCAATATCCGATTGTTTCCTAAGAACGAATAGAAAGAATAGATAAAATTAATAACCGCGATTTCACAATTTATACATATATTATATATATGTATATATTATATGTATATATAATATATGTATATATATGTATATATATACATATATATATATATTCATATACATATATTATATATACATATATATATACATTCTAAACGACCATGGTTTCACCATCTGGCATCATCAGGTGGTATTTTGCTTACTTTTACAAAGGAACGGCCTATTTCATCATCACAAAAAACTAATAACAGATCAGCAAATCATATCTTCCTTCTTACATCCTGGGACCATTATAATCGTTGAAGAAGTTTAGAAAAAAATATTTGGGACATCAAAAAACATAAGCAATATGTCATTTGTAAATTTTGATTTTTTAATTTACAATTTTAATCTAGATACGATCAAGATAATCTGTCTTAGAAGGTTCATATAAATTATCTTAAGGTATGAAACCTCTTAGAAATACAAATGGCAACTTGGTCTAACTAGCTTATTAGAAAGAATAGCATAATTAAAAATAATCTATTGTTAGTGGATGATTAGAACAAATACAGTCATTCTAAGGGTACTTGAGCTGGAATGTATGTCTCTTTACGATATTTGAAAGAGCAAAACGTAGTTATGAACATGATTAGATATCTCCCACTGTGACGATCAGATTTGGATTTCTGATTCACTCTGGCATAGGCCAAAAGCAAAAACTTATTAATGCTTATAAAATACAAACGGTGCTTCTAAATAGGATTTTTAGTCACCCAAATGAATATTCGAGGAGTTTTTGTTTATATGTATTTCTATGTTCATAAAAATAAATTCCCTTCACCATACAAAATTTTGGTTCAATTCTCTACCTTACGTGTCCCTCTATATGTGACAGTGATCTTTAAAAATATAAATATTGTCCATACTCTTCTCGAAGTACTCTCCTCTGGATTATGGTAGAAAACAATTTTTTTTGAATGCTCAAGATAAATGTTATCAGTTCGTCGGCATTGTGTGCCAAACCGCTAAAAGGTCTTTTTGAATCCGTGGCCCTTTCAAATCTACAAGTGTTTATCAAGCACATATTTTCTCCTTATAAACATCCCGCAGCGTCACTCCCAGTTCAGGAGTAAAAAGATTTACGGTCATCCTCCACATTCATTAAAATTCCCATCATCCCGACAGAATGTTTTTGTTCCTCCGATAAACATCCACATAGCACTGCAGTCTCGTCCCGCGTCTCCACCCACGTGTACATAAACAGCGATTCCGTGATTATGCCACCTGATGATGTTCCCCCGGTAACGAAACCCGGGTCGCGTGAACATAAAAATTCATTCGGCAATCCCACGGGGGGTGGGGCTTGAGTGGGGTGAAGGGGGAATAGGAAAGGCACGCTGTTTTTTTCCATTTCGACACCGAGAATTTGAGCGCCATTTCCACTCCGCGCCTCCCGCTTCTCCGTCCGTTCATCTCGACTCGGTTCTCTGTTAATTCCTCCTTCCTTGTCCACCCCCTCTCCCCACCCCCCCTCTCTCTCCTCACCCTGACTCCGTCATCCTCTTTCCCTTCTCTCTTCCGTCTCCATACTTTAACAAGCACTCGACGATTTGGTGGATTGGTGGGAGAGTGAGGAGGTTTGAGCAAGCGTGGAGCTCATGCTAATGGATGCACGTGATTGGGATCGACGATTGGTTTTTCCTCCCCCACTCCGCCCAACCCCCCACCCACCCCCACACCAAGCCCTTCCCAGTGGCACTCACAAACCCACCCCTCCTCCGCATCCATTCCGCCTCCCCCTCGATGCCCCCGACCCATCCCTCTCTCACCTCTGGATCGAGTCTCTCTTCCCCCTCTCGAGGGGATGGGATGAGAGCCGGAGAATTCTTTAAGAGGGAGGCCAGAGGTTTGTGCGCGCACCTGGTTCGAGTCCCGGGGGACCTTCCGTTCGGCTCGCTGCCTCCCAAGGGCAAGTCGGATGATGCCCTCGAGGCATACGTGTTTACCCAGGCGTCCTCCTCACCCCTACTTTCCGTCCCCGCCTCTCCCCATCCTTATACCCTTGACTCCCGCGCTCTTCGCTTTGCCGGACGTTGAGACGGAACTGCCCACTTCTACTGTTTGCGAAACGTTATAATAATGTGGTCTTCCTTTGCGTCCCTCAAGTTCTTCAACGTCTATGCGTCGAAAAGCGGAATGCCTCCTTCTCTTCATTCACCAATAATTTTCCACGAGATGTACAATATTATTTCTGGAAATTTTAAAGTAATCAGTACTTCGCAGCGTAGCAATCGTTTTATTGAATTTATTGCAACAACTTGATTATTTTTGAAATTATAAACTATTACAAAAACTTCATGGTTTCAGGCTTCACTTTGTGGAAGTAGTCTATATCGTTTATATCACTGTAATCCTAAATCGGCAGTTAACAGTACCTGATAATGTCGTAGCATGGTGAAACGTATTATTATTATTAGGTAATCTACCGTTTACACGTAAGGTAGGTTTATGGATGGACACAACTATCAAATAAACATTTTGTGACTCCCCACCTAGCAAACTAATCTATATCAGATCCCTCTTCATCTCGGTGTACTTCTTTCCTCCCTTCATCCCGTCCAACATCCCTATCCTGTTCCTGCCCTTACCTCGCTTGCCCAACATTCTCCCCTCTATTACCCTCTTCAACATTCCACTACCGCTCAATACGCCTTTCAACCATTTTTCCTGCCTCCATAGGATTTCTCTCAACAAACCCCTCTCCTCCCCCACCATTTTTAGTACTTCCTTATTTGTTTTCCTTTCGGTCCATTTCACCTTCTCCATTCTTCTCCACACCCACATTTCAAAAGCCTCCAATCTACGTCTATCCTCCTGCTTCAGCGACCACGTTTCCGCGCCGTACATAGCTACGCTCCATATCAGAATTTTTACGAGTCTTGTCTTAACATCCCTACTCAACGTCCCCGTCATCAACTCCCTCCTCCTTGAGAAAGCCTCCTTGCCTAGCGCAATTCTTCTCCTTACGTCCTTACCACTTTGACCGTATTGGTCCAAAACACTTCCGAGATATGTAAACTGCTCTACCTGCTCTATTTTTCCCCGCCTATTTTAATATTAAGCTTAGCCTTTTTCTTTCTGGAAAATCGCATAACCTTTATTTTATTAATGTTGATTCTCATCCCATATTTATCGCACTGAACCTCCAATTCACTCAACAATGCTTGCAACCCCTTGGCTGACTGAGCAACTAATGCTCGGTCATCAGCAAACCTAACCGATTTTACGAATTGCCATCCGACTTTCATTCCTACCTCCAGTTCTTCACATGCCTCTTTAATCATTTCCTCCACATATACGTTGAATAGCACCGGTGATAATGGGCAACCCTGCCCTCTCCCTAACACTGCCCATCCGGACTCTCCGTTCCCCACTCGCACCTGAGCAGTCTGAGACATGTACAGGTTGCGGATCAGTCTCCTGTCCCTCCAATCCATTTCTATTGTCTGCAATACACGCATTAATTTTTCCTAATTCACTCTATCAAACGCTTTTTCTAAATCTACAAAACAGGCAAAAACGTCCTGGTTGTATTCTATATTCCTCTCAATTAGTGATCTCATTACTGCAACGGCATCACGCGTACCTCTTCCCTTCCTAAACCCAAACTGATCATCCCCTAAGTAATCATTTGCCTTACTCTCTATCCTTTGGTTGATGATCCTGAGAATAACTTTAGCTGCGTGGGATATCAAACTTATTGTTCTGTAATCCTCACATGATATAGACTTTGCCTTTTTTGGAAGGGGAACTAACACCGATCTCACGAAATCTTCCGGCCAGATTCCTTCTTCATAGATACTACGAATCAGTCCATATAGGGCCTTCTTCCCGCATTTTCCTAAACATTTCAACAGTTCTACAGGTATGTTGTCCACCCCCACGGCCTTAATTGCTTTCATCTCCTTTAATTCCCTTTCTATTTCATCGTCGAATATGCCTGGACCTATGCTATCTTCTTCTACGTCATGTTCCTTTTCTATGTCTAACCTTGTCGTCCTAAGTTCTTTACCATACAGTGTTTCTATATATTCCTTCCATCTCTCTTGGATTTTTCATGGCTCAACTATTATCTTACCCACTTATCTTTAACTGTTAGCACAGATCTTTCCTTCTTACTTCCCGATAATAACTTAACCTTGCTGTATAGAGCACCAATTTCACCCTTCTTCTGTAAACTTTCCATATCCCCGCCTTGCGTTTTCCACCATTCTTCTTTTGCTTTATTTGTGGCCCTTCTCAATTTATTGTTTAACTCTTTGTACTTCATTTTGCCTAACTCTGTGTTTACATTTTTCCATCTTCTTCTCTCATCCATCTTTGCAATCATCTCATCCGTGACCCATGGTTTCCTTATTCTTTTCCCCTTAACGGTTCCTATAGTGTCTTTTGCTGCTTCCGATATCCCTTGCTTGATATATTCTCATTTTTATTCGATTGTACTCAGTTCTTTACCGTCATCCATCAATTTCTCTACAGCCTGCTGATACTCCTTCCTCGTTAATCCATTTAATGCTTCTACGTTCCATTTCCAAACCCGCCGCCCTTGCCTTATCTTCTTGAAACGGACGTTACATTTCATAACAACTAAATTGTGGTCAGAGTCCGCATATGCTCCTGGGAAACTGTGCGAATTTATCACACTGTTCCTAAACCTGTGCCTAACCATAATATAATCTAACTGATATCTTTCTGATTCACCTGGCATTTTCCATGTATACCTACGACTTTTGTGATGTCTAAACCATGTGTTAGTGATGACTAAGCCCTGTCTCTTGCAGAATTCAATCGCTTTCTCCCCGCGTTCATTCCTCGTGCCTAACCCATAGTCCTTCACCTCACCACCCTCTCTTCCTTCGCCTACCGTCGCATTCCAATCCCCCATCACTATCAAATGTTTCCCTGCCGGAACACACGCGATGATATCCTCTAACTCATCATACATCCTATCGACTTCTTCCTCCTTGTGGTTGCTCGGTGGCAGGTATACCTGAACAATGACCAAGTTCGTCGGCTCTGCTTTAATCTCTACGAGTAAATTTCTTAATTTCTTTATTTAATATTACGGCAACCCCTCGTTGACTCTCGACCCCGCCGCTGTAAATCACTCTATAATTTTCACTCCAGTAATACCCGCTATCCTTCCATCTTACCTCGCAGAGACCTAAAACATCCATATTACCTCTTTCCATCTCTCGCTTAATATTTTCTTATTTTCCTGCCCTCAACATTGTCCTGACGTTCCATGTTCCTATTCTAACTACTTTCGTCCTCTTCTGCATCTTCTGTCCTGTTGCTGTTATTTCTCCCCCGCAAGGATTTCGTGGGATGACGACCGCGGAGGCCTTGCCTCCCCCGCTGCCGGGCACGACACACGGCCCCTTGGGCTGGGTCCCGCAGTTGCAAGGACTCAATTTCTGTTTTGCGTCCATCATATTTTCTTGGGAATGATAATTGAGGTGGTTTCCCGTTACCTTCCTCAATAGTGTTTTTAACGTGACACCATCACTTAATGGCCGCCCCACTGGGGTCAGACGCCTTTGCAGCCGCCTCACTGAGGAACAGACGCTGCGTGGACTACCATTCGTCTGGCTCCTAACCTTCGACCTATCTGGCATGGGTGACCCTACCAGGAGCAATTATATTTACTCCCGCCAGCACAGCTCTAGGGGTCATCGGAACACACAAGCCCTTCCACCACGACAAGGCTGTAGTCCATGGGAGGGTGAAACGTATTGTATCAATAAAAATTCTCTGAAAAAAGATATTATCCCCCGATTTTATGGATTTATTATGCAAAAAATAATATGCAAGGAAAATAGTCCAGACTCGCAAAAAATTAGCATGAAGGAACTCACGACGTCGCGCTTACTCATTGCATCTGAGAGTACCAGAAGTTACTTAAACACTAACAGCTTGATTGACCTGATTGTTGAAGTATCAGTGGTGTAATTTTACATGCAACATGGAGGAGGGATATTCATCTTTGAGAATACAGGTCAGATATTATGGACTAAATTATTCAGGCCCATTGGTGTGCAGAGGAATTCATAATTCTTTTCCCTTGCAAAATCCACGACCAGGACACTTGATGAGCGAAACGATATGAAACAGGTAAAATTAATACCTTACTGGCTATATTTTTATAGTTTCCCAACCCTATAGTTGCCCTTGCATGTGCGTACCCGCACAAACTGCGTTTACCATACTTCAATGTCGCGTCTCACGGGGTAGTGCACATATGCATGTCGATAAATTATCGTTTACCTTTAGAAAACCAAATATCAAGGAAAGATAGGTCCTTCTTAAAGCGTATTTCTCCTTATTCAACTATCTTCGAAATTTGCCTAAATCATTATTTTTAGTTCTTCTAAATCGGTAGTCGATATTCCGTTAAAAAGATTATTTAAAGAAAGCATAATGCATAAGTCGGTTAATGCTTGCCAAGCATTTTATGGCGTCCGTAAATATGTCTAGAAAAAAATGAAATTTTGAGAAAAAAAAATAAATGGCAAAAAAGGAAATTCACAAAAAAATTAAAAATATTTCTCTTTAAATGTGTGTGTGTATTTTTATTTTTAAATGTATACGAGTACATATGTATATTTATATAAAAATATATATCTGTGTATATATAAACACACACACACACACACACACACACACACACACACACACATATATATATATATATATATATATATATATATATATATATATATATATATATATATATATATATATATATATAAACCATAAACACAGTAATCAACCCGAAGGTCGGTTTAGTCGGTGATGGTAGAGCTCACCCATGTACCAAGCCCGACGGCGTGTGAATATTCGCACATCAGGGTAGGGGGGCCAGTGCCTTTCCCTGTGCCGGTTATGGTTTCCTAGTAAGATCTGGTACCCGAAAAATCAACTAGCTTGGGTGGAGCTGCAGGTGCCCAGAGTGACTTACCCGGAAATCGAACACGGGACCCTCCGGTCCGAAGTCCAACGCTCTACCCACTGGACCACTGCGACCCACACACACACACACACACACACATATATATATATATATATATATATATATATATGTAGTTGATTTCTTCGAAGTAACGCGGAAGTGTTGAATAAAAACTTAGTAACAAACAGCACGAGAACACATAAAAAGAACACTCACAATAATATCTTGATAGTCATCTTGATTATCAAGATATTATTGTGAGTGTTCTTTTTATGTGTTCTCGTGCTGTGTGTTACTGTCTATGTTATATATATATATATATATATATATATATATATATATATATATATATATATATATATATATATTCAAATGCGATGTCCCGTCATACGGCGCACAAATATTCATTCAAACATAGAAATAGGTATAAGGAAAGGGGATAGGAAAACACATAAAAGGCGAACACAGGACAGGTGGGGAAGTGGCAGTTTTTTGAGCAGATCACGAATGTAAAAATATTCCCTTAACCGGGATTTGAACACCGGACCTTCCACTTGCTGGGGGGGATGTGCTACCAATTACACCACCAAGGAAATATATATATATAAATCGTTATTGAAATATTATGTATACATATTATATATATATATTTAAAGAGGAAAAACTTAAATTTCTTCCCAAAAGTCTCATTGTTCACGGAATTTTTATAGAGCACCACGTTTGAGTTAAGTTCTGTACATTTGATAATTAATAATAGCAGAATTACGGGAAAGGAGGAGGAGCTGGTAATTATGCTCTCTTTCCACTGTAATTTTCCCAGGACATCCATTTTTTTCCGAATTTCTGCCCAAAAGTATTGCTTAGGTTAATTTGTTATGTTTGTGCATACGTCAAGATTTAATCCAGTTGAATGATCTAGTGCCTATTTCACAATGCTTTAGAATTTTGTATTCAAAGAGAGAGGCTGTAGATGAAAAGTGAGACCTGAAAAGTTCAAAGAATGTTTTCACCTAATATGCGCATTCAAAATCTCCGAAATTAAACTGAAACTAACTTCAAAGCTCTTTCCAAAATATTTTGCTAAATTATACGAAATCCTATGCATTTAAATAATAATAATTGCATAGCTTACCTAAAGGAGAGACTTTTATCTCTCGTATTTTATTTATTTTTCAACTCATATCATGATGATGGAACTCATATCACATGTCTGGAATCTCTTTTTGAGTCAATGTTAAAGCTTTTACTGTCTTTATTTTTTGGTGTTGTGGTGAAACGTTTTAAAATATATTTCAAAGGCTTCTGATAGCATTCTTCCCTGAATGATTTCCTACATGTTATAATTAAAATTGGGTATGCATAGAAACTTGACTGAGTAATATAACACGTGTGCGTTGACGTAAGAGCAATCGTATTGCCAAACATACATCAAAAAGTTTATAGTGAACAGAATAAATGCTGAAGAGGAAACTAGAATGTTTGGCTTCAATCAATCAGGGTTTTCATTATATGATTTGAAATAACTCTTTTAATGAATAAATATACTTTTTGATCTGGCTTTACTTTGAACTCTTTTGCTTTGCAGTTAATATTCCTATTTTCGTAAAAAAAAGTTAAAATTAGATACAGCAATTGAAATGAGTTGTTCGAGATCAGCACTGAGCGTCGCAGCGAACGAATCCATAAGTCAATTATTCTGCGGCTTTCAAAATGTCGAATTTATGGATCACTTTTTCAACATAATAAAATTCTCTTATATTTTATTATTTATATATGAATGGATACATCCAACAATATTTGTTTTTGAAGACTAGTAGGTGCCGAATGAGCTAATAAATGTGTCGATTAACGGAATGCAAAATTGACATAAGACCCTGTAAAAACTTGAATAGGAATGTGTAGGTTTATTTGAGGAACTATGATTGGGGAAATAGGAAAAGAGTCCAGACTACCACAGAGAGAACGAGACTAGAAAGACCATTTTACTCCTTGCAACGAAGAAATAATATAGGTATTAAGGCATCACCGTGTATGTTGAACCCCTATATCAGCAAAACAGCGAGCATAAGGTGAATGACTCTGCATTATATGGGGCGATAAAGCCACCGAAATATAACAAAAGGAAGAGACACTGACGCTGCTGGCGCTGATATGTGTGTTCCTCCTCCATAGCACCATTCACAAAAACAACCAAATCAAAAATTTCATCGGTAATTAATTGAATATCGTTTTTGTCCTCTAACGTTCCCTATATTTTATTGGGTAATCTACCGGTTAAGGTAGGTTTTTGGATGGACACAACTATCAAATAAACATTTTGTGACTCCCCACCTAGCAAACTAATCTATATCAGGTCCCTCTTCATCTCGGTGTACTTCATTCCTCCCTTCATCCCGTCCAACATCCCTATCCTGTTCCTACCCTTACCTCGCTTGCCCAACATTCTCCCCTCTATTACCCTCTTCAACATTCCACTACCGCTCAATACGCCTTTCATCCATTTTTTCTGCCTCCATAAGATTTCTCTCAACAAACCCCTCTCCTCACCCACCATTTCCAGTACTTCCTCATTTGTTTTCCTTTCGGTCCATTTCACCTTCTCCATTCTTCTCCACACCCACATTTCAAAAGCCTCCAATCTACGTCTATCCTCCTGCTTCAGCGACCACGTTTCCGCGCCGTACATAGCTACGCTCCATATATATTAATACTACATATTTACCAATAATTACGTAATGGTTTGCTGCTGTCTCACGAACAAATTCACTTGCCGCCTCTAAGGTTCAAATGAAATGACGTGGCAGATGCATCAGAGTGTAGATTTTAATTATTGTAAAAACCTTTGGGGGAAAATCAGGTGCAGCAAGGGAAATTTAAAAAAAATTATGTTCCTCTCTCAACTTGCTTTGGCTCATGTGCATTTGTGCTGCGTGTGTTTCTTTATCCACCCCCACCCTTGACCCTCTATCTCGTCTTCCTCCCTCATCCTTCACGCCCCTCCTCCTCCGCAATCCTCCCCCCCCCCGTCTCAAATCTTCCCTCCTCACCTCTTACTCCTCCGCCCGTTGCCTCCTATGGACAGTCTCGAGACCTCTAGACCGTTCACATACATCGCCGTGTCTCCGCCGTGGACAAATAAAGACCAAAGGAATTTCCTCAGAGCGCTCAGCTCTCTCCACCCCCACTTTCGACTCCATCTTTTAACCTCAGCTACCGTTGTGGGGGAGGTTGGGGAGAGGGAAGGGAAGACGTGGGAGGCGGGTGGAGAAGGATGGGGAGGAGGGGGTGTGGTCAGATAAGGGGCACTAGAGGCCACGGACGGTCTCCGAACAGCATGTCCAAGCGGCGTTTGGTCTGCGCATCCCCTAGCGCTTTGGAATACGGAATCTCGTCTCCCAGTTGTCCTCTAAACCGTGGGTACTCTCACATTTTATTTTCTGCGTTCGTCTAAACGCATTTCATCATCTTTCAAACTCCCTTTATACGCTCTGGCAAAAACTCAAAATGCGGTGCACCAACATTATGCTCAATCAATCAAAACTGACTGAGATGCATTTAATGACTCAGAGTAAAAAAAATATATAATTTGAATTTAAATGTCAACATAATATTTCGAAACTGGATGTTCTTTTATAAACAATTGATTGTATACACTGAAGAATTAAAGACACATTACAAGATAAAATTACCTTTAATAAAGGTAATATTTTACGATCACCTAATGGTGCTTTCGTTTATCTACTTTCACCATGTGGATATGAATAAAAATCTACAAAATTGTTAAAAATAACTTAATTAAATAATACAGTGTTTCTTGATAGAGTTTTAATCTACAGGGTTAAATTTATATATTGCACCACCATTCAATATTACTACAAAACTTATTTTATCTTTTCATTAAAGTCTTACGGTATCGATTGGTATAAGGCCACTTCAGTTTTATGATCTAATCCAGAAAACAGACCGCTTTTAATATTTATATCTTGGTTTCACATTTGTTGAAAAGCAATCTTTAACTTTCAAAGATATTCAAGATTATGTAGTTCCCAACCAATATCAAATTTTTCAATGGCACATTATACAAGGTTACCAGAATAGGTACGAGGTCGTATATTGCTTAGAAACCAACCCAACCACTGAAATTAATATACAAATAGGAAATTTAAATTATCAGCTACACACTACTCGAATATAATTATTCTCTCTTCACAATTTCCGCAGTGATCCACGGTTGTAGTGTTTTACGCTATATATCTCCTATTAGGGAACCTTCTTACGAAAATTAAATATGTTGAATCATGAAAGTAGTACTGTAGTAGTACTCATGAAAAAAGTACTTTTAATAAGAATTTGAATGACAGGAAAATACCCGTAGATTCACGCCATGAAATCTCTGTAAACAGCATTATATCTTAGTGATTCATGTCATTATACAGGACAGAGTTCCTTTTCTTTTGGCAAAGTTTATCACCAGACTCCGAAATGAAAAACAAGTTAGCTCTGCACATTTACCATATTTGTTTTCGGAAGTATGAGGCAATTTTGCAAAAAAACTGATTTCATGATTTATAGAATCGCCAATTTGTAGTACCGAAACAATGTCAAGTTAATGCAACAGGCTGGTAAGGAGAGGTTGTTGATTGAAAGCACATTATCTAAAAGGTTGCGTTGGTATATTTCTAGTGTGTGAACAAGCAGATAAATAGTATAGGAAGGTACATAGTCGGGACAAATCATGCTATTTTTATCCATTTTAATATTAAATTGTTCATAGCGTTTAAAATTTGTGGAATAAAACGATATTATTAAAGCATTATGAATACTCGAATACAATACCTCCATTGAAGTTATTCAATTGATAAGGTATTCAGTTTCTGATGTTTTAATGTATTATTTTTTGAAGTTATTCAGTTTTCTGCCACAACATAAATGTTGCGGTTCAACATAAAAGAGCGCTACGGTAATTTTGGCTCTATGACATACATGTATTGTGTTTTTTAGGGGACGATGTATTTTATTTTGCAAATATGTGGATAAATGTGGTATTCACATACACATCATTGTTATAACTAACCCTCATTAGGTAGTAATAAGAATTCTATTAGGTAGAAAGCGACTTTGTAAAGAGATAAACTTACAGCTTAATGTTTTGTGAAATATCTATTTTTCAGTACGTCTTATTATCACGAGCAATAGAAAATCATGCCTATGTGTGCAACCATGTGTGCATGAGGATTTACTGCTATTTATAGCTGTCGCCCTAGGGAATTTTTGGCTACAGTAGCTTAGCTGTTTAACATGTTCAATACCCAGATGCGGTCGTTTTAATGGGCATATACTTTAAGACACAAAACTTAGTCTTTCGGTCGAGTAGTTGGAAACAGCCCAGAGAGCCGACGTTTGTATTTACAGCTTTATGTTCTCCTTTCCTCGTTGCCATTTGACACGATACGAGGCGGATTCTAGCAAGGGCCATTTGAGTAAAAAAATCTTTAGAAATTAAATTAAACCGTTTACGATTCCAATAGGCATCATGGGTTTCATATGCCATCATTTTAACCCATATTTGCCCACAAATTCGCAAAAGCACCAATGACGCACGTGCCTCGGTACTCTGTTTATTTTTCCCCGTTGCCGTCAGCCTCCCTCTCCATTCCCCTCCAAAAGAACTCACTCTTCCTCTTCGGAGGCATACGGTGCGAGGTAAAGCACTTGGAATGACAAACGTGGTGCTTTCTCCATGTACCTACTAGGCTCCCATCCACCCGAGTCATCTGCACGGTCGACGGCCACCTTACTTCGTTGCCTTCTGTGAAAACGCAGATGCCGTTTTGCCAGCAATGGTCATCGTACACAATATGTCTTGGAGCTAAAGTAGCATTCCCACTCCGTAATGGATCCTCTCCTTTCTCCTTCGCATTGCCTGCTCTTCTAACACCCGTGCTCTTGTTATGCCCTCTACACTCTCCCCTTTAACTGATCGATATTTCCATTATATCTTTACGGTCTCATCCCCTAGTACAGGCTGTTATGGCAAATTGGAATGCCTACTTGCACTCCGGGGCCCGATAGTTCAAATCTCTTTCGTAACATGAGCGTACGAAAGATTTTTTTTTTCGGGAAAATTAAAGGCATGAAATTACAATGTAGCCATTGTATTGTCTCAATAATCCTTTTGCTGCATCCTTAAGAGCTAACTGCGTTATCCGAGTGGAGAACACGCTGGTGGAAGAACCCGAGGACTATGGATGAAAAATCGTCTCGGTCATGGATGATGCGTGAATATTTTATTGGATGGTATTCACGCCGATATGTAATCATAGAAGAGAGCTCTATTAACAAATTACTGTAAAATATGCTAAAGAAATCCTAATTATTCTCGTAATATGCGCTTTCACTGCTCCCTCCCTCTCCTTTTATTCAAAATTATTACTCCACATAAGGCATGTTGGCTAGAGATAACTTGATTCTTCGGACTATTGTAATTTATCTCATCATCAGTTTACTGTTTATTTCGGAAATTAATTTATTAAAGCTAAAATTGTCGTTAAAACTTAGGCATTTTCTCAGTTCAACCGATATTTTATGGAGCAATAAAGCGAAAATAAAAATATTCTCCAAATAAGGAGAACGACAGTGAACGTGCTTTTATTGAACGTATTTTTACTTCAGAAAAGTATAACCGACTGAATCTTGAATTTTCTAATATAAGATTCTTCCCCTTGGGCCAACAGCTGAAAATATCACGTATTTAGAAGAATAAGTATAATTCAGTAAAATACAGCATAAGTATTAAAGAAGACGCTATAGGGAATATTTTCAAATTTAACTGATTGGGAATTTGAAATGACTGAGGGAATTTAAAGGGTTGTGTCTGGGTCATATTTCATAATAAACCAGCTGACCACATATCTATAGAGATCAAACCCGGCGAGGTTGTTCCATTCCAACGCTTTCGACTCCATTTTCCTTAGACAATATTAGTATTATTAAGAGAGGCAAAGCATTTTTAATAATAACAATGTAAAAATAAGAGACGTGGTGGTACTATGTAAATGAAACAATATCAGGAATGTAAAAATCATTAACTTTTTCCTAAAGACCGACAAGTTAGCGACAATGTAAACGAAAGGAAATAACTCATCAATATTCTGATAAAAAGCAAAATTGTAAGCCGGAGCACGTCCCAGTTATCGGAACTTAATCAAAGTTCGCGATGAAAAGCTACGGAATTGAGGTATCAGTTTTTGATGAGGTTACACTACACGAGTAAATAAAATTGACGATAAATAACAGCATGACTTGATAAATTCACATCTTATTGATATATGGTTTGTTTTTTTTATGACAGCAGTTGTCTTCTGCCTTCGTGATAACTATTATCGTGTAAAATCTATTAACTCATTTATTAAATGCACCATTTTCATGTTATATCCCTCATCCACATTCTACCCTCAAACTTTCCCCCATCAGGGACTAGGAGAAACAACCTCTCCGCCCGCCTTCTACGTATGTTATGCCTGGGGAGAAACCCCTTCATCCATCTCTCCCTCCCATCAATTCCCCTAATACGCCGCTTCCACCCACACCCCGCCAACTACCACCCTGCAAGAAGAGCATATCCTCAGACGGACATAACACTCTTTATTCTGCGAACTCTGGGACCCTCTTAGAAATGGAAAAGAATCTCATTTCTGCGCTTCTGTATTCCTGTCGCGATACCACGCGGGAGGAGGAGATCTTGCGAGGGTGACCGTATACAGCGAGGGGAATGGCTGGAGACGTTCCGCATTTGAGGAATAAAAAAAAGCGAGGCGTACGCTGCGTTGAGACGCGATACGCGGCGCGCTCCCAGCTCTTTTCGTCGCCGTCCGTTTAAGAAGCCGGACGGAGTTTGGCGGGGGCGTGCAACTGTCGAATGACCTTAAGCGAGGGAGACCAAAAGGTGATAAATCAACTGACAGAAACGTTTTGAGTAAAGACAGTGGATTCGATAAGAATTTTCTTGAAAAATATTTTCAAAATATTATTTTCAAGTGAGGGGCGTGGCGTCACGCAAGCATGGGCGTCACTCAATGGATAGTGGACGTGGTATACTCGGTCAGTCAACTGTATGATGCCGGTCAAGATTTCTTAACTCTCTTGCAAATTTCCTGTTAAATATATGCAATGAAAATCGATCCCCTTTTCATTCAGCCTTGCGCAGTGTTTTGAAAGAATATAATTTCAATATTCTGCTTTGGATTTTTAACCTTTGAATTAACAAGAAAGTACCAATTAATATAATGATGATTTTAGATGTACTGATTTTTACGCTTGCCTACAGGGTCAATATGTATCAGTACTAAAAGATAAGAAATTTCTTAAAAGTGTTCAAGGCGCACACGACTAAAGTAAATTTTGCTTACCAGGAAAGCAGTCTTTATGTTCCTTGAGAGAGCAGGCTGGAGGAAAATATAGGAGTCAGTAATAAGTTCCTCGGAAGATCAATAACCTTTCCTATTTCCTTTGATGAGCTGCACGTGGACTCGACTTCTCGAGGAATACGCGGAGGGAAGACACACACCATTAGGCGCACGGCGTCTCGCTGAGCGCGGTGTCCACCTCTCGTTCTGAGTGATGTCTCCGTGAACATGATTCACAAGATGCCGCCGCAGTCCAATGGGTTTTTTCCAGACAACCTGCCTCCTTACTCTTTTCCCGGTGTGCCTATTGCAGCCAATTCATCTCCGTGTCCAGTCCTTCGCGTGGATCCAACATTACGCTAGGACGAGTACGTGCAGGCTCGATGCCTAAAGGGGGGGGATATTGCAACTGAAATTTCAAGCAAGGTTGGAAACGGCCTGGTGCATATTGGGTAATGAACAATTCGCAAGAACCGCTGAAGACTTACTATAGTATGCTCAATAATGAAAGCACGCCCGTGTATCCCGGTATAATAAAATTCGATTTCGAATGAAGTACTCTTTTGACGAATATCATGGCAATATTTGAGGAAATATTTATAATATCAATGATATTATAAATATATTTTTTCAAAACAACGAACATCAAACATTTAGTTAAGCACATTTTCCAAAACAAAATGCCAAGAAGAGAAGAACCGATTTTTTTCATTCGAGGGGTGCAGGCCAGATAAAACTCTGTTTTATCAAACCGTAAAAATGGCCGTTATGGTTGGTAACATGCCACTGAAAGAGACATTGAGACTGATTATTCCACTGAAAATGGATGATCCTGATTTACATACAAGTAAATCAATGATACATTCAATAATTACTTATTTGTGCTTATAATTTATCTTGTACAATTGTCATTAACTAGTGAATAGAAAGCATAAACAAATACCATATCATATCATGTGAGTATCTTTGCCAAAAGGCTATTTTCAAGAGTTATCTTTTATGTTTTCATGGAGCCTTTACTAATCAAATTTAAATAACATTTTTTATGATACGTTCCCTCTGCCAAAAGAATCCTATTGATTATTCTACGCATTAGGTTGAATAATGTTTCGTGGATCAATGAGAACAATATATTCACATAAATTAAACCTGGTGAGCGTGTAATTTTTCTACCCGCCATCGTAATCAGCTCTTATGAGAATAAGAGAGAGAAAATGTGTTTAAATTTCCCTTCGTTGAGGGTTTAAATTGATTTGGAATTGAGGCAAAATCTGTTATTTTATTTATTTTCGAATTTAAAATCAAATTTTTGAGGCCATTTATTAATGCACTTTTCATTACATATACACCTTTTTTTAATTTTTTTATAACACAGTCAATTAGCTAAACCAAGAAAATTAACTTAAGTGCGTTCATTACTGATTAAGACTAATTAATTGACGTTTTTTTAAAAAATTCCACCAAGTTATTCCAGAAACTGTTTTATTTAGGACTTTTTGTTTTGAGTCTACCGTTTACTTAAAGTAGTTTCGCTGTTTCAGTGGCTTTCTTCTTTTTACTGATTCCTGATCTTAATCATTAAACATAACTTCCATAAGGTATCCCTGTCGTGAAAACTCTCCCATCACAAATCCTACCAGAGGCTTCCATAATTTTATGAAGATACATGCATAGATCTCGTATTCCAATGATTCATTCAACGTCCATCGAGTTAAATAGTATTTAATTGGAACAATGACAACCATCGAGTTAAATAGTGTTCATGCCCAATTGGAACAATGACAACGGGGATCAATTTAAATTTAAACTCCCGTGACATTCCACGCGGGTGTTATCATTGTTACGTTTTGATTTCCACGTTTATCGTCAAACTTAATGTTGGACATGGCCGCTATATTTGCTCTCTTCTTGCCTAGAGTTGATTGAAGAAATCACTTTGGAGAGCTTCATTTTAGCTGAAATATCAAGAAAAACCGTAGATATCGAGCTCGTATATCATATAGGCCATGTAAAACATGGAAAATGGCTAAATAACATGAAGTACTGGACGGAATGTTGGACAAACGTAGTCCAAGTGATTAGCGACTTGCAAACGTTTGTATTGAGCTTCATTATTGTCCACCTCCAGCTCGCTGCATAAGATGGGCAATGCGCCGGTTTGCTAGCTTCTGAATAATATTTTGAGGGTGTGCTCTCCCTCGGGAATTGATGCCCTACTAACTGTGATGTTTGGTCCCTGTATCCCCTTTTAAAAAGGCGATAGCTCCTCATTGAATGACCAAGACACGCAGGGAAAACCAACAATTACAATATAAGGGAACCATTGCTGGGACCCCCTCTAATCTAGGCTTCCCCCTGTATATTTAACTTAGTTAAGATAATCAATCTGAAAAATGACTCCATATGAAAAACTAATTAATCTGTACTCTTGTAGGAATATGACAAATTGCCTTCTTCTCTTAGGTTTCAATTCATTTCAAGGGGCATGAATATTTTAACAGAGATCACCATGTGAATACAATATTTCCCATTTGATTGGATGATCTTTTTATTTTTTCTCCAATCATCCTATGAGGGTATAACCTTTGACATCAGTCAAATCCTCAGCTGCGCATTGGCAGCTGGTATTCGTTCCAGAGATTCAACTAGATCCCCTACGAGCTAAAATAACCTCCCATTAT
The DNA here is from genome assembly GCA_037158775.1 of Hetaerina titia. Lineage (NCBI taxonomy): Eukaryota > Metazoa > Arthropoda > Insecta > Odonata > Calopterygidae > Hetaerina > Hetaerina titia. The sequence goes on from CM073771.1 coordinate 52,568,668, forward strand.
AAGGACCCCATGTCGGCTCTTTGCGGTAGGGGCGACGTCGACCCGAATCAATTCCAGACCCTTATCTGATTGGTTGAGAGGCAATCTGGGATAATCCTTGGCTGAATATGCCCTCCAATGAACGATCAGGAATAGTTAAAACGCGAAGAGACGACTTTCCCCATCATAATGGACGACATCTTGGGGAGGAAGAGCCGATCCACGACCTGTTCTCACCTCTCTGTCCTCCATCTATCTTTCATTGCTCTCGTTTATTCACTTACTCTGTTTCTTTTGACAGATGAAACAATGCTTAAAACAAGTTAACTTTCTTTGTCACGGGGTTTTCACCGGAGTTCAAACACTGTCCACGGTATTTTTAGTCTAAACATATCTCCTTGAAGTAGATGCCTCCACGCATTCACGAAAAGATGGGCACAAATATGTGAAATGATTTCAAATTTTATTACGCTGTCGTCACTTTGTCATGACGACGCCAAGGATACTATGTTTTCCATTCTTGTATTTTTTTCCATTTTTCATTGCTCCTTCTATGCAAGAGTGTTTAATCGCTCTTTCGCGCAGAAGGACTCGGATAAATCAGTGTTTCACTTTGTTTTTAAATAGGGTTGATATTTAGAAAATACAGGTGATATTTGCCTTTATGAAAATAATAAACTCGGTTAGGAGTGAATGTACTTGTGCATTATTATACATCCATATGAAGGCCTCCCTGTCGGAACACCTTACCAATGTTCATGAGAAATATGTGCTTGAAACGTTTTGCCAGTTAAAATTAATCACACTATACCACCCTGACAATGATCATCTAACGCCCAGAATCTAAACACGACTTCAAAATGTCGTCCTCTCCGGGCTTTCTAACGTGAATGTTTCCGCAAATCACAGCGATAAAACATAGACGTAATAACTCCAGTTAGCATGGGATTATTTTAACGTGCTAATGCATTCATCCCTCCGTCTCCCTTCTTCAACACTTTACAATTCGCACCTGGAAACTAATAGGGGTCATAAAAAATCCCGTATATTTGCCAATGAATTTCGGCGTCAATTGAGAATATGAGTGTTTCTTTTACCCTAGGAGGTCCTTTTTCGCCTTCAAACATTCTCCACCTCCTGTTCACTTCTGCATCTTTTTTGAGTTTCCTCACCGTTCTCCGATGTCCTTCTTCCCAACCACCCCCCTCATTCACCACTCCCTACGCCCGACTCTCCCTCTCTCAACTCTCCGAGTTCTCAAAATATTGGAATACGAATACAACCGTCGACACCCAAAAATACGGCAACGCACTCCCTAGCTTCGCGCCTTCCACGAAACTTACATTATCGCTTCCCTCATAATTTTCTGGGCATCTCCTTCCACTCGCCCCACCTTTGTTCACTCCCCATCCCATAGCTCGACGTGAACTCCGCGGTCCAGCGCCGCGAGCACAGATTCCTACTTCTCTCTCTCACACTATCCCAAATTCATCTATTGCTAACCAATCTCACCGTTTTCGACAAGGAAATTTATGCTCTAATCACAGTCGAGTAATATTCGAAAAGTACGAGCACTGGATGATGTCAGACGAGTCAAGAAGATGAGTGCGAATGTGAAAGTAATCGTAAATAAGACAATCTAATACTTTAAATTACATTCGGAAGACTAAAGTCGTTTATTAAGTATTGATTATTTCAACGACAGAATTTAAAAACAGATGCCAACTTGCAATATTAACCGAAGCTGCGTCCAGACTCTTGAGGTGCCAAAATGTTGGGCGCCTAAAGAGAAAGCAGCTTGAGTTTGGACCCTCTATGCTTTAGTACTGCCATCTAGGTAGCTAAGAATAAGGAATTAAAAGGTCATGTCCGAAAGTAAATATTTTGATACTTGAGATAGCTTGTGCGTAGTTGCAAAACCGCGTGATGGTTCTCCGTTACTCTGAGTTCATTTTATTCGACTATATTTAACTCTATAGATTCTAAATCTTTCATATTTGATTTAACTATAATGTCCGGAAGTATTACATTTCAATAATTTCATACTTTTTGACTTATTATGTAGTGTTTTACCCAGGGTAATTTTTCTGTCATTAACCATTGTTTTAAGATAAGTTTTGTGTCGTATTTAGTTCATTTATTTTAATGCGTACTTTCTTACTAAATGTTTCATATACGTTAAGCTTAGTATAGTGAAATATATATCCTAAAATTAGTCTCTCGGCACCTTTTTATTTTGCTGATTTTATTACTTTGAGGACTTAATTAGTGAGACGGTGACTCCTTTTTGATTACTTAGTTGGATTCTTGCAAACAGATTCAATAATGGCATTACTAAATGATTACACTCTCCAAGCACAACATTACGCTGGAAGATTGTTTTCCGTTATGATTATACCAAAATAATATTTAACAAGCACAAAAATGAGGCAGTGATACTGACACAATGAAAAAGATGATATTCTTAGTCATTGAATGAAGCACCGAACAAAGAAAGATGTTCTCACCTCTACATTTCAAAAATCTATTTTCAATAACTTGATAAGATACTGGTATTACGAGAATTAAACTACACTTATTGGGAAGACGTCAAATTTCTCTTCCCTAAGGAGAGCTCCGCCTTTTCCCACCTCGCGTTAATGAAGCCTTTGTGTTTTCAACAAGTAAAAGTTTACTCTATCAGAGAATTAACGAATCTTATTGTGGCAATTTTCTCACTTTTTGCAATTGGAATTCTGGGGTTGCAATATGGCGAATTCCGGATAGACTTTTTGTACCCTAAATTTGGGGTCCAAATTAGGTGCCTAATTTTGCGTCTTTTGCTACCTAACGAGTTTGGACATACTTTAAGATGGCGTCCACTCTAAATTGGGCGATTTATGCGCCTAAATGACGAGTCTGGACACAGTTTGAAATATTTGTGTTTCAATGGGAGATATAATTATGAAAGGAACTGACTGTCATTATCATAAATATTTTTTTAGAAAAAAAATAGAGAAAAATGGTTACACAACTGTGGTTTGCTCTTTAAATACAAATAACGCTCATATAGTGGAACAGTATTTTTAGTTTGCTATAGATCTTCGTCCGGTGAAAAAAAATCCAAAAATATGTCATTGTAATTTTACTCGCAACTTATTTACTACTTTATTTCACGCTAGGCGTAAATTGGTTAAATAGCGTAAATTTTGGCGAAATCATAAAGTTTTCATATTTCTCTTATCGTTTCTAGATCTAAACCTTTCATGTTCCGTTTCTAGGTTTTGTTTAACTCTAAAAGGTTTTCCAAATTTTAACTGAATATATATTCGTTAATTATCAGTGAGCGCCTATATTCCTTGAGAAAGAGGTGGAATCCCTGTGCCTCTAATTCTACTTTGCATTATGACATTATAACATGACCAAACAGTGGTTTCCCGGGTGGAAATGCATTAAGCATAAACGAAAGAATTGCATTGTGTAATAAATGTAAATTTAAACAATCCAGTCTTTTCTTATGATCATATAGTGTGACACCCTCTCTCTATCCTGTAGTCTACGAATCTTCACGGGGGAATTCTATTAGCTGATGCATTTATTTTTCTTTCTTTACTACGGTATTTTTCCCTTAATTCTGCAAACTCCTCCGTTTTTTGTTAGCTTTTGTGCGTTAGCTATTTTATCCTATCGTTTCAGGCTTCACTTCGTGGAAGAATTTAATATCCATACTAAAAAGAAAGATTTGTACCTTTCCACAGATTTTAATATATAAATAAAATCTATGGAAAAGAACAAGTCTTTCTTTTTAGTATGGATTTTAGCTGTTCTCTTTTCCTTAGTCGTGCACCAAGGTTTCATTTTGTTTTGAGAGATGATATGCATTAGAAAGATGAGTTATATAAGGGAAATGATAGTGAATGTTCAAAATGAGAAGGAAGAAACAAACGACTTCGATGAAATTTTATATACACGTATATATATTTCGATGAATTCTTCGAAGTAACATGGAAGTGTTAAATAAAAACTTAGACAGCAACACACAAGATGAGAACGCATAAAAGGAACACTTACACGTTATATCTTGATAATTTCGACGGACTTGAACTCCGTCTTCCGCTATCTAATCTTTCGAGAAGAAATTATGAACAAGATAAAACGTGTGAGTGTTCCTTTTATGTGCTCTCATGTTGTGTGTTGTTGTCTAAGTTATATATATATATATATATATATATATATATATATATATATATATATATATATATATAAACACAGTAATCAACCCGAAGGTCGGTTTAGTAAGTGATGGTAGAGCTCACCCATGTACTAAGCCCGACGGCGTGTGAATATTCACACATCAGGGTAGGGGGGCCAGTTCCTTTCCCTGTGCCGGTTATGGTTTCCCAGGACGATCTGGTACCCGAAAAATCAACTAGCTTGGGTGGAGCTACAGGTGCCCAAAGTGCCTTGCCCGGGAATCGACCCATATATATATATATATATATATATATATATATATATATATATATATATATATATATATATATGGGTCGCGGTGGACAAGCGGGTAGAGCGTTGGACTACTGACTGGAGGGTCCCGGGTTCGATTCCCGGGCAAGGCACTTTGGGCACCTGCAGCTCCACCTAAGCTAATTGGGTATCTTCCTGGGAAACCATAACCGGCACAGGGAAAGAAACTGGCCCCCCTACCCTGATGTGTGAATATTCACACGCCGTCGGGCTTAGTACATGGGTGAGCTCTACCATCACTTACTAAACCGACCTTCGGGTTGATTACTGTGTTTATATATATATATATAACTTAGACAACAACACACAACATGAGAGCACATAAAAGGAACACTGACACGTTTTATCTTGTTCATAATTTCTTCTCGAAAGATTAGATAGCGGAAGACGGAGTTCAAGTCCGTCGAAATTATCAAGATATAACGTGTGAGTGTTCCTTTTATGCGTTCTCATGTTGTGTGTTGCTGTCTAAGTTTTTATTTAACACTTCCATGTTACTTCGAAGAATTCATCGAAATATATATACGTGTATATAAAATTTCATCGAAGTCGTTTGTTTCTTCCTTCTCATTTTGAACATGTGTTTATGGTTTTTATATAATATATATATATATATATATATATATATATATATATATATATATATATATATATATATGTGTGTGTGTGTATGGTGGGTTGCGGTAGTCCAGGGGTTAGAGTGTTGGAGTACTGACCGGGTTCGATTCCCGGACAAGGCACTCGGGCACATGCGGCTCCACCCAAGCTAAGTGATTTTTCGGATACCAGATGTTTCTGGGAAACCATAACAGGCACAGGGAAAGGAACTAGCTCCCATACCCTGATGGGTGAATTTCACCCGCCGTCGGGCTCAGTACTGGGTGAACTCTACCATCACTTACTTATCCAACCGACCTTCGGGTTGAATACAGTGTTATATACATATATATATATATATATATATATATATATATATGTATAGAGAGAGAGAGAGAGAGAGAGAGAGAACAATAATCGTACTTACCCACGGTAACATATATATATGACGTTTATATATTTAATGTATATAAATGCCAAAACCACGAAGGGGGTAGTTTAGGAAGAACACAGTAATAATTGCAAATAAACTGTTTGTAGGGCTTTCTATGAAATATATAATAATATCATAAATGTATTAAATAATATTCAGTCCTCGTAACTTATACACCGGAGTTTCACTAATAAAAATAAAAATGAAGTGAAATCCTTTACTAAAGCATGAATTTGACATAAAATCCTCAATACTCAAGGATTTCATGTCAAGTGGATCCATTTTTCTTTCCTTTTTAATGGAAGTCGTTCCCTTCCAATGTGTTTTATATACTATAAAAAGTGACTTATCGATCTTTCGAATTGGCGAAAAATTTGAAATAATTACATGTTACGATATCATAGCATGGTAATCCAATAATATGCTTTATTGGGAAATTCTTTGGGAAAATTTAATTCTGGCTTCATTACCAATGAAAGTATAAATTTGTGTAACAATGTTTTTTTACTTTTGCGTTATTCAAAATACAATTACAAGATCTGTTCTTAAAGTATTAGGACTGAGTCATTGAAAAAAATGTATTGCCAGAATTGACTTAGTCATTCAAAATTCTTCAAAGTAGTACCCTTGTGCGTCCACAGACCGCTTTCAGCGTAGTTTCCACTCCTCGTACGCCTTCCGGATGGCGGCGTCCGTAGTGCCGCCTAGCTCTCGGCCCGTTTTAAAGCTTCCACCGAGAATTGGTGGCGTCCTTTTAGCTCCGATTTTGGGTGGGGCAACGTCAAGACTGGTGGGGCAACGTCAGGGCTTTAGTGAGGCTGAGGCATGGTCGAGAAGCTTTTGGCAGATCCGCGTGCAAGTTTCCTTTTGTTCATTCAAGAGCACTCACGGCACCAACTTCGCACACACCTTTCTCATGGTCATGTTTTCGGTCGCAAGGCGATGGACATAACTTCAGGGATGTCAAGTTCATCCGAAACCATTAGAACACTTAATCTACGATGCCTGTTCAACAAAGCCTTCACTTTTACAATATTTTCGTCACTTTTTGAGATCAAAAGGACATCCTAAACGTACCGCGTCTTCAACATGTTCTCTATCCTTCCGAAACAAAGTGTGTCGTTTAAAAACACCAGGTCTAACCTTGGCGTTATCACCATGAGTTGCCTTGAGTATGTCATGAGTCTCTTTTCCGGTTTTGCCCAGTTTCACGTAAAATTGATCGCGTAGCGCTGTTCCAGTAACCGATTCATGACGGTGCGTAGCGAGGTGACCTTATAGAGGTTTGGCAAATGAAATAACCGCACTCCGCAAAGGCTGAGACCAAACTGCCATCGGCCTCCAGCTTTTCCTGAGACTACCCTACCTTGAACACAGCCAGAAAAACCGACCCCCGTCCGCCCGTCTATCCGGGAAAAATTAAGGCGTACTACTTTTGGAACAGACCTTGTATGAAAGTACTGAAATGTTTCTCATTAATTTCCAATGGTAAGAGTAACAATTCTATCATTATTGCTGAGCTTTTAATAGTTTTTCCAATAATAATAATCATAAAAATTTGTTGGTTACCACCTTACCAATTTTACTTAAAATCACTCATTGAAATAAACATTTCTACATTTTATACGTTAGTGAAAAAAGTTTTCAAGCTCACCTCAAAATTCCTTAAGAATTCGTGCACAGAGAGCAGGGATATTTGTTCCAAACCATTACATTCAGAATAGTGAAAATTTCGTAGATTGATTCAACTGGAAGTGCATAGATTATTGTTAGTGTTAGTGCATTACGGCTGCACTAATAGTTTGTGAAAAACATGATAAGCCATTAGCGGCAAAAACCTGGTAAAACACTTGACAGATGCATTGTTTACATAGAGAACCTTTGAAGATTTGATTACTTTTGCTTGAAAAGGCAGTAATGCGATTTGCACTAAAATAAGGTCCTTCCAGTCGTTGACTATCCTTTCCTCGACATCAAAGAGAGTGATAAACTAAAAGTTATGGAAGTATTATTCGGTACAGAAGGAGTAATAATATAAAAGTAGCCTTATCTCACTTGTACACCTGGATTACTCAAATCAATATTGTGGAAGATCAAAGGTTCTCCACTTAAATGTAGATACCACCCTTAAGTAAATTCAGCGGCTTTAATCAATATGTAAATCTAATTTTTTACTAAAGAATATATCAGGTAATTTAGTACATTATGTGAAAGTTAAAGTTACCGTCATTTAACCTGCCCTAAAAATTGTGAATGCAGTGCGCAGAAGTAAATAATTTTGTTTAAATTTCATTAATTTAAGGCCTTAATAATTTATGTTGGCGTTGGATTCTTCCATTTGGATACTAAAGCATTAAATAGATACGGGTTGGGCTCTTTTCAGGTCTGTGTACAAAAAATATAAAAGCACCGTCTTATTTTCCCGTCCTCCTCTGTCCGTTTTCTAGAGTTTACATATTTGGATAGAGGCATGGAGTCAAAACATGAGTGAGCAAAAGACCGAGTTAATGGTTAGCCTCACCGCTGCCTAAGAAAAGAAATGACTGTGTGAAACCAGAAAAAACATTAATAGTATGAGAAAAGTGAGAAAGGGAGGGTATGAAAGAAGCCAGTTTCCAGCTATGAAGTTTGGTATCCAAATGATCAATGCATGTGATTTTACAATCGAAATGATTTCACTTGTATATGCCCTTGATATCTATATATATATATATATATATGCATACATGACACTTCTCTTCCTTGAGAAAGGTGGTTTGGACCACCAATTTCGAAAACTTGTGAGTTTGTTTTCCTTTTTGTGTGTTTCTGTGTTTTTGTCTTTGTCCGCTAGTACTTACTTCATATAAATTAAAAATAATTTATATATATAATATATATATAATTTATATATATATAATATATGTATACATAATATATATAAATATAATATAAATATTATATATAAATAATATATATACATAATATATATAAATATTATATATATATACATATATATATACACAGTTTAAGAACTTCGTTTTATGAAATCAGTGCCGATTCGACTGCAGCCATGTAACTTTGATACAAAATTTGGTGTAAAATAATTTTTTCGGTAGATGACTCTTAAAAATATTTTAAATGCACTACCAATATTTCTTGAGTGATTTCATAATAAAAAATATCTGATAAATTGTCTGGTGGAATAAGTAAATGGAACTTAAGTGCCATGAATCCGTTTCCCTTACTGGGGGAGATATTAGGATACTGGAAGGGGCGACTCCAACTCAAAGAGCAGGAGAAGCTCTCATCACGAATGAAATTCTTTCACGAATTTATCGCGCTTTACTGAAAACGGCACGAGCCGTAAACTGGTCGAAGAAATACGAATCCAAGTTCCTTCGAAACGACATCGGAGTCGCACTGGGCAACGTTGTTGACACAGGTGAGCCCATCGCCTCAAGGAACAACCTGAGCGCGTGGTACATCCATTACTTTTTTTTGCCTTCAGCTTTCCTTAACGCGTTTGAATTCCTTATTTTCAACGCCAGATGTCTTCAAGTCGAGAATCATCGTATCGAATTAAGTCTTCCTACGTTCTCCGAATGAATGTTTCCGTAAGTTCCATTTATAGAAATCATAGTAAAATAGTTGTTCTCATGGTCTAAATCAATTGTGTAAGGATTCCTTGGCAATACCTTAAGTACTTAGATGTTTCATTGAATGCAGGTAGTGTATCAGACATATCGTTGAACGCATATCGAGTACATACTCCCCCAGAAAGCGCTCCCTGTGTATAAACAGCACGAAAATATTAAAACTGATCCCAAACGAAGAACGAGCTAGTCTTTCAACGCAAAAATCGCATATGTGAATATTTTCTAAGGGTTGGATATTTTCTTGTGATATATATTTTCAAGAAAAGAGTTATGTTTGAGGTGTAAAATGAGCAAGAGTATCAGTTATCTCAAAATTTAATGACTACCCAGAATTAATTCCCTCAAATCAGTCCCTTTTGCATCGAGACTCCGGATTACTTTACTCACCGGGAAATGGGAGTTTTGAAGAGCTTCAGAGTGAGTCAGGAACTCGTAGGAGATTTCAATCAACTCGCATTCTATCTTATTTTTTACACCCCTTTAAATTTCCCTCCAAATGTATGTAGACTTAATTTTTCTCTTATTCTAGGTGGAAAAAGTTAAATTATGCCTACAACTGCCTACCCACTACCTACCGGGTGGTTTACAAAAGGTTATAAAATGACTCTGTCCCGGTAGATAAACGCATAGGCTGAAGATCATAATAATTACTATTGTAAGACAAATTTTGATAATTTGCGATATTTATGTAAGATTGATAACCCTATTTCGAATAGTATTTAGCAAAGTAATTTGTTTTTGAAATATCAATAACTGGACAACACTGGTTTTGTAGCCAGACGCTGTATCCACTAAAACCTAGCACCATACATTGCCTGTTGCCAACATAATTCAATTAAAGTTTAGCGGTAATCAAAGTTTACCTACATTACTAATCCCTTGGACGTTAACACTGAATCAAAAACCAAAGTTAAAAGAGTTCTCTCAGTGGAAAAGCATTTATTTAGAGTTTAATCACAAAATGTTACACATGGATGCCCATAGTGACATACAGTTCTTCTCGATAGTGTAGAGATAAGATCACTTTTACCTCTGGTCAAATTATTAATAACGTAGATGATTCCTTAGTACATTTTTATATCACGTCTCCAAATCGGATTTATATTCTCAACCCCCCCTAAGCTAACGTATTCTTGGAATGGCTGGTGCCTAGCCTGTTGAGAAGTCAACTACTGATCCACTCATATGGATAAATGTCAAAGACAAACAACTTATTAGCTGCTTCGCATCTAGCCAGAAAATTTGAGTTTCGCCCGAGGGAGGATCATTAGATAGGGTTGCAGGACTCCACGGCCAAATATATAAAATATTTAAAGAATTTCTATACATTGGTAGCTCACCGTTCAACTTCACGCTTCTCTTGTCAATAAGATTCATGAAGCAGGATGTGTGGACGAACGGTGTCCAAAGGACTCCTCGGCTTCGGGAGATCACAGCCATGAATATCGCTTTGATTACATAAACACTTACACAGGGAAATAAACGGCGTTAAATGAAACGATTAAATAGCGTAATAGTAACTTTTCTTAATCGCAGTACTTGAAATGGCAATGCTTGTTTTAATAGATATCAGGGACCGTAAATTTTACCAAGTCATTGGATTAGAACTTCCGCTACTATATCTTTGAAAAGGATTCGCACAAAAAAATTTCAACGGAAACATAACACCTCAATGGGTATTTTATTAATAATTGCTACATTGAGTAGAATATCATACTTTTATATATGTACTTAATTCTACTTTTATTACATAACTAGATATTACGGAAATGATAGAACTATAAGTAAACAATTTTAAAATTTGTTGTCTCAGGCGTAACTTAATGGAATTTGTTTCACACAATGAAATGAAATAGTTTACTTTGTAATTCCACACAATTTATTTAAAAAACACGACCCAGGTTTCGACGTTGAACGCCGTCATCAGTGTCAGGTATTCAAATTTCCTTTGTCCATCATTGTTGAAATGTTGAAATAAAATCGAAAAACCATTCTGATAGAAACGTTAAATGTATGGGGAGAACAAGAGTGAAGCGGTTCACTTATCTTTGAAGTACTCTGCATCAGGGTGATCAAAATAGTAGGGACATTAGTAGAAGAATTGCGTTAGGTAAGGAAACTTTTACACGAGAAGACACTGAACAAGTATCATTAAGTCTACGAGTCTCTTAAATGCAGTTTTCATATCTTATTTTGAAGATTACGTACAGATCCAGAGCAACTGTTGACTTTAAATAACACAATGAGCATTATTGCAAATAAACGTTATGGCTAAAATGTTTGGCTCAGAAAAAGTCATAATATCTTTCCTCTACTGTTATTTAATTACATAGTTATAATTTTCCGACCGTATCGTTTAATTTCGAAAATATAATGTAAAATAATTCATTTTAATTTCGTTTAATCGAAATTAAATAAAATTAAAAGTTCAATTGAATTCCGATTAGAGAGCCTGGGCGAGATGAACATCTATTGACTTCACGATTAATCAAAAGGTCAAAAATGGCTTCAGTATCCAAGTGCAACTCGCATACTAGACGCGGTCACCTAATTATCTCAAATATCGCGATCGTGTTGCGTGATATTTTGTTGACAAAAGAAATACACATACATTGCCTCACAGTGCCTTTGTAAACTCACCGTTTATTATACATACTATATGTCAGGAACATAATATTAGCTATATTTCTTTTACTTTGAATAATTTACAGAATACGTATGAAACATGCATATTCGACAATACAAAAAAATAGTATCTTGGGCAGCCTAGAGGATATCCTTTCATGGGTTACCACCTATCACGCAGCACTCAAGAAAAGAGAGAGAACGCGCGTCACTTTCACGTTTGGGACTTTATTGACGGCGGTAAGAAAAACAATGACACTTCTGTGTTTAGGGAGGCGGGGGAGGAATGGGGATCCGAGAGAGTGCGGGAGGGAGAGTGTCCCGCCGACTGGCTGGCGACGCCCTTCCGTCCGCTATCGCCGCTCCCTCAGTCGGCCTGTGGACCACTCTCCAATACCCACAATGCACCTCCGCCATTCCTCAGTGGATCACTTCAGTGCTATACGGTTTAAAGTATGTGTGCTCAAGGGGGCCGGAAGCTTGTTAGAGAGGGAACGAGAAAGGAATTCCTGACGCCAAAACACAAAAAAATGAGTCCCCCTTCGTTCTGAGGTTCCATGAGTCCCAAAACCTCCACACACCCGCTATAGTTCCTAATGGAATATCCGTCGATGTTACGTGGCGTTGGAATAAGCCAAGAATATGATGAATCTTCTTTACTTTAGCACAATGTGTGCGTGTGTATCTACAAGAACTTTTCCCGGCTTCTTTGTGTATTGAGGGTGAAAACTGTTTTGGTATTATTAGACTAGATCAAGGTCGGAGAAACAAGGATCCTCTAAGAAATATGTGCTCGCGGAGTTCTCGAATGATAAGCCAAGCGAAAATGTCTTTCACAAGCCTTTCAAACACGTACATCCGCCGATACAAATCTGATACCCCGTCCACCTGGTAGAACGCAGGTGTGCACCCATTTGCCATTGTGAAAACAGAGTCAAATTTTTATATTACAATGGATAGGTCAAGACAAGTAAATCCTAAATTTTGAATTTGAAGTGCAAAGCAATTCTTGGATAATTATTTTCTCATGGACAACTATAGAAAAAGTTACCACTTAACCATGTTAATTGATGGAAACATTCAAACTGTACTGCGAGTTCCTTAAATGCACACGTCAATATTACCTTATTAATAAATTATATATATCCGAGGAAAAGAATTATCAAGCAATAATATGAAGTTCACTTCAAACTTTGGGAGAACTGGACACTAGAAAATGGTGATAAAACACGTTCGAAATAATAGAAAAATGCAATTGTGGAGGAAAAAAGACGAGTGCACACTAATCGATAAAGAAAAGAGTTATCGAAGAGCTTTTTAAGTCATCGCAAGTTGCTTTCATGAAGGATTGGAAAAATTATTCCGGCATAATCCGTAGCGTATGGTTTTAACAATGATAGAATTGAAACAGACACAGGAAAGAGAACAGCAGAAATAACTCCTGCGAATGGCAGAAAAGTAAAGAGGGATGCCATGAAAATATTGCATTGTGTGCTCTCTATAGTGGATAAGCAATTGCTAAATAAATAAATCATTTAATTAGTAAATAAAACTTTGAACTAAGAATTTAAACGTTTAAATTATGTCAGTAATTTAGTAAAATAGAAGAGTTCAGGATTTGACATTCTAAGAGCTTTCAATTTGGATATGGCGAGAATTAAATCATATATTACAATTTGAAACTTAAATTTATGTGTGATATGAAAATATTTGTATGGATTTGTTTCTTTTATGAATCAGTAGAAGAATTTTGCTAGCAAGATAATGGAAAATGGAAAAATATTGGTGGGAATTAAGAAAATAAATGGATTGTTTATCCTATCCGCACTATCTATTTGGAAATAAAATAATGAAGACTATGCATCGCGCGCCTTATCAAGATCGCTTTCGTATGATTTATTTTTATCTTTATTAAGGGGGGATTTATTTAACATGGAAAGTGAAAGACTGGAAGCGATATATGATTTGTATAAAAATTATCGGTAAAAGTTTCTGAAAAATAGGTTTATTTTAGATACTGCTACAATGCCTCAAAATTCTCCAAAGTACATCCCTTGAACGTCGACACCTTTTTCTGGCGACTTTTCCACGACTCGAAGGCTCCTTGTTGGGAGGATTTCGGAAGGTCCTTAAGGGTACGCGTGCAAGCTTCTTTGATGGCACTTAGGGTCACATGTTGGCGTCCTTTAAGGGAGAATTTCACTTTGGGAATAGAAAATAGTCCGCTGGCGCCAATTCGGGACTCTAAGGAGGATGTGGAATCGTCGCGATGCTGCTGCAGAAGGTCTTCGTAAGCCGACACACGACTCTGCTCTTGGTCGTCCGTCAAGACCTTCGGGACGAGTTTACCGCATATCTTTCGTATTGCCAAATTTTCAGTGATAATGATGGGCACTGTCATCTTACCTATGCCAATACGATCTGCGATCATGTGCACACTCAACCGACGGTCAAAATTCATCACTTTTAAACACACGTCCGGAAAAAAATTATAAAAACCGTAAATGAATGGATATGAAATATTGGATTTTAATGAGTGACCAACGAAAAATACTTTCTTAAAATGAAAATGAAACGAACACAAATAATTATTAAGAGAGCAACAGAAAAAAAAGTTTCGCAATCACGTATCACATGTTAGTTATTGTATATTAGATTAGTTAACCCTGGAAAATTTGATAATAGAAATGATGTTAGGAAATGGACTGTCTACGGAGATGAATGAAGAGTGAACGGTGTTATTTAAAGGACATAATGCAAAAAAATATGACAACCTGAGATGGGCGGCAGAGATAGGAGAATTGAAACACTATGGTAGGGACTGATTTTTCATTAAATTTTGGGACTGAGTTTTCATTAAAAATTTAGTTCAGATAAGTCAATATGAAGGCATAGTCATCTCAATAGTTTCAGCCTCAACTTTGTGGAAGCTCATTTTAATAAATGAAAGTAGAAAAACTTTGTTACAATCCACCACTTTATTTTCGATACTACTAGTTTCGACGCTACGGCGTCATCCTCAGGTACCTAAGGATACCATCCTAGTACCTGAGGATGACGCCGTAGCGTCGAAACTAGTAGTATCGAAAATAAAGTGGTGGATTGTAACAAAGTTTTTCTACTTTCATTTATTTTATGAAGGCATAGTTTGAAGGGTTGCATTTAAAAGTTCCATTACATGTATTCACATATGACTTGGATGAACTCTATGAATGTGTTGATCTTCTGAGAGAAATAATTCCAACATGGTTGTGAAGTTTCTACCACCTTGAGGTTTTCTATGTTCTCAAATTATTTTTCGTCAATCCTTAATGAGACACCAAGTGACAGCAATTTTCGCGTACCTCAACGTATATTGAAAATACATACCACTGTGAATCTATGACCTTGGCTAATAAACTTTTTGATGCGTGAATTGATTTACGAAATCAAAGTGGGTATTTAAGTACCGCTAAAACTGTATGATTATTGGGAATCTACCACACCATTGGTTCACGATATGAAGACGAGAGTCGAGTCAGCGACCTTCGTTTAGCTAAGCTCGACCATTTCCCCCCCACCCCCTTGGCTATTTCTATTGTAATCGGGAGAGGAGGAGGCGGAGGAAGAGATGAGCTGATCGAGAGGGAAATGAAAAAGGAATCATTTGAGTGAAACGGGTGGAAGACGAAGTGTGGCTTCTTTTATTCCCCCCTCCTCCTCCGTCTCCTCGCGCTCACGCGATGCGGTTGACCTCCTTGACTCCGGGAGCCTTTAGAGAGAGAGAGAGGGAGATGTCGCCATCATCGATGATACCCTTTGCTTCCGATGACGACTCCCTCCTACGCACCACGAGCGCACATAAATACACACAAACACGATCCATTCCATCCTACTCGCTACAATCCCTTCACGTCATGACGAGAAATTACTGAAAAATGGACGCCGAGAAGAGTCAAATTTTGCGGATTTAAAAATACGTTCTCCTTTCAAATTAATTTTCTACGTCTTAATGGATGAAAAATTAAACCGACTACAGTAATCAACCCCCATGTTGGTTTAATTGGTTGGGGCAGAGCTCATCAAATGCCAAGTCCAGCGGCGTGTGAAATTCACGCATTTATAGGGCAATGCGTATAAGTTGGTGCAGTTTCTTTCCCTGTTCCTTTCTGCGGTTTCCCTGAATATCTAGTACCTAATAAATCGCAAAACTTGGGTGAAGCTTAGGGTACCCACCCAGAATCGGATCCTATTCATCCGTTCAGTGCCCAGCCTTCTTCCCACTAAATAGAATACCACGACTCTAGATGAAGATTATACAGGTAAATCCTAAATTGCACCTATATTTGTTCATTAGCACTAATGCCAATTTAGCTCCTCAAATACCATAGGGAAAGTTTCTAATTATCTCATGTTTCGTCTTTCTCTCCAATTTCACCGACATCAGTAACTCTTATGGATGAAGTTTTCTCGGGTCTTCCACCGGGTCAGGGATTCCATGTTGGCCAACATGGAACCCCTGACCCGGTGGAAGACCCGAGAAAACTTCATCCAGCAAATACGCCGGGAAAGCACCAGATCTTAAGTAACTCTTATGTTCATGGAAGGAATTCTTCAGGAATCTTAGAGTGTGCCAAGACTGTGCATTTCCTCCCATACTTTTCATGGTTTCGGGATCTTCGTATTTCCCCTGCTCTTCAAAGGATTTCTTGATCAGTTCTTCGCCCCGTTACCAGTCTGCATAATTCTTCTGAAAAGTCACATTTTCATTATTCAAATCTTTCTGTCCTGCTGCTGCCGTAGTCCATGCCTTCATGATGCAGAAATTAATTCTTCATATTTATTTTTAACGTTATGAGTTCCAATATACCTAAGTTTGGGTCATTCGCCTTTAGAATCCCTATATTCCGTTAAAAATTATTTTTTTAATGATTTTTTAAAACCACTTTGCTTTTCCACATAAACTTTTTATTCTTACGACCAAGGTTTCGTAATAGCATAACATCATCGGGAAAAAATACAAGTCAAGCAGAGTATATATACTTATCTCTGGGCGGAGGGGAAGAGGAGGTAGGGAAGAAAGGATTGGTCGAGCTAGGAAGAGGGGAGGGCTAAAAGTCTATGGTTTGAGGTGGAGAAGGAGGATTGGTAATATTGACAAATTAGCAATAATTAGATAATTAGATTAGATAAAAACCAATTAGATAATTAGCAGGCTGGAAGGATAGGGTCAATACAGTGTTGCTAAAAGCCTACCTGACATCGGATTAGTTGACAGAGCAAAGTGGTTTTATATTTTAAAAATGTCAATATGAAGATTTTTCACCAAGTTACGCCAGAAACTGTTTTATTTAACCATTTTTTCCCTACGATAACTTTTATGCAAATTATATTTAATTAAAATATGTTTTCAGTTAGTCTCCTGGTATATTTTTCTTTCAAATGGAATAGAAATGAATGATTGTTGGTGTTCTTCATCAAATCTCAAAGAAATTTCCCAATTTTAAAGCATTCACTATTTCCAATATTTCAAAGTGAAATAAGTGAAACCTTCCTTCCTTGAATGAAAACAAAACTTTAAAAACCACCAATAACACTATCATCACAAAATATTTTGTTAATTTTATTTGCCAAATAGTCTGTAATACGATCGTATATGTGGGGAAAATCTAGACTTCGTCTATCTTCAAAGGTGTGGATGGATATGTCAAGCACATAAGGATGCGTGTACACACCATACGGTGTATCCACGCTGTTCCTATCGCTGTTTCACTCTCGTCCCATCCCTCGGCCAAACCAAAGAATGGTCTCAGAAGCTCTCACATGTCTGATACAAATCCAGCGATACGCCGGGTCTCTCGAACGTTATCGTAGGAGCCAAACCGCAAAGACAGACGCCCACTACATGCGATGATATCCGACCGATCCAACATATTTAATGCCATCTGATTGATGGCTGTATATTAAACGTTGGATGACAGCCAGCTGTGAGGAATATATCCATGAAAAACGTCCTTATTATTCGTGGGATTTAATTTCTAGCAGTTAGCAAAATGACCATGAGGTTATAGAGCATTTTTCATGGGTAATCGAGAAATGCCTGGTGAATAATGTTTGGCAAACTGTCCGAGAAGACGATTGAGTCGAGCTTTCACGGTATCGTCATGAGATACTAACTTTACACTCGTTAATTACTATTTGACTGGTAAAGATAAATCTCAAATTAAAACGATTAATTTCATCAAGTGACGATTAATTTTAGAACTTGAAAAATATTTACACTTTTAAAAGTTGACTTATGAACGTTGACTTACTCACTGGAACACCGCTGGATGAAATGTATCAATACTAAAGGGGATAATGCGTGAAAATAAAACTGTTTTGAAAATATAAGTTGTCATTTTCATCATCAGGCTGGGAAATTTTCAGATCACACTCAAAATATGTTTACCTGTAATAATTAATGAGTAAATCTATATCTAATTCGAATACGTTGAAGAGTAATTATCAACTAATATATCGCAAGATTTGATGATTTAAATTAAAATTTAATGAAAATGTTTCAATAAAATTTAAAAATGTAACTACATTGAAATAATCCATAAACCTTGAAAATGTCAGAACTTTCCAAACAACGCGAGTTACTCTTAGTACTTTTTGGAACATTGAAAAACTATCGTCATGCTTACGGTGAAAAGTAAATTTTAATTATATTTTTATTTTAATATTTCCAAGATAGTAAATTTCCAGACTGTGCCAGATTTACGTAATTGAAACTTGTCTCAAGAGTGAAGAATGAAACACAACCCTATTAGGGTATGGGTGGAAAACAATGCATACCATTCTATTCTCAATTGACCTGATAGTTCTTACCGGCACTATATAGGACGTGCTTTGTTCGACAAATTGGAAGAAGAATATAATAGATTGAGATTAGAGGTATGCACAGAGAAATCGATGTGCATTTATGTAGGAAAAAAGTGAAGATTATATAGTTATAAAACGAAGCAATAAAATATTTCTACCAACACGAGGATATGGAAGTAATAGAAAAATGGAAAGGATCACAAGGTAATTGTGAAAAATTAGGTGCATGAAATATCATAATTAAAGGGTAAAATCAAGTAATTTAGAAAAACATTTCAAGCAGAAAAAATCCGCAAGACAATTACAGAATGACTGAAAAAACATATTTGATAACATATCAAATGAGCAATTGACATATCGGTCCAAAATATTAGCAGTTAACCATGACAAAACGTAGAGATTTCTCTTAGCAGCAGTGAAGAATTGGAAGGGATCCGGCTTTTTAACTCAACTAAATAATGTTAGAAACGAAGAATAAATGACAAAGGACTACGGGACTGCATTCCACAATCATAGATGCTAAATGTGAGGAATTTCATATACGAGTATTAATATTTCAATATTACAAGTGAATGCTTGGAAATGAGAGTTGGATTCATCATGAGATCAGAATTGTTAACACTCAATAGCCAAATTAATTAATATCTCATCCAGATCGAGATGAATTTCAATTGCAATGACATTGATATTCGGCGAGTTCCCGTGTATAGGTAACGATGTGTAGCCTAATTCATCATATTATTGAACCAATTTATAACCTTTAATATATTATCATTATTTAACTACTCTCGAAAGTTACGCCTTTCTGAAAATAGCATATTTCAGTTTAATCTTTTGTTCCATTTCAGGCAAATCGAGAGTGGGAAATGACGTCATGCCCTAAAGCTTAGAAAAACATTGGGGAAGGTAAAAATCATATCTAGAGGCTTGTAAACAAGCGACGCCAGGCACAACTGTACCAACTGTCAACATCCCTTGAGGGCGCTGATTGAAATGGCTAGAGTGGCACTTCGAGCGTATTTACCTATGGGACCACAAAAATCACAACTGCTTTT
This sequence comes from Hetaerina titia, assembly GCA_037158775.1. Lineage (NCBI taxonomy): Eukaryota > Metazoa > Arthropoda > Insecta > Odonata > Calopterygidae > Hetaerina > Hetaerina titia. Next base: position 52,588,347 of record CM073771.1, read on the forward strand.
ATTGGTTAAGGAAAAATGCTGCATTTAGGGCCAGCATGGAATCGCACGCAGGAGTTTGGCTCCATGATTTGACAAATTTATATCTAGCACATGATACAGACATCAAATATATATGTGTAGTCAGAAATATACATAACTCTTGTCTTTAGCATTCGAGTCGAGTTTTTAGGTACTCTATGAGCCCAGAGAGCATAGTCCTTGACTTTTAAGTAACCTCAGCTCAACTGGAATCTCAATCTCCTGGTTCTTTCCATTACCATACTCTTATTATTTATGCCACACAAATCTTTTTTTTGTACTTTCTTCCTACTCTCGTGGTCAACAATAGTCTGCCACCTATCACTTTCTTGCTAAATCACTTTTTTCTTCTTTGAACTTCAAGTTAAAACATCCATTCCAGAGTAGCAATATTATGTTGAAAAGCATCATAAAAGGGAGAATGTTATATATCAGAGAGAGAAAAAGCTTTAGAATTTTAGACGACATTTAGATAGTTAAAAGGCTCCTATCTAAATGCCGTCTAGATGCGAAGAATGATAATGTGTTTTTTCGTACTTAATTCAGCAGCGGTAGACAGAGGTGATAGGTTCGAAAATTAACCGTAATTTCGGGAGAAAGTCTCTTTGAGCTCATCAAATCCTAGGCAAGCTATAAGTAATAGCCAGTAGTTTTAACTTTATTCCTAATCAAAGTAGCTACTTCCAAGAATTTCATTGAAGATTAACTTTCCTGCATTCAGCTATTGCCCATGTTAATTAAGTAATGGTGATACACCCTACAAATTGCTATCAATTTTTTATTTAATAAAACTTATAAACATTTCAGCTGCCAGCAAATCACTTTAATTCGGTCTCCTTTGAGTATTCATGTCATTCCTGGGCTCTTCAATGAAACAAGAACGGAGAGTAGAAGAAGAATTATTAGGATTGCTAGTGATTATTTTCGTAAAAATTTGGGTGTGAAGACAAAGGTAAATAAAAACAATGGGTTATGTTTTTTACGTGAACGTTGTATGGAAAACGAAATTTGTTTTACGAATCCCTCCCGTATCTAGTCGATAGCGATTCGTTAAAAATCAGTCCCTTGTCCGTCGGCAGGGCCAATAACCACACGACACCGTTACCTCCAAACCGCCGCTACTTTCGTAGCACCGCACCGCCAGCAGTGGTTCTCGTTGTTTACCTTGCCTTAGATCATCCAGAGCACACCGATATTTTCCCCACCAGTCATTAAAGCAACCGCCGCCGCGTTCACCCTTACGTACACACCCTGAAAACCGATAGCGCCCTTTTGCCAATAATTCGATCCCCTTACGACCATGGCTCCACGGGGGAGCACAAACGAACCTGGAACGGTAACCACCCAGACAATACCACACATTAGAAAACGCGAACAGTTAGTCGAGAGCATCATATCTCCAACTTCATGTCCACAGAAAAGACTCATAAATGAGGTTTCCTACAGGAAATATATTAGATAGGGAAAAATTAATAACCATATCACAATATAAACGGGGAATTTAGAAGGAGTTTTACATGCTCTTAGCTATAATTCATTTACTACTGATGGCAATTATTTCAGCTTAAATATTAGGAGATGAATCAACGACTAATATATTTATAATTTGTTGAAGTCTTTGTTATAATTGATTGACATGACATAGGTTTAAAGAATATACTCTAAATATGAAAGAGGTTTAGTTTTTAGATAAAATAATTAGAAGACCTCACAGCTTAGGAAATAGCACGTGGACATACAGGTATGCATGACTGTATGCATGACTTAACTGTATTATGTAAGGATTTGTAAATGTTAGAAACTTATTATTGCTATTGAGCGTGGTAGACCATTGTCCAGGATGCGGTGTTAATGACCGAAGGGGCCGTTCGATTCCGGTTGATTCCTTTAGGAACCCTCACTTTCTCCCAAGCTGTGTGATTTTTCGCGTCCCATTTCTGCCAGTAGAAGAATCTGTTCCTACTACCCTGCTTGATCAGAAGCTTACATTTTGCACACCGTATAAGGCTTACGTGCGCTCTCCACTTGACTAACGAACCAACAGCTTTCGGGTTCATTATTATTGTGATATTGTTGACATATGCAAGGTATTGAATTATCTCGGATAAATTGGCAATATTCTTTTCTGGCTAATTGGTCGCTACATTTTCGAATAATGCACCAAATGAAGTTTATCACATCTTAAAAAGAAGAAATATATTTAAAAATTATTTCACATGGCATTAGCCGTTCAGTGCGCCGTGATTTCTATTCTTAGGCATTCACATTTATTGAAGGATGCGGTGACCCCTCTCCATAACGGTTGAAGTTGGTAATTGAACCAATTGATAGTAACTTAAGAAATTAATATTATCTTTGCTTTCTACAGAAATATTTGTGAAATATTTTATATATATTAATGTATTTTATTCTTCAGAAATATTTTATACATTTCTGTAGAAAGCAAAGATAATATTAATTTCTTAAGTTAAACATGGATTTCTACAAAGTTGAGGCCTCAACCATTCAGTGCAATTGATAGTACTAATAATTTGAACTGTTTAAGAACATTTGACGCGCTTGAGAATAGGATACGTTGAATGAGTGACGGAATCGTTTCGGACCGTGGTCAACATCAATGAGCAGCTATTTACGGAAGAGCAATTGGTAAAGCTTTCAACTTATTTCGGAAAAGTCACATGTTAGATTAAGCACGGAATAAGTAGCATTTCATGAATATAAATAATCTCTGAAGTTGTTTTTGGAGAAGTCAACGTGAACTCTGCGTGCGTCATTGCATCTGAGTACTCGCATTCAGTTTAAAAAAAATAACTATGAAATTAGAAAAATTGAAAATAATGCTAAGATTTTATTAAATGATGAAAATAACGCGTAATAATATACTTGAAGAGCCTTATTCCAAATCCAATAGTAGATATTAAATTCGTATCATCTACACCTAAAATTCTACTTTAAGATATTATTTATTTTACAATATTTTTATAAATTCCTGTTTTTATGATTACGGGCCTATTAATAAACTTAATTGAAGTGGAAATGGATATGCATATTTAATATTTAATTGGCATTCTATTTTAGTATCACAATCGTTAATTCTGTCATTTTTAAAATTTCAATTAACTTATGCAAAAAAAATAACAAGGAATGTTTACATTGCTAGAATTAAGGTACTACATTTATTTGACACTTTAAGGGAATGTTTGTTTTACGGTATTTTTATAAAGTCTTGTTTTATGACTTAAACCTTTGAAAACACTTAAATTAAGGGAAATGGAGAGTATCGTTAATATTTAATTGGCATCACAAGAGTTAATTCTCTCTACTTTTTATTTAAATTCGATAATATAAAAACAATTTTTTTTATATTTGTCAGTTAGCATTTAACGTTATACCTATTTAGAAATTTCATGGACTCGTTTAATAGTTTCTAATGATCGTGTACCTGGAATAACTTCTTTTTAAAAGTGTGATAATTAGCGGAAGTGAGCGAAATCAGATGATGTTTTTCACGTTAGGTGGATAATTCTTTATAGCAGAGAGTATATCATAGTACGTGGAAAGGGAGGAAATGAACTCCGTATTAATATTTATTAATTGAATAAAGAAAACGATGGTATCCTTGTTACTCTCTGAAGTTACGACCCCTTCCGTATGTTCGGCATCATAATGCTCATATAGTGGGTCGAAATATCACGTATACCACATCCACCATCGACTGATTACGAATTCGGACCCTCGGCGTGGCTGGATAGTAAAATTATCTCCCGCTTCCAAACCTACTTCCCCATTCTTCATAACTAGATGCTGTAAGTACGTGGCAGTTCTCCGCTAGTTGGTTTGAAAAACAACTAATGGTAACGTGGCGATCTTTCCTGCAGTGAAATTCATAGAATTGGGAATGAACTGTCTGTTTTAAACGCCAACATCCTTTCCTTAAGTTCACAATTTCACACCGCACTCACGCATAATGCTGATTAACCAATCGAATTTAATGCAGAAACAGTGGTGATGACCATTATAATTGTTCGGACATCGGATTCGAGCATAAATCTGAGTGCAGTTTAACAAAGCATAGTGAGCATCTGACGTCAGTGTTTAAAACTTGTTTTCAAAGTTGAACACGGTCAAAAAAGGTATCACTATCAAAAAATAAGTCATCGCACGAAGGAAATAAATAGATTAGATGCTAGCTCGAATACCTAGCCCCAAAATCAAAGATAGGAGGTCCATCCCTGAGAGCGGATTAATGTACGTACAATCGTAGTTATACTCAAACTAACCAGCTTTTGTGAACAGTAGTTCTTTACTACGACGCAACACGTAAAAAAACATAGACCATTAAATGGAACGCTATATTGTGATATCCTGAGGGCATTTTATTAAGATTGATGTCATGCAGAACCGAGTCAGTCTCAACACTTTCATTTCTCTGCATCTAATGTCTATCAAATCGATCTATTAATCGATATCAATCCAACCATGATAATAGATAAAAATGATCTTAGAACTTGACGCTTCCTAATAAAACAACAACGACTACAACTTAAAGCAAAAATAATCTTACATTCATTAATGTTTATTATTTTGCCACATCAATTCATTTATTTCATAATTGAATTGAAGCGCAGCCGATGAGGTTTTTTGGAAAAAATTCATGAAATATTTATGGATAATTTTAAAATTTCAATTTAAAAATACATCGTTTAATTACATTAATGACGACAGGAATATTCTAGAGTGCTGGGTTTTATTTTACGTTCCGATTTATAATTTTCAAACAAAATATGAAACTGTGTAAAAGGAAATAAATACGAGATGAAAAAATCATTTGAATTGTAGCCAAAACGTACTTTATGTATTAAAATATGTATGCCTTACTTCCTAATTGAAATATCTTACAACTGGGAGTAAACTATAATAATTACTTGCAGTTTAATAATACTATATCGCTAATGCCACCATAAAATAACTTCCAGAAGGTCTTCGGGGAGTGTCACATACATCGATAATAGGGTCTATAATCAGCATAAAAACACATAAAAAACTATTTATACGCGTATATAGCAAGCCACTCGCCAACACTCCAGATAATGTCAAGCTGAAATATTGCTTGATTCAGCGTCATGCCTTATGCTTATCTTTTTCAGTAACACTTTCATTTCTTTTTACAGCATGCACTTTCCACTTTATCGCTGCGACGAAACTAATCGTCTCTTGATTTAAACTTAATCCTCAATATACGTAGAAACTGTCCAAAATAATTGCATTCTCCTAGTGACGCAACATTTAACAGTGATAAAGAATAATAAAGTTCAAGAGTGCAAATAGAGATGGAGAAAAAAGACCATTATACGAATTGCCCCAATAGTAGGATCTACGACTCAGGATAATCAGGTGAAATAAAAATAAGATATCACACGACGTATGATCCATGAAGGAATGCCGCTCACTTAGGTGCATTGTCAAAAATACGATATATTGTCTCGTTTACAAGATAAATACTAAGTACTAAGCCCTACACGGTGTGTTAGATCTAGACAATAACAGGGTAGGGAGAGCAATTATTTCCCAGAAAATTTCCAGGAAGATGTAGTACCCGATAAATGACAGTGTGATAGAAGATCAGATTGCTCAGAGATGTCACCGTATGGTGGACCCGGGCACTTCGGTCAGTAGATCAGAGCTCTACACACTGAATATATTGAGTTATATATTAGGAAATTCAGGAAACAATTAATAAACATAACAAAAATTACAATAATCATTTTAATCCTAGATTTTTTGAAAATGTGATTTTGTGGATATGCTATAAGAAGATTTAAGGATTAACTCAGTGAGGAAGTATGCAATTCTAGAAAGTGAGATTCAATGTGGAATATTAGGAGAATTATAGTGTAATCATTTTTGTGGGTGGATAGGGTTTGAGTACACATTTTTCCTCATTTTATGTGGTATTTTTTTCTTTTATGCACTTACATGCTTCTGTGTAAGAATTTATAATCGCAATCAAAATTATAACCTTAGCACTCTAAGTTATGGTAATGGGAATAATACTATGCATATTTCATCTCTGAATTAGAAAAACACGTTTCAAGACAAACCGTATCATTTTATGAATGGAGATGTAATCCATTAAATGGTTATCTTCGGTCAACATCTTATTTATAGATATAATTATACTTGAATTGAATACTTAATTATAAGTTAGTGTTCAAATAGAGAATGAGCTTCATATGATACCTCAAATTACATTAAGAAATTTACAAAATATCGTGTTAGGGGTCTCATAAAATAATGCTCCCATTGATTATAGGTACCTCAGACATAAATAAATCACTATTTTTTGCAAAGCCACAGAATGGAAGCCATTTGTGGAAGTTGTAGTCTTCAGCATATTTGAGTCGGCGAATTCATCCCCACAATTTCATTTTTTAATGCCCATCTGGACTAAGAGATCAAATATAATGACTATAGAATTAAAGTAGCAGTAGTAATGTCTCTTTGCCGCTGCCGTGGCGTTAATATTACACCGAAAATGCCCCCACTTCAAACAATAGAATGGATTTATTCACTAGATGGCTTCTCTGTTCACAAAAAGACACATGGATGACTGAGTATCTAATATAAATTATATTTGTGTCAGGTAACCTCAGCTTCTAAGTTTGTAAGAAAAATTACCTTTTTTTTGCAATCATCATAAACGTTTTTATAAAACCTATTCACAGAAACTCTTTAGCCAGTTAAGCTGCTTACGGCGTGTCATATATATAATAAGTAAATTTAATATGAAAACAGTTACGGGTAAAATACTATGTTAAAGCTATGCATTACGGAATAATGGTAAAAAGGTAGGGAAGAGAATTATCATATTGCAATATGATACTCGAAAGTGGGCATTAATTGTCAAATGAGACAAAAGTCTGGAAAACTGGTTATTTTCTTTTGCGGATTTCATTTAAATGCTGAAGAATATTCATTGTATTTCAGGACCGTTTAACATTTACCAATTACTAACTTCTGATGTGCCTAATATGAATGTGATGGAGACTATTCATCACAATTTGAAGTTAGCATGTAATATTATTAACATTCGCAATTAATTTATATTTGATGGTAAAGCTGGCAAACTGAGTCAATTGGGCAATGACGTTTATAAATATACCAGAAATTAAATAAATAAATATTTACATTATTTGAAATGCTAATTTTACGTAGTAAAGTAGATGAGGGTGCGCATACCTAAACTAATGACTTGAAATTATGAAGTAACGTGAAGAGAATTTTTTTCAATTACCCTTCCTGGGTGCATTTGACATCCACAATGTGGTATTCCAAGGTACCTCACAAAATGCAGTGATTCAATAGCTCATAAAATACAACTCACTAACGCTTGTTTCCACTTCCAGACGAGCAAAAGATATAAAAATAAATATTTCCCACAGTTTAAAAGTCATTCATCCTTACCCGTTACTACTTTGCTACTACAGACTAACGTCTGTAGTAGCAAAGGTGATTTGTTTAAAACATTGAGAACTTTGCTGATAAAAAGTGGAATTTTAAAATTTTAATGGGAATTCTTTGCATATAATATTTAGTAAGGATAATCACAAATTTTATTTTGGCAGGGTTTTTCAAAGTAAGGTACCCGTTCTTTGGCTTTCATATTTTTTTTATGTTCAATGAAATATGACCATTTGTCTAAAGTCTTTTAAAAATTGGACCCTGAAAGTGTCGTAAACACTTGTTGCTGTGATTGATACTTGTTGCTGTGGTTGATTAAAAAAATGCGTATGAAGGAAATGAAAAAAATCGATATATGATTATTATCGATGAATGGTTTTCCAAACTCATCGAAGGAATTTCATTATTTACTAAGATATATCAAATGTTCACTAATCATTAAGCAAAGAAATGAACTTATCTGATTTAATATTCAATTTAAAATTCCTTTCTGTAAATACAAGGCACAGCTTTAAAAATGTATAGAGATCCTTTGAATCTTACTTACTGCTGACAAACTATCTGAAAAAATACTTCAAAATTTACAACTGTGTAATATTTTTACCAGGTTTTTTGGGTTTTAATATAAAAAAATTTCCGCAAAATTTCTTTTCTTAAAGACACAATGACAAAAATTTGTGCTTGAAGATAAAAGGATATTCCTGTCCACCTATAGTCCACTAGGTGGAAATATTTTCCACCCTATAGCAGGACAGGTCTGTCTCTTACAGGACTTTGTTTGCATTTGAGACTTAAACTACATGAAACGTGGACATTGAGACATTTAATGAATGGCATGAAGAGTTACTCCGATCATGGAGCCCATCCAAACAAAAATTACAACTCGTGAATTCGTGAATACAATGGCGTCGATTGGAAACAATGCCTATTTGCATAAAATTTAATTTTTTTCTGAAACAGTTATGCATTCGCAATAAATATTTCAAATTGGCGACTGAAAAACCTAAGGTTTTATTTTCAACCTTTCCCCTCCTCCCCCCTCACCCACCTGTTTATCCCATCACCTACCACACCCTTCTTCCTTCTTCTTCAAACATTTCCTCAAGTTCAAGGAACTCTCGTTCGTCCCTTCTTTTCCCCACCCACCTCACCACCCCGACCACATCTCCTTACTCCTCTCTCTCTCCTATTCGATAGGCGTACGAATTCCGCTGTAGTGGCGGCGTTTTATGCATACGCCTTCGGGTACCCGCCCCGGTTCAAAGGGATCCCTCCGAATGAGCGGTGTTCCGAGTGACGTAGCTTAGATTCGGGCCCGCCTGAATGAGAGGCTGTGCCTCGCGGTGGATGATGGGGCCGGCCTTATTATTACCCGTGGGCGAGGGGTTTGGGGAGGTGAGACAGAGGGGAAGGGAGGGGGGAGATATTTGAAAAAGAAGATGGGGTGCGAGAGAGTTGGTGGGAGGGAATGAGGAAGAGACGAAGGGCTGGTGGGACGAAGGGCCGTAGAATGGGGGAATCGCCGAAGGGGAGGGGGGCTTCAAGGAATAATTTCGTGGAAGTGGGTGGCGAGATGTGAGGAGTGAGAGGAGGAGGGGGGGTGCTGACTTTCGAGAGAAAAGTACCACGCAGGCTCGAAATGAAATCATTTCATTGGTGCCTTCCCTCTCATAATTACTTTTCTCCTCGCCTCACACTATCCCGTCATTGTGTTCTGTCTTTCGCCTCCCGTCTCACCCGACCTCGCCTCTCAGGCTCCTTCTTCCTTGATCCGGAGCAAACTGCTCATTCTTTGAATTCGAGCGGGTAATGAATCACTCTCTCCTTAGGAGTGGATGAGCGTTTTCAATTTGACTTTGTGGATAAGAATGTCTGAAAAAACGTGTTTGTGTACGTTGTTAGATTGTTTTTGTTTTTTTTCTTGCTCCTGAAACGAGCGAGTGACACGTTCGCTTTATCCACTGAATTGATACGCTCTGAGATTCGGTTGAAAACGCATTGGAAAATCGCCGGCTACCCATCATCTTCAACTCGTTATTTATGACGACTTGCAGGGGAAAAAATATAACCGCACAGACGGTCTGGGAATCTTTGAAAAAGGTGTTCAATTGGTTAGATTAATTTTTCAATGTTTGATACGAAGTTTGGCGGAAAACAAGAGGAATATACAAAATAAATCCCTTCAGATCCTGAATTAAAGAAAACGTATAGTTATATTTTATTGCTACATTTTAATGACAAGACTGCTGGCATTAAAAATATCTTGTTATAACAGAAATTTTTAAATACGGTGATTCATAAATAAGACTTTGATTGAATTTAAATATTCCCATATGAACTTTTATAAGCGCTGTAGTGCAGAGAATACTCAACCTTTGGAAGACTAAGCGCTCACCAAACATTCCAAATAGAGAGAGAATTGAGAAATTTAATTAATTAGAACTATTTCTATTTTCTTGAAAAATTTCGTTCGGAAATCATTGTATATTTTGACCTGAGTATTACAGTATCCAGCTGAACTGTTAATATTATCACTTGGTCAAAAAATCATTAAAGAGTACCACTTACATGTTCAATGCCGTTTACGTAAAATTCTTCGAAAAAACTCCCGTATTTATGGCGAAAAAATCATGGCTTTTGCACCACGATAATACACTTTCTCACCGCTTATCCGTAGAATTTTTGCCAAAACGGCACTATAATGATATTTCAGCCTTCATATTTGCCAGACATGACTCCATGTGACTTTTTTCTGTTCCCTTTTGCAAGCATAGAAGAGATTAGAAACGCATTGCTGAGAGAGTTCCAAGCTGCACCAAAGATCGCACTACAGAATTGTCTGGAGGATTGGAAAAAGTTCTGGCACACGTGTATAATATCTATTCGTAATAGGGACTACTTCAAAGGGGAAAGCATTGCTATAGACAAGAAAATAAAGTTCTTTCCAAAAATCCCGAATTTCCGTTATTGTTTTAATAGACCTCGTATTCATTTATGGGTGGGAGTGCATAGAAAGATACGAAGCGTGAAATATTTAATTAGCATTACAGGTGAATAGGATTCAAGGGTTTCATGAAAGATCCACCAGAATTTGTACAGCCCTTTAAGCACCCCACGGAAGCTACATGAATGGGATTGGAAAAACTGAGAAATTATTCTTGTCGCACTAGGGATCGGAAATAAAACCCTGGCTCTCACATTGGAAGGCGCCATCCATAATGCCTGTACCCCACGTTTCGCTTCAATACTTCATCATCCTTGAAATCATTTGAAGCCCATGCGTATTCCTGCCATTTCCAAACCTTTCCGACCTTCCTTTCTTTCTTGCCACTTCACATTCACCTCCCTCTTTCTTTCTTTAACACTCCCCCTCCTCTTCCCAATTCTCCATCTCTCATCCAAGTCTTGGTCACCCGACTCCTCCCATCGCCTCTCGGAATTCTTTTTTTTCATAGCGTCCTGAGAATGAGAGTAGAAGAACAAAATTCTTCACCCCTTTCTCCTCCGCCTTGATACAAAACTCTCGTGAAAAGTAGCCAAACGACTCGTCATTCATAAACGCTCCTCGAAAGATGGGTGTCCAAAGTCTTGAGGCGAATGGAAAAAAAAAGGATGAAAAATCCCAATGCTTGAGTCCTGTGAATTTTTCGATGACCGGAAATTGATCGACCCAAATGATAGCGTTATATCCCTACCCCAGAGGGTGACTATGAAGTGCTTCTTGTTTATTTACATATCCTTCATTAGAATCTGTTTCTCTGTAACATTTATTTTTTAATATTTACCTATTTTCTTTGTCAAACTAAAAGTGAATCAATATATTTATGCGTAACAAATTTGAGTTGGAGTTTCTTGTATATTCTTATAACCGAGTCAATTAGTTCTCAGCATTTAGATGCCCCGAGGGAGGAATAACGGATGTTAGAACGTGTATTTCTCAGCTATCTAAATCATTAGGAATATCTCTAACGTCGAGCACAAAAACTGCCTGAATGTGAACATTGCATTTCGAATTTGCATAATTTTTTTCTCGAACGAAAAGCCTCTGGCTATCTCTCATTCACGAATATTAATTTCCAAATAAAACTACTCAGTAATGAACTCCCAACATACATTTGCTATTCTGCAATACAAATAAATATTAAAAATTTAAATTAAAAAATAATAAAAATTTCCCATTTTTTTAGACTCACGTAACACTCAAAAGGTGTTTGATCAAGGTCCGACCATTTTGAATTGATAACTGTGGAATATTAAAAAATTGAGATCTTTTGGTTGACAAATCACGGGGGAAAATTAAATATTACAATATTGAAAATAACCAATTTCAACATACGATTCTCTAAAAGTTTTAATAATTGATTTCAAACTATTACTGCATTAGAAGTAGGACTCGTTTGAAAATATTGCATTTTCACTTCAATGTAGTGATTTTCAGAAAATATTTTCTTTTTACGCATAACATTCCATTCTAAATAAATGGGATTTTTCAAAATACCAAACAGAAGCATTTAACTTTTTTCTGTTTACTGCTATGCTCCATGCTCAAGACCCAGAAAGAGAGTATGTTCCTTCTTCTCTGGTATTAAATAACTCTGTAAATGGTGTTTCATTTTCATTTTATGGGCCCCCAAGTTGTAAATAAAGAAAACGCTTGCCAAAAAATAGTTTTGTGGAACCGTTCCCACACTCAGTGTTCTGGCCATGATTTGCCATTTAGTGAATAATTGTAAACACAAAGAATCAATGTGGTCGATTATCATCAGACTTAATGTGAGCACAAAACTATCTTTGAAACGGTTCTTCACTTTATACATGTAATAATTAAAACATATCATGGAAAATAATTGATGTTTTTTTCTACTTGGGTAAAAAGTATAAAATTATGTATAACTCACTCTGTACACAATTGCAATACTTATACTATTGCAAAGCATAGCCTATTCTCCTACAAAGTGGAAATGCTCATGTCATTTATATTGGTTTTACTGACAAAGGGTGGAAAATATATTGTCAGTTATTGCGCATATATTTTAGTCAAATTATCATTATTTCGTCGCTAGCACGTCATATTTAAGTAAAATAGGAAACTTTATATAGCATTATCAAATTTAGTTGTAATATAGTCAAATTATCATTAGTAAAATTATCAATTGTTTAAGTCTTTACAGAAAACTTTTCTAAGAGAAGGGTATATCAAACGAGACCATAAACGCCTATTTTAAACTACTTTCCCTCTAACTCTTATATTCTTAATTTCCTCAAATGAGTTCTTCTCAAATCCTCCAAAAAGTACTTGTTCAGCGAAATCAGTTTGCCGGTGCCCATGTGGTGACTGCCTGGGAGTCGAATAATACTTATTTCTATCATCTAGTCGCGCAGAGCTATTCCAGGTTGCTGACCATCGTAACGGTCCTTAGACCAAGTTTATGTTCAGAGTAATGGACCAAGAATAAACCAAAAATCATTTCCAGTAGGATGCGTGAGGTGTTCTGTTATAATTGTAGTTGCACCGAAGGCATCAGGCATGGATTTCTTTTGTGCTCAATCTATACGAAGCAAGCTAGACAGATTTTACAATTGATCTTGCCTCTTTATTGTGAAAAAAATAATAACGCTCTCAGAAACTATTAGTAGCTATAGTTTACTATATATAGGAATTATCCCGAGGTGAACTGGCCTTAAAAACTCATATGTTTAGTCAAAAAGAGTAATGCAACTAAAAGATGTTTATCTGTTTTGTTCATCGGCGCTAAGGGATGTTCCATCAGGAAACTTGAGAGACGAACCAGCGGGAGACGTTTAGATATCAGCAAAGGAAAAGTGGTTAGTAAAATTCAAGCTAGATAAATCACTGTAATACTAAAAATAGTTGATTTTATAATTCTACAGACCTTAGGCTCAATTCTTGTCAAACTAGCCCGAACAATCCAATATGTATGACAGGATCAAACATGCTCCTTGCCATCAATATAATATGTTACTGTCCAATTTTACAATTTATGATTTACCTATAAACTTTAAACTCAAGGGTTTCTAACTTCGACTGAATCAAAATACATGAACGAGTACATATATATATATATATATATATATATATATATATATATATATATATATATATATATATATATATATATATATATAAGCCGACATCTTTGAGAAGCAAATGATAGACATTCTTTCATAAATAAATGAACATTAATCTTTCAATTCAACTGTATTTCAATTACTTTTCTTGCTCATAAGTCTAAGGCTATATTTTGCCTTTTTGTTTCATGCCTTTATGTACCCTTTTTATTAATGTACTTTTCATCGTTTTATTTTGCTTCACACATCCTTTTCAGATTTTATCTGCAGTTGGCCAAGGGGATAATTTCAGCGAGTACAAATATTTTTTACAGTATATTTAAATTGCTTTTAATGAATATGAAACGGTTTCATAACCTGGTTGAAATCATAATTTCAATGTAGTCCATTTGCCAAGGTTTTTTTTTCGAGAGGACTCATTAAGTTTTTTCGTCCAATAGATGGAACCCTTGTATATAGAGCCTTGATAGATGTTCTCCCTATCAGCTCCTTATATCTTGATATCTTAATTTCAGCTAAAAGGAACTGCTTTAACCTCCGCTGATAGGAGTGATTGATATCTCTCTTAATGTGACTCAAATCGGTTTTTTTAAAACTCTTAATGCAGTTATATGGGTTATTTTGCAATTAGTAATCAATCAAATTCGATAAAAAATATTGAGCGGATATAATATGGTTTAATATTAAAATATAACTTATTTAAACCATTTACGCATTGAATACATAGTCTCCAGAATTATCAACATTTAGTTAAATATAGTTACTAACTGTTTCTTGTTTAACTACTTATATTTCTAGTTTAGCTTCTAATATACTTATAATTATTTTATACCTAATTGAAGCGTAAAGAAAAGGCTGTAGTTTTTGAGTTGACCCAAAAAGGAAACAATTTTAACAACAATTCATTATTATTTTAATCGGTCTCAATGTTCACTCAATAATCTCACGGAATCTTACAATATCTGATTAAGTCTAGCTCAACTTAGGTATCATTTAAAAAATTCGCTTTCTGAATATTAAATTTCCCGTCACTAACACTATTATTACTGCTAATGTTCTCAGTACTCAGGGAAGCGCTGACTGATCGATAATTAATCATGAAGACAAACAGCCTAACGTAAAAGAAGTTTTGGAGATGAAGAATTTATATCAACTTGGCGCAATAAAAACTAAATGATATTTTCGTCGGTGGAAAAAACTATTCCTGCTAAATACGAACGATAAAGAATTCCGATCTCCTTACGATAAGAATATAAACTTATAAAATCCCTTAAGGAATAATCTTATCTAATAGGTAGCTGATGAAAAATAATTTAAATAAACGCAAAAAGTATAGCAATATACAATTTAATACAAGTTGCAACATGAGTAATGCAAATGATTCGTAATGCAAACCAAAGTAATAATTAAAGTCTGACCAAAGTAATGATCTAAGTGGCTGAGAAAACTCTTATGTAGAAAACGTGAGACAAGATTCGATAGAGAAATGGAAGAAAGATAATGTTTTGTTGCTGAATCTAATGGGAAGAAATAAATTTACTGATAACGCCTGTCAAGATAGGAGTCACGTGGGTGCGCAGTGGGACGGAATTCTCTTTTTAGGAACGACCTTTCCTCAACTTCCCTTTTGACCCTCAGCGGCTTCGACTGCCGGAGCAACACGCTTCTCCCCTGCCCACCATTCAGCTCCACGCCCCTCCCGCCCACACCCACACTCGGGGCTCATCATTGACGCACTCGCTCCCCAATCACGGCGGGAGCAGCAGCGAGATAGAGCGAGCGAGAGATGTGATTGCCAACGACCTCATTCGTAAACGGAAAGCGCGGCAATTTGGTCATTCCTTTCGAAGAGGGAATAACAAAACAGAGCTTTGCCAATTCGGACTTCATTCCAATATTTTGGAGATATAGCATCATCAACCTCTTTTTTTCAGAAAGAATATGATATCGAGTCCCAATTCTCAACAGCATCAATGATGAAGCAATTTATCGGACAAATGAACCTTGTGCACGAGTACCTTCCACCAAACTTAAGTTCTTGTTCTGTTAACAGAGTCGCAAATTGGCAGCTTTGGTGATCACATTTTTTTTCGGCATTTTGAAGTTACGGATTTGTATACCTTTTGAAATGTACTTTTTTCTTAGCACATGCTGCGTGACGCTGTCTATTATAATATGGGAATTTGCCTCGAAAGCAGAAACTGAGCATTGCATTATGGTTAACGGATTTTCTAAAAGTACAATATGAATCTGATCATTCTGAACCATAGTATCAAAATATTCATGCACTTTTTAGAAAAGAGTTTTGGGTATATTATAGACTTTAAAAAATAAACCTTTAAGTGACGCCATTCGCCAACGTCCTCGGCGCATGAAACATCAATTATCAAATTTCAAGAAACTGTAACAGTAACTTTAACGGAGTCACCCGCTATGTGTGCATTATAATGCAACCATTTCAGAGAGTAAAAATCATTCGCCTTGACCGGGAGTGTAAGAGGACGTCTCGGTAGCTTAATTGGTTAAAGCACTCGGCCGGATATCGAGGGATCCGGGTTCGAATCCCGGTCAAGGCGAATGATTTTTACTCTCTGAAATGGTTGCATTATAATGCACACATAGCGGGTGACTCCGTTAAAGTTACTGTTACAGTTTCTTGAAATTTGTCTAAGGTATGAACAGCCTAAGTGTTTGAAATTGGCTTTATTAACATCGTGGACTGTGGCGCGTCGCGCACGACTACGAATGCTTGTGACATTGTATGTACGGTATTTCGTCATAACATCTTGTTCCTTTAAAGCCCCCAAAATTTCAGAGTGTAAGAGGACGTCTCGGTAGCTTAATTGGTTAAAGCACTCGGCCGGATATCGAGGGATCCGGGTTCGAATCCCGGTCAAGGCGAATGATTTTTACTCTCTGAAATGGTTGCATTAATTATCAACTTCCCGATTTTAATCAACTGCAGTTGATTGACCTCACATTAATTCGAACCTACGGATTTCTAAATTCACGGATTCGGCATAGGAAGTCAAGGTCCCTTCACTTTGTCGCATGCGGTCTACAAGTAAACTTGTATTACGCACCGTAGCATGGTCTATGGTTTAGTAGAAAACACTAATTAGCGTAATCCGGAATATGAACCCCCTGACATCCCGGTAAGCTGTCGATAACTTGACCAAATAGGGTACTACGCTAGTGAAAAATCGTTTCCCATTTATCAAATGGTAATCTGAGAGGAGTAACATCAGTTTTCAACCCGAAACGATTCATGAAATCGCGTCTTTACCCATGTGATCCACGACAGCAAAGTCCTCCTTAAAGGCAAGGTTGTTGGATCCAACGAATTCTTGCGCCCTTTTCAAGTTCAAGTCAAGTCACGTCTAATAGTTGGTAGTGAAGAGGCTTTTACATGAGGGGGACGAAGCGGAGAGTATCTGGGGAGAGATGTGAAAAGAGGCGCTTCACGTGATTTCCTTCCGAATCATTCCTTTTTGCTCCCATTCCACTGTACCGCGTGGGTTCCCCTCGCCTCTAAAACCCTCTGCGGACACCCACGGGAGCAACTGGTGACGCCGCGAGGGTGTGGGGATCTTATGTGGGTGTGGAGTAATATTATTTTTGTATTTCGGCATGGGAACTCCTTCCCATGGAGCGGAGTGGAGCGGGGCAAACAAGGGACGCGGTGGATTGTGGGGAGGTTGGATCAAGGCTCGACATTTTTTTCCTGAGTGTGGTCGCGTGGAAGAGGGTAGGGGAGCAAGGTGTGAAAACTGTGAGTAGGTGGATACTTCGGAAATGGAAACCTCTTAAGGAGGGCCAAATAAAAAGTTAGGCGAGAGACGAGCATTCGGAGAGGACGTTTCTGATCGGGTTTGAACCCATTCTTTCAGACGAAAATTATCAAGGTAAGAATTTAAAAAAGAGCGCACGCATTTGTCAATAATTTTGTCATAAGGAAGGTAAATGGATAATAAACAAGTGATGACACTTGATCGATGGACATGAGAAAAAGAAAAAATAAATGGTCAATATAAGGAATAATAAATATTCCGATATAGGTGCTATTTTTCTAGGATGAGGACCTATTGGGAGATTCTATGGCGGATATTAACTCATCTCAATTCCCTCTCGTGAAGCGTATTTGTTGGTACTGTATCCGAATCGATGAAAATATATGAAAATACCCATTCTGAATAATAATTCCACAGATTATTCCGAATTAAGAAATTTAAATATTTACACAAATATAAAAAATGTTGGGTTCACAGAATTCAATATTATTCCTTAAGATTCTCAAATGACTGAATTCCATACGTTTTTGCCTCGTAAAATATCAATTAGAAATTGATGTTTTACGAGGTATATTCATAACTCATATTTGAAACTCTTACAGAAGGGGTTTAACTCTGGTGAGTAATTATCTACCTTACCTCCATGAAATATTAAAATCTTTCTCTGATTATCCTTCAACGTTCAAAGTATGAATTTTAATCAATTCAATCCTTAACCAAATTGGCACGCTTAAAGCAGCAAAAAACTTACAAAAACTATCCTAAACAGTTCTCTTATTTTTATCTGCTTTAGGTGATCAAATTTTTGCTCATAGCTGTGGAAATTAAAATGAATGGGAGGTGGACGCAACTAGAGGGTGTAGTTTTGGACAGTACATCGAGTAAAAACCTGTTCCCTCCTACCTCAGACTAATTCATTGAGTTATTCCGCGCCCACAGCCGTACCCAAGAGAACGTGTGGGGCCCGGAGTCAGGTAAGGAAATCAGAGTCCTTGGTGAAGAAGATTCGTGGAGTGCTGATAACTTCTTATATTTCTTATAGGGCTCTCGGATGACTTGAGCAGGGATAACTCCAGTAAAAAGCTGCACTAATAAATGCTTTGCATTGTTACCCCAACTGGATATTAGGTAAAATCTATTTTATAGATATTAGTCTATTTGTGAAGAAATAAACAGAAGGTTTGAGACTTTTTCACAGGAAATTGAAAATCTATCTCTAGTTGAGAATTTTTAGTCAATTCATTGAGCTTATTTCCCCCAAATGCCCCCATTCTCAACAATTCATTATAACTTATAAATTATGTTTGCAGGCTAAACAAGATATGTTCTTATTTTCAGTAACAGATTAGTACAAATCTACAAGAGAAGAAATAAATAAGGCATGATGAATTTGTTATTAATGTTACTTCAGATTTTCATAGGGATTATTGTAATTTTAATTTGAATTTTTTTGGGAAACAACATGCTACAAAGACATAATTCGTTGTCTCGGGCGTGACTTCATGGAATCGACTTAACATAATGAAAAGAGAAACTTTATTATTCCACATAGATTTATTAGACGGACCTCCAATGCAGCAAAGATTATAGGAAATTGGTAAGTGAAATATAAATATTCATTAAAAAATGAAATGTCTTTGTAGCATAATGAAAAGAGAAACTTTATAATTCCACATAGATTTATTAGACGGACGACCCAGGTTTCGACGTGGCACGTCATCATCAGGTACTTTTTGCAAAGAAGACAGAGAATATATATTCTCTGTCTGTAATTGTAAGTAAGTCCTTGAAGTCAGACTCCAAGGGTTCCTGACAAGATTACGCAGCTCTCAAATGTTAGTCTAAGATATGTTTTGAGCGAAAAGGTAATAAGAAAATAATTAATCTGTTAACCGATGCACCGTTTGGCTCGGCATACGGCATATTTTGTATGTAAAATTCTAAAAATATAATGAATAAATGAAAATTTTCCAGTTAATATGCCCCGCATTTCTGTGGGTTCGGATTCTGCCGGAGGTGTATGATCGTACATATTTTGATTTTCGATTGTCCCAATCCCTAAATGCAAGTATACTTCGCATTGCCTGATCACGATTTTTCGTGTGGAACAGGGTGGGAAGTTATCTTAGCCATCGGACAACCTAAAATTCAATGAACTTTAGCACAAACAGTTAACGAACATGAGCATGAAAAAATCCTGTGTGATTAACCAACTTTTCTAATGCTCTTGCATGAAAACATTCCCACTGCAATGGTTCATGCTCATCGTTAGTCGCCTGGCAACATGAAGGTGGAGGATTTGAGACCCGTCTCTAAGATTTTACCCCATGTTTAATTTGGATCCATCAATATTTATCGTGGCATCTATTATCTAAATGATTATTTTGATGATAGGGTGACTAATAACAAGAAACGGCGGTAGTTGGAATATGTCAAAGGTGAAACGACATATTGCTTAAGTATTGGGTTTAACCTCCTGGACTCTGGCGCTTCGCACACGATTATGAATGCCAGTGACATTTTGCGTATGTAGGTACGCTATTTCGTCACATACCATTCCTTTAAAAAGCTCCTAAAATTTCGGAGTGTAAGAGGACACTGAAACACTCGGCCGTACATCGAGGGATCAGGGTCTAAATCCCGATCAAGGTTGTAAATAAATAGATTCAAAGACTCTTTGATCAATGTATCGCATCAACTTCGATGCCTGTTTTAAATTAGATACAAAAGGAAGACATCGGTTTACTTCAAGCAGGAGCATATTTTTTTTGTTCCTTCAAAATATACGTAAAACAACCAAAGGCCATATCGGAAGGTAAAAATGAGACATTGACCCTCCGCCAATGTAGCCTCTACGCACGGTGCTACCGGCATTAGTCTCAATGACTTATTCTCAACTTCCTTTTTTCATAACTCTTGGAGATTCCTACCCTCCAGCTATACTCAAAATCATCCTCCCGCGATACACGTACCCTCCTGTAGCATCGTTCGAAAGGCATCCCCAAACGATAGCTGTATTATGATCACCTGTTTCCTCCGTCTCAAGAGTCTCATTGCCTCCGTTCTGCCTCCACGCTACCCAGCTTGCTTCGAAAATTATAACTCTCTCGCGCTATCGCAGTGAAAAGTAGGGACTTTACCACTGCTTCAAAGTTTTTGGCTGGTTGGAGCTTCTTAGAAATCGAAACCTCAGTTCGTTTACAGCGCACGTTCTTGCAATAAAAATAATTCTGGTATTCCTTGAAGCTACGTGCTCATTCTTTGGAGATCTTAGATCGCCATCATCCGATTTATTGCGTAAATTTCTTCCCATTCAACCCGTACAGGAGTAATCTTTCTGCTACTTTTTCTGCAGTTTCGGAATTCCAAATTCTTAACTCTTTTTCACATAATTTCCACACATTACCAGGAGGTTTTTCTTGGTGAGAATGCATTATTGAGAGAAGATTTAGGTAAATGATATAGGACATGTCTTTATGTGAACAGAACGAATACTTCTATTCCTGTGTATTTCGCAATAGAATTATAATATCTCATGCACTGTTACAGGAGCAGCATATTCCAGTGGCATATCTAAATGATCCGTGACATATTATACGAATAATATTTTAGTTTTTTTTTCATCTCAATAGTTTCAGCCTCAACTTTGTGGAAGTTCATTTTAATAAATGAAAGTAGAAAAACTTTGTTCCAATCCACCACTTTATTTTCGATACTACTAGTTTCGACGCTACGGCGTCATCCTCAGGTACCTGAGGATGACGCCGTAGCGTCGAAACTAGTAGTATCGAAAATAAAGTGGTGGATTGTAACAAAGTTTTTCTACTTTCATTTATTAATATTTTAGTTTATAACCCTCTCGCGTAAACGTTTTTTACGCCAACTTTTCTCAGATATCATGCATCATCAACGACAGTTATTCATTGATTTAAGACATGAACTAGAGATTTGTTGCCTGCAGCTATACGTATATTTTGTCCCTTCTATACCACATTCATCACATATAGCATTATCTGCCATACGCATTCTACTAATAGTTCTGTCGTTTATCCACCAATATATTCTTCTGTCATTTTATCGATATTTAGCCGATTGCCATTCCTTATAATACAACTAATGGGATATTTCTGCTCCTGGTGTTGTGAGCTGAATTCTCTCTTCTCTTTCCTTCGCAGAAGTTATGGTACAAAACCGAGGATAGAAACTATAAATATAAATAATCAAATGTTAATCCAATAAGCGCCAGTGTGAAATATATCTTTAAAGTTATCCTTAAAATATTAAAGAATATCATGTATTTTCCATTTTATTCCTATGTAGCACATATTACACATCAAACGTGCTTCTGAAAAAAGAGGCTCCGTTAATAAAAATTGAAAATGAGGCATTATTTTAAAAAAAATTGCCCGTTTTCTGATGCTCAGTATATCTCTTCTTAACAATATATTCACGAAATAGAGTGGAAAGAAAATGAATCGCTGCTCAACGTCATGCAAAGACACGATCAATTAATATCACTCTGATTGGTATTACCATTCATTGTATCTTTTACCTTCACCGTGGTGTTATCCAATCAAATTTATTGCTTAATTAATTAGTTTCTTTTACCCGTATTCACCCGTTTATTGTATATTCAATTTTTGAGTAACAGTTGTTAAAGTCTTTTATCTCATTTTTTTCAAGGAAATAGTAGGACGAAATAAATGCCTGGTTATTTACTTACGCCATGACCTATTCTATTCATGTCGAAACTAGCTTGATTTTCTAGTTCACAAACTTATTGTAATGGTTGAATGATAGAAATATGCGTACGGGATACTGGCGTTACGCGTAGGTGTCACGTAAATATTAAGCACGAAACAAAACGCCTTATTGTTGATGCATTTGAAAAGATAAGAAAAAACGCGAGAAGGGTAAAGGAATGGGAAGATAAATAAGGCATGGATGTTGGTAGTGAAGGAGGGGACCAAGGAACCAAAACATTCGCCCTTCAAGAAAAATGCAACTTGTGAGCACTGACATACGTGAGTGCAATATATATAATGACATACATATATATATATATATACACACACACATACATATGTATTCTTATGCATATGTATAAATGTGTGTGTATAGCGTAGAGGATTTTCGGCGGTACCACAATCAGATACGGTGATAGCGGAATAACAGTTCCCCGCTCCCAGTATCTCAATCGGCGCTCACGGTGTGCCCTTACCGAAAACGACCATTTATTCACGAGCGAAGGCTGTGGTGGAGGGGGAGAAAAATGGATTCCGGGTCCAGGCCCACTCGAGGGCACTAAGAGGAGGATCGAGGGAATGAAGGTGGGGAAGGCTAATTTCTTTCTCTTTCTCTCTACCTCTCCCCCTCCCATATTTCCTACCGGCCATCATCGTCCCCATTCCCTCCTGCCCACACCCATTACGGAGAGACGCGAGAGATCACAAGCACGAGCTCCCTCCCGGATCCCTCAACCACCCCGCCCTCGGTCCAACGTGCTCGTTGCCTTCCCCCTGCTACCGACCCGACGTTACATGGGCAGCAGTGGGCACACAATCGAATGCGATCGGCGGCCGCCCGCCCCCGGAGGCACATTGTAACAATCCAAAAAGAGTCGGCGAGGAGAGATTCCATATCCCTTCTGCTCACTCAGTTGTTTTTCTCACGCTACTCTTTTGGCCTCCTCCTCAGCCTCCCCTTTTTATCGCTCTATCCTCGTTATCCCTACCTCCTGATCGCACTTGCCTCAATCCCCTCCCTCCTCCCCGCCTAACCCTCTTTTCCCTCCCCCTCAAACCTCTTCCACCGTCATTATTTTTTAATTCCACCTTTTATGAACTGTTAGAGCGAGTATTTTCCCCACATACGCTCTCGTTTCCGCACGACATCGCCTCCACTTCGGGGTCACTTTTGAACTTTCCTCTTATGATGAAAACCCTGGATTGGAGAAATCAATCGACAAAGAGAGCGATTAAAACTTGAATTAAAAGGTCTAGTTACGTTTGCAAAATTTTTCTGGAGTTTGATCATCTGGAAAACGTCCTAAATGCCAACAGCTTAACATGTATACCCATGACATGATTCATTGTGAAGTCTATATAGTATGGATCTGGGAATCAAAAGTGCGACTCCACATTTTCCTTTAACCTTCGTAATATTTGTTTTGCAGTTCAGCATACGTCCGTCCTCGATTCGTTTGCAGAAACAGCTATTAGGAATGTATAATTAAATTTTTCATTTGATGTACAATATCTGTTTAAGTTTTTAAATATTCTTACCTACTAGATTTCCCCATCACAGATCTAGAATAGAAAAAACAATTCTTCCATTTTATCGCATCCTTCTCGGACGGACAAACAAAATTAATCCAGGGTAATGGGTCTATAATAGGCCAAAATTAATATATGGTGATCGTTGGTTCAAATGAATAATTTCCATAGCTTTTATAAAGTAATGTCAAGAGAAAACAAAATTAATCAACTAATAGGATTCTTCTTCATAATTTATAAATATTCTATTTCATCGCTACACCAAACAAATGCTGATTGTGAATGTACTATGCTGCAAATGAAAGTATTTTTTTAAAATTTGAATTATTTATTTAGAGATATGGATGCTATGAAAGATAAAAATGAGGCAGAAAAGGATATTCGGTCCTTAAATTTTTATTGTGATCAAGAGTAAAGTTTATCAAATCACACATCGTATAAGCATACTGATTTACATAACATGTTTATCGTATTTATTATGCAAAATATCATAAAATTTATAGAACCGGTGTATCAAGTTTAAGAGGGGTCCACCATTATTTACTTAGGGGGTGATAAAAGAATTAATGCCACAAAAAGTTAATTTTTCCCCCCCAAGACTTTCCGTGATTTCATTCATTCCCTCGGGACATCACTGAAAAACTGAGACGGACTAAAATGTAATCAGATGTATCGGAGTGAATTAAAATTAAATAAAAAGTCAGAATAAAGCAGGATACTTAAAGATATTAAAGAAGATATTTAGGGATGATTACTGATTGTATCAAAAGTTAATGTGCAGGTGTCTATGATATAAGGCGCCAGATTTCTGGAAAATATATGAGTTTGTTGTAGTGTCCTGAATGGTTTCGTTATCCGAAATACACCTAGGAGTGTACGACATGTCTTAAGCCATGGTGTTAAGTTTCCTTCTCGTACAAAACTCTTGTGGTGAGGAATAAATTACCTAAAAATTACTTATTTGATCACAATCTGTACAAGATTTATGTCTTATTTACTTTCTTAGGTAGCCTTGTCCCTTAGTGGAAATTACAGCGAATTCATAAGTTGAACACTCTTTTACCTTTGAGTAAAGTGCATCATTTTATGGGCTTTCTATGAGTAGAAGAGTAGGGATTGTTCAATAATTAATCGGCAGTCAGACTTCTATTTAATTAATCGACTCTCATTGGGCTAAATATTTTTTAATATTTTTAACAAATCATCTCTGCGAAATAATTATCCATTAATTTTGCAAACAGACTAGATTTTGTGTCCAATAATTTTACACTCTCACTTTTCCTCAATTCTTCTGATTTTCTGTATGTATTTTCTGATGTGAGGGTATATATGGGGCATCTTCGGTTTGGCCAAAAAAAATTGGCTGGCTCTAAATAATAGTGTTATTCCTTTTGTGCATAAAATTATATCATTCTTCATCAATACTTTACTTTTAATACTCAATCATAGGTCATGGAGTATATAGATTTTCATTTGATAATTTGGTTTTTCTGATATTATTATTTAAAAACTACAAAAGAATATTTTATATCCATAAAAACTAGTCAATGCTCCATGATTTTATTTGTTGAACATATTGTTTGATGCCTTTAAAAAACCCTCTCACTAACAACTACGTGTATATTATCATATTTACTCTACCATACATACTCTACCTATTTACATCTACCTACATTGTCATATAGGCACTAAAAATTAAAAACTTGGTTGCCAATATCATATTTTTTATTTATATTTCTACCTTTGATTAAAATACTTCAAGCAATATTAATAAACTCAGCGGTTTCATTATCATCTTGTAAATGATTCAAATGATTTCGTGATATATTCTGTAATATGATGTAAGGGTCCTTGGGCTGTAGCTCCTTCAGGTAGGGTACCGCACCAGGAATGATTTTCTCGGTGAAAAGAAAGCAACCATTGTTTGCATTATTTTAATGTCCAAATCATCAGCATGACTGATCTCCAGACTACTGCCTCATGACATACTGGCTATTATACAAATATTTTAAAATGTTCTTATAATCACTGCTATTCATGTCTTTAGTACACAATCATAGGGCTGTTGACTTAATATTTTCCTGGACCCATGGCCTAGAGATCAGGAGGAAAATCACATAGGGCTTGAGGTTAAGTTCGGAGACAAAAGATTTCTAGAAGCAATGCATGTTCCGATCCTCAATTCAATACACTAAGGTCTAGTAACCTGTGGTGCTCAAGATTTAATACCTTCGTTGTTAAATTCATATTTACGGTGCTCATTGATGGATCTGGATATTTCCCTCCCTCGTAACCCCTAAAGGATGTGACAACTAATTGGTTTAGGTAGGCAGTCAAAAAATTACCGAGCAAAATTTTTCGTGATACCTTTTTGTCTAAGATCGTTTCAAAAACCTGAAATTATAGAATTTAGTTTAAACCCCACGATTTAGATTTTATTTTACGTGACGGCAATTCTTAAAGAAAGCACGACAAGGAAAATTGGTATTAGGGTTTTAAATATTTAAGGAGAGAGTGAGGAGATGAAAAGAAATGAAAAAAATATCGCATGAAGGAAAATTCTCCAATAAGGTTGTATAAAATAAAAAAGTATAATTTCTCTTGAAGGTAGATGATATTTAATTAGCTTTGATGAACCACAAAATACAGATTGAACAGAAGCAACAGAAGCACTCAGTAGACGATCTGACATTAGTACAATAAAAGCCAAGACGAGGGAGGCAGGGAATAAAAATCCCTCCCATTTTATTTCTTCGCTGACCAAAAAAAGAACACTTTTTTCACTGCTCTCATTCAATGGCAGTCATCTTCTATAAGTCGAAAGCGTCCATTGATGGTTTTATTGCCACTACCTTTTATTTATTTTTTCCTCGTTCACGTCTTTTCACTCAGTGTCGGAGTGAAATGAGGACCTGGTGAGATAGGTTACTGTCTTTCTGGCATCGGTCGCATACATTCAGTCTTCTCCCCCCCCCCACCACGCTGCGGACATACTACCCCTGCCCTGGTAAGACTTTCCTTAGCTGCTCCCTCACCCTCCTTTGATGGAGCAGTTTGGACGGGGTTAGGGGATCGGCGAAAACCTACATCCCCCTGCAACTTTTAAAAACTCACGCGGATACATTCCCTTAATTACACCACTCTTCACGGGCTGAAATAAAACTAAATGATGATTAAAAATATAGATAAAAAAGGAGGATCCTTGCTTAACATGCGCGTTTGAAGGTGTGAAGTGGCTTCGGGAGGGAAGGTAGGGCTACATCCATACTTAATGGCACTACGATCACTGTTAAAAAACTATGGATGAGATCCACGGAATTTTTAAGATAGGAACGTAAAGACCGGCGGGTCGTCAAGCGTATTAGGCCAGAAGCTAAGGCTTCTACTAATTTATGAGGAGTAATACGGAATAAGTATGTTAACATGGTTGCTAACTTTAATGGTGGACGAATCTTACAGAATTATACACAATTTGAGAGACAAAAATCAAATATACTACAGGAATTACAATTGAATGGATGCTGAAACACTTCCCTACCGCGGAACATCTGCAAATGGCAACAGTAAAACCATCTTTCGTTTCGCACCCAGTCCTCTTAATTTTTTCTAAACATCCGAGGCGTGATTTTTTGGTACTATAGTGATGATCACGGGATATTTTACGAGTATTTCTCATTTACATTGACGTGAAAACCTGAAAGCCAAGAGCAAGTTGTACGTATTGCAGGGGGGAATATCCACACCGGTTATTCACACTGCGCAAAAAGCAGTGGTCACGTACAATAAAGTACGAGGACAATTAATAGGTGCCGATTAAATAAACCAGAGGAGTCGGGGGAATGGATTCTGAAAATACACTATATTTACTAAGGCACGCTAAGGACTGGTAGATTACTCATCATTATATGACGTTACTTGCTTGTGTACATAATATTTCTGTCATACTTATAATTTCCAATCATTAACTCCATTGCTCTTTTATTTTTGTACTCGGATTTTAAAATCAGATACTTTTTAAAGCACCTGGGGAGACCATTTCAAGGTTAGTGTCACTTTAAAAACATTACTGGGAACAAAAAGGGAAAATCTCTACATTATATATTGCCAGATAGTATATATAAGGTAATCTACTACTCTACGTCAGGTCTCTCTTCATCTCGCCAGATAATATGATGAAGCCAATAATGAAAATAGTTCTGGAACTAGGGGCTCGGTCTACAGCGCCGAGTGTCGTGCCCTGCAAAAAAAAAGGCGGCAAAACCTCCGCGTCCGTCATCACACGAAATCCTTGCACAGACGAGATTATGGAAGCAGAAAATAAGGACCCGAGGATGAATGCCACGGTAAAAATAGGAACTTGGAAAATTAGATCAATTCTAAAGAGAGGAAAGTTGGAAAACTGTAGGAGAGCTGAGAGCTGGAAGGCTGAAATGATGTAGACATTAATATAAGGAGCAGATGGAAAGATAGCAGAGATAGTTGAAGTGAGAGTAACAGAGTGATGCACAATGAGGAGGTGGAGAGAAACTTGGGTTAGCCAGATTAATGAATAGGAAACAAGGGAGATAATGGGACGTGGTTCAGGCGAATGACATTACATATTAGTAGAAATAAGAGTAGTACCGGTCCAACGGTATACTCCGCCAAGAAGTTAAAGGGAGCAAGAAGTACATAGTGATAAGTTAGACGAAATTATTTAAAGTATACCTGGAATATGCGATAAGATAATGATAGGGGAACTGGGAATAATATAGGAATTCGGTGGTAGTTGGAACATAGAGTAGGAAGAAGGATAGGAGAGTGCGGTTTAGGAAGATGGAATGACCGCCAGACAACTGTAGAGTTTTTCCCGAGAAAGAGCTTAATTATTACTAACACTTGTTTAAACATTACAATAGGCATGAGTATTAATGGAAAACGCCATGGGGTAGAGGGAGATAAAGGTTAGATAATATTACGGTTTCGTGAAGACTTAGATATCCAACTCAACAGCTTCCCAGGAAACGGATGTGGTTTTGGGTCATAATTTAGTTCTCAGGAAGTGTAATGTTCAATTTTAGAAATTGATAATAGGAAGGAGAATAATAAAATGGAAAGAGGCAGATGTAATTCGAGCAGAAAGGAAGTACCAGAACACAGTAATATTTTGAAGAAGTTTAAGGAGTACAGAGAGGTACCCAGGAAGAAAGATGGGCTGTCTTAGACAAAAATAAAAAAACAGTAAATGAAACAACATAAATGGCGAAAAGAAAAAGAATCACAAAGGCATTGATATGTATTAGATTTGAGTAGGAAGATAGATGAAAGAAGAAAATCGAGGAATATGAACACAGAGATGAAATTACAAAGAAATAATAAACTGAGGAAAGAAACTAATTAGTTAAAGGAAACGTAGTGGAATGATCACTGCAAGGATATAGAAAGAACAAAGAGCCCTTTCCCTCAAATAAAGCTCCATATAATATCGTAAGTCAAGGAACTGGAAGGATTTAAGAAAGATCCGTCCATATTATTAGGGATGAAAAGTTGAACATATTAATGGAAGCTGGAGACGTTCTGACATGATGGAAAGGATATATAGTGAAACTATAAGCTGAAAACAATACCAGTGATTAGAGAAGGAATATGACGTCGATAACATAGGGCCAGGACTTTACTGAGAGGTATAAGAAATGCTAAAGGAAATAAAATTCCTGAAGGAATAAATAACACGTGCGGAACTGCAGAGCATAACGCAAGCAACAGTTAAGCGAGATCCGCGAAATCTCAACCAACACTAATTCTTGGTTCTTTGATTGTCCTTTTTCTTTATGGATCTCCATCCTTTGGGTACCGCATCACCCGCATTCATTCAACCCTATCAGAATAAATCAGTGGCATTTTTGGAGTCAAAACATTTGCACCGAAGATGGAATTGCATAACTCTGTCCCGGGGCGTTTGTGCATGAATTTTCATATGATTTGAAGTCTGTAGGAAAGCTCCCTGTTTGTGGTCACACTGGTTGGATCCCTGGACTCTGAATTGTGTCGCACGAAACATCTCATTAGACTGTCCGCAAACACTCTCTTTCTATCTATCATTCAAATCACAGGTTTTAATCCGATTAAATCATGTGGGAGATATGTTAGAAACATGCTATTTACCAAAGTTAATCTTGGGTTAACGAAACATCAATTTCACCAAAGCAGACAAACTGTAGGTACGTGAGCGATCAGGTCCAATACAATACCGTCAAATACCGTCA
Source organism: Hetaerina titia (assembly GCA_037158775.1). Taxonomy (NCBI): domain Eukaryota; kingdom Metazoa; phylum Arthropoda; class Insecta; order Odonata; family Calopterygidae; genus Hetaerina; species Hetaerina titia. The sequence goes on from CM073771.1 coordinate 52,618,227, forward strand.
ACTGCAGTGATTGGACAGGAATTATCACCAAAAATCGAAAAAAGCATGGTAATACGAAAATAAATATTAGATATCAATGCTCAATTGAGTACTCCTGCGGTTCCACTGAAGAAGAATCTATTGAGCATTGCATTCTGAGGCTTCCACTATGCGACATACAAATCTAGTATATTTCAACTTTATGAATATTTTAAACTAAAAGAGGTGGTGAATGGGATATTTTAATAAATATTTCATAATTAAACGTTTACAAAACGAAACCCGGAAATTCGATAAAAGCAAATATTTCCATAAATTAAGAGTAATTTTGGTTTCTTGTATTTCTGCCGTATAAGTCGTTTCGATGAAAATAATTATAAGTTCCACAACTATAGGTACGGTAATGGCATGAATTAAATGGTCCAACCCTAAGCAATGAGCTATATAAGTAAATTTTTATAACGGATTAATATTTCATTTTATTCATAATCTCAATTTCCACATATCTTACTCCTGATGATGTTTTTATGCTGTAGTTTACATACTGTAGTTTTCATACTGCATTGTCAAATCTCCCTCAGATATGAGCCACTATTTGACTCATTCGCTTTACCCTCCAACCTTTACCTTCGAATCCTTTCATTTTCTCTGCGATCACTGTAACTCGTTGGAAAAAAGCAATCACCACACATCAACACAGTATTACCTCAAATGAACCTCCGTAGGTCCGGTTATCCACATCAATCTCACGGGTTCTTTATTCTATTATCCCCCTATCGATCTCCCCGCTTCCTCTTTCCCGCACGCGGATTCTAAAAATGGAAAAAAAACGATGAATAAACTCATTTATGTGGGAATGGATTCATTTCAAATCAATCGCTAAACGTTTTACCCTTTTATTCCCGTCAAACCTTTCATACTCCACACGAGGCTCTTCCATTTCTTATCACTCGGCATACCTTCTTCCTTATTCACATAGTGATTGTCATTACTTTTCACTCGATTACTTCAAACAAAACGGTGCGGAAGCGTGCTTGACGTATGACCCAATAAACCGGACTAGAAAGTAAATGAAAAATGTGTAAGTGATGGAAAAACATAACTTCGTCTAGTACTCCTGCTGCAAAAAAATGTGGGATAAGTATCCGTATTGACCATCTTATGTGAGAAAAATGATTACCAGGAATTAAGGTTTTTCCATTCAATTGGATATACGTATTCCTTCTCTATCTCTGCCCATTGAGAGATTTAGGAGGTCGGAAAGTTTAATTAAAGGTCTGTTCATGACAAATGGATGCGAACTGCAAACCCGTTCTTGATGTCAGATGCGTAAGTCCCAACAAGTTATTTCCGTACGTAATGACTGATTCCTTTCGAATTGAGCCAGAGGCTTCAATATAATCTACCTTTAAGTTCTTTGCTGAGTCAAAATTAGACTTAAATCAATGGTTCGGGCATCTTTCAGCCTAAGAATTCAAATTAATGGTACTGCTATGATTGGAATGATTTTTTAAAAGGAGATACAAACGCTCTCATGCTAATGTACATCGCAGATATACGTACGCGGGAGTCAAACCTATGGAAATTCATATGTTAAACATTACTTATTGTTTCTAGATCTACACTTACTCTCAATATCCCGAAAAATCCAAAAAGGGATGTGCTCCCTATTCAAACCTTAATTGCTTTGTATTACTACTTTCGTTCCTCCAATTTCTATTTTAACCAATAGAATTTGTCATTATATACAGGTATTCTCAATAAATTATCTAGAGCAGGCTAATTTCGATTAGATAAATCTAACGGCATTTTTAGTTGGGAAGTAAGGTATTTTAAATACTATATAAATTTCCTGGCAGTGATTTTCGCTAAAAATAGACCTTTGATGTCAACTTTCCTAAATTATATTTGATATTGACGACGCGGTCACGTGATACCCTAATGATTGGTACCGCAGAACTAATTTCTAAAATACAAGAAAGCAAAAATAAATTAAATACTTCATAAATACTATTTCTAAAGATCAGAAAATATTTTGTGGATAGACCTCGGTGAGAATTGACTGGGAAGTAATATTTAAGTCTGCAGTTAAACACTGATTTGTTTGCCTAAATAATGAAATACCCTCAGATATGAAACTTTTCACTTACCCTATCATCTCTCTAGTTTCTCTAACTCGATTGTTTCTGTTTGGATGAAAACTCCGCCAACAGGCATTTTTCGACTTGCTACTGTTGATTTTTTCTGAAATTTTTACTGACAGATAAAAGTCGACAGTTTCTCAAGTGATTCCATTTTCCTTTTTCAAAGCGGGTAGTCCTTAAAAATGCTACTCGTTGAATTTGAATACTGGGTCAGCTGTTCTCAAGAATTTTTATAGGGCGGAGAATTTCCAAAGCGTGTCGAATTTTTATAAATGGCAGAATCCGGAAGAAGACAGGATCAGTACTCGAGAGGGCCAACAGGTGTAATTTGGATCCGTAGAGAATTTCAGGAGTAATTTATTGCTAATTTAGTCGCTAAGGTGCAAGTCTTTAACTTATGAAGACGGATAAACGGACCGGTCTCATGGAATTCCCTTATATTCCCTCTTTTATTCACTCTTTTGATATTCCCTCATTAAATAAAATCACCAATTGATATTAGTTTAATGCTTTCAATTTGAAGTTTGAAGACACTAAAATGAAATAATGTGCTTCTAAACATGTCCGAAAGTGCACGAAAAAATCTCAAGGGCTAAACACGGACATAGTAATGCTTCTTAAAAACGTTTTAGGACCTTAGCGCTGATAAGTATGGATTTAAATCTCATATCATTAATGATAATTTTCTGTCAATAAGCATGGTTGTATTCCCTTATATGCAATTTCTTTTTATGAAAAAAATATAAAATAAACGAAGGTATATTCTTGAGCAAGTTCGTTACACTCCACCTGATTCACCATGACCCGAAAACCTATTGAACATCCATCACTTCATTCCTTTCAAAGTGGTAGATGCCGGTGATCTAATCAAACAGATTGATTAGAAGCAAATTACACATAAATGGCTCTTAAGGACCTTATATCATGATCTCAACTTTAATTCATCTTATCCGCATGTCTGGCCAAATTGGAAACCCCATTTGTCCGAGATTTCAAAACGTCTGATGGAATATCTTATGTAGCTATAATAGACGCTCATGGAATTAAAAATTTCTGAAAAGATACATTCCTCTTTTAATGAAATGTCACTTGTATACTGAAACGTTTCTGATAATATATTATTGTTAGGTAATCTACCGGTTAAGGTAGGTTTTTGGATGGACACAACTATCAAATAAACATTTTGTAATTCCAAACAAAACCCAATCCAGCCTAATCTAAATCCTAATCTACATCATGTCCCTCTTCATCTCCTCGTACTTCCTTCCTCCCTTCATCCCGTGCAACATCACTATCCTATACCTGCCCTTTCCTTGCTTGATCAACATTCTCCCCTCTATTACCTTCTTCTACATTTCACTACCGCTCAATACGCCTTTCATCCATTTTTCCTGTCTCCATAGGATTTCTCTCAACAAACCCCTCTCCTCCCCCACCATTTCTAGTACTTCCTCATTTGTTTTCCTTTTGGTCCATTGCACCTTCTCCATTCTTCTCCACACCCACATTTCAAAAGCCTCCAATCTACGTCTATCCTCCTGCTTCAGTGACCACGTTTCCGCGCCGTACACTCCATATCAGAGTTTTTACGAGTCTTGTCTTAACATCCCTACTCAACGTCCCCGTTATCAACTCCCTCCTCCTTGAGAAAGCCTCCTTGCTTAGCGCAATTCTTCTCCTTACGTCGATGCTGATAGTATATTGACTACATTTAAATATCACACATGTCATATACTTGTGATTACTTTCTCATATATGTGCATATATCCAATCAAAGTATCCATCCTGTTGAAGATAGGTTTTGATCCGTCCCTCAAAACGAACAATTCAAAAAATACAGTCAAGATGGAAAACCCGTTGAAGTACTATGTGATAAAGTCATTAGGACAATGACTTTAGACACCTATAGAAAGACCAGATGAATTCGATGAGGGTAGTTTAAGCTCAGATAAACTTGATAGCGACATAAATAAAGCATAAAGTAAAGTAAAAAAGGAACAAAGCTGTGAGGATAGATTAAATTCCTACAGAAATTCTCAAGAGCATAGAAAAAAAGGGGAAGGATACGATTTTAGGAGATTATTCTCAGCGGATACGAGGGTAGCATTCACTTGAAAGACAGATATGTATAAGTATTAATTTCAAACGGAAAATAGGAAAAGTGAGCAGTTTGTTCAGACCATAGGTAATAGGTTTAATTTCGCACGCAGTAAGGCTCTTTCGGATCATCAACAATAGAAATGAGTAGAAGGCAAATGATTACTTAGGGGAAAATCAAATGGGGTTTAAAAGATTAGGAGGGTAGGGGTGCACATAATGCTATAACAGTAATGATATCATCAATGGAAAGGAATACTCAAGGAGAATGTGCTTGTCTACTTGTATTTTTCGTGGGTTTGGAAAAGACTTTCCCGATAATGAAATGTATAGAGCTTTTAAACAGATACATAAGCTAGGAAAAATATAAGTTGACTCAACTAAATAGCAATTAATAAGATGTCTATAAATGTCTCAGTTTGTACAGGGCTGCAAATGGAAGGTATGGTGAGGTTGGGTGGAAATGGTAGTGTTAGACAAAAGGGTAAGAAAGCTGTCCATTAATTGCCATGATTTTCAATATGCACGCAGCGGAAATGGTTAGAGAGGAGTGGGAGGAATTGGTGGAAAGTATAAAAGTGGGTGGGGAAATAATTAATTCAACTAGATCGGCGGAAGTTAATTTAGTTACCCAGCTAGTAAATAGATTGCAATCATCACTGAGAGCGGCTTGTACTTTTCCACAGATTTTTATTATGTGGTGCAGCCCATTTAACCAGTTTGTGGCATAAATGAAGTAACTCCTGAGATGAATTTTGGCCGGATCTAAATTTTCAAGTTTATTTACTTCAGTTAATCATAAGTATAATCGCTTCTCTCTTCACTAATGTTATATTCGAGAGTGTACTATTAGATACTTCGATAAAAATTGAAAATGCTTCATATTTAATGTGGAAAAAGCCATTTGGGTTTTTCTTAACCGTCCGTAGAAAAATGGTTACGATATTATCGTAATTTTTCCCTCATTAAATGCCTTAGCCATTTGAATTTGTGTCGCAATTAAAATTCGCGGAAATAACGTGCATACAGACAAATAACTATCTTCTGAAATATTACTCCGACAACAAAAATTCATATCCTTGATTTTTTTACTTTCTTCTACTCATTTAATGCTTTCTGAAATTCATTAATTCAGGTAAAAGTAACTGTCTATATCATTCTTACCCTGAAGGTTATTGAAACATTTCCTAAAAATTCATATGAAGAAATAACTGCATTCAAAGTACTGTAATCGTAACATTTACTGAATTCAAATTCTTTAACAGTTATTTGCCAAGGTAACACATACATCATGCGGTTATATTATGTAATTTACTATAAACTGAAAAGTAGGGTAGTTATATTTCTTTAAGGAGGTAGTGAAAAGAGGATGATTAATTAATATGGGCAATATGAGTCCCATAATGAGATACAAGCGGTCGCGTTGCGTTGACTTTACAATCCGGTGAAAACATTTAAGCCTAAATGGTTGTAACGTAGACCATCACTATGCACTTTCGTAATAATTGATAGAGCTAAAGTTACTGCTAATATAAATTATAAAAATTATAAATACATAATTGGCTAATTTTTATAAAACGCAGCGAACACTTATTTAAAAACCCGAAAAGGAGAAAATTTTAAGTGAACACTGAATTACGAACACGGAACATGGTTTTTAAGACATTTCATCACCCTTAACCCCAACTTTAAATATTCTAGAACCCCTTGTCTTGTAACTTTTTTCGTACTTGGAACATTTCATTCAAGTATAACTGGAAGATGGAGAATTCCCTCAAAAATAAGTTATTATTTTTTGGACGGAGTGGATGATTCTGATTTCTTTTCTATTGCGGAAAGGACAAATGGAACATACTTCTGAGTTACCATAATACGTATTTAAGAATAATTGATAGCATCGGAATAATATTGATGACCATTTGGAATTCCCTCAAGTTTGAAGAGTGAATCCAAGCTAAATACTAGAGAGGAAACAGAGTGATTGTTTTCAGAGGTGAGAGATGGAGTGGAGGGCACGTCTTCCACAACCACCATCCTTGTAGCGTCATCATACCCCATCCATCCCGCTCCAAGAACGCCTCCGACATCCACCGCAAGACCCCGCTTCCGAATAACCGGTTGCTTTTCGGAACAGTCGCCCTCTTTTAACAGCGGGACAGTATGAGGGGGAAAACGGGTGTGGGGTGGATGGGAGTAGACGTGGGAGAGGGGCGAGGTGGGTGGCGGGGAGCCAGCGACCCCCCCAGTCCCCTTCCTGATCAGGAAGAGGGCGAGAGAAGGGGCGTTGAGAGGTCGGAGTGGGTCGGAGGAGGAAGTTCGGGTCGGAGAGGGGAGGATAGGTTAGATTCTTTTTCGGTCTGCCTCCTCCTCTCCTTCTCCCTCTCTCACCCCCTAAAGAGAGTGGTGCTCCTGGAAATTAATTAAGGGGATTCAGGAGGGCTGGGAGAGGGAGGACTTAGAGGAAAGGAGTGGCGGCGTGAGGAAGAAGGAGAGGGAGGCGGAGAGGTTGCGGATGAGGTCTCGCGGAGGACCGAGGGGGGGGGGGGTGATGGAGGTTGAGTGAATGGATTCAGTTTGAGGACCGTCCGCGGGGTGTGGTGAGAGTGAAGGAGAATGTGGAAAAAACAAGGGGGCGAGGGGAGAGGGAGAGCTTGTGGGGAGTCGGAAGAGAGTGAGCAGAAGAGGAACAGTGTGGTGGGTGGGCCGAATTCTATCCAGGGACGGAAGAAAAGTGGGGAAGGGGTGGGTGTGGAAAATGGCAATAGTGAATGGCATGGGAGGAACGAATGAATAGTCGCGGTCTGTTCTGGCTCCGCCACCTTCCACCTTGCAGTGAAATCTCTTGATTTACTCTGGTTTACTTTCCTCAACCACTTCTCTCTGCCTCCACAAAACTAATTCTCTTCTACTTCCCTGAAAGTAATTTTAACAGGTTTACTGCGTACGGAATATGAAATTGAAAACGAAGATGCATAGTTTTAGTCATGTACATTGATCCAGATGTGTTTCATCGCATCGCCAAAGTTTGTCAATGCCAAATTTGTGATTTCATAATTAATTTTACTAAGCCTAACTATCCTTGCTTTAACTAACAAATTCTTGAAGGAATGGTAAATAGGCTAATAGGATGAGGAAGAAAATGGATTAGAACGTAGTAGATCACTATGGGAAGAAGTTACGAGCAATGAAAAGGAATAAACAAGGATGAGTAGGAATGAAACCCAGTATAAATCTGTTCTGATTCATGGTACAATAGAATAATAACCATACAATACCCTATATAACATATTATTTTTGGCTGAATCCATAACTTTTTATCAAAGGAAGAACTTATTAATAATTATTAGGGAAATATTGAAAATAAGTTTTATCGTTCTAATTACCTAAAGCGTACCTGTTATACCGTTCCTATATAAAACACTGGCTTTTTTCCTTAGTAAATATTCATTTCCGTATCTGAATCAGCTCTCTGACTTGAAAACATGCCGGATAATGTGTTTTTCATAGATTACTTTCTGTTATATTTACTCTAATAACTGAAAATATATCAATTACCTGTGAAAGTTACTTTATCCCTCTATGCATGCATGTATTTTTTTATTATAACCTCTACCCTTCACTGCCGTGAAGATGTCCCCCACAACACATCCCACACACACGATCGCCATCGACCCCCATTTTTATTTCCATACGGCTTCGCAGTCACTCTCCTCTAAGGAGTCGGTGCCGAGCGGCGGTGTGCAGCTGGAAGGAGTCCTCGTTCCCTCTCTTCTCCACCCGCGCCTCCCCCGCCCTCCCTACCGCTCCCTTTCTCGTCCCGTTTACTTCCCTCCTTCCTACCCTTACCCCATCCCCCCACTACGGCTGCCTGTCCTCCTGCCGACCCATCCTGATTCTTTATTTATCTGCGTGGCTTTATTGAGAGTTCTCCCTTGCAGCCACTAAGGCCTCCACAAAGTCGTATAAACTCCGGAATGCCGGTGTAGTAGTGGGGATTTTTATACGTTTTGGAAGCAACTACTTCTCATCCTCCCTTCCCCCCCCTCCCCACAGAAACCCGCCTTCCTTGCCCTCCTCGATGTCCACCTTTTATCGCCTTTCTATCTATCGCCGCCTACTCCTCTCGCCCTGCTCCTGTGTCTCCCTCCACTCCCTCTCTCTCACTCTTACCCTTCTCTCGTATCCTATTTCCACCTTTACGACTTTTCACATCCCTCCCTCCCTCACCCACATCGTCTTCACTTCCAACCTCGATAGCTTCCCCATATTCTTTTTTCCTCCGACACCCGGTCCATGTTTGTGGCTTTGTCCTGTTGTTGTTAACTATGCAACGACTGACGTAGAGTAAGGTTGGACAAAATTTTGCGAGCAGTGAGTCGCGTATTCTCCATGTTTCGGATTAGGGAAGAGATGTGAATGTTTCGGATTAGGGAAGAGATGTGAATTAATTCACTGAATCCACAACTTCTTTGCATTTTTACCGAAAATTAAAAATCTTAATATTTTAATCTGATATCCAGTATGTTTGTTTTTGATTTAAAAAAGTGAACAATTATTTTTAAACGAGTTCAAATCAATGTTTCCTCAGGAGAATTCACTAAGTTTAGGCATGTTGACGTGAATGAAGTTCGATATACTTTACTATTTATAAATTCACTCGCGTTTCTGTCAGTATTTACTAATAAATGATTTATATGTGTCTATTTAGTGTTAATTTAGGCATGAATGGTAATTATTTAATTGAGTAGAAACGCGTATGGTAGAGGAAATAATAAATCGCCCTGTACTTTATGATTTAAATGGTCATTATTAATCATAACTAGGTGAGAGAACTGAATTACTTTTTTCAAAAAACTTCGGTGCCCACTTTCTAACGCTATTTTCATGCACTAGTTCGACATATTCTTATGTCCTACTGATTGATATGTACCATCAGAAAGATGGAGGTGAAAAATTAAAATAGGAGAACATTTGTCAATCTACGTGAAATAATTTTTGGAAGAGTAGATCTTTTAAAAAAATTAAACTAAACTAGTTACTCTAAAGAGTAATGGAATAATCTGTGAGATCAGTGATCGGAGATTTGCCGATCGTCTCCTAGTGAATTTCAACTTAAAGGAGGAATGGCATTTCCTTTAAATTGTTTCTACGTGAATCAAAATATTCTCTGCAGGATCATAGTACTGTCACATTTTCCTTTCTCGACTAATACCATAATCAGCCTTTTCCTTTTTTTCTGAATTTATTCCCTGCGAGTGGCATAGTATGGGAGACGCGTCTTATTTCCCTCACCACTTTTACCATGTCTCACTTTCCTGTCTTCACCTGTCTTATTCTTCACGTACGTACTGTGTGCATTCTTATCTTTATCCCTCTTCCTCACCTGTTCCTAGGTGAGGAAGAGGGATAAAGATATCCCCTATATTTTGACTTCCCCTATATTTTGACCAAGATCGAATTAAATGCGAGATTTCAGTTTAGAAGATGATGAGAAGGAATGCAAAGCTTTTACTGTTTCCGGAATAACATTCCCATTAATAAGAGTTGTTCCTCTGCGAACGATGTGCCGTGTGCAATGAAGCGTTACACGAAATGAAAACCTCACGTCTCATTATGGACGAAAGCGAGATATCGGGGCAGTGGGGTTTTTTACTGTGTCAAAGCGCGTAAATATTTGACGATAGGGCGCTGGCTACTTTATCTTCATGAATAAGTAGCAGTAACATTTTAATTTCTCGTTTTATTCTCTGTTTTTAGCATGTGAGAATCTTCCACTTTTATTATCAGGAGGTTGAAGTTTTTGACTTTTTATAGGCAGGGTAATTAGTTGAATATCAGGGTGTGAATTCTTGCAATTTATTTGGTGTGATACGACGTATTATTTTATGGTAGTTCAACACCGAACATGGAACACATATCTGCTTATTTCAACATATCATAGCAATTACTCTCACCCTAAAAAATTAAAAAACAATTTTTTCCCATTCTTGTTATTCCTATTTTCGTAAAAAAAAGATCTAAAAAAATGGAAAGATATGAAAGACATTCTGGAACAATTAATTTACTCATCATTCTTGAATCAATTTAAGCTTGTACATGATTATATTTTTTCCTTAAAAGGGTGTTAAAACGCTTTTTATAATGAATTGGTTTTATTTAAATTAATTTCTCAGTGTTATGCGAAATTTGACGCCGCAATAAAGTCACAAGATCGAATATTAATGAAAAAAGTGCTAGCCTGCAGCACAATGGGAACATAAAGGTAAATAAAAAATTAAAAGACGAGCTATCATAAAATACCACAAAAGATAATGAAACGTGAATGTGCTACTGAACTAGTAGAAACACGGATGGAACCTTTGTCGCATCATTTCCCGAAGTTGATGATTGAGACATCAATAACATGAGATTATTAATGGTCTATTCTTCTGATCGAATTATGATATATATATATATATATATATATATATATATATATATATATATATATATATATATATATATATATATTTATATATATATATTTATATATATATATATTGATATATATATTATTTTCGCACATATAAATAGACATATAAGGAAAGGGGATAGAAAAACAGATATAAGACCAACACAGGAAAAGTGGGGAAGGCGGTTTTGAGCAGATCACAAATGTAAAAATATTTCCTTATCCGGGATATGAATGCTATTCTACTATGACTACGTATGATTACTTTTCTACTATCCTTTCCCCTTCTTGTGTCCCGTCTATTTCTCTTTTGGTGGGTGAAACAGCTCCATAACGCCATCTCTCGGGCAACATCTATCGGAGCACTTTGGCGCTTTATAAGATCGCAGATCTCAATGTAAATCAGGTTTCCTTATTAGCTCAACTGGTAGAGCATCCGCCCGGAAAGTGGAAGGTCCGTGGTTCATATCCCGGATATGGAAATATTTTTACATTTGTGGTCTGCTCAAAACCGCCTTCCCCACCTTTCCTGTGTTGGTCTTTTATGTTTTTTCCTATCCCATTTCTTTATATGTCTCTTTCTATGTGCGAAAATAATATTTGTTCGCCGTATGGCGGGATTTTCAAGTTTATGATCAATTCGCTCAGCTTCCCGAGAGCGGATTAGGATTCTGGCCGTAATTTAGTTGTTGTAAAGTGTCGTCTATTTTAAAAAGATAAGGCAGGAGCGGCAGATTAGGAAATGGGATATAGAACCATTACATGAATTTGCAAGGAAAGAGTAAAAGCAGGCTGTAGAAAGAATCTTGAATAGAGGTAAAGAGCCGAGTTTTATCGAAGAAAACTGGGAATATATCAAGGAAGGGATATCGAAAGCCGCAAAAGACACTAAAGGAACCTTTAAAGGGAAAAGGATAAGGAAACTATGGATCACGGATGAGATGATTGCAAAGATGGATGAGAGAAGAAAATGGAAGAATGTAAACATAGAGTTAGGCAAAATAAGTATATAGAGTTCAATAATAAATTGAGACGGGCAACAAATAAAGCAATAAAAGTATTGTAGAAGACGTTGAGGATATGGGAAATTTGCAGAGGAAGGGTGAAATTAGTCCGCTGTACAGCAAAGTTAAATCACTATCGGTAAGTAAGAAGGGGAAATCTGTGCTAGCAATTAAAGGTAAGTCGGGGAAGATAATAGTTGGCACAGAAAACAGTCAATAGATCACAGAAGACGTGGAAAGGGCAGGAACAGGATAGGGATGTTGAACGGGATGTAGAGATGACGGAATTACACAGAGATGAAGAGGGACCTGATGCAGATTAGATTGCTGAACTATGTTTTGTTTGGAGTCACAAAATAGTTATTGAAAAGTTGTGTCCATCGAAAAACCTACTTTAACCGGTAGATTACCCAATAATAATTTATCTATCATTATTTCTTTGTATTGTTGTAACCTCATGCTTGTAGAGGTTATGAATAATTCTTCTGTTGTTGTAGTCCAATCCAAGCGCTTCTAAAGTATCTTGAACATCTTGTTCCATTCGACGCTGTCAAAGACCTTCTCCCAGTCCACGAATGTCACATATAATGGCTTAGTTATATGTCTAATTTTTTCGGGCGGATCTCTGAAGCTGAGAATTGCCTCTACTGCGCCTCGGTTTTTCGTGAATCCGAATTGGTTCTCTGAGAGGTTGCCTTCTATTCTTTGGCTAATTATCCGAGTAGGAATTTTTGATGCTTGAGTCACCAGGCTCAATGTTCTGTGTTCTTTGCATTTATCTTTTTGCGGTTTCTTCGTTATTAAATTATTATAATTTTCTCGAAGTCTTCTGGTACTTTTCCGCTGTCGTAGCTATCTCTGATTATTCCATAGAGGTTATCCTTCGCTTTGACCTCGAGTGCCTTGATTATATATCAGTTTATTTTGTCAACTCCTGGTGCCTTGTTGTTTCTCAGGCCTGTCACGGTTCTCTCAAATACGATCCTTAATGTCTGTGGACCCTGATCGTCTATAACTATCATGGTTTCATCTTTGAGTAAGTCATCTTCTTGTGGTTTGGAACCTTAATAGAGTGCTTCAAAGTATTCTTTCCATCTATTCCCAATTTCGTCATCATCTATTAGTATTTTTCCATTGGCGGCTCCGATGTTTTGCGATTGTGTTTTTCTTTCCCCTAATTGCCTCTTCACTAGTTTATAAGCCATCTCGCTATCTCCCTTTTTCATGCTGTCATTGATTTCCTCGCAGTATCTTTCTATTCATTCTTCTTTTGCCTAATGTTGAAACTACTGCCTTTCACCCTGGGTTCAGGGTCATATTTTCTATTATTATACGGTTAATATATATATATATATATATATATATATATATATATTTACCCCTACCCTGTATATATAGTGTATATAAACCAAAACACAGTACTAAAGGTCGGTTTGGTAGGTGACGGGGTGGATTTAACCCAGTACTAAGCCTGACGGCGTGTGAAATTCACATGTCCGGGTAGGAGGGGCAGTTCTTTTCCAAGTGCCAGTTATGGTTTCTCAGAAAGATCAGGTACCCAAAAAATCACATAGGACTTGGTGGAGCTATATGTGCCCAGGGAGGCTTGCCCAGGAATCGAATCCGGGCCCTCGTATTTCTATATTTTTCACACATGCTGCCTATTTCTTGATATTTCACTCATTTGGACGACTGAGTTATATTATTATACTATACTATTATACTGTTATTGGTATTTGAGATAACTACCCTACAGAGCGTAGTATAACTGCTTGATAGAAATGCTTCCCATATCACTTGGGATGCTACAATTTTATTTTCAGTCGCCATTTTTATAGCTTTGATTTATAACTTTACCACAGCAAATTTTTAAAAGGATTTACAAATAATTGTTGCACGATCTGTTCTCAAAATGTGTATGTTAAGGGGTATGTTTAATATAAAACTGATAAACTGTTTCACTACCATTAACTTCGTAAAACATGCTGCCTGACAATGACGAGAAAAGTACTCCCTGTTCATAATTCATTCCCCACTTTCCACAAAAACTGGGAATTGAAAGTGAATGTGAATGAAAGTGGTACACCATTCGAAATACTAATCGAACCGAGCTTGTCATAAAAAAATAAACAGAACCAAATGTGGTGATACATCAAAAACGAACGAGTTCAACGGAAAAAAATCGTGACTAGCTAATGATATTGTACGACTACAAATCATATGCACCTGGGAAAGTCAAATACCTGGATAGTGGTGACAGTGGCATTTAACTGAAGCGCCCGGCCTCAAATAGGCCTCCAGCGGAGGGATTGCCTTTTGTTGTTCCTGGGATTGTTTGCGAATTTTTACTGTTAGCGACTCGGTCGGGTCTTTGGAAATGGTGCCATTTAGGTTTTGATTGGCCCGTTCAGCCTCGAACGCTGACAAACTGATACCTTTAGATAGACCTGCAACGATCGGCAAGGATTACACAATGGGGGGGCGGAGGGAGAGCGCCGCCCGGGGCCACGGGATACCCCCTCCGGTCTGGGTGGGGGGGCAGTGGGGTGGCGGAAACCACCAACACTATGGAGTGCCCCTTGCCTCCGTTCCCCCACCCGCACGCACCCCAGAAGAGGCATCTTGCGCGGCTGGGGGTCCTCCGCGCCCCCCCCCCCCGACCGTCCCCCGCCCCGAACACGTGCCGTACAAATACGGGCCGCCGCGCCGCCGTCGCCACCGACGCCTACAGACGTCTCTATCTCTCTTTCTGTTTCTTCTTCTCCCTCCCTCCGCGTCAGCCTCTCATGCTATGATACCTACCTCCGCCATTTTTCCTCGCAAAAAACGCCATTTGCGACATAGAAACGCAGCCCCGCCGACTCGATCTCGCATACTGTGGCTTTAAAAATGTCCCGTCACCACGAGACACCTAACGAGAGACCATGCGCCCCCAAACCGACCAAATAAGCTTTCTTTTCCGCAATCTAGGGAAGTTAGGCTTGCATTAATCACGAACTTCAGCTAGTCAAACTGAAATTTCATTTCTTAAATTACACAGGCCAAAAGTGGTTTTGGTGCCGGAACTTTTAATGTTGATTTAAAGAACAATTGGGGTGCTGAATCCAATTATGACACTAGTTTTTTCCTATCAGTTATAGTTTTCAAGATATAGATATGTTGTTACTTCCGTAAAAAAATCTTCTACATGATGACATGGGAATATTATATTAATAATTATCAATTACGTACAACGTTGTTGGAGCCACTTTAGTCAGGTTATTTACCGCATAAGATTGGCAAAAATATTTTGCAAATTTAACTCGGTATTTCTTTGCTGATTGTGTTTTACCCTCACATGTAATTATCGTTCAACATCCTAATTTTTTTTCCGTATTTCATATTCCCGCTGGGAATATCCAGAGTAGGCCACACTATAGCACTCGCGATCGGGGTTCCGTAGGCAGGAATGGGAATCATGGATCATACGCGTTGCGGAAGTGACGAAGATTGCCCAAAGAGTGGTTGGAAATAGCTAAGAGAACCGAGGGAAGAGAAGATCCAAAAGCACATTAATAGAATATTGAGATTTCCAAATATTGCTCATCTGCTGCAGTTGGAGTTGCCAATCAGTGGCACGCGAAAGAACATCGGGACGAAATTTCAAGTAAGCATACAATTTCACATAAATGATTTTGTTACAGTTGAAAAAGCTTGAATAATTAGGTAATAGTGTAATTAGTAACCAGGCTAATTATTATTTTTTGTTCCCAAAAAACTGAACTAAAAAAGAAAATATTTTATAGATGATTTTATCATTTAAAACCAATTATGTTAGCCCTCCACGGGATTGAAAATGGTTAGTTTAGTGGACCGTAGGGTCCGAATGGTTGGCGACCGTCGCTCAAGGAAATAATGGAGAAAAAATATCCCTTGTCGTTGTGGCGTCTGATGAGAAACCACGGGTACCCGCCGTTCTTCGAGCCAATCGTATCCGCGTCCCCTTTCGGAAAGCCCCTTTGTTTTTCCTCCCGCGGACTCGCGCATGGAAAACAGACCGGTCCCCTTCCCCGTGCATTCATCGCTCACTGTGTTTCTCCCCTCAGCCCGTCTATCATAAAACGCGCCCCTCCCACAACACCGTCTCCCCTCGCCTTCTGTATTTCGTGCCTCCGCCGCTTCTACGGACGCACGTATCACCTCCCGTTGAGTAGTGGCCACCGCCACCCCTACTCCAACGCTCTCATTTCGAATCCCACTTCTCCCCCCACCACCTCCCCCGCCCCTTTCCTTCCAGCCCTCCTTCATCCCCCCTCCCTCCACACGCACCACTCATCTTCGGCTACCTCACCTCTCCACGTCAGAAAACCCGCCACCCTCCTCCTCCACCCCACGCAATTCCTACCGCGCCCTCCCTCGCCCACACCCGCCCACCCCGACCAGACTACCTCCCTCCGCCGCCGGTGCGGTCATTATCCTTCGGTGCCCAACGGGAGGAGTCTTCCTCCACTTCCACTCCTCCGAGCCTTCCCTCCCCATCGTCTGCGTTCACAACAACCCCCTCCCCCACTCGCATTAAACCCCTTCCACCCCCTCCGCCCACCCTTCGAGATTCTCTCCTCTCCCTCGCTGCCCTCCACGAGACGTCCCTCCCCAAACGCCATCAACTGGCCCCACCCACCCACCTCCTTCCACTCGCCCCACCTGAGAGCATCCCCGACCGCCGCCGATGAAATCCCAGTCCTCCCCCCTTCCCTCTCTCGGGGCCATTATCTCACGCTATCGCAGATGAGCGGAGGGCAGGGGAAGGGGAGGGGGGAATTTCTTTTATTTTCGGGGTGGGGCAGGTTGGGATGTGGAGGGGAGGGAAAGGGGCAATTGGCTTCTTTGCGCGCCCTGCGGCGGTTCTTCTCCTCCCGACCATTTGCTGTCTCTTCCCTCCCCCCTTCCAACTCACTCCCTCTCGAAATGAGAATGGAATAATGCGATCTTCTTGGGCGGAGAGTGCCCTGAGACGTCCTCTCTCTCTTTCTCTCTCTTCCTTTGTCTCTCCCTTCCTTCTCTCGACTCGTCTGTTTTTTTCCTTCCTCCTCCCTCTCCCTTCGCATTAACCCCTGATGCCTCTCTTTCAATGCCCACCCACATTTTCATCGGGACGCCCTCCGCCCATTCCTCTCTATCCAGATTTTCATCGCTCTAATCCGTCATTTGCCTGGCGCTTCCTTAATTTCTGCAGCTGCTGCCTCCCAACGCTTTCCGCTGAGATTTTTCCCATCTTTTTTCTCTTTAGAACTTCATATCGTGTAACTCGTGTACCCCGAGGAAGGGTATTTCCTCCGAAAAAATTCTCGTGTTATGGGTAATTCTCCTACTAAAGGTAGCTTGGCTAGTCCTGCTCGTCAATATCGAATGAAAACACTTAAGGAATCATTTTGAATAGAATACTCTTACTGGATTAAAACTGGTGAATTCAATGCAAAGGCCCTGAAATGTTCTTTAATGAGTTGGGTATTCCAGTTGCAAACTCAGTTGCGTTGCGAATTTTTTCAACACTATGCTTAGTACCAAATTGTCGAATTAAGAGCAGGAAACAAAGATCGGATAAGATTTTTTTTCCTCTACACTACACCCCGAAGCTTAATTACACGCATTACAATATTATAGGAATCATTATGAGAAAGACAATATTATTTAGGCAAACATTTTACGAGTGAAATTCAATTGGACATTAAAAGGGAATAACGGAATCCAATTAAGAAATACGTTCTTTGGTGTCAGCTATCAGAATTGATATCCATCCCACCCTCGACGCAACTAAGGTTCTTACATGTCTTTTTCTTTCCTGCCATAAATCTTTCTCCTCCTGTCCTTCATTGGTCCCTGCTTTGTTCTCGCCCCCTGAAATTGCATTCCTTATTTTCAAACGCTACTCTCATTCCCTGGCACTTTCTCCTTTCATTTTTTCACATCAAGCTCATCAAGGGCGTTTCCATTTTACTCCCTTGTGCCTCCTTGATGAAGGGCTTATTTCTTCTACTTGAATTCCCTACCGCAATTAATTGTATAAACATCGGTTAGGTTACCGTTTTAACTGAACCCTCAATTTTTTGCATTAGAACATTCTTCCGAAAAAAATTAAATCCTATGATCTTTCAATTGAAATAGATCCATGTGGTAGGAAATAATTTTTTTTTTAAGGACAGTAAATGGAGAGGAAACCATGTTATTTAAAATTTCACTCTAATAGCGGTTTTTTAAAAACGTTTTCCTATTTGGAGGTTGAGTTGAGAAAGACAAAAGCAAGTGGACAAGCTAATAAATTTAGGATATCACGCGTAAATTTTCAACACGAAACTAGCCCTGGTGCCCTGGGCACCAACGTAATGGGAACAGGAGCGCCCGGAGGTCACAATTACGTATGTTTCGTTGTAGCCATCAAACTAAATACCTACACTGATAAATATAGTAGGCAATAAATAACGCGAGTAATTCTTGGTCCCGTGCTTGTATAATGATATAAATCTGTAGGAAAGACTATGTCCGACATTTTAAACATCCCAAAATATATTATAGCCAATGCCAAAAAATAGTAATTACACTATTACTGAAAAAGTAACGCATTAACTTGCAGCGTAAGACGTAGACATAAAACATCATCCTCCTCGTCTTTATGCTTCAGAAATTAAATAGATGTAATTATTAGTTTTCATTTTGGGATCACGGCACTCCATTTTCATTAAACATGAATAGATGACAAAAAATAAAAGATCCCATTGAATTTCTGAAATCGGAAATAGATCAGAATCACTCCGGATTGCGTGTAAAATATATAGTTCCCAAGTCTTGCGATGTATTACGAAATGGATGGGAGCAAGTTGACACGGCGCTGGCCAACTCAACAATGGGAGCTGAAAAATCACCGTTCGATCCAACCGAATTAACGAAGGTAATATACCGAAAATATTTAGGACACGGACAGGGCGAATATTTACGGCCGAGTGGGTGTGTGTGAGAGAGAGAGAGAGAGAGAGAGAGAGAGAGAGAGACAGAGAGGGGACGCGAGCGTCGGTGGTGCTTGGGGCCGGTCAATTTGTCATATCCCTTGTCGCCTGAGAACTACCTGCGCTACTCCGATTCCCTTGCGCCTAACACATTTTAACAAGTACGAGATACGAATGCTCCGGATAAGCACCGTCAGATCTGAATAGTTCGCTCGATAATTGGAGCTTTTTGACGCATATGGTGGAATGGAATTCCGTTACGCGCATTTTTTTTGTGCAGCACAGAAGACGGAAGGGCGCGTGATTCCAGTTGAACACAAAAGCATGCGTACAAGGGGTATGGAGAAAAAAAGCGGGAGGTCCAGCAGACTCCAGACGGGAGAATTGAATGATTGCTCTCGCGTCGGTTCGTTATTTTGCTCGTATTTTTTCACGGGCGATATTCTCGTCGATATTCCGGTCGGAAAGATTGTTTCGCCGTAACATAATCGGCGAACTGCGATCATTCATTCCCCCAAATGGGGGAAGGCGGCACCTTTCCAACACCGTTGGTGGCAAATAATGTTTTGAATAAAATTAGGGCTAAGGAAGATTGAACGGCCATTTCAGATTAGGAATAACCGGAAAACCAAAGAGAAATTTTCCCCTTTTGCCAAATAATTATACCGGATTTCGTTCCATAATTCCTGCGGCAAATCATTTAGAAATATAAGTACTCACAATATATAAACTGTCCATTTTAATTCATTCCGATTTTAAATCAGTGATAATTTGAATGAAGGTAGACGCTGATTTTCTTCAATCTTATATTATGCGATATACGAGGTGTGTTAAAAAAATAAAGAGAATTTTAATTTTTCGGACTATAATATTTATTTATTCTTATGCATTGATGTTATCACCTTCAAAGGGGTCCCCATTGGAGATTATGCACTTGTGCCAGCGCTTCTTCCAATCTCCGAAACACTTCTCAAACTCGATCTTTGACGTAGCCTTTAGTTCTTTCAGCGATGTCACCTATGGCTGTAAAACGTCGGCCCTTTGTATTTTCACCCGCAAAATAACCTCCTTTTGAAGCCACACAGCGCTGGAGACGGTTTTTCCACTACTCAAGGCTGTACTGCAACTCCGATACTGGAATAACCTTCGGCTGGACAGTTTTAATATTTTCGACTGTCCCAAAATGAGTTCCCTTGAGGTGATTTTTCAACTCCGGGAAGAGAAAAAAGTCACAAGGACTCAAGTCAGGTAAATAAGAAGGCTGAGGAGCCGAAGAAATGTTTTTACTGGCCATAAAACCGTTTATTGAATTTGCTATGTGATAAGGAGCATTATCGTGATGCAACACCCAGTTGTTCTTGATGCCTGTTCTCAAACGAATGACCCTTTTTCGAAGTTTTCAGTACCCTGTAAAAGTGTTTAATGAGCGTATGGTCTTGAGGTACAAACTCTTTGAGGACGATTCCGTGGATATCAAAGAAACAAATCAGCATGAATTTGATCTTCGACTTCCTCATCATTGCTTTTCTGGGCCTTGGAGGGGTTGACTGCTGGCAGTCTGGCCTAAAGAAGACCTCGGCGTAGGCCGAAAGCTTAAACAATCTACAATGTGTCTTTTTACGTGTTGTCTATTTTATTCTGTATTCTGTTGTGCCGTCCAAATGTTAAAAATATTTTAGGTGTATATATGAGAGAAATCCGGCTTGGGAATTAGCCTACTCTTGTCGAAAGGCGCCAAGGGGTCCGCAGTTTAACGTCCCATCCGACGGACGTCGTACTCACTCAAAGTGCTCTCCACAAGGCACTTCAAGTATGAATCGGGATATTAATGAATAATAGTTGAAGTCTCCAGGATTTTAACCCTGGCCCTCTAGGTGGGAAGCCTATACGTTAGCTACCGCACCATCCCGATCCCCTACTTTCTCCACAATTTTTTGGGTGA
Source organism: Hetaerina titia (assembly GCA_037158775.1). Lineage (NCBI taxonomy): Eukaryota > Metazoa > Arthropoda > Insecta > Odonata > Calopterygidae > Hetaerina > Hetaerina titia. The sequence continues at coordinate 52,638,824 of CM073771.1, forward strand.
CCCCAATTTATTTTACACAGCTTCCTAAATTTGTAACGGGTTTTACTCCAGTTGTTGCTGATTTAATAAGCGCTTCAGTTGTTTCACTGCGTTTATGTATACCCTTTCGAGTCAATAGATTTCAGATGACGTTGATTTATTTTTCCAAAAATGCAACAATGTGCCCTTTATCCAGATGTGCAATGTCTATCCGAAAAGTGGTATGACTGTTTTCCCAGATAGACAGGCGAAAGGCCTCTGTAAGGTCTCTGGCCTCTGAAAAACCTCTGTAAGGTCACCTCGCTACGCACCGTCATGAATCGGTTGCTGGAACAGCGCTACGCCATCAATTTTACGTGAAATTGGGCAAAACTGGGAAAGAGGCTCATGAAATACTCAAGGCATCTCATGGTGATAAAGCCAAGGTTAGATCGGGTGTTTTTAAGCGGCACTCTTTGTTTCTGGAGGATAGAGAGCATGTTGAAGACGCCGAACGTATAGGATGCTCTTCGACCTCAAACAGTGACGAAAATCTTTTAAAAGTGAAGGCTTTGTTGAACAGGCATCGCAGATTAAGTCTTCAAAGGTTTCGGATGAACTTGGCATCCCTAAAGTTATGTGCATCGACTTGCAACCGAAAACATGGGCATGAGAAAGGTGCACGAGAAACTCTTGCACGGATCTGCGAAGAGCTTCTCGGCCATGTCAGTGAGGATCCAAATTTTTTAGATTATCCCCCACCAGACTTCTTCCTCTTCCCCCGCCTCAAATCCGTGCTGAAAGGACGTCCTCACGGATCGGTAGATACAACATGCCGTAATGTGAGAGTTTAGCAAAATTCCGGGCGCCACCTTCCAGAAGACGTACGAGGCGTGGAAAACCCGTTGGCAGCCGTGTGTGACACACAAGGGTGCTACTGCGAAGTCTTTTGAGAGAATTTGGCAATAAACCTTTTTTTAATTGTCTTAGTCCTATTACGTTTACGACAGCCCTTGTAACACTTAGCACAAATCGCAGATTTTAGACTTCCACTTCTAGAGCCATCAAAATTATCGTTGACATTGCTTACATTTCAAAAAAATACCGTATCAACGGTTAATTACCTGATTTGCGATAACTATCGAAGAATTTTGAATCCACAATATCTTGTTTTCTCAATATCCGTATTGATTTGCTGCAATATAAACGCCATTGCTACGTTTGACCTAGAGAGGTTTACATTTTTCCATTCCTCTGTAATATTCATTATTTTAAGTATCCAATTTTTTAAATGTATTTTTCTTGGTACACTTTTGTCAGTTCATCTTGGAACACCTTTAGGTTTGACTTGTTCAAAAGACATTTTTAATTTCGGATTTATTATAAATTCTATTTCAGTCCAGCAAATATGACCTTGTTATCAATAATCAAATGCTTTACATCGATATGAGTAACTATTTCAGGAAAAATAAGATCACTGAAATCACTGCAGTCTACTTTTTCTTGTTGGTTGTTTAAAGGTTTAATGAAATCAGTGGTTTGACTTCAAGATAAGTAACATACTCGTTTTATTGTTTCATGCATTTACTAAAACCATGTTTACTAAATTATGAGAGTTAAATCTCCAGAAATCTAGTTTAGGTTAGAATAAAATACTAAGGTTTGAGATATTAGCAGCATCTAACACAAGAAATTACCCTTTTGTTAGATTCTGGTGGAGCGAGTAAACATCTAACTTTCTTTGTTTTATTTTTTTATGGTACGCCTGATATTATATAATTTTAAGCAGCCGAAAGAGTTTGTAAAGCTGTTTAAATAAGACTTAATGACCGTAAAAACTCCGTAATGGATCTTTGGAAGTAGTCTGACTGCAGTCAAGCTACGGAAGATTTTTTTACGCCTTCCTAAGTACCCGAGCCGGCGTTTCACCTGGAGCTTCCCTTCCTTTCTCTATAATCCCTTTTCCTTTACCTCTATCATTTACAAATTTTCACCGGAGGTTGAGGTTCTTTGCAGAAGATAAGCCGCTTTGAAATTGACTGCTACAGTTTTTACCGATATCTTTTCTTTTGAAGTTCACATATTTTACAGCAGTTTTTTCCTAACGCTGGTGGTTCAATGCCATGCAGGACCTACGATAGCATTGGAAGTTATGATCCTATGATATTTATTCGCTTAAACAAAATATATTGTTCATTATTGTGAAACTGATTTTCTTAATATGTAAAGGTTTTGCTTAATTCCAAGGAGACCTCGATACGATCTCGATACTTACCTCGATAAAGTGCATTTACTTAGAAAAATATATTTAATTTAATGTGTATTAGGCTTTCAGTACGACTTTTTCAATATTTCTTTGCATATTCCGTAACATTTGTATCAAATTCTCTTTCGTAAAAACGCAGTATTATATAATACATTGATAGGCGCATCCATAATGAGAATTCTACGGAAATGTTTGGCGAACGGTTCAATATTGGGAATCCTCTTTCCCTCATACGGTCCCTGAACAACTCCATACGGTTGTTCTCACTGAAAATATAATGTTAATAATAAACAAATATCTTAATTATTTTTGTTGTCCTAATGCTTTTTTCCAACACGAATTGCACATTAGGATAGAGTTTTATGTATTTTCGGTACAGTTAGTCGTTTTATGACAGCAACTTATATCATAAAAACATTTGTAAACCGAATATTAATTGATTTTGTGTATCCATTAATACCACGTCAGCATTTTAACCCCCATTATGGCTCTTTTATTCTATTTACTCGGACCTGTTTCTTCCAAGTAGTACTTTTCATTTTATTTCGCCTTCCACGATGCTCATAATTAAATCTATCTGACCAACTTCTCTAAGACAACTAAATTCATTAGGTTCGTCATTCTGCACAATGCTCCGTAGCGTCTAACTCTTTCATTTTCCCATTAGCTTCTTCGTTATCATAACTTGGTACTAATATATTCTTCCAAATGACTCCCAAGCACCATCATAGAAGGAAGGCCTTCAATTCTTCCCTTCACTTGTCTCATTTCTGGTAAACTTACGCACAAAACTCATAACACTCCACCTTATTGTACTCACATGCTTTTTCCATGTATTTAATCGTATTCCGTTCAACCAATGTAGTAACTACTTCATGGTCAATGCCTTCTTATAAATTAAAAAAAATAATTAGAAGGCAACTTAATTAACTTTTTTTAAGATAAGTCTTTAAAGTCATCACCATGGAAGTGAAATATAATACACGTATTCAACAGTAACATGTTTATGCAACCCGATCGAACCGAAACTTTTTGCCGCATGGAAAATTCTGAAAACTTTTCGTTTTACAAAACGCTCGAGGAGCCCCGTCAGCGTTTGACGGTAATCTTAAACCCTGTTGCAGCCTGAGCCAACTTTAGCTGGCTCACAACATCTTTAAGGCCTTCCCAATAAGCACGCATCTTTCAATGCTTAATTGACTTCCTCCGGGCCCGAAACCCTTCCTTAAGATACAGATCTCTCTCTCTCTGCCGCCCGCGCCGCAGCCTGTCTCCTTATATCTTTCCTTCCCACTCCTCCCCTTCCTACAACGGCACATCTGCTTCCCCGGTGAACCTTCTCGCCTATATGCTTCCCCTTATTAGTTTGCCACCATTACAAAATCTATCTTTCCTTCATCTTGTTTCATTATTCGTAGCGTATCTCAGTCTTGAGACTCACATTGTGTAATGCATAGAATAGAATATCGTAAAAATCAAAATATTTTTGCCTTTAATTAGAATAGTGACAACATAAAAATATTTTAATCGTTTTTCTTATCTGAAAAATATGTCGTATTTGACTGAAATTGAATCATTCCTATTTCAATACCCATAGAGGTGAACGAGACCTCAATTTACACATCGATCACGAACTTACTGTGATAATTTATTCATATTTATAAAAAATTCTAATTTTTTTCATCCTCCTATATATTTTCAGTTACAAGCCAGTGATAAACAAACAAGCCCTAGAAAGCAGAACGAAATTGAAGTATTTTGGACCTATGGTAAACGCGTATTTGTAGTAACATAAAGGCGTTTTGTAAGTTTAAAAATGTCCTCCATTGTTTGATCGATTCAAATCAGCCGAACTTGAAAAAAAAGAGCTTCAAAAATAATATATAATTTCTAGAAGATGCATTTTCGAAATCTGATTGGAGAAATATAGAGTGATCATCTATTGGAAGGTCCTTACCATCGATGTTTTACGTTCCATTTGGGTAAATTTTATATGAAAAACACAATCGTAATCCCTGATATCATCTATAACGTGCCTGTTATACCTATGAGAAATAAATAAAAAGATTTTAACTAACTTAACTAGTCACAATTAGACTATCCATATGCTTTCCACGATAGTCTGAGTTTTCAATTAATTAATGATTTTACTCATGCTAAACAACCTCCTACCTTTATATCATGAGATTTATATTCCGTGGTGTTCCAAATCAACAAAAACAATTTGATCAGGAAATAATTTATCGCTATTTGACGGAGAATTTTGGTGTTAATGTCATAATATCCACCATAAACCTATTTAAATGAAGTAATTTCCCAGCTCAAACAGGCAAATATATTTTGAACAAACAATTATCCATATCCTTCATATATCCCATTCATAGATACAAATTTACCAAGCATCTGTACAGAAAAATTATTTAAATCTTATTTACAATTCCTCCGAAATTGGGGGAAAGGTGTGTTGAAAGGTAAATGATCCATTTAAGTAACAACGGACAGTTACAAATTTGTTTTTATTTTTCCTACCTGGTGAAATGTCTGTTTCTTTCAGTTATTTTTCCTGCTCTTTCATTTTTCAAAACCCTACCCTTCACGCCGTAATTTCTATGCAAGTTGCTCTGCCAGGTTAAATAGGATTTCCATTGAAGTAATGAGATAACATATTTAACTTTTCTAAAACATCATCTGATGTTAAAACTTATCTCATGTAAAAGCAAGCTGGGCAAAAAGAGATTGGTCATTGGCACAAGGTTGCTCCACTAGTCGCTCGTGAAATAAGACATTATTTATCACTTACGTACTTCTATTTAGGGCAGGTGTGACACCAGTCGGTGTTTATTTCATTTTTATTAAAGTACCAGCTGTTGCAGGTTCCCGTTTAAATGAACACCTTTCTCTACCCGGGCGTGCACTGAAAACACGGGCTCCTTTAACGGGAATTCAAACATCATTATATTTATAGCATTATTAATTGCAATATGTCATTATAATGGTTCATAGAAATAAGAGTTGGAGAGATACCAAATTTTATTCAAAATAAATTGAATATGCGTTCCAACGAATGCTCAAAGAGAAATGACAAATGACCAGGCATTAACATTTACGCCATTGACATCAGATATCATTCGAAAGAAGTCCCGCGAAAGATACGTGAAGTTATTTATTTTGCGCGCCTAAATTTGTGCTCCGTATCGGCTGAAACATGTATTTTATTCTTTTCGAAAATTTTCATGCATATGTATTTGGTAAAATAAAGAAAGGTGAGTTACTAGATATGTATATGCTGTTCAAAATCTCGTAACATAATATATACTCGCTTCAAAATTTTTATAATAGTTAAGTAAACTATTAAATAGGCAGATTATCTTAATTTATTTCAAATTGATACTTTAACGATCTTCATTAATGTTTAATTGAGAGTGATAAATAAATTAATGAATGAAGTGGAAAATGGTGAATATGGAGAGCTAAACTGAGTATTTTTCAGCCCAAATGGTACAGTGAAGGATAACTTATAGTTGCTCACTGATATTTTAAGCATGTAACATGTAGATCATTGGACAATCTCCCTCTCTAAAAACCCAAAATTCATTGAAATCCAAATTAAATTATTTATTTACTTAACTTAATCTTCACTCAAGCAGGGTAAAAAATAAGTTTGTGGAAGTGTAAAATGTTTCCTTATTTTTTACCCTAATCATGAAGGAATTCCACAAAGTTAAACCTGAAACTATTAGCTTCACTCTAGTAGTTGTGCTATTTACGGTAGCTCATATTTCCTTAACACCATAAATTATATTACTACCCATCTTTGAATCGTATATTCAGTTCAGAATATTAATCCTCAGTGAAATCATCACTAACACATCAACATCAGTCCTACGATAGATTCATAGTGGCCCCAAAGATATTCTGCTGCATGTCAATCACTTCATAGTTTACCTGTCCTAGCCTACATCTGCCATAACATACGTTTCATAATTTTTCCCCTGCCCTTCTCTATAGCTCTTCATTACCACTATTTCTTCTGAAAATATAATGCTCCTGAATCGGTCCGTTTCTTTATCATTTTATTGGTGCCAGTTTCTTCCATAGGCTTCTCTCGATACCCAAATAATCCCATAAAGAATTTTTCACATCTGAGCCTGTCCATTTTATTTTCATAACATTCTGTAACATTCGCATTTCCATTGCTCATAGTGTTTTTCTCGTCTGTTTCTATGGACGAAGTATTGAAGCCATTGAGAATGAAATAGGTCAAATGAAGAGTTTCCTGACGTCCTAGGATCGGATGCTTTGGCAATAGTAGGTATTTCCTCAAATAGAATACGCTCTAACCTTAAGTTATAATGTTCAAAATACTATGAAACATAAAAAATAATTCAAATGTCAATTTTCAGATGGTATTTTGAATTTCACCGAACATGAATACGATAATTTATATCATTATCGACGTAATGGCAGAAGTTGTCGAAACCATAGTCGGTAAAGTTCAAAATACAGAATGAACATGTGCGTATTTTTTGTTGCATATATTCGTATTATCATATGTGTTAGAAATTTCCAAAAAGGGACATAAGCATCTTATATTACCTTTCTCTTGTTGGCAATCCTGTTGCTTGAAAATAGTTGAAAAGTTCGAAATTTTTGATTTTTGTGAAAACACGTCTTTTCCAAAATGTGTTCTATTACGTTTTCTGAAAACCCTATAGCACATATACAGGGTGGAATTTTAAAGATTAAGTAGATTAGTTTTCAGATCTAGGTCTGTTTTCTTTTAAATTACGTTGAAATACGAGGTATAGCTATCATTGATTCCTCCATTTTCTGTAACCCTTTAACTTCGACGCATACTTCAGCCATTAAAATGTAATATCCATTCTCTTCATCAATCTTCGCATTTTCTACGCATTCCTGAGCATTAACATTTTTCCGTTCTGAAGTCGCCTCAAAAGCGTTTTCTATATTTCCCTCCAAGTTTATTAAAATATCTATTTTAATATAAGCATTCCTTGAACAGCGGAGACCTTTGGCAATCAAATAAGTGTTATTGAGCTGTTAATGTTTACCTATGTTGCCTCAAATTGTCCTCCCGCATGTTCCCTTTGTAACTCTTCAAACCATATGATCTCCATTCTCTCTCCTCAAACTTTTCTCACAAGTAATACAAAGCTCAATATTCACAAACCTTTATGTTATCCATAATTCAATTGTGTTTGATTTCCTATCACTGGGTCAGCGAATGAGTATAACGATTATATTTGTGTCTGAATTAGCCTCATGATCGCTTCACCAAAGAATCATTTACTGACTCAACAAAAATTAAATTCACACAAAAACAATTGTGAAAGTCCTCCCGCTTATTTGCATGGTACACGTTTACTCAGTATCAGATCACAGTATAACACTGACAACTGAATAAATAAAAAAATAGGATACCAAAATATTATCTGATAACCAATTCAAAAACTGTAAATAAATAAGAGATCGTTTATAGTTGGCGTTGCACATTAAATTTGTGATGTGTTTACATGATAGCAGTAGATGATTCTTGGGCACTTACTCAATTTATTCCCTATTTTACGTGATATCTTAGTTCTCTGTCATTCAATAAGGCATCCTGGTACTTAAAATTAGGAGTATTTAAGCGAAACATTTGATTCAATTGAAATTAGACTTTATTCTATTGATAAATATTTGTTAAATCGCGCAATTAATACTCTATTCCAAATGTAATACTTTCTTTCCATTATCAATGCAATTAATAATCTACATAAAAATATAATATGTTCATTACATTATTTTCCGATAGTAAAAATCCTGTGCTTAAATAACCTCTTATGAATAATTCATCGTAATAGGTGAATGTGAATCCGTAAAAATCTTGAGTTGTGTAAACTTGCACCAGAAGTGATGGTGGATCCGCTGCATGTCGAGTTCATTGAAAAAGAAGAACAGTTTCCCTTCATTTAGCTATAGTTTCATGGCGCCATTGGCGATACTTGCCTTTTGCGTATGTGTCACTGCATGTGTCGATTTTCTAGATCTTCTTTCCTACCGATTCGTTTCATCCGCTTATGTTTCTATATCATTTTTCTTACTTCCTACACCTCACTTCCCGCTTCATTTCCATTTCGTTTTGCACCTCCTCTACACAGGTGGACCACATGTGCCGCCCTGACTACAACCCTTTCCCCCTCTTCCGCTCTCTTCATTTCTCTCAAAGTCAGTCCGGGTCCCACTCCACCGCCGCCGAATGGCGCCCAGCCATGCGAGTCGAATGATGACATATGCCCACTTTAATTGATGGCGCGCGACCCAGGGCGATTGACCGTGGCGGCGACGCCGCCGCCGACTCTCTTGCTCGCCGTCGACCGACTATATCCCTTACTGATTGCCCTATCCTACGATCGCAATCGATTACTTTGACTAAAATTCCTAGGTTTTCCTACCCATACTGACATTTCATCCCTCTACCAATCTAGATCAAATCTGGTCAAATATGATTATCACAATTCGAAAAAATCGTATGGAACGTTTATTGTCATGATAATTTATTCTGACTAAAGATTCATACTTTCTACGAAGTTTATTTTATAAATTGTATTTGTAATATTTTTTTTTATAAATGGACTAGATAGAATATGAATTGTTCATGACAATGAAAATTTAAATCTCTTTCGGTGAGATAGTTTTATTTTCAAATCGGATGCGCAGGGAATACTTTTTGGGGATTAAATGATTTCATCGACAGTATCATTAACAGTATATTGTGGCCAAATATACCCTTTACCCTTACGATACCTTGATATTCTCAACTATATCCTATGAATTTTGACATGTATTTACCACTAGATATTCCTTTATTAACTTTTAATTATTTGAAACTCATATACTTAAATGCCTAACCCTGCAGATAAAGGTGGAATATATACAGAAATAATTCTAGTCAAGCCCAGTCAATACCCGCGTTCATAACATATGTTATCTGACGTAGCAAATTATGATAATATTCGAAAACTTCGCGCCCTCATCATGATAAAATAATGTGTCATTGTAAAAAAACATTACCTAGTGTGGTGAAGCAATTAATTCGCAATATCAGAAGCAGACGTGTGTATATACGTTGGTATTTCTCTTGTATTTTTCATCTGCCTTAACGACGATTCCACTTGGAAGTGAATTATACCCGTTATAACGCAATATCATATTTAATATACAAACATTGTATAACATCCTTATAAATGATAATAATTATTAATCGGAGTTCCGGACACATTCAAAAATCTTTTCCATAATGAGAGTTACATTCTTCGCCAATCGTGGATTACATCTATTCTGCCTACATATATTCGTTGTTATCGCCATAGGTCATCTTATACATGTATGGACATTCCCATCCGTTCCCATCCCTTCCTTTTCTCATCTGACCCACCTACTCCTACAAATTCTCTCCCCTTTTTTTCCTAATCGCTCCCGGTGCCATCAAACCCACTTTGCGCCCGCAATCGCCGCCTAATCAATCTTAATCTCTGCCATTTCCCCGTAACCTCCGGCTTTACACTCTATCTTACGCCGCCCTACAACCGTCAACCGATTCTCTCTTTTCCCTCGTTCTCTTCTTATTCTTCTTCCCTTTTTCCTTTCTTTACCTTTTCAATCCATCTTCCTGTGGAACACTTTTTCTCCTCTCCTAATTTCCTTCTCCCGTTCCGGTACCTCTATCGGCTCTGCTACGACGGCATTCAGCATTAAGCATTTTTTGTTCCAGTTAGTAAAAACAGTTGCGAAAAGATTGAAAACGTTACCGGTATTGAGGAGTGATCAACTGAAGAACTAATAGTACATTGGTCGTCCAGTTTGCCCAACACGGGACTAAGTGAAACCTCTCAATTAGAGGACATTTTGCCATTCTAGAAGGTATTTGTGAAATTCAAGTGATCAATGTTTTCCTGGAATAGTTTTTCAAACATTAGCAAAGTAGAATTCTGCAAATTCGGTTTTTCAACGCGTTGTTGTTTGAAGCCGACAACAGTTTCGCCGAAGTTGCATCCGGCGTCTTCAGGTCGAAGATGAGGGACTCAGATTTTGGCCGTCTTTATATAGGTGGTCCCGTCCAGGCGCTACTCTCTGATTGGCCCTTTTCCGAAGGACTCTCTTCCACGCGTTGTAGAGATGGTAGCCTTCATCTCTATTGAAATTCGCCGGGTTTTTGGCGATCTCAATAGCTTCTCTAATTAGGCGTGGATAATATCTACTATCCTAAGATATGATTGTTGCGTCATGGAATAGAATGTCGTGACCGGGTTCACTCCATTTCTGTTCGGAGATGGCCGACAGGTGAAACTGTTTATTCGTTGTTGCCCGGAGGTGTTCTTTCATCTGAACTTTCATAGACCGGCAGGTTTGCCCGATGTAAGCTTTCCCACATGAACAGGGTACTTAATAGAGCCCTTCGTATAGGTCTTTTGGGATTTTGTCCTTCGGTCCAGGGAGCAAAGCCATTAGCATTCAGTTGCAAAGGGAGCAAAGGCAGGGAGCAAAGCCATTAGCATTTTGTCCTTCGGTCCATTAGCAAAGTACTACATATTCTGACCGCATTAGTCAGTCATCACTCATATTTAATGCATTTGGAGGTACTGGTTCCATCAAATAAGATATATTTATATTCAATGCATCTAAGCTGAAAATTAAACATTTACTAGATAATTTTCATAAATGACTAGAGAGAGTTGCATAATTATTCGAAAATCTAAGACTGAGGATACTCAATGAAGAAAGACTTACTAAATTCAAGATCGCGCCAACTAAAAATGGAATGCGAGAAAAAAATACGGAGTTAAGGTTCGAAATCGTTGGGATAAATCAACATAAGTAATATTATCGAAATCTTTGAAGATCATAGTTGGGAACTGGCATTGCATCATAGTCGTAACATGTCCGAATTCAGTTAATGTCGAAAGCATAAAGGTTGGTCATCTTCGAAAGAAAGAACTTCCACAGATATCATGACATTAGGATTATTGGACTTCTAATACAGACAATACTTTTTCCCAAACTCTTTCCAAGTTGAAACCAAATTTTCGAAACACTATCTCAATTAAATTAATCAAAACAAGGTCCTTTGAGATATAAACTACCCATCTTCTCAATCTGATTCTTTTGGGATGTATTCTTCATACAATGGACCAGCATACAGATAAAAAAAGATTTTAGGCTGGCACACATGAATTATAACAGATCTCATTAACAGATGTTTTCCGAAATGGATGGCCTATCCATTTGCAGTGCAATCCCCGATTCATTCATACGCCGAGAAAATATCTCAAACCCTCACTTTAGGTAGAAGGAGCAATTCTTTTTGATTGTGGATACGTAAAAATATTTCATATGACTTCGATGCTAGTGATTTTTTTCATAAAGTATTATGGTTTGGGAAAATATTGGTGCCTATTTATCATTGGGTTCCTATATAGTATTCAATGGTATTAGGCGTGGATAATGCGATGGTCTCGAGTGCATATGCCTAAGGAAATATATCGAAATGGCGCAGAATCAATGTCTTTGTAACTGTACATTATCACATACCGAGTAATATATATATATATATATATATATATATATATATATATGTATATATACATGTATGTAATATGTATTATAATACATTTTTATACATATATATAATACATGTGTGTATATATATTAAATAGATATTAGATATATATATCGGGGGTAGCCCGTATGTATGTCGTCGTGGAACTTATAAAAGTAACACTGATACATTTTCTGAAACCCTTCGTGGAAGATAGAGCATTAATTATCCTCGGTGTGTACATTTTTCGTTGTATTTTAAACTGTTCACCGTGGCCACTGTATCCATTGGCCCCGCTTTTTCACCTTGCCAAACTCATCCCCTTGCTCTCCACTAAAACTTCCTCGCTCCCGGTCCATCATTCCTTTTCTTTCTCCTCCTTTCTCCCTGCCTCTCTCTCTCTTTCGTTACACCCTCACCTCACCCTATTTCTCTTCCTATCAGTCTCCTCATTCCTCCTCCCTCTCCCACAGCACTGGTCCCAATAAATCTCTCTCACCAAACCACCCTTTCCCTTCCACCAGCGCTCCCCCCTATCTCCCACACCACTTCCCCTTTGCCCCGCCACCTCCCTTTCGAACTTCTTACCCTCGCATCTATTTCCTTCACCTGCCTGTTTTAACCCCCGGAACCACACACTCGCTTTGTCAGTCCACCCACTCCCACTTATCTCTCGCTCACGTTTCCTTCCCCGTTCACCAGAAGGTAACGGAAGGGTAGGAGGTATGGCATGCCAGGTCCTAATCTCTAAAATGCCCCCACTCTCTCCTTAATTCGAGGAGAAGTCTGAATTAGTAATCCTCGCGAGAATGCGCCATTACTAATGTAAAAGAGTCTCTATTCGTAACTTTCAAAATGTATCATTTTCGCGATAGAAACTGCGAAATAGTGAAATATGCATTCTCGCATTGCTCCATTCTAATATAAGTATATTTCATCGGTTTTTGATGACTTAAATTAAAAATATGTAAATCTGGAACTTGATAATAGTATAATTGAAGTAATATAAGTGAAGATGACACTTAAAAGAAAAAAATTACTACCGGGTTTGAAAGTAATCTGTTTGAAAAATTCTGACGAGGCATGTGTAAAATTTGAGTGGATGCCAGCAGCATGTTACGTTTTAAATACCATCCAGTTTCGAACCTTCAATTGAAATATTTCAATTCTTTCGAAGAATAGAAGGAAATACAACAATATATTTCTTTAACACCGTTATGCAGGCAAGGAACGTAACTGTGGTAAATTCAAATGGTTCATCGAATAAAAAGTACAATATATATAGCAATTGTAAAGAAAAAAAGCAGTTTATAAAAATTTGCAGTACTGTCAGAAAGGATACATCTGATCGTGAGAAAATGGTTGATGCAACGCTCCTATTTCTTATCAAATTTATTCCACATTTATATTTTTAAAAATATTAAGTATTTTAGAGGGGAAGATACATTACATCTGATTTCCTTATGATAGAGCGGATCTTCCCTTGACACTCAGGCATTATGAATCTGATTTTCTGATGATAGCGGAACTAAATGTGACACTCAGATTTGTAGAAAATGTACGGTAATGATAGAAGAACGGTTAAAATATCAAGGAGGAAAATAAATGTTGAAAAAATAACAGTATAAACTAATTATAATACGTGAGGCTATCGTTTAAAAAAAATTATTATAGAGAAATAACCGAGATATCATGGTAAAGTTTATTCTGAAAATTAATTCATTCTTTTGTACATCATTTTTTTAAATCGCAGCTATTAATGTTGATTTGCTTGGTCTCAGAAAGTCGTAGATTAATATAACTTGCAGTATGGAGAAAACAGAGGCTGGCGGAGTGATTATGTTCCTTCATTTAAAAGGCTGCAGTGACCAGTTTTTCTACGATGAAACGTTAATTGTTGATGGAAATAATTTCCCGTAATTGGATACCCTTGTTACGGACACACTAGCTAAATGCCCGTCACAGGATAGAAAGAGGAGGGCTTTGTCCTGTTAGATCAAAGACCAATGAATGAAACTGATCTTAGTAATGGTAGTGTGTGGCAAATTATTCACAAAAACCTTATGCGCCAAAGGTGTCAGCAAGTTTGGTTGCACAACCACTGACTCCTTTTCAGGAGCAAACACAGCGCGACCTGACAAGAGACACATTGAATCTTAGCAGGAAGAGAGAGAGGATTTTTTGGTCGCCTGGTAACAATGGATGAATCTTAGATTTATCAATGTGATCCAGAGACCAAAGAAATGGGCAAGAAGTGGTAGCACACCTCCCCCAAGAGGTATCTATTTTTGGTACCTATTTTGCACATTGATGTACAAATTGAGCGATTCTCTAAAAATGAAATGGCGCGGTATGGTCACCAAAGGCATCCGTCTTTGATGACAATACACCTGCTCACTCTTCTCGAGGTGCGGTTGAAGAATCAAAACAATATGGCTTTCACATTTTGCCAAATCCGCCCTATGGTCCCGATCTTACCCCTAGTGACTTCTTATTCCGAGAACTCAAAAAACCATTGCACAGTAGGAGATTTGACAACATGAAAGACGTCAAACGAGATATAAAACGATATTTTTCGACACAACCTGCTGACTTTTAGAATGACGGACTTCGAAAGGTCAATAAACGCTCGGAGAATGTATAACGCTAGTGGGTAACTGTGTAGAAAAATTTCAAGAATAAAAAATAAAGTTTCTATATCGATTATATTTTAGTGATAATTAAAACTTTTCGATACCCTCTCACATTATATATCTTTATATATATATATATATATATATATATATATATATATATATATATATATATATATATATATATATATAATCTTGAAAATGACGTACTCCGGCGACGCACAAACACACAAACACTAGGTTAATAAATATTAAACACAAACAAACATAAAAGAAGGACACTTACAGTAGATATTTACGTTTTGACGGCACGGCCGTCGTCATCAGATGAAGTCGAAACGTAAATATCTACTGTAAGTGTCCTTCTTTTATGTTTCTGTGTGTTTAATATTTATTAACCTAGTGTTTGTGTATATATGTACATATATATATATATATATATATATATATATATATATATATATATATATATATATACATACATACATATTATAATCCATGTACTATGAAAGGAGAATAAAACAAAGTTTTAAAAATCAGGAGTTAAAAGAGGATTGACGGAGGGAAATGGAGATTAAGTAAAATTGCAATAGCCAAAAGTAGATAACAGTGAATCATAAGCATAAAGTAAACTGTAATAGACAGCAGCGTTAAATAGGAGTTGGGGAAGTGATTCGCCAAATATGGAGAGCTATGATACCCGGTTGTGAAATGTTGACGTTGGGGATGAGAGAAGGGGAGTGGATCGGTAGGCAGCTGTGGAGAAGGTCGACGAAAATTGAAGAGCCAGATTGTGTAAGGAATAAACAAGGACAAGGCACTTAAGTGGGCTAAGGAGTATTGGACACTCCTGATCACTGTCCGGAAGAGGAAAGAAAACTGGATCGAACACCTAGTACGAGAGATCGGCTATTGAGGGAACAGTAGCGGAGGAGAGTAAGAAGATGACTGACATTGATAGACGACCTTTAGGGAGGAACCCATAAGGAAACCAATGAACAAACCTGTGACATGGAAAACGATGTTGTACGGTATCTGCCACTGGCGGAACGCCGTATCACAATAACATGTTATGCTACCAAGTGTGATGTGATGGAACTCTCTTATGATGAAAAGAAGCACGGATCCACTTTTCCACTGTAATAGTATTTTTTATTGTAACTTTTTTTGGGGCTTTCAATCATTACCAAGTGTAAAAATAATGAAAAGTATCCAAAATAGTTTCAATAAAATAAGTTTCAAGGATAAACTCACAAATGGGCATCTTATCATCCATCATATGGTTATGATTACCGTGCGGAATCGTGCTGAAATTTTTTTTCTCTAATTTATTTGTTACGATTATAATTGATTTAGAAAAGTATGTAGCTTTGATTTTCTCAAATTTCAATTTACAGTAATAGTGGGTGATATTTTAGTGTCACTATGTCAAAGTAAAACTAGCAATGCAGCATGAAAGTTTTCAGGATAATTAATAAGAAAATAAATATAATCATCAACTTCATTCCGTGGAATCTCTTTGGAAAGTCTTTGTAGGAATGTCTTGCATGCATGCAGTTTAGGAGGAAAATCATCCAAAATATGTTATGACATACTCTTACGTCCATTATAAAGAGTACATATTTCTGAAGGTGGGAAGGATATTTAGAAGAATATTACATAAGAACAAACGTGACCTTTACAAAGTAAAATGAATCCATAAATTCTTGTGACACTTAAAAACTCATCTAAAATGCTTATTATGAAGAATAAATTAAATACTGTATTAAAATAATTAACGAGAAAAATACCCCGGAGTAATTAATGATTCCTTGGTAGCACATCGGTATAAAAGATAAATGTACGTAGATATTATAATAAACAGTCCAATTCCAGTTTTTAAATTGGTGATGATGTGGAAGTAATAGTTATCTCAATGGTATGGTACACAATCAGAGAAGCGAAACAGCTTATTTTTCGTACTCTGGTAGCTATAAAGTTATAGTTTTCTTAGTTATGTCCTGTTTTCTTAGTTGATGATTGGTTTCAATAGGTTTCACACACATTCCACGTCATCCCGAAACATATGCGTGACATACTCAAGCAATGTTCAACAAACAGTGATGAAAGGGTTTTTATTAACATAATTAAGTGTGTAAGAAAAATGTTTTCTTTATTAAATACGCATTTTAGGATTTTCCACCGGTATTTCGTCAGCAGCAGCTGTTGTTGAAATATTTTAGGTTCACCTACGTCAACGATGGAGGTAGCATACGACACATGCGCTGAAATTCTGCTTTCGCTTAAACTAATTGCCATCCAAAACCTATTTAATGCTACAGAAGGCTTAGGAAGTGTCAATTTTTGCTCATAATGAAGCTATAAGGTACTTTAAAATATTTAAAAAGAGGTAGAAAATCAATTTTCAAGGAAGAGGGAATCAGAACTTGTCACGGCTTTATAATCATAATATAATAAATAAGCATTATTTCTGTAAGAGAATAAAAAATAAGCATTATCTAGCGCTACTTCATGAAAAAAAATTGTTGAATAACGTTAATAGTACTATGATAAATATTGAATTTTATTGGGCGTTATTCACTTAACGGAAAATGAAATATCACCCATGAAATCTGTGTTTGTAAGCGATGGGTTCCGCGAAACCGTAATTACGGATTATTATCACGAAAATATTATTTCATGGAAATCAAACTTCACCCTCTCTATGAACTAACCCTATGTGCTTTATTTATCTTCCCTAATGTAAACAAACATCTACGTATAAAGCGTTGTACTTCATCAGGTTCAAGTGCAGATGAACTAAACGCATCTGTTTCAACTTGCAACGGCTGCGCAGACGCAATACTGGAGTAAATTCAATGAAACTTGTACCAAATATAAATTACACATAAAGATAATCAGATAAAAATTATTTTATACAATCAATCATTTGAATAAAATATATATGATCACTCGTTATTTAATAGTCTCCTATACATTTTCGATGCCTTTGTTTAAGTATATTCCTCGCATGACCTCTTCCATTATGAGTAGTGGAAATCGGATGGAGATGGTAGTAATTTGGCTACTGGAATGGAAGGTGATGCAAGGCTCCCAAATTCCCGGCTGCAAAGAAGAATAGGTCGGGAAGAGGGAAAATCTGATTCAGTACCCCTTCCCAGCGACGCAGAGGTGAGTGAAGGAGGTGAAATAATAATAATGCCTGGTGAACGGGGAGCAAGAGTGAAGTGGAGACGATGTAACGGTAAACAAGACTGACGGCGGTAAGAAGGGGATGCGATTGTGAGAGAGAATAATCGATTGGAAGCAGACGAGTATTGGGGCGAAATTGGGATTGACATTAAGATGGAGACAGAGATTTGGAGCGAGGGCTGGGGAGGAAGAAGAATGTCTATCAGTACTTAGTTCCCTTTGCTGCGCCGCAACTGGGTGCCGCCAGAGATCGAATCTACGCATTTACTTCAGCATCAAATTGTCAACCAATGAAAATGCAGTAATTTACGGAAGAATTTATGCGAATGTAACTCAAACTGATTAAGCAATAAACAAGAGTGAAAGGATCATCACTTGTTAAATTAAGTCAAGTATATGTAAACGGCGAATTTTTTTCCACGCGCAGTCCATGAACTGTACGTTAATACATATTGTGTTGAAGTGACTCCTGGGGGATTTCGACAACAAGTATTCTGGTCTCTTATCGTTCTTGGAAAAAATGACATTCTAAACCTGTCAGTCTTGCAGACTATCTCTCTAATCATATATTCGTGATCCCCCCGACCGTAATACTTTGGGTTCTTATTATATTCTTGATGTCATCGGAAAAGGGAAAAGGTAAAAATGTTTTTAAAAAGTTTAATCTTTATTGTAAACGCGACAGCGTAAGAAAATCCCAACCTAATTTTTCTAGCAAAGTAGATATGCTGCTGCGTTCGTCATAACAATGTTTGACAAATCTAGCTCTCCTCCGCTGAACTCAATCTAATTCCAAAATCAAATCTTTATTTTGAGGATCCCATATACTGGCAGCATACTCTAGGTGGGGCCTGACCAAGGCAAGGAAAAACCGTTCCTTCACTTTTTCGTCGCATCTAGCAACTCTTTTCACACATCCCAATCTTTTATAAGCACGGCCACATATTTCTCGATATGCTTTACCCAGGACAAATCATGAGTAATACATAAATCTATTCACTCAGTGCAAATATAAAAACATAATACTAAGTGAATGTTTTATAGTGATTTAAAATCCCTTCGGTTCTGGCAAATTAGCGATATCGCCGTTCCGTAGCCGTTCCGTTTATTTATATCCTCAAATCGCGCAAGGAGATGATGACACATTTTCGCATTAAAGTCGAGCATTCCTCCGGACCGGAGAGTACTCGTCAAAATTCCCATAAAAGTTCAAGAGATAAGGCGGCATCATTTATTGAATGCATATTAGTCAGTAAATTTCAGAAAGTTTTTAACGTCACTATTACTTTCAGCCATATAAATAAAGAACACCTTTGAAATTATGGCATAAAATGTAATTAACGTTTCTGTCCATTAAGTCTTGAACAGCAGTGTAGCAATTACAATTGAACTACTGTCATATATAATCAAAATAAATATAGCGCTTAGAGGCAGATATTTAGATGGAATACTTTAAGATTTTTCCAAGGCTTCCCATAATTCAATGAAAACATTATTTAACTACAACTCATACATGGGTGTTTGCAATATTTTGGGTGTGAAATAAAGAATGTGGCCAATAAATTACTAATGATTTTTTTCTATCACAGACACATCTATTAACAGATACACTGCGAATTATCCTTCATCTACGTGTATTTTTGCGCCTTAACGGATATACTTAAAAGAAACGGATTTGGACCTATAATATTAAAAAAATAATGTTGGGCATCAATTAAAAAATTACATTTGTTAACTAACCATTGATATTTGTACATTAATTCCGTATTCTCTGTTCAGAACATTTTATTTTACCATTAATGTCTGCAATTATGTATTCATAACTTTATTACCGAATACATCATGTCCAGTAAAAAACTCTTTGATAGCATTAAATATATATAACAAAGGAAGTTTTTACCACGAAACTGTGTAGGAATTATTTCTAACAATCGAATTTTATACGATGAGGTTCACAGGAATGGTCAAATATTTCTACTGAAAAAAAGACACTAAATAGTAAATCGAGTGAAATCACACAGTTAAACATATTCTTTGCCCCATGATTGCCCGAGTAAGAGCAGAAATTCAGGTTAGTTTCCTCATTTCCTGCAGTCAACGAAAATTTTCCAAATTATTTTAGTTTTGTAGGGTCAGTAAGGTGTGCATCAATTACCTTTTACGCATGAGCACCCCGCTCTTTTCACTTCAGTGAGCCTCATGACGGAGCCGAAATTAAATAGGCATTGATATATTATGAATTTCTTCCGTTCCTTCTTCCCCAACCACTTGTGAAAGAGATCAACGCTCGGATTCACACTGACTCCCGGCTCGTAGAGGATACACCCTTGTTTCGGACCACATGTGCTTTTCAACGAAGAAATGGCGCCTCTTGTGTCTTGGCCATCTCCTCCTTGCGACTGCTCCAAGTTCCGCGTATCGACAAACTGGTAAGCTGTAAAGAGGAAATTTCGCAAGGCCCTCGCACTGTCTATCGGTCTCGAGATCAGAGACAGAGAATAAAAAAGAAAGTTTACGAAAGGTTTTGGGCTACGGGAGAGAAGAGGGGAAGCGGGAGGAGGGATGGGACGACAGAAATATGAGCGTAATGTGGAGCGAGGGGAAGGAGGAAGTGGAAGAGTCGCTCCTGAGCAGAGAGCAGCTGAAGGAGTTCTCTTTCTTCTCCACTCCTCTCCGACTCAAAACCAACTCTCATTCCCCTTCCTCTCCCCTCGGTCCCCAATTCCTCCAACGCCCCCTACACCTCCGGAGCATTCCCCTTCCTGCTCTCTATCTGTCTATCTCCCTCACTCTCTCGCTCTCTCTCCCACTCTTCTCTTCTTCTCCGACTGATACCAGCAACGTGCCCTGTCCAACTTAGCCTCATACTCCGCCGCTATCTTCACCTCCTCAGCCAGCAGCCCTATCCACCACCCCAGAGGTGGTCCGGCAGCAGAAGCTTGGGAACGGCAGCAGGACAAACAATGGATGCTGATGCCCTCCCTCTCAATGTCCTCCCAACCTCTCTCTTCCTCCCCCTCCTGTGTCGGCGGCGGTCGAAAGAGAGTGAGCCGGGGGAGTGAGTGGAGGGCAGTAGTTTGGTGGGGTGGGTTTGGAGGTCTGATGGATCGGAGGGGTTGCGGGGAAGGATTGTGTTGCAGGGGGGGGGGACCTTGTGAGAGGAGACAGAGAAGGAAAGGAGGAAGAACGGAAGATTGGGAATTTAACTCGAGAGAAAGAGGAGCGTAAGAATATCGGAGAAAAAAGTGAAAAATCCGTGGGCATTGACGGCTCTGCAGTTGTTGACAGGAAACGAAATATCTCAAATAAATTCAGGTCCTGACTCGCAAAAAATGATACGAAAATAAATTTAATTTTCCAGCGTCGTCAAAATTGCATAAAAATGCTGCATAAATCTCGTATAAATATGACAATAAAACATTATGACGTAAATATAAAATAAATATTTACTTTATAATAGTCTAAATATACTGCCGACAATCAGCTATAACATTTTTTTGCACAAAAATGGAAAGAACGTATCGGATGGAGTGAATGCAAATGTGGAGTATTGTTGCTCTGGTTTCAAGCTAAACTACAAGAGTCAAAGCAGATGAAAGACATTGGATCTTATCTAGTCAATGTTAATCAAAATGAAATCAGTTTATTTTGTGTTGTGTGTAATAAAAATTTAGCAGGTAATTTTCAAACACATATGTATAATACCGAGGCATTTATTTTCTGAGGTCTAGTAAGTTTTAGAATCCCTGTTTCCGGATGCTTTGGTCTAGCTCAAGGGAATAGAGCGCTGAACAGCAATGAAGCTATTACTAAAATGGGGGGAAGAAGGAACT
This sequence comes from Hetaerina titia, assembly GCA_037158775.1. Classification (NCBI taxonomy): domain Eukaryota; kingdom Metazoa; phylum Arthropoda; class Insecta; order Odonata; family Calopterygidae; genus Hetaerina; species Hetaerina titia. The sequence goes on from CM073771.1 coordinate 52,660,304, forward strand.
CGTATTAATGCTGTTAAGTAATATAAAAAAATATATACATTTATAATTATAAATATTTTCGATAAGGAACGCCCTTCAGGGACGACAAAAAATGGAAAAAATTTTGATAAAATCATTTATACACAGAAACACAGAGAAATGATACTCACATATCTAGTTGACGTTTCGACAGCACGGCTGTCATCTTCAGATTCAGATGATTCTGATATTTTTGCTCTTATAATCTGCTCGATTTCGCCTTACCAGCCACTCCACTTTGTCTTCTATATATGTGTATATCCAATCTATTTTCCTTATAGGATATACGAATATAAAGGTAAACAGAAGTGGTGGGGAAGGCGGAATTGAACAGATTACAAGCATAAAAATATTTCCTTGACTGGGACTTGAAGACCGGATCTTCTTTTGCCTTCCTTCGAAACTCTAACCATTTGACTTATCGTGGGGACATAATTATCACTGAAAACTGCGAGAGATTTATGCAACCAAGTGGCACGATTTTGAGATGCCGATAGGGGAGCTGCTTCATCTACCAAAAGGGAAATGGACGAGGATACAAGAGAAAAGGATTGAAGAGGAAGAAATCATAGAATGCCATAAGGGTAGGAACAGTGCACTTCCCGGCACGCGTCGTCGGAAAAAAGAAACGAGCCACATTGGCCAAATACATATCCAGTCACGAAAACCCGCCAAATGGCGATCAAGTATTTCATTCATATTTCTCCTTTGGTGGGTGAAAGAGCTCCCGAACGCTATGTCCTCGCCAAAGAATCGAGGCATTTGGTGGCAAAAACCTCTCATTTATTTTAGTTTAATTAACGTTTTCCCGATAGCTCAAGTGGTCAGAGCATCGGACCGGAAAGTCGAAATCCGTGCTTCAAGTCCGGGTCAAGGAAATATTTTTGTGCTTGTAATCTGTTCGATTCAGCCTTCCCCATCACGCCTGTGTTTGTCTTTTATACGTGTTCCCATCCCTTTTTCTTATACCTATTTCTATGTGCATGAGTATTTGTTCGCAACACAGTTTGATTATATAAAACATAATTGATTATACAAATGAAAAACTATTATTAACTCGATTCTAAGTGTTATTTCATTCTCACTTCAAATTCTATAAATTCACAACTGTACCCGAAAATTAATATTCCCAGTTATACATTTATTCAACAGAAATTCTAACTTATATCTTTATAAATACATTACAAAAAATAAAAAAATTATATTACCCTGTTTAGCAAAGATATATATAGCGAGGTAAACATTTTTACAGGAACAAAGTATTGCGCTTTTTCACTGGCGACCCATGAACTATGATACATCTTAAATTTTTTCTCCTTATAGTGACGCACGATTAAGCGAGGGGGCTTAAAAGTAAGTTGATTTGAAACTAATGTTGCACTCGAGAGGTGTCCAGACTTGAAAATCGAGCAATCAAAATTCGTACGACAACTCGCGAGTTTCCCAAAATATCGGCGAACCACCTCACGTCACGGGGGACGGTGTAGGAGTGAGGGTGGATAAGGCGCAGAGCACAATGAAAGGGTGGAGGAGAGCAAAATAGCCCTGTGAAACGTCGAAAAGGACTCCCTCATAAGGAGCTGACGTAGCCGAGGCGGCATATCAGAGAAAGAAAGGCGGACGAAAACGAACTCCTCTCTTTTCCCCCGAATTAAAAGACGAACGAAAAAGACTTCGAATCGGAGTATAGTTTGAGAGGGAAGGGAGGGGTGGGTGGGATGAAAGAAGGGGGATATGGAGTGAGGGGTGAGCGGAGAAGGTCTCCGACGTCCTAGTGACGGAGCACGGGAGGAACAAGTCGTCGAAAAAAAACAACGAAAAGAGAGTGGTACGGGAAGAGCGAGGGAAAGACCGCCCTCATTACCGTTGCAATGTGCGAGCGAGGAAAACGCGGCGGAGTCGGTTGTCCGGTGGAAAGGAGTCCATCTGCGCGCTACCTCCACCAACGCACACGCACACTCAAAGACACACGCATTGCATGCTCCCACCGGTCAGTCACTCAAAAGCAGCCTGCATCCCGACCTCTCAGCCCCTCCGATCCCCACCATTCTCCTCTTCCCACTCTCCCTGCCCCATCCCACCTATACTCACCTCACAAAGGGAAAGGGGTAGGTATTGGAAAAAAAACATTTCCAAATAAGAGGCGCATGCACTTTCCTCTTGTTCCTGCTACTTTTTCGTCCTCGCCTCTTCCCTTATTCCGCTCTAAGCTGAGGGCAGAGGAGGAGAGAGAGAAGCAAAACGGGAAGGTATGAAAGGAAATGTCTGAATGCATTTCCTTCCACGTCCGTTCGTCTCAGTCAGACACTGAAGGGGTTAACGACTGAGAGGGAGGGTTTAAGATTGGAGTTGGGAGGGGAAGGAGGTGGGACCTTGTAAAGTTGACTGCGAGAACTGAACTGCCAGGACTCCCGCAGAGCACGTAGCGACCGAAAGTGTGTCGATAAAACAAGTGGCAGCCGCCGGGGCGGGCGATATATCTAGCGTGAAGAAACGATTGTTCTATTTGGACGTTCAAATGAGGCGGGTCCTTCTATCGGTAATCTACAGGCTTTGGAAGGCCAGCTTACGAGGAGAATGATAACTTTTCTTCATAATTACTGCGAAATTACGTCACTGCAAATTAATTCTTGAAACAGGGGGGGGGTTAGCTCGTTGTACATACTGAAGACGGCGAAACAGTAGCAAAACCGCGAGTGAAAAATAACGAAACAATGAATTGTCCCGATGGTCCAAATGGCAACCTCCTACAAATCGTGACCTTGTGCGAGACACTTACTTGACCGTTTTTCATACAAGCATATGGATCTGACGAGGTTTGGCAAACTGAAATACCATTTTAACACATAAAATTGAAGCGGTCCAGAAATATACCGAAAAATAAGGGGGACGGTGACTCATGACTCGTCACTGTGTAGCAGCAAATCTCGTTTATCATGGTCGAAAGTCTGAATCCTAGTTTCCCCGAAAATTCGCCACGCTCAGTTAGCTATGATTGATTGAACGGAGCAGTGTAGAAAGTGTAACGGTCGTGCCCGCCGAAAAAGTTTGAAAGCTTCAGAGAAAAAAATTGTTTTCAAATAAATGACTACCAAGTGGTGACGATAGGGATGGAATAATAATCGTCGTCCACCAAAGTAAGCGGCATTTAAAATGAAATGGATGCGGTGAAAAATCGAAATTAGAGGACTCAAAGGCATAAAGTAGAAGAAAATAATTTAGGAATCAGAAAGAAGGAAGATAGAATTTCTTTTTGAATAAAATGGGAGTGCATCTGTAAATAGGTTTCTCAGGTAAAGCTATGAATGACGAAATTTTTTGACTAGATTTACGTGATGTGAGGCATATCTACGACAAATAAGGAGTGCGATAATTTTTTTTGAGAAAAGAGGAGTGTCTCAATAAAAATATACCAATCAGAGGGGGGACAGTTTTACGTGTGAGCAAAGGCTGAAAAAAACTGCGGTGAGCTGTAAAGGTAAAACAGTGCAAATTTTTCCAACAAAATTATCTCGTTTTAAACAAGTGTACCAAATATTCATGAACTCTTCAATTGGGCGATGTAAGTTATTATGAGGAATGGTTTTCGTGGTTCATTTTTCTCTTCCGGTTTCTAAGAAATAATAGGAAAACATATTTACCAAGCATCTTGGATATATCTAACTTAGAGATGTTATTAAAAAATCCAACGGAGTCTATGATCTCGAATATTCATGATTGACGGCGAACGGAAATAAGAAGAGAATTGGAGAGAAGCGAATTGGGAAATAAACTGGTGCCATAACTCACAGACAAACCACCAAGGGCTGAAAATAAACCAAGGACCAATGCCCCTCTAGTTAACGCATTTATTAAATACACTTGGAGAATACATTTGGTGGTCGCCTGTAGTATAATAGAGCATACAGTTATTTTACAGAGTGAGTGTTATGAAATGACAAACGAGGAATTTTTGCAAGCATTTATTTAAATTTAAATATAGATAAAAGTTGAGAAAGACGTTCTGACTCAAGGGGCATCAAATACCGGAACTTAGTTCATAATAATTAAAATTAAAGTTGAAAGAGATGATCAAAAAGGTACAATTATTATCACACATATGCTCATTAACAATAAATTGTTATATCCTATGTATCTATGGAACATAATTTTCAAACATTTATCAATTAAAGAGCATTTTCTTATAGCTATCCCATATTTTAACAAAAAGTATTTTTATTTCGAACCCTTTAAAAATTTATCATTGCTATATTCAATTTTTTCAGGCCTAACTTTCTGGAAATCCAATATCACCGAAGTAAAAAAACAATGTATCTTTCCAACAAATTTTTATTAATGTGCGTCCATTTTCAACCAATGTTTTTGGTGTACATATATATATATATATATATATATATATATATATATATATATATATATATATATATATATATATACATAGTTATACATAAATATAAACCATAAACACAGTATTGAACCCGAAGGTCGGTTTGGTAGGTGATGGTAGAGTTCACCCAGTACAAAGCCCGATGGCATGTGAAATTCACACATCAGGGTAGGGGGGCCAGTTCCTTTCCCTGTGCCGGTTATGGTTTCCCAGGAAGATCTGGTACCCGAAATATCACATAACCTGGATGGAGCTGCAGGTGCCCAGAGTGCCTTGCCCGGGAATCGAACCCGGTCAGTAGTCCAACACTCTACCCCCTGGATTACCGCAACCCATCATACATATCTATATAAAGAAAAACCATAAACACAGTATTCAACCAGAAGGTCGATTTAGTAGGTGATGGCAGATTTCACCCATGTACTAAGCCCAACGGCGCGTGAAATTCACACATCAGGGTAGGGGGGCCAGTTCCTTTCCCTTATTTATTATTATCACCCAGAGTGCTCAGAGTGTCTTGCCCGGGAATTGAACCCGGGACCCTCCGGTCAGTAGTCCAATGCTCTACCCCCTGGACTACCGCGACCCTCGAGATTATATATTTCAATGCATATTAATTAAACAGAAATACAACTCCATATATATATATATATATATATATATATATATAAATAAATATATATATATATATATATATATATATATAATATAGGAAAAGGATGCTGGACCGGCTGAAGTTGGTTGAGATGGTGGAGGGGGCAGGGGTATGCGTTTGATGTAGTCGTATCTAATACAAATTTGGTGAAAAGAGACATTGTTATTTACTTTACTACTTTATAAGTTACTCATTACTGCCTTTGTTTCGTAACATCACGTTATATTTTTATTTATTTATTTGTGGGCTACAAACCATTTATTATTTATCAGCCATTTCTTATGAGGCTATCAACAATTTTTCTCTCCATGATACCTTCAAAGGGGTCTTGCAAATGGGTAGTTACCTGCATCCGACTGCGGCAAATAGGTTGCTCCTCTCCGGTAGGGTTACGAGGATGGAACGCGAAGACAGACACCAAGGGTCTCCTACATTGTTCCTAAGTGTTCCCACTTTCATCCTACAGACGGAGAGGCGTCTGAAGCCTTCTGTTACTGACCACCAAAACCAATACGCACCGATAATGAGGACGATTATTTTTATGCATTAACTACGGAATATGGATCCTTAAATTCCTTTAAACAGGTTGATATTTGTACCATATTAACATATTTTCCTTCAGATTCATTTCAGATGTAGTTTAAAACTAAATCCAGATCATTTTCTCTGAAGAAAATTACATTGGCTGAGTGGCCATCAGCTGTTGTGCGATAGCGAAGGAATAATTGCGAAAGATCTTGAATTTTTATTTCCCCTCGAATGTAAAATTCTCTAGCAGTATAGACTAGTTCATTTGATAGAGCGCTGAGCTACTGACCATACGGACCGGAATCGATTACAGCTGACAGACACTCTTAGTCGCCCTCTGCTTCACTCAATCTGTGTAATTCTTCGAATGTCGAATTCGAATTCTTCTCGAATGTAAAATTCTCTAGCAGTATAGACTAGTTCATTTGATAGAGCGCTGAGCTACTGACCATACGGACCGGAATCGATTACAGCTGACAGACACTCTTAGTCACCCTCTGCTTCACTCAATCTGTGTAATTCTTCGAATGTCGAATTCGAATTCTTCTCGAATGTAAAATTCTCTAGCAGTATAGACTAGTTCATTTGATAGAGCGCTGAGCTACTGACCATACGGACCGGAATCGATTACAGCTGACAGACACTCTTAGTCACCCTCTGCTTCACTCAATCTGTGTAATTCTTCAGGTAACCGGTATTCCTGTGAAACCTAAAGTGACGAAGGAAAATGAACTGGTCCACTTGAGGTAAGCATTCACATGACGTCGTACTTAATATTCAGTAACTTCAATACCTCCTATCAAAGAACACTATATAATTCTTACTATTAATAATGCAACCATTTCAGAGAGTAAAAATCATTCGCCTTGACCGGGATTCGAACCCGGATCCCTCGATATTCGGCCGAATGCATTAACCAATTAAGCTACCGAGACGTTCTCTTATACTCTGAAATTTTGGGGGCTTTAAAGCTTCGTGGACTGTGGCGCGTCGCGCACGACTACGAATGCCGATGACATTGTATGTACGGTATTTCGTCATAACATCTTCTTCCTTTAAAGCCCCCAAAATTTCAGAGTGTAAGAGGGCGTCTCGGTAGCTTAAGTGGTTAAAGCACTCGGGCGGATATGGAGGGATCCGGGTTCGAATCCCGGTCAAGGCGAATGATTTTTTTCTCTCTGAAATGGTTGCATTATAATGCACACATAGCGGGTGACTCCGTTAAAGTTACTCTTACAGTTTCTTGAAATCTTACTATTAAACTAAAAGTTGTGTAAAATTGGTAATTTCCGGCCTAACTTTGTAGAACCTATCCATTACGGAAATAATAGCTAAGCATTAGGTGAAATGAATAAAGCTGAAATTTGTCTTTTTGAAAATTCCGTGTGGTTGATGTGGATGTATAAGAAATTACAGCCAATAGAACTGTGCAATTATTTTGCTGAAGATTGGATTATAATGCATTGTAAACGTGTTCTGCTGGCCGTTTAATCTGGTGGTAGCAGCTACAGCAGATGGGATGAGCTTTCGGATGACCCTGACAGAGAGCTTTTGGATGACCCTGGGAAGCTCTGCACATTCTTCTGTTAAAAGTTACCGTACTGAAGGTAAGAACCGTAAAATGAGTGCGTTTATGTCACTATCCTGGGATGTGAGAGCGAAAACCTCGGTTTCTAATATCATGCATCCAGATTGTAAAAACGTAAACGCCATCTGCTTCGGAGTTCCTTGAGTCCATGATTGATCGGAGTTCCTTGAATCATGCTGCAACTATGCCCATGCCTCAGTGTCTCTTTTGGGGAGTCGTAAGTGGGCGTCTGGGCATACTGCGAATGAGCTATGTATACAGATCTTCATTATTGTGTGGAAACTCCAAGTTCGCTAGTTATCTTGTTGATATCAGTTCAGTTTGCTTGTTCTATCGCCGCTGTACTGAATCGAATAACTTTTACAAAGTTTCCGAATTTTATGGAGTACTAAAAATCGGACCTGCATAAATAGTTTTTCTCTTCACGACGCCGTAAAAAATTAAAGTTGAAATGGTCAGCAAAAGGACTTTAATATTGGCAGGAATTTCCAAAACATTTTATTGAAGAAGAGGAAATGGCGACTTTTAAGAGATTTACTCCATGGTACAACGTTTTAAAGTTGCCCCATGTTTCTCTCTTTCTCTCTCTTTCAACCGGTTCCTGGAATCAGGCAAAGAGACGAAAAGACCAAACGACTAACAGAATCCAATATGTGCCCGCCGACCGTATTTCTTCCCGACGAACTACCGTGAAAATGAAAGCCTTCTTCCTAATAAGAACTGAACCTGACGTCATCCAACACATGCTTTCTTAATGAGAGGTATACATCGATTTTTAAGCTATTTTATGTTGTTGTAGATACTGAATGGAGTTTATTTTTGATACGCGCCGGAGAAAACTTGTGACTTTATATCTATGAAAGTTCGCTATTTTGTACTAAATCTACGAGATGGGTCTGCACTTCATCTTTATTTACAATTTCCAAACAAAATTCCTCCTCATTTACATAAAGAACTTCTTAAAACTCTCTCGTGGTATCCATTCCAAATCCCTACTATGCATTTGTTCTTTCCTTCGTATAAGATCATTAATTACCATAATTTATTTCTTCCATATGCTTTAAGCTGAATGTATTAATTTAGTGATTTTTATTTCGGCTGGGCAGGGTTTTTTTGTTTCATAATTTTAACAACGAAATAAATTAAGTGATTCTAAAAAGGAAAGACATAGATATAGAAAGGAAAGACAAAAACAGGAAAGATAAGTCTACGAGAAATAAGGAGTACAATAGATCAAATGCAATAAATTACATCTATTATGTAATGTAAATGGATTAGGTACATCTAATTTTACTCATAATTTAAAATATTCATTATTTATTATTAATTAAAATTATAGTGAATGGAAAATTAGCGATCATTACTTACTGCAGAGGACATCTAATCATTTCTAATGCCCTCTCCTTATTTGAAAATTATAAATTGTTTGGATGATTTATTTTACTTTTACAACATTTGCTTCTATAATTTTCTTATTATTTATTGTGTTTCGGTTATTTGGCATTGAGATTCTATTATTCCCGTGTATGACGACACCTAAAAGACTATTTCTGTTGGTATGTTTATCGCAAGGGGTTTCTTCAAGGGATAAAAATAAGTATTTTACTGTCTTCATCAAGAGAAAGATTGAGGAATGAAAATTGACGCTTGTAGGAGGAAGCGCTCATCAAACTTGAGAGTGAGGAGGAAAGGGTGAGGAGACAAAGTCAGCTCAGAGAAGTGGCCAATCCTTCGGTTGAAGACCAAATGAGAAATAAAGTAGCGGTGGGTTTTGGGGCTTTGTCTCACGAATGTAGACTCACCTAGAAGATGAAGGCGTAGTTAGAGACAAATACGCGAGGAATTGACGAGGAGTTATAAGGGAACTAAGGGTTTTGTTTGGTTACTCCCATTCGTGTGGTTCGGAGGGACTGTCAGAAGAGTTTCCTTAATTGAAAATATGAGAACAAGTAAGTCGATATCATGGTACCGTTAGGAACTATTTGTGTCGCCATTATTGAAACTTCTCCGCTTGCCCAATTTCTATTGCCCCTCCTATTCCCCCTTCATCGATAGCAGCTGCTTAGTATAACGATAGATACCATTAGGGGATATGTCATAATCCATTGGAACTTCCATTAGTCCAGCTAAGTTGGTCCAGCATACTGATATTGCCCTAATAGATTCATGTGATTTTCTTGTCATCTATCAATAATGCACCATCAAATTCATGCCCATACCGAAGAGAATGGGTCAATCCATGAAAGCACCGTCTTGTAAACGTAAGATTACGATTTCAATGTAACAATTTCAAAGTGTAAAAATCATTTACCTTGACCGGGATTCGAACCCGGATCCCTCGATGTATATCCAAGTGCTTTAGCTATCGAGGCGTCCTCTTAAATTCTGAAATTGTAGCATTGAAATGCATATTAGCGGATGACTACGTTAAAAGTTACTGTTGCGGCATCTCCCCCAGTTTCTTGAAATTAAGATTATGATCCTGTACGGGGGTCATGAATATCATTGGGGTCGCCCATTTTTGTCAATTTTTCATGATTTTCATGTGTTACTTTACTTTATAATTTAAATTATTGCTTAGCTACCAATAGGTACTTTACTGGTTTAATTGTACCATTTTTTGTTTAATGTTAATTTATAAAAAGGCAGGATAATGTATATCAGTATTTGACTATGCGTATTTATGTTTTTTTCTATGATTTTGTAGTTTCCCTCGCATTTTGCAGATTGTTAATGAAATAATCTTGATGTTATCTCTTTCAAATTGGCCCAGCACTATTGTTTCAGGACAAATAGGCCTTATGGATTTTTTCCATTGAATTCAGATCTGAGTATAGTCTTTTTCATTGCCAAAGTCATCAACAACACCTTCTACTTAGATCCAACTAGCGTGTCTAAATCTCTACAATCCTCAAATGTAACAGTTGGTTCTCCTTCATATGATAATATATCATTAGACTCTAAAATTAGACTTGCTATGATGATTTATTAGATTAAGATTAAGTAAAAATTCCTATGAAATTTTTAACAGAAAGTATAAGTTAAAAACACATTAACAGATTTAGTCCTAGAGTCAGAACTGCGATTCTATTCTCCATCCTTTACATGCATTTGCGCAGTCGAATGGATTTAGAAGATTCAACATTAAAGCCGTAAACTTCCAGTATTCTTAAATACATTCTTTTCTTCCCCGCTCAGGTTGTATGATTTGTTAACACAATTGTATGATTAGGTAAAAAATTGTTTCAAGGTAAAGTATTTTTATTTTTTCCGTTTTATTATTTAGATATATCCCTCCGACATAATTTGTGTTTAACTGATTTTTTTATTGAACTAGCAAAGGTTTTGTCCTTCAGAAAAGGTTAAAAAGAGAGTTCTGACATTACCAAGGACACTTTCCACAATTCTCTGGAATTAATAATAAATAGCCTTTGGAAATTCCTTTATGCATTTTACTTGATTTGAAACTAAAAATTACTGGATTGGTAATGGGAGAAAGCATGTCATACAAGTTCCATTTCAGAACGAGTAGCATTTTGTCAAAGTTTCATTTATACTACGTAAGAACTAGTGTCTACATTTTTAGGTACAGTACCCCATATATGTATGTATAGTAGTGTCAGTCAGATATAGCTGTCAACTATACTTTTTTTACCTTATTCATTATTCAAAGAGGGGTTCCACCAGTGTTTCATTTCTTCACTATAATTCATGTTGAACCTATTTCTACAATCTGAACGATGAACTCAGTCGTTGAGAACCTGTCAACAACTACATCTACATGGACGGTATACAAAGGAGGATGTATGACAGAGGGTCTTAGATGTCGAGACCTTACTGATATAATGGTGAATAAATTGCAAGTTTATATGGAATGACAGTTAACCACTGAATTTTTCCATCACACTTCCTGGGAGTTTCAGTTCCGGTTATGTTTAATATCGTGTAAAAGTGAAAAACGAGCGTTTAAATTGATCAGTACCGGGGCCTACTTCTCAAATTTAAATTAGGTGGGACAGTCTACTGATGTACCGTGAGGTCCTAAGAAAGCCATCTTAGAAGAAAATTAATATGTGTTATACCTTTCTTTCAGTCTTATATCTGTATTAATATTCCTTTCTCTAATCTTATAGTGTCTTAAGAACCTCTCACGTTGAAAATCTCAAATCATTTACTGAATCTGCGATCTATAGAGCTGAGGTACGACAATTAATACTTGGGCTCGTTTGTTCCAGTTTTTTAATGTATCCCACCTTAGCATAGCTATTATTATCTTAGTATATAAACAATAAACTAAGACTAGATCTTGCTGATTGTATGCTTAATGGCGAACTTCTTTTGTAACATGCATCACCACTATGCATTTGCCTGATTTTTGTAGACTTAAAGTCTGCTGCCTAACCTGTGATTCCCTTAACATATTTACGATAATTTTTTTCTTGTTTATCCTAATTTCTATTTTTTGCATAATAATTAATTATAGCGCAACAGTTCCCCTTGTGCGCTAAATTGCGAAGGACAAGGATACGAATAGTTTACCCATTCCGAGACGTCACTCGAGAATGTGACAGGTATTGTAAGGATAAATGTCTGCGGGAAATTATTAACTGTCCGTAGCAGTAAAGGCAGACGACAACAATGATTTTATGTCTAAGATTTATAAGTTAATGGACTCAGATTGAGAAATGTGCAGTGGAGGTCGCTATTCTGAATGTATCAACGTAGGGGGGTTATTTTATCCGGGTGGCCTAATGTTTCGGTATAGTGGCGTGGAGATTATTTCACCCTTCCCATCCCTCAAATTAACACTCTAGTATGTTTCGTTCACGCCAAGGATGACCGATTTGAATTTGACTCTCGTTTGACACGAACCTTGTGAAACGAAGCGGGCGAAGATGAGGCAGTGGTAATTGAATATTCCATTTAGTGCTGAGGGAACTTTAGACTTAATCCCTTCCTCCACGCAATAAGTCTCTTTGCCGGTAGGTGGCAGCACCTCTGTGCTGCACATTTTGTCTCCTCTCTCACACTCTTATCTTGGAGCTTTTTCTCTCTATCCCTCCTTGTTCCCCACCCCCCATCTTTACCCCTTTACTTCGCCTGCTCCTCCCCCTCTCTCTCTCTCCCTCACTTGCACTCTTCATCCAGTTCACTTTTTTTTGGCTTGTGCTCCATACGTATTCACGTGCGGGAGAGTCGAATGCATTATGCATGAGACGCACCGCAAGGAGGAGGAGGAGGTTCAGCTGTTCTACCCCGATGGTTGACTGCCCGGCTATGGTCTTGTAAGTCTTTTGCGCTTTGCGTTTTAACGTCACCATCTGCGGGCGAGCGAGGATCGATTGGGGAAGAGGAGTCAGGAGAGCAGCGGTGGTCAAGTGACGGAATTAGCCGAGCAAATTTATGATTGGTTGAACAAACACACGAAAACGAGATACGCCCGTGTTCAATATGATTACTCGTTAATCCTTAGTCGAATTCGACATCTAAAGTAAATAATATTAAATCCATCTTCATTAATTCTAAATATAAGTATATACTATTTTGATGACCTTGTACGTTTTATGAAAACATGAATGCGTATGATTATTCGTGAAGCATTATAGTTATGGATATATATTTAAATAACTTCTGACAAAAGCCCGGAATATACAGATGTCTGAAGCACGGTTTTTCATTTAAATATTATATATATGTATAAATTATATATATATAAATTATATATATATATATATATATATATATAAATTATATATATATATATTATATATATATGTATATAAATTATATATATATAAATTATATAAAAAATTATGAATTTATAATTTTTAAATTAAAAAACGTGCTCCAGACATTTGTATCTTCCGAGATTTTGTCAGTAGTTTTATTATCAAATGTATCATCTATTCAAGAATAGAGATAGCATAAAGATATTTGTAGTAATAAACAGTAGGGAAATTCACTCTTCGTATATTATGATATTATATTAAAAATTTTGACCAATTCAAAAGTATTCAACGCATGTAAATATGATATGTAGGCTGAGCCAACTTATTATTTGAGCGTTAGCATTTTAAGCCACAATAATAAATATGTTTTGCTCCCTCTGGCAGTATGGTGACTCGCATCATGCACCGAAAAATTTAAATTCATCTCTAAGAAGGAAAAATTTCGGTCTGTCAAATCTAGGTGAATTCATCGACATGTGAAATAAAAGATGCCCGACAAATCGATGTCATATTAGACTCTATGAGAAATTCTCCACTTTAAGCAATGGCAAATCATGCACAAGAGAAAGGAGAGAATTAAATTTATTCTTTCGCTATAATGAAAGGCAGTGTTTCCGGTGATGGCACGCATTTCAGCTGCTATATAAAGGCGTCAGGCAAATGACACAAAAGCTCATCGTAAATGACCGCTGTAAGCGAGAACGTCCATGGTCTAAGGGTCATAGGTGGAATGAGGTTTCATTGCATGATCAAATGCGAGCCAGAAGAGGAACGTGCTAGCACAGAAAGAAAACCGCGTGTTGGATACTGTAAATCTTGGAGATAAAAGTATTTAGCCTGCTATGAAATAATAAAATTTGCGACAACAGCTGCGCTCGCCATTAGTCGTTTTTTCTGTACACTTACGTAACATTAACCTCCTTCCTTCCCCAACCCTGAATTCCTGTCCTAGAATAATGGCCCCACCATATATGGCGCCATAATAAACGACGAATTAAAGGAGCTCTGTGAGTGCAAGCTATAACCTCTGAATCGGTCCTTTGCGGTTCCATAAAAAGATAGATGAAATACTAATAGGGATTTGGTGAAACGGCCATCATTCATTCAGAAGATGAAACAGCTAAAAATACCTACTACTTTACTAATAATATGCAGTTCACATTAGAATAATATAACGATGCAATTTAAATATTTGCGTCCAATATCACACAATTTGATGCGTTAATTATCTTTATTTTACATTGATTCTGCTTCCATTAAAAACGGAATTGAATTAACGTTATATATTAATTCTTAAACAATCAATAAAGGAAATAGTCGCAACACTTCTATGATTAGGTAGCTATGTTACATTGCTTTTAAATTTCATATTTTATTCCTAGTTTTAAGTTCTCCTTCTCGCAAAAGCCACTTACACTTCAACCATGTTTCTTTCTTTCAATACCATGGCTTTCTTATGCACAATGACCGGTAAAGGTGAGACTTTACTCTCCGAAACGGTTTATACTTGCCCGTTCGTGCAGTCAATGAACATTTGGGGATAATGGAAGGAAGTTTAATTAGTTATACAATAGTATTTGTCTAGAATTCTATATTAGTCGTATGGGGAACCTTCTGGTCAGGTAAAACGTTGTTTGAGACCTGAGCATGTAATCTTTAATTGGAAACCTTATCCACAGAAAAACTCCAAGTTACTCTGTAAGCAATCGTGAACTCCTTTGCAGCTCAGCACTACAAATATAATGGTGGATAGACACTTGATTAACATTCCTAACATACGGTACAAGAGTCACCATAATGAAAAAAGAGATTTTGTGCTAAGGAATCAAGTCCCATCCGTGGAGGTGTTCATGCATAACTTCAAAAATGTGGTTCTCTCTATATCCTATAAAGGGAATTTCTTTTATAAATTTCAGAGTGCGTACTAGGAAAAAAATTAGTTTTTAATCAAACTCCATGAGGCCATAAATAAGGAAAAACCTCATAATCAACAACACGGAAAATAATGAGTTCACATACAGCATAACGGTTCTTTCTCTTGGAAGTAGCTACTCTTTCCATTCGATACGAAAAAACAGTATTCTAGGAAAGGCAATAAACCGCCTAACGTCAGGGCAATGTTTCTTCAACGCTTAGAAAACATAGTTTTCCTATTTTAAATATGAGCTCCCCGTTAGGGCTACCGGCTAAATCAACGGCTTAGAACATTGGAGAAAACAAGAGATTGCGTAGCAAAATCCCGCAACTCGCCCGCAAGGTTAATGTTTTATACTCCTCCGTTTACGGTAATGGTTCGTGGTTTCTCGTCATAAAAAAGAGTCGCGGGGGCGAGATAGAATTACGGTTTTTAATATTTGGGCTTGGGGTGTCATAGAGGGCGATAAGATGACCACGCCTATTGTTTGCCCCGAGGAGCGTGATGCGACGGTGACATAACGGTGTCCCCGCGTGGGAGTGGCCAGGACGAAGAGGGGTGAGGGAAGTCTCGTGGAGGGGTCGAGGTGGGTTAGGGGCTGAAAAGGAGGAGAGAAAGGGGTTGGGGGAGGAGAGGTAGGAGAACGAAGGAGGTCGTGGGAAGGGGGCTGGGGAAGGGGTTTTTGGGCGGGGTTGGTTCAAATGGAAGGGGGGAGAAGGGGTTGAGAGCTGGTGCGTTGGTCTACTTGCCATATACATATAAGGAGCGACACGCAAGGGTCCCCTCGGGGCGCGTTTGACCCCTTCAGATATCCCCCGCCCCCGCGGAGGACAGGTGTGGGAGTGTACGCTCTGAATGCGTGCCTCCTAGGCCGTCGGGGAGAGGGCGGTGCCACACAAGAGAGAAATAGCTGGATGAAATATTTCGCTCATAACGGCTCATTTGTTTCGCGATGAGAATATTCTTATACATGTCCTTTTTCTCTATGTGCTAATTTTAGAGCATACGGCATTAGCAAGAGAGTCACTAGGAAAATGTTTTAACGCTCAGAATGCCTCCTCGTCTCACTAAAATGTTTCGATTGGGGAATTTTCCCCATTAGCTTAGGCCTGGGGGCCTGAATGTGTGACTTCATCCATTGGAACAGAACGGTTAAATTAAGGGACAGACTGCATTCAGAACAAGGGGCAGATTATTGACCATTAGTCAAAGATATGACGAAGCCGAGAGGATTTTTAGCAAACAGATTTCCTGACTCTCAAGCACTGAAAGTGTTTTGTTTGATTTCGTCCCATATTAAGAAGGTGGTATAATAATGCATCAAAATTCCAAATCAACTAATCACGACCCAACTTTCATGACTTTATAATAACTCCGACACAACTCTGCCCAACATTTTTGCAGCGTGAATGCATCTTCTTTTGGTATGTTGTATTTGCTTTTGATAAGCTTCTGGAAAATTGTTTGTCTCAGTGATCGTCAAAATGATTCTTGGTGGTGATATCCTACCTCGAATAGCATAAAACAATTTGGACACAATTGCAATGCATGTCTATGGAATAAACATTAAAAAATATCTGTGAAACTGCACTAAGGAAAATAGGCATTCATGAGAAAAATAATGGGAAAATACTAAAATAAAAATCTAATTAATGAGATATTATTTCGCGTTAGTTAAGAAATGTATAAAGTTAAGGGTTTCAGGGAGACCATGGGCCATTGCCTTCCCTGAATCAGTCATTCCCTTGAGTTGCGACGAGTTTTTTGCACCATCTGTATATGGGCATTATTTCAAAATTGAACAATACAGAAAGTATGAAGTCTATTTCGTTAATAATCTCTTTGGAAAGGGTCACAAATTTATACAAAAGTCTATGAAGGAATATGGATGGTCTTGTATAACCAGGATAATGATTACATGAACACATGCGACAAGGAGGAAAACATCGGTAACCCCGCAATACATTGGTAACCGAGTCCTCAATTAGAAGTTATGGAAAACTGATCGGTAAATAAGCCAATATTTGGAATCGTTTTGCTCTCGGACCATTCGTGGTCATAACAATAGAAGATAGTACGTAAATTAATAGAAAATCTAATAAAATAGTACTACATACTAATTGATCCCTTTGATCAAATGATAAAACATCCAAAATACTTACATTTTAACAGCCCCAGCCTCAAATCCTTGTAAAGGCTTGCAAAGTAATATTTAGCTGCAAAATCATGGAAATGTAAATCATTTGGCACAATATAAAAAATAAGAATAAAAAATTTTGGAAAAAACAATAGTTGCCTTCATATTCTTACAGGGACATCTATTTTTAATGACAAACTGTTAGGATGCGTAGCTTCGTAACAGAATTGGATATACGCCATCCCTCGAATTGATTGACCATCATCTAGGAATTGTTAAAAATTTAATGCAAGAAAATTAAGAAATATATTTCTAAGAAAATTTTATAATTGGTTTAAGAGGAAGCGATAAAGGAAGTCGTTCATTTGCTGAACTAGGCAGAATTTAATTCAGGGGGACGATTTTATTCACAGATGAATCATTTCATTTATCATTGATTGCAAATTGAAATGCAAATTAAAAATACCTTACTGAAATGTAAACGGTTTATCTATAGGACGGGATCGTACTCCTGTGCTGGCGAACATTGGCTTCCCACGCCGAAGACCAAGGTTTTTCTTCCAACTTTGCTGGCTTTTTCATTGATATTCCAATCCCTACTAGGATTTTGTAAGTAAGGCTTTTCAAGTAAAGTACTCTACCTTCGGATGAGACGTTTAGCTTTCGACATCTCTGAACTTTCTACTGATAACAGTAGAATTCCAAGGCTCGGATTCTCTCCACCCTCTTCTTTCCTTAAAATCTCACTTGTTCGTTATTATCCATCTATCCGAGAAAATAAGGCATTTGCAGGTTGCCGTCCCTAACATCAGTCGTGGTCTACGAGGAAATGAACTGAGGTTAACGAAAGCTTTTGAAATGTGGCTAGAATCTCTGGAAGATCAAATGTGAATGAGCAAATACTCTGTCGCTTGGCTCACTAAGAGTGAAATGTGTATAAAATGAAAGAGTCCAATGCCATCTTACCACTCATGATATGATTATTTAGTTCATGTATTTTTTTATTAGGTAATCTACCGTTTAAGGTAGGTTTTTGGATGGACACAACTATCAAATAAACATTTTGTGACTCCCCACCTAGCAAACTAATCTATATCAGATCCCTCTTCATCTCTTAGTTCATGTATATGATCCTCAAAATAAAATTTTCTCACAGATATGAAAGATGTTCCAATTATGTTTATTTAAGAATTATCTCCGATGCAGGAATTTGCAATTCATTTTGAGTAGGTTTAAATACATAATTTTTTTTCAGTAGGGCTATAAAGATAATTAAAAGGAAAAAGAAGGGAAATGGTCAAGTTTTCCGAAACATATTACTCCAAAATCATGGTAACTCACAATAATAAAATAATTAATCACATCAAAATTAAATATGTCGAAAAATGTTGAGATTTAACTGGGTTTAGAGAATTTCACCAGCAATGAAAATACATGTAGGGTAAAATAATGTAGACCCGACTGGTTTTAAAGATAGGAGTTTTTTCATTAATATTTTCTCTTTTTTTACTTTATTTTCTCCATAAAAAGATATTTTTGTTTCGTGGACTTTTTAAATCACGTAAATTTAGTTCTAAAATACACGTATCCTGTATATTACCAAATTTCCTCAGACTTGAAAACAGCAATGTCTATTTAGCGTTGACTTAGAAAAAAAACCGCAGAGGTTTCCTGTTTCTATCTTTCCTCTGAGCTATTGAAAATAGTTATCTATAAATATACATGTATGTAAGAGTGGTAAGAGTATGCAATTTCTTTAAAGAGAAGCAAAAATGTCCAATTAGATACCAACGTTAGATCTTTATTGTCAGACACTCTCTTAATATCTTCAAACTAATAAATTTAACACGAAATATTGTAGTTGCTATTGGCTAGTTGGTGTTTTTCATTCCCAGAATATTTTCTTCTCTTATCAATAAAGTTCTGAGCTTACAAATATTTGTTTGAGTTGTATTTAACTTGTATAAATTATAGCGTATACTTGCACATCATAGCGTACGATCTGTCGCAACTGCAATTAAAGAGATCTCAATATATAATTTTGATTCACTCCGGAAGAACATGAGGCTAGCTATGGTACTCTCACGTGTTACAGAAATGATTGCCAAGCCAAGTAAGACGATAGAGTTCAGCATTTTCTTAAAAAAATTGCAAATCGTCTTTCCGCCAACTTGGGTGGTCGAGCATCCATCATGCAATTTTAAGAAGAAAATTGAAAGTTAAAAAACTAATTCATCCAAGAATTCCTATTCATAATTCCCAATCATCAATTAAATAGACTATATTAATTCAAAAACAAGATCCAGCTAGATAAACATTCACGTTCAGCTATTATCTTAATTGCTCCTACTCATGTTTAGTGGGAAGCCGGCATGCAAATATGTAACACACTAATGGAAGTGGGCGTAGGCTTTAGCTCTATGCGCAGTCTTTTATCCCCATTTTTCTGTTGTTGTTCAATGATCAATCGAACGTCCTGAGATCGTTTATTATATCCATTAGAGATTAAAACGTTTCCGTTGATATTGCCAGCACTCGCGAGCTTACCAACGGCCTTCTACTCGTGACTGCCCCACCCCCCGACGTGCTCAAGAGTCACACAGAGCTGGGCAAAATATGCTCGCCTCTAAGATCGTAAGAATGCATGTGATGCAATATCAGCACTCACGGTGGGCGGAGGTGAGACGGCTCGGCCGCCTTTTCGTGCTTTTGTTAATAGCTTTCTGTCTTATTTCCGAGAGTTTGCGAAGGACGATGAAGGTAGTAGATTGAAGTGAAAAGGAAAGTTACAGAGGTCTTACTACGGCATGTATATGTATCTGTTGAAATTTACGCCCCATGAAGGACGAATTCCTTATGTTTGCGATTAGGTACCAGGGTAGTATACTGCTTCAGCATTTTTTGAGGTTGAATTCCAGTCTTTGTATGACCGAATTTTCGAAGATTTTTTAGATACAAGTAACCCAACCCAACACTTAAGAAGTGACGGTCGCAAATGATATGCGAACTATTTGAAAGGGGCCAACAGTCCAGTTACAATGCTTGCACGTGTTTTCGGTGATGTCTCTTAGGTAATATCCGAATAGAAGATGGTATTAAGTTCGTTTACTGTACCGCATGAAAGCTTACGAATTAATTGTATAAGCACACAAAACGTTTAATCTCAGTGAATCAAAAACCTTTTAAATTTAGCTCTATATTTAAAAATTTTGACTTGTTTTTTTGTTTCAATGTCCCATTGAGTAGAATTAAATTTGCTCATCTATGAATTCAACTCAATTTTATATTTCTATCATTACAATACATAGTTATCATGCGCATGGGCAATTTTGCTTACGATTTGAAAATATCGGGAAAATCTTTTTGTGTAATATTAAAATTAACAACTTTGAGGGCACGTTTTTGAAAACTCGTAGTAAGTAGATACACTACTGGCCTTAACTAAGTATATATTAAAATCTCAATAATTCTACCTGTACAACCATTTCAAAGGTAATAGACCTAGATGCTATTAATTTTGTTCCTAATTTAAGACTGTGTACATACTAGAAGTTATGTTTGGTGACTATTTTTTTTTGTTCTTCCAAGTTGACTCAGATTGAGTCCAGGTTTAAACAAATGACTTTATCTCTGAAGCATTTTTATATTGTGGTATCGTGTATCGCTTCATTATACAGTTAATGAGATCTCACTGTTCGCTCCATTGATTTATTTTCTAGAGATTCAAAGAAATGACATTTCCAATGAACAATATTCAACAACGAGAACAAAAGTTCCCTATCCGTTTAACTCCTGCATTAAAGCGAACCTCACCTCGAAAGTTGAAAGTGATCAGTTTGAGCGAACTTTGGCGAGTTGAAGCCTAAAGGTAGATCGACGTATCTAGGTACTGGCGTTCCAAACACACATGCCAAAAGAGAGAGAGAAAGAGAGGGAGAGAGAGGGAAAGGAAAAGAAAACTTTAAAAAATAATTAAAAAAACAAATATATCCAGGACTGTTGCCACTGATGCGAGCGAGCCCAGACGCAACAACCCCGGAGCACGCATTTATTCCGCGTCGCGACCCGCCAATGAGTCAGCGAGAGTTCCAATGCAGCAACCGATTCTTTTCCGCACTCACCCCTCCCTCTCCCGCGCATAAATATCCTCCGCGCTCCGCTCTTATCCTGGCAGGGGAGTCCGAGTGAGGCAAATACTGGAGAAGGACGGGCGAGGGCGTCGGCGGCACGAGGCGCGGCCAGGATGGCGGTGGGTGGGGGCGGCGAGCGAAGCTGTCCGATCGCGGGGCGGGGGACGCAACTGGGGGAAGGGGGCGAGTGGCAGATCACGACTTTGAAGGCTGCTGGGCGAGCCGCCGCCGCCGCGTATGTATGGGGGTAGGGGGTGGCGATTGGGACTCAGAAGCGAGGGAATGGGGAAGTGTGGGCATAGGCATGCGTGCACGTGAGCGTGCGTACGCTCGATCTGTCCGACTTCACCGACTGTGGTAGTAGCAGTTTTCTTTGTTCTTTTTCTTTTCTTTTGGGTCGCACCCGATAGAGCTATGCGAAATGCTTCGGATGTTGAAGTCGGCAGTATTTGTATCGGAAGCGTAGGCAGCCGAGGAAGCGGTGTGGAAGGAAGACAAGAAGCTTTAGAAATACGGTACTTGAGTCTAGCTGGCATGGCAATCAGAAGGGTTGTGCAGATGAAGAAAAATCGAGTGGTACTTAATTAAAACTGAGGAGGAAGCACTGTGTGAAAATGTACACTACGGGAGAATGAATGGATTTGACAATGTAAATGTTTGAGGCAGTGAAAAGCCATCCTATTCCAAATACTTATTATACTGCGGAAAGAAAAAATACAGATGTGTCAATTCCAATTAATGCCTAATCTTAGGACCCGAGTTTTAATACATATTATCCATCCATGATATACAATACATAGTGATAGCCAAAAAGTACGAATTTTAAACATATAGTATTATGATGTTTCATCAATTCATTACTTCGCTTATTTGGAGGGACTCGTTAACAAAGCAATCATCCATCACTTTTTAAAAATATGATTAATAATGACTTTTACATCTTATTACATTAAACTGTATTTGTGTAACGTTTTGAACCACACGAGGAAGCTCATTTGACTTAAATAAAGGAGAAAAATAAAGACTCCTTCAAAAGAAAATTGTGCATTTATTTTGAAGGAAATATGAAAACCACTTTACAAATTTCCAAAAACCTTTTAAAGATCATTTTTTACGGCTGTATTGTTGAAGTGTCCGGAGTAAAATTTAAACTGCTAGGAACGAAATTTCCGATATCTTATCTTCTATAGTTTTTCTTAACTTATTCCACAAAATGATCAGAATGCCAAATATAAAATTCACCTCTTGAATTTGTTTGAGAGATCTCAGGCACTGCTCCAAAGAAAAATGTAGGCGTTGTAGAGTTCTTTCAAAGGAAGGCTTCCCATATTCACAATAATATTCAAGATTAAATGAAAATTATCTCGCATACATTTTCTTGTCCTTCGTGTTCATACATAATACTTTCACTTTTACACTTTTTACCACCCAATTAAATCTTGCCTTTTAATGGATGCGGAATTCTAATGAAGGAGTGAAACGAAAATTCATAAATGTTATGTGCA
This sequence comes from Hetaerina titia, assembly GCA_037158775.1. Lineage (NCBI taxonomy): Eukaryota > Metazoa > Arthropoda > Insecta > Odonata > Calopterygidae > Hetaerina > Hetaerina titia. Next base: position 52,682,896 of record CM073771.1, read on the forward strand.
TTCGCTAAGAAAGTCAAAAAGTAAGTAATTATATTTAATTTTTTTTCATATGACGGCCAAAAATAGAGTTTGACTAGAAGTTTGCTAATAATTGAATAAATTCATAACAGAGAGTTGAAACGAGAGTTGATAATTGCATATCCTAGCCACTAAGAGAATAAGTTTGATTTTAAGTGACTGACGGCCCAGTGAAAATAAAAAGTAATTCTCTCCATTAATTTCAAGTAGCGTAAATGTCCTAAGAAAGAATATATTTAACTGAAAATTCATGAGGATGATTTAATATGCCCAGATGATTTAACAGCCAAAAGCACTCGAAGAAACATTTGCAGAAAACTGAAATTCATCGATACAATGACAACAGGTAAAATTATTAATGAATGGAAATATCAACTATGATCCCTATTACCAACAATCCAAAATCCCATTAAATCTTGTGAACCTCATGCAACCAATTTGAGAAGATTATTGGAAAAGTGAGAAATTTGCATCCTGAAGCAACTTAGTAATAATTTCGACGATAACTGCATTTTTTGTTTTCAACAATCAGATTTTGGGAAAGAAAAAAATAAAACAGAACAATACAAAAAAATTGTACTCTTTGAAGATGAGAACTGAATGATGTACAAATTGTATTAAGTTTCATGTGAGACCTGATAGGAGAATTATAAATTTAAAAGGTGACATTTTGATAAAGATATTAGAAAATCTAGTTAAGAGGAGATTGTTGTGAAAGTATTTAGATATCATATGTATGATTTAGGTCAAATAACAACAATTCAAATACATAAAAAAATTGACCAAAATAGATTGTCTCCATGAAAATATGTCAATATCCCTCAAGTGATGGGAGCACATATCTATGATATACATAAATATACATAAATGACATATTTAATTTTTTTCCTATTTACTTTCCACGTAAATATGCATTCATCAATGTTTGCAGCTGATTCTTTGGTGCATATGTTTTGTGAACAGTCTTTGACCATTATAGCATGCTAAATATTGGACTAAAAACTTCAACAAATCTTTCTAACAAAATAAATGCAAACTGATTGCAAAATATATCTAAAACAATACTGATTGCAATTTAAAATATGAAGGATAATCATTGTAACACATTCCTTGAAGGTTAGAACCTGGACGAATATTTCAATGCCGAATGGACGTAAAGTATCTCGGCGTGATAGTTATTTCCCTCCCAAGTTTTATAATTTCATGTCATTTAGAAAAGTAAAAAAAGTTGTTAAAAAGATCATGATGTTTCTCAAATTAATTTTAATCAATGTACACTAGACTTGTGGTTTTGAAAAAATAATAATTTCGTCTCACTTCCATTACTATCGCAATTCTCACAGTAATCTGCCCAAAGGCTTATTTTCTAGATAAGGTTACAGCTTACCTAATACCAAACCCAACACCTTTCAAATTATCAACTTCTATTGCTAATGACATCCAGAACGGTTTGCGAAAAGATAAAATCTATGGGAAAAGGCATAGTTAATCAAGTAAAAGTACTTGGATATTTGAAACTAAATACATGCGCATGCATAAGAAGTCAGAATTTTAATTTATGTAAATTTTTATTAAGTAAGTAAGTACTTATTTATTTATCTGTCAGCTTAAAATATTCAATTGATTATGGTGATGCACAATTTTCGAACACCATTACATCAGTGTCAGTTACATGGTATGTCGGCACGTCATCACTTGCCTCCCTTCCAGCGCATCTCTGGCCGATGGCATGCGTCAATAAACATAACTTACTGAAATAGTGTACGGAAACATTCAATCTCCTATGAAATTTGTGGACTATCATAAAGCATAGCCATTTCCCAGTCGTGATTTCCCACCGCTGAGAATTATCAGGTAAAAATTGCTTCAAATAATTACATTTTTCTTATTTCAGTGGGACGGCTTCACAATAATCATTCAGTCGCTAAATGTACAAGTATTTAATTCTTGGGGGACTCGAGAAAATTATAGCTTGGCAATCATTATTAAAACAATATTGTATCAATGTTTGGTGGATTTCAAGAAGGTGCTCGATAGATGTAAATGAATAGAATTAAATAATGCATTACAGAAGGTAGAAGTCGATTTAATAGATAAGAGACTTAATCCTAAACTTCTCAGGTGTGTCTGATTGAAGGAGATTCAAAATGGGCAGTACCAGGCAGGAGAGTAAGATAGCGATGCCGACTATCACGCTTTATTTCTCAGAATGCGTACTTATATGAGGAAATAATGGTAAGGAATGTAGGAACAGTCTGGAGGAAGTTGTGAAAACGTGAGAAAACCATAAAATCAGCTAGATTTGCAAATAATCAAGTTCTATTTAGTCATTCAGCCAAGGAGATACAATAATTGCTGAGCGCATCATTAAATCTATGTGATAGATGTGGGATGAAGATAATTACAAAAAAACAAAGCTTGAGGTTTTCAAGAATTAGGGAGGGTAAGAAAAACATTTCCTCGTTCTTTTCATGGTTTTGGAACAAGATGGTTAATGTAGCAGGGACATAAAAAGGAGAAACAAGTTAGCTAAATAAGTTTTCACGAAGAAGGAATTGATTGCATGGATGGACGATGGATAGAGAGGGTATTGAGAAAAGATTAGAGAAAACTTTGTTTTGGAGTACGGTTTTGCACGAGAAGAAAACTTGGTCAAATTAGTAAGATGATGATCACAAATTGGAAGATTTTGGGTTTTGGGTGTGGAGAAGGATCGTTATATTTTTTCCAAGACAGAAAGCGAAAAAAATGAAGAAGTAATAGGCATGCTGTGGGAGTGTACAGGATAGGTGGGAGAAATATAAAGGATGTTGGAAAAGTGGATGCCGAGAATCTGGATTGGCGATGGAATGTTGAAGTTTTGTTAAGGGGAGAATGGTAGGTAAGCAAGATAAGGAAAGGCAAAGGATAAGCAAACTGGAAGGAATTAAAGGAGGAAGAAAGTATGCGGAATTGAAGACAAGCTTATTTAATGAAGGATGTTGTTTTTTTTTCAATTCAGGATAGGCTAGAAAGGTAAGCAAAGGTAGCCACCAAGGCATGTAGGAGGAGGGAAAGAATATGCAGACGGAATGAAAAAAGTTAGAAAATGTTCCTAGTTGAAAAACGTTAATTAAGTCAAATTCTAATTCAATTCCTAAGATCTTGTACCTAAAGAATTTTGGCTCTGTGGGTAGAAACGCGCGTAGCCTATTAAAAATCTTTGTTGTGAAAAATGCCTGGTGCAATTATTTTTTAAATATGAATTCCTTCGACCAAATTAACCTGGAAAATGACTCAATCTTATCACTCTTATTATATATAAATAAGTTCAAACAAATTACATTACAAAACTGGAAATAAATGTAAATATCTTTACATCGCAATCCCTGATTTGACGAACCGAAGGCTAACATTTTCGGATTCAGCTAACAAGATTATGTTTTTATGTAAATATTTTTAAAATTAATCATCAATGGAAAATAACCGAATTGAAAATTAGTTAATATTAAATTATGTATTAATGTGTAGTTATTAAAGCTGGATTTGATCATGTAAAGCAACTCATATTAGAGGAGAGATTTTCTTATATGAATGACTTTTACGCTAGATTAGTAGTGGGTGAGGAAACAATCTCTTACAGCTGCAAGAAAGAAAGTAAATACAGTAAATCACTGTATTTATCCCCTACGGGAATTGCACAATGCATTTCTGGCGAGCCACTTCGAAAGTTTTTGTCATACTCCGAAAGGGATTTGAGCGAGGCATAATAACGCATGCGTGTCTTTATATTTCTCAAAGGCGTATTAGGTATGACTAGCAAATGAATAGCTTGCGAATAGAGAAGAATCAATTTTTTAATACGGTGGGACTAAAGACTCGCACAGATTTTTTGCATACCTTTACTTAAGACGTTTGGAATGCTTTCTATTTTACGAATTAATTTATTTCAAAGATTTTTCTTGCGTAAAATGTGTTGGAAACTTCTGGCGTGAAAAATCTTGCACCAACTTGTGAGATAGAGGGTAAAAAAAAAGAGTACAAAATTAGATAGAAAAAAGGTAACTTGAATCGATTTATCAAAGAGAGAAGGATTATGGTAGTGGGTTTACTTGAATGTGATTGGCTGCAGAACCCGAATAAAATGTAATTTCAACGTTTTTCATGGACTGTGAGCTCAAGTACGAAAGGATAAGGTTTGAAAAGAAAATACTACTGTAGGAACACTGTTAATTACTCATATATATATAACAGTGTTATCAAATGTATTTTCATATAAATGAATTTGAAATCAGTATCAGATTTGTGCATGCCAACTTATATTGCAATGTACACATTTATGCACATGTGTTTGTTTGTTCATGTTCATGCATTTTAAATTGCCGCATTTACACATATATCTGACGAATTTCTTTTTTTAAATTACGGTACCATGTAAAATTAGATCTGAATCTCCATTTCTTCACAAGTATCATTGATTTTTCCTACAAATTTAATTAACTATTTTGATTAATATGCAGGATATTATTTGATTTTTATGCAGGTAAGACAGAAAAATTAAAACTCTGCATACGTTTTACAACATAAATATAGTTGCATGGGGTATTCTTATATTTGGTTTCGGTTTTTGTATAATCGCTCCATTTGAATAAAATATTCCTTCTGAGGAACTTCTGGTAGTAAATATTTAGAATGTCCAAGGTACATGCTTGGATATTCGATTTATGTGCACGATTAAAATGTTGGCGTGCGGATATTTCAGTTCTCTCTACGCTGCTGCACAACTGATTTCACGAGGCGTTGCGCCAACTCACTAAAAAGATAATTTTATGACATGAGACTTGGAGTCAAGGGTGCCATGATCGAGTGTGTAATAAGCCAGAGAAAAATAATCATTCCCTTGCTGCTTCCGCGCGTGGGAAAATTAATGCCTAGTAAATGACTTGAAATGGTAAGTGGTTTTCACATTTGCTAAAAGAAATATCTGCTGGACGTTGAGGATATAATGTTTTGGGAGCTAATTTTTAATCGCAAACTACAAATAGAGGAAGTGCCAGCTGCGAGATCATTCATATATGTAATCGAAGTGAAAGGAGGCAGAACTTTGACAATTACTGAAAATATTGAAATACTTGCAGAATTCCAAGGATTTAAGGACTCATGCCCTATAATTTAAAACTCTAGATGATAGAATTATAAATATCGTCTTTGAGTACATATACAAGTATTCACAGACAGATCCAAAAAAGAAAACCCGCCACACGGTGAACACATATTAATTCATATGGAAATAAATATACAAAATAGGAATAGGAACACATTAATCAGGGACAAATGACCGCAAAATGGTGTAAAAACACCCACACGGATATAGCTATAGGGAAGATGGACCGTACAAAAAACACAACCACAAGAATATTGAAGATGGTAAAAGATAAGGAATCAAATCAGAATAAAGTCTCCTTGACTGAAATTAGGGAAAAATTTACCGATTCGGTCTTCTAACAATTAAGCTATCGAGGAAGCATAATTATTACTGGAATATGTTATGCAGCTAACTGACTCGATTCTTTGGCCAAGAGTTAGCGCTCATTTCACCCACAGCCAAAGAAATGGACGAACACAAAAGAGTTGAGAAGAATAACAAGCAAACCAGTTCTGCACTGACCTTAAGAATGTTTAGCTTAGTATGAATGAACACACATAAAAGACAAACACAGGAATGGTGGGGAAGGTGGAATCGAAAGGATCACAAGGGTAAAGAAGTTTCCTGGACCGACACTTGAGCCATGGATCTTCGACTTGCCGGGTCGATGCTCTAAACGACTGACCTATCTAAGAAATATATGTGTTTTATGTGTTCCCATTCCTTTTTCTTATAACCATATCCATGTGAAGGAATACTTGTACATGTTCGCACTTTGGCGGGTTTTCTTATTTGAATGCATATGCATTTGTATGATACATTATGTATAAATCTTTATACATACATATACCAAATGATGTGTCTCTATATTAACATTATTCATCCATAAACAGCTGGAAACTGATGAAGTAAATCTCGAAAGACTATTCGAATCTGATACCCAGTGCCATACATTCATTTAACATGCCATCTAATAAATATTTTCTAATAATGATATAAGAAGTATCAGAATCACTAAAATCATGTCTTAGGCAACTTATTAAAACCATAATAGCTTTCAGTGAGAGCAATAAATAATAATTCCTTAATGTGTCAGATATTTTATTTAGGTAATCTACCGGTTAAGGTAGGTTTTTGGTTGGACACAACTATCAAATAACATTTTGTAACTCCAAACAAAACCCAATCCAGCAACCTAATCTACATCAGGTCCCTCTTCATCTCGGTGTACTTCTTTCCTCCCTTCATCCCGTCTAACATCCCTATCCTGTCCCTGCCCTTTCCTCGCTTGCCCAACATTCTCCCCTCTATTACCTTCTTCAACATTCCATTACCGCTCAATACGCCTTTCATCCATTTTTCCTGCCTCCATAGGATTTCTCTCAAAAAAACCCCTCTCCTCACCCACCACCTCCAGTACTTCCTCATTTGTTTTCCTTTCGGTCCATTTCACCTTCTCCATTCTTCTCCACACCCACATTTCAAAAGCATCCAATCTACGTCTATCCTCCCGCTTCAGTGACCACGTTTCCGCGCCGTACATAGCTACGCTCCATATCAGAGTTTTTACGAGTTTTGTCTTATCATCCCTACTCAACGTCCCCGTCATCAACTCCCTCCTTGAGAAAGCCTCCTTGCCTAGAGCAATTCTTCTCCTTACGTCCCTACCACTTTGATCGCCTACCGTCGCATTGCAATCCCCCATCACTATAAAATGTTTCCCTGCAGGAAAACACGCGATTATATCCTCTAGCTTATCTACTTCCTATCGACTTCTTCCTCCTTGTTGTATCTCGGTGGCATGTATACCTGAACAATGGCCAAGTTCGTCGGCTCTGCTTTAATCTCTACGAGTAAAATTCTATCAGTTGCTTGCTCTATGTTGACTACGCTTCTTCCTACCCCTTTATTTAACATTACGGCAACCCCTCGTTGGCTCTCGTCCCCGCTGCTCATCACTCTATAACACAGGCCTACAAAAAAAATTTTTTTTGGTGCCGGGAATCTTTGTAATGATTTTAACTATATTTGTAGAGCTGAATCCAAATATGAAATCCGTTTTTATTTAACAGCTCTACTTGTTTGGTATGGCACATCTTACAAGTTGTTTTAACATTTGATATATTCCGGAAAACAATTTTCAAAGTTAAATAAATCTATAAGTATACTAATTTATAACCACTCTGCGGTGTTCCTTTTATTTTCAATAAACTGTCAATAAGTTTTATGCATATTTCTATATTGTAGGCCAATGAGATTAAAAAACAAAAATCGTTTATATCGACTTCGGTAAAAGATGGCGAAATTAGTTCATAAGGTATCCGTTAGATGGCATCCACGTCTTCTGTTCTCTTGACAGCCATTTTTGTTTCATTAGTTGCCCTTGGCTATTCGGAGCAGGTGGACGGACTTTACTTCAAAGTATAACTTTTTGTAAAACATCATCTAAAAATGAGCTCAAGTCGAAGATGCTGTGTTAATGATCCTGATGTGTTTTGTTACGTTTGTGGGGAATATATGGTAAAAGAAAATAGGAAAAATATTACAGACTTTGTGAAACGTGCATACTTGGGATATTTTGGTGTTAAGCTTGGTGACCAAGATAAAACATGGGCACCGCATTTTATGTGTAAAACATGTACTGAACATCTGCGGCAATGGACAACAGGACAAAGGAAAAGTTTAAAATTTGGTGTGCCAATCGTGTGGAGAGAACCTGTGAACCATATTGACGACTGTTATTTTTGCATAGTAAATGTATCGGGAATTAATCGAAAAAATCGCTACAAGTGGACATATCCAGATTTGCCTTCAGCTAGACGCCCGGTACCCCATTCAGAAGAAATACCGATCCCAATATTTCAGACGTTACCAGATATATCTAAGGAAGAATTTGAGTTATTTGAAAACATTTCTCATTCTATTGACGATAGTGGCAGTGACTACGAGGGGGTATCAACAATTTCTCAACTATTTAATCAAGATGAACTAAGCGATCTTGCTAGAGAACTGAACTCATCGAAGGAAGCATCCAAACTACTAGCATTAAGACTGCATGAAAAGAATTTACTGCAACCCGGTACAAAAATAAGTTTTTATCGCACAAGGGAAAAGGATATGCTACCCTTCTTTACTCAAGAAGACAATCTTAAATTTTGTTTAGACGTTAAGGATCTTTTGGAAAAAATGGGACTACCATCACAATATGAAGCTAGTGATTGGCGTTTGTTTATTGATAGCTCCAAGCGTAGTTTAAAATGTGTACTTCTTCACAATGGTAACAGATTTGGCGCAATACCAATCGCTCATTCAACTAAAATGAAAGAAGAATACGATGCAATAGCATTGGTCCTACAGAAGATAAAATACCAGGAACATCGCTGGGTGATTTGTGTAGATTTAAAAATGGTGAACTTTCTTCTTGGGCAGCAAAGTGGCTACACAAAATATCCTTTTTTTTGTGCCTCTGGGATAGCAGGGACAGACAAAACCACTGGATTAAGAAGGAGTGGACTAAGAGAGAAAACTTGGTTGTTGGGAAAGAAAACATCATTGCTGAATCTTTAGTTAAAAGAGAGAAAATCATCTTACCGCCTCTGCATATTAAACTAAGCCTAATGAAGCAATTTGTAAAGGCTCTTGACAAGGATGGACCATGCTTCGGCTACTTAAGACTAAAGATGCCCCATATAAGTATTGAAAAACTTAAAGCTGGTATTTTTGAGGGGCCACAAATCAGACAACTTACAAAGAATCTTGCTTTTGTCGAGTCAATGAATGAGATTGAAAAAATTAGTTGGATGTCATTTGTTGAGGTCATAAAAAATTTTCTAGGAAATCACAAAAGTGAAAATTATATTGAGCTGGTAAACATTATGCTCAGTAACTTCAAATCACTTGGATGTAATATGAGCACAAAAGTTCACTACCTACACAGCCACTTAGACAATTTTCTTGGAAATTTAGGAGACACAAGTGAAGAACAAGGTGAAAGATTTCACCAGGATATAAAAACAATGGAAGCTCGCTACCAAGGAAGATGGGATAACCATATGATGGCATATTACTGCTGGTGCTTAAAACGAGACTGTTTGAAAAAAGTGCACTCAAGAAAATCGCGCAAAAGAAGCTTTAGATGTGTTGAGTGATGTTTTTATGTATTTTTTCTTTTCAATTTGTTTTATTACAGTAAAAAATTTTAGTATTTGTGTTTAATTGTATTGTGAAATTCTTCTGTGTTTGTGGGTGATTTAACAGCCCTAGAAATAAATCAAGTCTTTATATTTAGTGGGTTTTATTATTAATATAATATTCCCATATCATATGTAGAAGATTTTTTTACGTAAGTAACAACATTCTTGGAAACTATTGCTGATAGGAAAAAAACTAGTGTCATAATTGGATTCAGCACCCCAATTGTTCTTTAAGTCATCATTAAAAGCTGCGGCACCAAAACCACTGTTGGCCTGTGTAATCATCACTCCAGTAATCCCCGCTATCCTTCCATCTCACCTCGCAGAGACCTAAAACATCTATTTGACCTCTTTCCATCTCTCGCTTAATATTCTCTAATTTGCCTGTCCTCAACATTGTCCTGACGTTCCATGCTTCTATTCTAACTACTTTCGTCTTCTTCTGCGTCTTCTGTCCTGCTGCTGTTGTTTCTCTCCCGCAAGGATTTTGTGGGATGACGACCGCGGCAGCCTTGCCTCCCCCGCTGCCGGGCACGACACACGGCCCCTTGGGCCGAGTCCCGCAGTTGCCAGGACTCATATTCTCTATAGTGCCCATCATTACATTCTTGGGAATGATAATTGAGGTGGTTTCCCGTTGCCCTCCTCAATTCTGTTTTTAACGTGACACCATCACTTAATGGCCGCCCCACTGGGTTCAGACGCCTTTGCAGCCGCCTCACTGAGGAACAGACGCTGCGTGAACTACCTTTCGTCTGGCTCCTAACCTTTGACCTATCTGGCATGGGTGACCCTACCAGGAGCAATTATTATTACTCCCGCCAGTACAGCTCTAAGGGTCATCGGAACACACAAACCCTTCCACCACGACAAGGTTGTAGTCCATGAGAGGGTGTCAGAATATGCACATAAATATATATATATATATATGCACATACATTTTTTTATATGTTAACCAAAAGAGAATATTATTATTTTATTCATTCCATCAGGTAACTTGAATAATGAAAGTTGTTAGTTCCCGTCAGTAAAGAAAAACATTCTGAGTAAGCGTAGGCTAGTATTTAAGAGGCTGGAATAATAATGAAACGATGAAACAATATTCGTACTTGATGTTACAACTTCAATAGACACTGTCGATTTCCAATATGGGCAAACAATTGCCTGATAACAATATCAGTAGGTATGAATTGTAAAGTGGATATTATGGTTAGTCAAGGAAAATGTTTACACCATCCATCCTTACGTAATTCATATCTTAAAACTCAGTTAATTCGGTAGCTTGAAGAACCTAATACAATTTTATTTTTAATTTGAACCACACAATAAATTCCCTGTGACTGGAATATTAACGGAAAAATATGAGATGTTTTATTGATTCATACCAATAATTTTCTAATTGTTAATAGATAAACGTAATTTTTCCAATATTTTGTGCATGACCAATTGATCCCAAGAGATACCTTACAACTTAAGAATTGTTACAAAATTGAAATATTTTTTAAGGAATGCTCAAAAGTTAAGCTCCCAACTTCTCCTGTACACCTAAAGAACAGTTCTGTCATCTGCGTCCGTTCATTATCAAAGTGCAATCTCTAACAAATGAGCAATCTCAGTCGTTATATTGCCGTTTAGTAAAAGAGTTTGTTGAAATAGGATCATTAGATGCTGTTCTTTCTACGAAACATTCAGAATAATGAATAACCCCTAAAATCGTTTAGTTTGGCAACTGCTTCGAATGTTGACGGCGATATCTCTAGTGACTCACGCATGCTCGTGAAAATAAAATTCGAGACACATAAACGTTTTCTACGCCATGAAAAACATCTAATAAAGAGTGTGATTATTTTTAAGGAGAAACAATGAAATATAGTTACTGGACTGGATACTAATAAGAGGGACCACGAATCCACCTCAATAGATTTCACTTGTGCCCTTCAACTTGAGGAAAATAAGTCCATTGAACCTTCTCAAAAAACCTCATTTTCTCGTGGGAATAATTTTCGTCTTTTTGGGATGGGAAGGACGGGACCAGATAAATGTCACCGTTCCAATCCCTTCTTCTCCACTTCCAAAGGAAAAAAATAAATACCTCCCGATTCCGAATCTCATTTACACAAATTCCGTCCGTCACTCGGGAACTCTCCCACGCATAGTGCGTCGCGTTTCATCCTCCCGTTGCCCCAGAGATTGCCCCCTCTCCTCCACTCCGAGTATCCCTTCGCCCCATAAAGGAAGCACTCTCTGGTCTTTGAAAGTATTTTATTTTTCGTTTTAAAAAGACCGCTCGCGCCCTTCACGGATGATCCGGAGCCTTCTTCCCCCTGCCCTCCTACCTCCCAACTGATACGAGGACACTTCATTTTCCCTCCGGACGACCGAAGTCGTTCCCTCATCTCCCAGAAATCGACTAAATCCCCCTCACATCATCCAAAAAAAAACATCCTCTCTCTCTTCCCCTCTTGCCCCTCCTGAGAAACACTCAAGATGTATCCAACTCCCTCGTTTCCCTCTGCTGCTCCCTCCCTTTCTCCGTCCATCGTCCGTCCACCTAACCTTCGCCTCAACGCCTCATTCCCGAGGAAACGCCATCACAACAAATCACGACCACCCCCTCATAGAGAGAGGAAGGGAATCCTCACCGAGTCCATTTAAAAAAATAAATAAAGTGAGAAGTCGGGAAGAAAAAATGGGCCCGGACGATCGAGACCTATACTATTCCCTTCCGTCACCAATTTTCTTTATTTTCATTTTATACACTTTAAGAAAAAAAGGAGGGAGTCGGAGTGGGTGGCGAAGTTAGTGGGGGAGAAGCTTCAGGGAATTTCAACTACAACCTCGGCAAATGGGGCTTCCGGCTCACTAATGGCTGTGGCTGCGGGATGGACTGAAAGGAATATTAACTGGTGGACAAGTCTCCGAAGGCTGTTAGTCTTCCGCAACTCCCCACTTGTACCGAAAAAGCGAAAGAAGGGTGGGCAGTCGGCGGGTGGAGAGCAGTTCAGGTGGGTGAGGAGGGCGAGGGGTGGGAGGAGAAGGATTTCCCATCGTCTCCACGATCCCAAAGCGCTTCATATCTCACTCTGCCCGTAACGGTCGTAAAGTGTGTTTATTACGCCACTGTCGGCGGGGCGATGAGGGCACACGGGGAGTGAGGTCGGGGGTAGGGCGCGTGTTGCGTATGTGTGTGTGCGTATGAGTGGGAGAGAGAGGAACGAGGAGGCATGGGGAAGGAGGAGGGTAGTTTGTAGGTGGGCATAGGGTGTTGGCGGCGGTGGCTGTGGGCGGGAGATTTTTCCGTATGAGAGGACCTTTTTGGATGGGCCTGGTTGTGTTTTGAAGGGGGGTTGGACAAGAGAGGGGGTGAGAAATGGGAGGGATCCATCGAGGCTTTAACGGCGACGACTTCGGTGGGCGATGAAAACGCCGGCCCGAAACAGATTGACCACAAAAGGAAGAGCCGACGGAGAGGACGGGTTGCAGTGAGCCTGGGGTGAAGTGACGGGAGCGAGGATATTAGGCAGGAGGGAGTGCGTTTTGAGAATATGACGGGACGGTCTAACCGTGTGCGTGCGAGAGTGAATGGAGGCGAGAAGACATCTGAAACGGAGTGGGTAGGGCCGAAGAAATAGGTGGGACTTCACGATGAGAGTTGGTAAATGCATGTATATATGTTAATATTATAGGTGTTCTACCGCATAGATGGACACAGCTCAAAAATATTACAAAAATATTTCCTTGCCTCTCCTAACGAAAAACGTTCTCTAAAATCGGACATTACAGTAAGTCCCACTTCAATTCCACATAGTTCTTTCATACCCTCATTCCATCCAATGTGCTTATCTTATACCTTTCCCTTTCCTTTTTTTCTCAAATATCTCCCCTAAATCACAATTATCAAAATCGCATTGCCTAATAAAATACTCTGCATCCATCTTTCCTGTCTCCTTTGGACTCCTTCCAATAATCCTCTGACCTCTCCCACTATGCCTACCACTTATCGTACTCGTTTGTTTTTCTTTCAGTCCAATTCACCTTTCCCATCCATCTCCCCTATCACATTTCAAAAGTCTCCAATCTGTCGTCTTGATTCGATGACCATGTCCCCGCACTGTACAAAACCATCTTTATATCAAAGTTTTAATGAGCCTATCCGAACATCTTTACTAAAAGTCCCCACCATTTATTCCCACTTCCTTGTGAAAGGTTCTTTATCTGATAAAATTATTCCCCTAGTGTCCCTACTACTTGGGACATTTTTGTTCGAAATTCTTCCAAGATACTATATGTAGACTATTTCAGCTGCTCTAGTTTTTGCCCTTATATTGTAATGTTAAACTTAGCCTTTCTATTTCTCGAAAGTCACACACTTTTGTTTTATTTTTATTGATTTTCATCCCACATGTATCGCACAGGTCTTTTAAAGTACTCAGCAGAGTTTGCAACCCCTTAGCTGGCTGACAAATTAAAGCATGGTCATCCGTAAATCTAAAATATTTTACGAATTCCTCATTAATTTTGATTCCGACATTCATTTTTTCCTACGCCTCTTTAGCCATTTCCTTCACAGGTATGTGGAACAGCACAGATTATAATGACCACCCCAGTCTTCTCCTTCCTAACACTGTAAATTCGGACTCTCCATTTGGCACACCTACCTGAGCAGTGTGAGACATGTAGAGGTTTTAATCATTCTCTCTACTCCCCATCCTCTTATGGATGACCCTGAGAGCCATTTTAGCTGCGTACAAAATCAAACTTAATTGTTCTGTAGTCCTCACATATTACTGCCTTTCCCTTTTTCGGGAACTAAAAATAGTCAGACTAAGTCTTCCGCCCAACTTCATCTCTCATAAATGCTACTATGCATTAGTCAATAAAAACTCTACGCCCCCCCCCAATTTCATAAACCATTAAGTAGTTCCTCAGTAATGCTGACCACCCCCACGGTATTATTTGATTTCATTTTCTTTAATGTCCTTTCCAACTCATCGTAGAGCAAGCCTGGACCTAGGTAATCTTCATCGTCACCATATTCTCTTTCCATATTTAACCTTCCTGGCCTAAGCTCTTTACCGTACAGTTTTTCTTTATCTCCCTTGCAGTGTTCCTCTTCCACAGTTTCCGGCAAATCCAGGACGAAATGATGGCTTTTAATGGAAATTATAATCTGTCATATGACACAATCTTTCCAAAAATCAGAAAAATGGTTCAGTACTTGCAAAGGAATAACTGTTTTTGAAATTTTTAAATTACACTGAAATGAAAAAAAAAATATATTACTTCTTTGCTTTCTTCATTAATGTTGGTTCGATGATCAAAAACCATCCTCCGCAGCTGCAGAAAAAATTTGTAATTATCCTTCCCATAAGAAATACAGGGTTAAAATAAAAGAACAATTGAAAGAAGGGGAATAAAGAACTTAAACCTAGTTATTAGGGAAAATTAGATATGTATAAGTCACACGAATTAAATATTTATACTCTTTTACATGTTTGCTACCTAATTTAACAATATTCACTTGCACTTTTATTTTAACATGGTGAAAAAAACAGGATTAAATACATAATTCCAGAGTGAATCTGGTTAAATAAGGCGCGTGGGTGGATATCTTTCTTAACATCAGCGCAATGCGACATCTTTCATATGATCCTATTTCGAGCCATCATGGTGTAAATTCAAGAGAAATTAAAGAACGACAGCAATTGTACAATAGCCGAAAATTTATGAGATTCGAAAGAGTCAATCAATCGACTGCAGCTCCCAAAGGCCTTCATTCAATTCCTAAATATTAACCCCCTTTTTAGATCAAGCAAAGTGGAGAAGCATGGTTTTGGAGAAATATTTAGTGTGCGTTTTGCCAAATTTCAAAAGATATAAAATTTATTGTGAATAATGTTTGTTGTTCCCTTGCAGGAATAGTAGTCTTTCTAGCGGCCGCTTTCCAAATAGTTATTTTTGAAATAAAAATCTCTTGCTTAGTGAAAATCTGTTACAATGATAACAAGCGAATACCTCTGATCTATGGGGTAGCATCTACGTGAATGAAAATTTCCCTTATTATTTTTGAACTATCAGCAAAATTATATGAAACACCATATATAGTATCTCTAATGAATGTAATTAAAAGCTATCTAGGGTATATTACGGTAATCGAATGGAAAAGACATTACGAATACGAAGGAATCGTAATAGTTACACACAACAGGGTAGTTTACTCCTAAAAAACAATCTGAATGATATCATATAATGACGATTCAGTTCTTCAAAAATGTGATATACTCTTCATGAAACATTAATGCGTTAAATCATCTAAAATCTTAGTTTTCAATTTCGATATCTCTAAAAATTATATCAATGATATCAGTAAATGTAATGGGACATAAAAGATTACAAAATAGCGAAGGCCAGTAATGCGCCTGTTGGCAAAGGTTTCATATGTATCGTCACCAATTCTTTAATGTGTCATATAGTAGCATTCAATTTACGGAACATATTACTTTGGCGATAGCTCGGACCACCGCTTGAAAGAAATAGCTGAAGAGGATTATTCCCTTAAATTTGAAACCATCAGTATAGCATGGAAAAGAATTATTTGTATTTGTTTCTCAATGTCTAGGGGTTAATTTCTGTTAATCACACCATTCATTATTTACAGAGTAAATTCATAACTCTTTACTTGTCCTCTCATACGCGTACTTGAATCTTTTCAGTTTCCCATGATCAGTATAACCATACTAAATAAAATCATTTGAAACGTGATTTTCTATATTTTACCAAGTTTAAAGAACAAAAGTGTGGTTTGTTTCCCTTACGTTCTTCAGTGAAGTAATTTACACATATTCTGAAAAATATAACCAGAATAAAATGCTATTATTGTTTTTGTAATATCATCAATCTGATTGACGATCTATCTCTCCTAAGCGACCGCTTCTTTGCATTATTATCCAATGATAAAATTAACATCGGCATGTACGTTATATCTTTGTTTGATATTTGAATGTAAATATCCAGTTTCCTCATTTTTTTCATTCTCTCTTTGGACTTTAAAGAATTTACATTCCTTTTTTAACAAAATCATGGGTGGATCATTGCATTTTTACTAAAACTTGAAGGGTGCAAAGACTCAGACAAATACCCTGACTCTGTAGAGCATTTTGCATCATATATCGTTGCATTCGATACAAATTACACGGTGTCATGGATAAGCTTACTTTAACTTTAAACAAGGAAAACAGTTCTAATATGGGGCGGTAATTTAGCACCAGTCAATGAAATGAATATCCCGCCCCAGAGAACATTTATTTCATTTTGGGTGTAAATATTTTTCCAAAAAGACTTGGTAAGGAACTAAAATATGAAGTTCTATATTTAGAACAAAATATTCTATTTTCTAAGGCAGATATATGACGAAACATATACTGCTTACAATATATAAAAAGAAATAAGGGAAAAAAGTAATGCAAATAAAAATGTTTTTGCTGAAGTTTTATTACGACGTTTGAGAATGCCGTGTTAATTCATGCCTATCGCCCATGAGAAAAGAAGACCATTTTACATTTAGTTGAAATCGTGGAACATACTACGCATACCTACCACAAGAGATTTAATCGTCCCTAGTTAACGATCGAAATAGGCGTTTGGGAGGTCTATTTCACGATGCACGCACTCCACTTTCAACACCTCGTAAAAGGGAATACGAGGTTTACTCCCGTTGTGGCCTGATTGGTTTAAGCCTACCTGGGATCGGTTGAATGGGTAAAGGAGCAAGCCTTGGTGTACTTTCTACCCCCCGGTGAAATTACACCTTAACGAGCGAGGAGAAAATCGATCTTTTCGGAAGACCTGCTACTTCTTGAAAAGCGTTAACATTTGCCATAAACTCTTGGGGAACAAGTAGGATCTTGTCCCTCTCTTCTTATCCCTTCCGTTTTCTTCTTCCTAGCTTTGAACAATTAATCCGAGCCTGGTGGAGCAGAGGCAAAGTGTTACACCTGCGAGAGCAAAGAACTGCTTCCATACTCATTCCCCGTCTCCTCACTCCTTACCTTGCCATCGCCCGTCCCCTCCATCCACTCACAACCTCCTTTCTTTCTCCGCAATGCCTTCCTGGTTGGCTCTGACAGGTGGCTTCTGTTGTGTTCATTTGAACATTTGTAAGTGTATAATTCTTGTTTAGCACTGCGCGAGCAAGAAAACAAAGATGGATTAGCCCTCATTAAAAAGTTAATTCATTTTGATGACTGATCCATCTTAATGTCCGCGTTAAAGAAGTTACGTACAGCACAGGGAACGTGGAACGCAATTCTTTCCGCTTACTAAGCCAAAAAAGAAGGACCATGAATAAAACACAACACAACGTCTTTATGATTCATTATTCTATTCTTGTTTGATGCACCTCAGCAGTAAATCAATTTCATCTCATTTAAATAATCAGCATACACTCAGTAATAATGAATTGGATTGCGATACGTGATTATTACAGGAAAAATACAAAACAATCGTTATTCATACAATTTATGAGCAAAAAAACAACAATTCTTTATCTAGCAAGCATAATTCCGTTCTAAAATTGATATTGAAAATGAAATGATAAGTAAGAAGGTTATGAAAAGTGAATTGCCCGTACGCATTTTGACAATAAAGGGGAAACGGCATGTGCATCAATGAAAACGCAGAAGAGATATAATATTATCACAAGCTATTTACGTTCCTGGATGGGCATCATAAATTGGACAATAACTCGAGGATATCATCATTAATGTGCACACAATTTTCAGAAACGGTGCAATGATCGGAATAAATTTGTGTGGGTTGAATTAATTAGGAGATGTTGGAGGTGAGTAATAAAAAGAATGTCCGGTATGCATGACCGGGAGATTTTGTACCGAGAGCAAATATTACCTTTTACTTATGCATTTCACGTAATAGTAATTGAAGAGAAAATGGGAAGGCAATTCCACTGCAGTACATAGTGGAGACCAAACGGTTTAAGCGTATCGAAGAAGCTAGATAACGAGATGAGTATACGGCCGAAAGTATGGAAAAACTTTCCCAATTGAAAAAGTATGGTGATACTATGATTCCAGAAAGACAAGAAAGGATTATAAACATGTCAATGCGTAATGAGAAGTGAATGGAGGAGGAGGAGAAGGGGAGTTAGGGTGAGGAAACGAGCGATAGCGACTTCGAACGGCGGCGAAGGAGAAGCGGGTGGGACAGCGAAGGAAGGTTATTTTTATAAAGAAAATAACATAAGGGACTCGATGGACGGGTACGGGAGGCGGAGGAAAAGGTTGTTGGGTGGCTGGGTGAGTGGGTGGGCGGGAGTAGTGGGAGGAGAACCCTTTAGGGAAGGAGGAAGAGGGAGAGAGAGAGAGCAAAAGAGGCCGCTTTTTACAGGAATGCGGCGGAGCGGCCTCTCTTGGAGGCAAAAGCCGAGCGTCTTGTGTGTCGTCACATGAGAAAAAGAGTGACACTCGACGATAACTCGTGGAGGGCGGCGTGGGCGGAATAAAAGGGGGGATTAGGGGGAGAGGACCGGTGGAGTGGGAGTAGTATAGAGACGGCACGGAAGTATGGGAAGAGGGTGACGGGAGGAATGGCCAAAAGTGGGAGTGGGGGCAGAGAGAAAGAGGGATAGGGTAATGGAGTGGAATTAAGAGAAAGGAGAAAGAGAGAGATGGCAGGTGGCTGCGGGGATGAGGATGAGTGGAAGAAGGGGATGATTGTCAGAAGGGGGTGATGAAAAGATAGAAAGGAAGACTAAAGAGGAGAGTTGATGATAAAAGACAGGATGTAAGAATCAAACTTATTGCAAACCTGATAAAATCCTTGTTTAGTACCGTTGAAATAAGATTATTTGTACGATGCAAAGATGAGCCTTAAACATAGCTACGAGTATTAACATTATGTACACATAAATAATTTTAAAAATTGTATTGAAAATTTTTGATAAATTAAATTTGACTAAGTACTGGCGTAAGTAATTTGACGTAACGCACTGGACTCAAATTTTAATTTTTTGATCTTCCCAAGTAGATAGAAATGCGGAAGGAGAAAGGATATCTAGTAAAATTAAATATCAATGTCAATGCAATTGTTATCTCTCTCTACCGAGAAGGCGTATATAAAATCTTTTGTATGGAATTGTAACATAAATTTGAACTATTGAAACCAATCGGATATAATTTCTTCTGTGGTGGACACGTTATAAAACTGGTAAATTGCTTAAATATTTGCTTGTATTTACCTAATGTTCTAATTACATATATTGATGGAAGTTTCACATAAACACGGATTCTGATCCTAAAATGTATATTCTTCCGTTTTCTACTCCAAACCAAATGAATTGGATTAAACTTCGGGCCGATTAAATTGATGAAATCGTCAACAGTCTCTGTTCTTCTTTCACAAAGTCGAAGAAAAGAAGCCAGAATGAGCATATTAGAAGACTTGTAGATTGACTGCTTTAAAAGGAACCCCTAACGTGTAATTTACTACACCTATGGAATTGTGATGATGTGACCAAAATTTATTTGTATGGAACAAGGTTAAAAACGGGATTGACCTTGAAGAATGTAAAGTCAATGATGGGTAAAAGAATGCTACAGGCGTGAAATATGGGATAATAATAGTACTTGATACGTATGTACGTGTGTACTCTACTTAATAGCAATGCAACATATTACTTTCAATCTATATTCTCTTCCCTCGAAACTTTACTGCTCCGTTATTCACTATTTCAAATTTATAAATGAACATGCAGTTTTAGATTCGGTGCGAAATACGATGAAACCTCCATTGTTTGTTGACTATAACTCACGGAATTAAAAATATCCTACAAAATGCACAGTGGGATGCATTTTTTAGGATATATCGGATACAGTAATGCATGCATAAAATGAATTTTGGCTATGTAATCTGTGGCAGAAAAATAGGCTACTATTAATATATAAACTTTTTCGTTTCAGCAAACTATATCGTAGAATAACTATGGGAATATCATATACCTTAGCTTAAGAGCAAAATTTTTTGTAGTAGCAAGACTAAACACAAGGCATAAAAAGAAAAGCAAAAAAAGAGATAAAAACGTTTTATTGCACAAGAAATAATTGAACTGGAAATGATCTTAACGGGAAGAAGCTCAAGAAGATTATCTTGAAGTCGCAAGGGCTTACCAGCGTTCTAAAGTTTTATTTTTTTGCTACTTTAAAGTTTATTCTCGGTTGCAGAACTTATTTGACCCGTACACAAGGAAAATAGAAGTCAACCATGGTTTTAAGTCTTCAGCTTTTTAATTAAACATTTTTAATAACATTTTTTTTCTCAACGGCATTACTTGTACTCCTGATAAATTAATTCCTTAATGACAAAGTGAAAAGTCTTAGGACCAAAAAGGTCAAACTTCTATTTTTGCTCATGTCATTTTTGTTATTATTCTTTATAAATGAATGGTTGAATTTGGAGTAATACCGTAAAAATTAACATGTATTCTTTTTCTTGTATCTATTGCGTAAAATTCGAATTTTATGCTAAGCCGAATAGCATTCCTTTTCCAAACATCGAATTTGTTTTAACCTGAAATGGTAAATTATGAGAATATTTTCGGCAGATTGCGGATTTAGTATACGCTCACGATTTTGTATACTTCCTTATAGCTTTCTTCAATTATGAAGCCACGTCTTTATTTATTCCTGGCAAAACGATGTCCTTGGCTCTCAAGATTCTTTGGTTCATTGTAGCGGGAAAATCCCCTTCGCACTGTAATTACAAGAAAAGGTCCTCGGCTGTCTTTAAGATCGAGGGAAGAGATAAATAAACAGATCGACAAATAGGATAGTTGAGAACAGATGCGCAATCGGGGGAGGCATCCAAAGTTTTTTGTTCAACCTTTGAGAGCACAAGGAATTTATTGCCCAGATTAAGATCGAACCAGTTCTCGCGTAAATTGGCTCGCACGATTAGCGAATAGCACTCTCCACGGATTTTTTTATTTATGTGGTGCATTCCGAGGGAATTTCTTTCACTTTCACAACAAGCAATATGCCATTCATGAATGCTTTACCATGTATTCGATCCCTCATTTCCAAATACAAAACTTTTCCTACAGATAATTGATGTTGGTAGCGAATAATTCTAAGGCCATAGGAGTTTTCATTTTCTCTATTATAAATGCCCGATGAATTAATGATTTTTATTGAAAGACAAGATAGCAAGCCGTTCTTTACCCTGGTTACAAGTTTTATCCTTTAAAATTTTTGTAACCACAACTTAATTCAATTTTAATTGACTTTCGATGATGTAAAATATTTTATTCTCCATTTTGATTGAAAACTGCAATAAAATTTCGTAAGCAGCCCATCTCAAGGCATATATCCATTTGGTTTTTCAATAGGTTTCTGTTTTCTTTTGTGATTTATGCGTTATAAAATATTATATTTGTACCGTTAATATATTTTTTGATTCATATTGGTTCACTCTTAAAATTAAATTTTATTTGAATATGATTCACACTCTGCTTTGAAGTAGCAACAATGCTGGGATATTTTTTAAAAATAAAAGGAAGACATCTTGAAATAGCACACCTTGAAATTATCATAAATATAATTTTTTATGACATGGTATTATGGTGTTTAGAAGATTTTTATGTAGTGCCAGTATCAATCTCAAAATTACTCTCAAGTAGCAGAAGATCACGAGAGAGACCATTTTTATTAATATTTACTTGAATAGTTAACCGTAGGTAACAGCCGCTAGTTGGAACATTGCAAGAACGCTTTATACAAGAGCGTGGGTGGATAGCTCTAATCGTTTTTCAAGTGTTTCTTATGCCCATAATAACAACCTTCTTTAGTTCGTACCGGAAATCTTATTTGGTGTAAACTAAATTATACCTCAACGCACCATGAAACTTAGTGCTAATACGCAGGTGGTGTTTTCCCTTGCGAAAATGTGATGAAAAAATCTTTATTACTTATTTTTTTATTTATCGACTTCATTCATCCCAATTGTAATAATTTTATAATTGCTAAAGTTCTTGAATCAGAAACATACCCTCTAACAAGATCTTTTTCGGCATTTGCCCTGACATAATGTTATTCTAACTTTTAAACTTCAATTATAACGTGTATGTATGGGA
The DNA here is from genome assembly GCA_037158775.1 of Hetaerina titia. Classification (NCBI taxonomy): domain Eukaryota; kingdom Metazoa; phylum Arthropoda; class Insecta; order Odonata; family Calopterygidae; genus Hetaerina; species Hetaerina titia. The sequence continues at coordinate 52,705,373 of CM073771.1, forward strand.
AAGTACGTATTTGTTTACTGAATCGCACTGGATATGAAGTCGGTAAATGAAGCAAATTGGAAAGAGTAAATGAATGTATTACAAAGGTAAGGAATACACTGTCAGGAGATGCGACTCATTCGAGGCACATGCATTAATGAGACTGCACAGGTGCACGTGGCGGATTGAGAATCTGAATAGGCACTGCCAAACAAAGGTTTGAGACGGATGCCCACTATCACCCCTGCTTTTAAATGTACGAGGAGCACATCTCGTACATAAGGAGCGCATAGAAAAGTAGGAACCAAACGAGTTGAATTGACGAATGAAAGTAAGTGGAAAATTCGCAAAATCAGATTTACCTCTGAATCTTTAGTCAGCCAGCCAGTCAATGACTAAAACCAATAATGAAAGAATTAGAAAATCAGAGTGATAGGTAGGGGATGGGTTGGAGTTTAAATTGGAGTTTGAGAATACAATGAATATTTTTTTCAATTAGGAAGGATAGTTAATCATTTAAATTAGAGTGCATGAATTAAAGCCGGTAATACAATCAACTATCTAAAATTTGTTTTGCACAAGGATGGTTGAGTTAGTAGCGACCCAAGAAGAATAATTGCATCACGTAAAGAACCTTGTACAAAGATTAGTGTGGATAACAGGGCCATTGAATAAGGATGCTAAGAAAATATAGTGAGTTTTTTTTATATGGAGCACAATTTTTTACTATTGTTTAACTTAGCGGCAGGATGATAGGTTGTACATTGGAGGCTTTAAAATGTGCATTCAAAAATATGAGTGAAAATTTAATAAAAATAAAGTAAAAAAATTATTACTACATGGGAAGTTTTGAGAGTTGTTGGAAGAAATTGAAAGAAGGCAGGAAAAGTGGACCGAGGACATTTATATTAGCGATGGAATTTTCACGCCTGTGATACACATAATAGTATTTGGTAGGAGAAAAAGGGAAAGGAAAAGAGTAAGCATTTTTGACGGAATGGTGGGAGGTAGAAAGTACGCGAAATTGAAAATGTGGTTTACCTTTGATTGTTAATCTTTCTGCCCATTTAAAAACTTCTTTAAACGGTTGAAAACCGTTATATGATAAAAAAATTAAAAACACAATAGACAGGAAGATTTCATAAGTATATCCAAGAAGAAAGAATACGTTACAAAATCAGTCAAATATTTCAACTGTGGTAAAAGTTGAACGAATAGTACGTTAAATAATTGATAATTACGTTGATTGATATCTTTCGAATATATTCAGTAAGGCATTACGCGGAGCCTCAACCTGAACACGTCCGGATCAAAATATTGATTGAGTAAATAGGCAGAATATTTCGGTTAGTATCGATTAATTTGAGAACTTCATTAGATTCTAATGTGTATGGACTAAACGTATATGTTATGATTGGGACGCCTACACTACTGGAAAGGAAAGTATTATTATACGAGTACAGATTGCAAAGGACGAATTTTGAGGCCAAGTTGTCCGTATATCGACACAAACGGATACATCATTGAATAGGAATGGTTTTAATGTTAAATTGAGCAGACTATATTTTGGAAGTTAACAATTTTATCGTACTCTATGAACCTCATCAGCGATATTGAAATTCAGAGAATTGATAGTTTTATTTTTAATTGAACCATATATATTATCTTAATACGCAGTATATTCTCAAACCATCGTAGGTCTCCCTAGGCTAGGTAGCCCATTTCAACTTTCACATTTCTCATGCGTTCATTTAAAGTAAATAGCTGGCCGGGTCAACAGATATTAATATCCACAATATATAACTGTATTTAAAATATGTTTCATGTACTCAAGTGTTCCTTACACTAACGGAGAAATCAAAAGTTAAAGACTAAACATAACCATTTATAAAATTCTCCAGGGTTTGATAATGTTCACTCTGAACATGATCCTACACCTTTTATTGCAATTCCCTTCAGCAAAACACTTTCACCAAGACATACACAGATATGATTGTTGTATTTTCTGTATGAATAAACACCTTCCGTTGCAAAGAAAACATTAAGTGATTGAGAGAGAATGTGTACAAAAAGGATCAAAGGGTTAAGTCAGTAAGGTCATTTTATAGTTAAATATTTTATTACTGTAGTTTTAAGAAGATAAACTTTACGTGCCCACCTTGAAAAAAGGCCAGCTACAAAATGTGGTGAAGATAACATTGAAATTTTCGAGATGTACTGGCTGCGGTCGAAGGGATGTCAAAGATTACATCCTGTGATATTCCCCAGCATGTCATTCTCTCGGAATTAAAATACCGCAGAGCGCTGCCGACAAGGAAATCGGACAGCGGACCCCACATGTGCCTCTGGGGAAAAAACGAGAGATATGTTGCTGGTACCCTTACGCTAGAACCTGGGTGCTCTCTTAAAAACCCAGAATATTCCTCGCGTAATTGGAGGTAACTCTATACTTGCTCAGTTCTCTCTAACCCATCGATTTGCCTCCATAAGGAGAAAGGGGTGAAGAGGGAGAGAGGAGATACGACGCATAATTAAGCGTGGGAAAAAAAAGACGTTTTCGTTCCGCCCGCCTGTAGTTGGGGACTAATCGGCGACGAATGCACAAACGATGCGAGACCAAATGGGGGAAAAAATTGGTAGATTGGTGTGGATGATAGCGGTTCCTTAGGGGGAGGGATTGGAGACGAAAGGAAAGGAGGGAGCGATGGGGAGGTGTTTGGTGAAAGGGGATGGAGTAAACATCCTCAAGGGGGCAGCGGGGGAGAGCTACTCAAGAAGGTGGAGGAAACGGAGTTAGATGTTGGCGGAGGGAATCTGTCGGCGAGCGCTTGAATAAGCAGATTATCTTCGTTGATATGGGGGACAGCTAATCAGTGGGAGCCTTAAATCCTTTGATTCCATCTGGTGGCGGTTTGCTCCAAATGGCAATGTGAACTCGTTGTTGTCGAATGGGAGGGGAGTAGCGAGGAAACGGGTGGATCGCTCGGGTTGCCGTGGAGGATTCTTCCCTATTCTCGACTTCTGTCGGTCCATCCCCACTTCCAGCCCCCTTCTCACCCACTTTCACCCTCCCACTGAACCTCCAACCGCTGCCCCTTTTCCTCTGCTCCCTCTTGCCCTCTTCTATAAGCCTGTCTCCTCCTCCATAGTATCGACACATCATACACTGATGGGAAAAATGAACTACTCTCACTTATGTGGTTAGCTCAATATTTATCACCATCTTCAACTATTATGCTAAAAAAACAACACAGCACTATGATCGGGGGCGATCACAGTATTCTTTGATGCAGGTGAAAAATTGTTTTTTATTTCTCTTAGGACCCCTCAAGATTATCCATCTACCTTTGATACAGAGTAAATTTTTAATGAATGTTTTTGTCTTATGCAAGAAATCCAAATAAAGCTCTTAAAAGAATTTTATTGTGGTTATCACTATACAATTTTAATAATAGTAATAATATCAGTATACAATATGCTTATATACTAATATACTAATCTTTATATATATACGCCTTTTATATTTACGAAAAAGGCCTCGGAGTAGGCCGAAAGCTTATCCTCGTCCCATAGCTATCGAACTATATTTTTAATTCACTCAACGTTGCTTGCAATTCCTTGGCTGACTGGCAAACTAAAGCTTGATCAACTGAAAACCTAACTAATTCTACGAATTCTCTATCAACTTTCATTCTTATCTCCAGTTCTTCCCATGCCTCTTTAACTACATGTTATTAGATAGAAGACTACATTCTATGCAAGTAATGACATTTTTTAGGCGATTTGACCCAATAATTCCTGAATTTTCTTAATTTTTCTCCTTACACACACACAAGCATGTATATAATTGTTTGTGCGTATAAATATATATGCACACGAATATACGTATATACATACGCATAGGAGTAGTTACACAATATAGTATGTGCAATTTGTGGGAAGTTTACAAGAGAAAGGTGACTCGTTGTACGAAAAATTTAGCAGCACGACTCTATGGTGTATGCCACTTGTTCCTGAATAATTAAATCAAACTAAGAGCTGCTCAAGGAAGAGTGTTACCGATGAGTTTTGCCCAGTATGTGAACGCAATGCAATTGTAAACAAAGTGATCGCGGCAAAGCGACACTAGTGATAAGTGAGGGGCGGTTGAGGAGCTCTTTCGCATTGTTCTGAAATAATGCTTCTTTCGAATCCCCTCACCATCCTCACATTCAAAAAGCTTTCTATTCACGTCTATCACCTTGGATGGGTGGCACCAGCTTAACACATGTTGTAAAGCGACATTACACGTTGACAATGAACAGAGCTTTCATGCTATTTCTTAGCAAAATGCAGAGGTCTTGCACGGTCTCCCTTGGAGTTCCAATTCCGTAACTGTCTGATCACTATGGGAATCGCGATCTTCTGTTTATAATTAAAATCATCTGATTGCAATTACTTCAGAGCGTAAAAATCATTTGCCTTGGCCGGGATTCGAACCCGGATCCCTCGATGTCCGGCCGAGTGAGCACTCGGTCGCAATGAAATGCATGTTAGCGGATGACTCCGTTAAAAGTTACTGTTGCGGCATCTACCGCATTTTCTTGAAATTAGAATCATCTGGCTTGGTTGCATTCAAGTTATTAGAATTGGCATTGTATCAAGGAATACTATATGTTAGAGCCGTAAGGTTACTTCTGGTTCAATTTCTCGTATTATTTTCATTTATGACGCTTAAATGAACTCAAAGTATATACATAAGACATTATAATATATATATATATACATAAGACCTCTAAGTGGGGAACTTAACACTCTCATGAGATATATGTAGTTTCGAATTAGACAAAAGTTAAGAAGAACAACTTTACAATTCACGTAACAGGCCAAATTTATGAAATATTTTGAAACCATCTACACTTATTACGTTTTCCATCGTGAAATTGGTGAGGATATCGTTTTAAAATAATTATTACTAATAAATAACTGTGATATCTGGGTAAAATTTATTCTACGCATTAATTGATACTTTTGTACATACATTTGTAAATCTACTTATTATAATTATCATATGAATCCACGATGATACAATGGCTGTTTACGAAACTGATTGCCCGTCACATGGTATAATTGTGAGGTGAGAAAGGTATGTAAAAACTGGCCACATGTTGCTCCCAGAAGTTACAAGAAGTGGAAGACCATCACTCATAGACAATGCTTCCTCGGTGAAAAAAGTGGAGGACTTTATCCTGTTAGTCCGAAGAAAAACCATCCAAATTATCATGATTAATAGTGATCTTAGATACTGCAGTGTGTGTGTCCACGACTACCGATTCCTTTCGAGAAGCAAAAACGGCGCGACCTATGATCGCGATCATGGCACGGCCGCAAATCTGAGCTAAAGTAACTTTTTCTTATTCCAATAACTCAAAAAACCATTGGAAATTTGGAGATTTAACCATACAAATGACGTTATTCAAGAGGTCGAGCAATGATTTTGGATGTAATACGCTGAGTTCTACAACGACAGATTTCGAAAAGCCAGGAAACGCTGGAAGAAATGGATGGTGACGTAGTAGAAAGTTTTTAGTAATCCTGATAGAAATTCTGGCAATAAATCGTGTAAGTCTGAGTAAAAATTTTGTTGTTATTACGGTCGACATATTTTTTAAAATGATCACAATGTGATTTTATATTATGTAATCTTACTCAGGTGAAATTCCACTGAAATGGAATCTATTTATTGTAAGAGTGATTTGAATATTTGTTTAAAGAGAAAAACTGATATGCCACTATATTTTGTTTTCTGCCACATTTACACAAAATTCTGTGCATCAACTCTGATAGGAGTATGTGCCACCATCAAGTAAATTTAATCCCATTGATTCAATTACTAAAATGCACAACCGTAGCGGCTAGTATGCAGTTCCATGAATTAGAATTCAATACTAAAAGTTCACTCATGGTTTAGCAGGTTGGCCAAATCTTCGCCAGTTCATATAAAATTACCCCTAACCCTTGGCGTTTTTTATGGAGAGCAATTTCGTCAAGCCTGGAAATGAAAGGGTTGTAATTCTCTATTCGCGATGGTATAAGATTGCTGGCCTTTGTATGTATCGTCTTATTCTTCAGACATCCTCTTCAACCCCTTCTCTTCCCTCTTTTCCGTTTCCATTGGCGACCCTTCCCACTGTCCACTCCGATTTCTTCCCTCTTTAGTTTTTTTTCCGTTGTAGGAAGAGCCGAGAGAGAATGAGAGTGGGATTGAAACAAAGGCCTTAGTAGGGATTCGAGGATGTTGTGTGAGGATTTCCACTTGTAAGGGAAAACAAAGGGGAGACAATGGAACCGAGGACATATAAGAGCACTTGAAGGGATCGTGGAGAGAATGGGAACAAATACGAGACGGGTTTTGGTACAGGGAAGTTATAGCCATGGACATGGATCGAATGATATTTGCTAATTGATAAATATTTGAGAGTATCTTTGAGGCGGTCAGGTGTCGTGTTCTTCCTGAAGAAGTCTCGAGTGGAAGGGGAAATAAAAGAGGGGTTAATAGCATTGACAATCTCATTCGTCGTCCTTGAATATGTTGAAGGAGATACTCCATTCATCACATATTACTACTCATTGATGGCAGGTGATGGTAGGTGAATTTTCTTTTCTCTCGCCAAAGATTTTGTGTTATAGCTGACAACGGAATGGTTATAAATTAACGTAAACAAGTTTCTACAAACAATTTCTACACGCATCAGCCGTTTGAAGTACAACCAGCTTACTAAATTTGTAAAATATAATTTTTTGTAATTAGCAGCCTGGAATAAGGTAATCTAACCACGTACTTTCTTTGTTTTCGTATTAGCACTTTACTCCCTTCAATTAAAACATTATTTGCCTGATCGAGGGATTTTCGAATGTGAAATACTCATTTTTATTAGAAGGACACTAAACTCAAGTTTTGAATCCAATCATCAATGCTTGAATACCGTTTTTTGGTAATTTAAATTCAATGAATGAAAAATCAGGTAAATCAGTTTTCAAACTATAAAGTTGATGGACAACAGTGTTTATCAAAATGCTCATTCAATTAATACGGTCGATGATAATCTATTATAATAACTATTGAATAACGTAATGAATTTTCATAAGAACTGAATGACGATCAAGACGAGGGATCAACGCAGCAATGATTTCTAAAATTTCTTTACTTGACTATGCCTTCGTCTTCCGAATCAGCGTTTTCATCAGGCTTACGAAAATTAAATGTCTCATTGTACATTATGATGGAAATATATTTCCTTTGACTCATATTATGAAACATCAGCAACAGTGTTAAAAGGAATGTATGAATATAAAACTTGATTTATTTTTATTAGTTTTGGTGAAGCTTCCTAGGTGGTCCTTGATTTGAATTAAGAACTTTAGTACAGTCGTTTATCTCTTTCGTTCGCACTGAAAATGTTTCTGAAATGTTTGTTTCTTAAGTAATCCGTGACATACGTGCAGAGAATCATATGATATCTGTAACTTGTTGTGCATTTATACCTCCCTATAAGCTATCACCATGTAATATAACTGTTCTAAAAAAAGGTCTGAGATCATACTAAAGTCACTTCCCAGGCTTCTTAGTTTTTGACGAATTTTCTTACAATTGATTGAGCAAAGAATCATTCAGTCACCGTGTAACTAAAAAAAACACTCGACTTAATTTGGATACCGTTGAACGTTCAAAACGCAAGGAACCAAACCAGCAGGTGGAAAATCGTGCATGCAGTCCGACATGGAACAGCAACACGTCCAATTCCTTCGACATGCAGCATGATCAGGCACTCAATACGACTCTTACTTTCTTTAATATTGTCCTCTCTTACGATCCTGTCCTCCCAGCGCAGTGTACGATGGATGGCATTAGCAAAGGCTTCCGTTGTAACACGAAAACGCTCTCCCGAATCACTACCGGTTTGTTTTCTCGGAGCAAGTACATACACGAAACGCCCTGCTTAGAAGATTATCCTCCCCATTCCATTGTGTGGCGTACGAAGGATCGCGGGTGCCCTCTTGATCTGCCGACAGAGGGTTGGTTCACTTGACGGGATGCCTATGCCGCCTATCGCCCACACTCCGAAGCGAGAAGGAACTCACTCACTCAAATTGCTCTTTGTCCCCGTGCAGCAAATAAGGCTGCCGCCTTCAGTCACTCTATGACTCCTTCCGTTCTGTAGCTTGTCCATTTAGTTCCGTAGAGACAAGTCTCTGCTTTATCGCTTATCTTCCCCTTTTTTCCCTACATTTATTCCGTCACCTAACATTTTCATCCGAGAAGTCAAAACGAAGCAACATGTAACGAATTAGATTATTCTCAAGTTGATTTTCAAGACAAGAAATAAAAAATATATAAACGTTTTCTCGCTGAACCGAGATGTTTAATGAATGTAGTACCATTTAAATTTGTTGGCGTTCATTAAATATAATCATTTTTGTTAATACTTTTCTTCATCCTTAGAATAGATCATAATGCTGAATTTATGCAAACCGGGCTTTCCAAAAGTGGAATATACAAAGGAGAGAACGTAAAGGAATAGCCCTTGTCCTGGAATAACATACGTTTATTCTCTGAGAGATGATAAGTACACCTGGCCATATTTGGTAGGGCATCAAATCATCCCCCGATCATAGGTTTTTTTTGATAAAAGAACATCCCTGAACCTTTAAAACGTTGATAAATATTTAGTCATTCTTATAATCAAAGGGCCTCTCATTTGTCATGAGATTAAAAGTGGTAAAATTCATATGTGTGTTGAATAACGTTGCTTGTTAGTCACTTAACCTAGTACGCCCTGCTAGCCCGCAAGAGTAAAATAACGAGAGAAGAAAATATTATGGCTTATAGTAACTTAAAATGTGTGATAAACCTGACAGTTCCAACTTTGATAGCGACTCAATATTGCAATTTTTAAACAATAATTATAATAAATCTTTATATTCGGCTCAATTTTGGATTAAATTAAGAATATTGTGATTTTAAGATGTTCAAGTTTATTTATTATTCAATCATACATTCAGTTTTTACTTTTTTTTGATGAGGTAATAGCAGTGTAGAAGGCAGTCAACGTGTTTAAAGATGGGCCACTTTCATTGAAAAACTTGTCCCAAGAATGATGGTTTTGACGCAAGATAGAGACATAGGCAACCCATGACATGCAAAGGTTACCAATTGCTGAATTACTAAATAAACTAAACATGTATATCGTAATGAGTAGTACCAATTCATCCACACACTAAACTATAGAGAAATGGACGGTTCAAAATTTTATTTCCAACAAAGATGCATGAAGAGGAGTTCTCGCGGGAAATAATATTTCCCATTGTAAGGACCTTTATCTATACGCTTGAAGAAAGATTTGATGAAGTATTATCTATAAAGATATTTCCGTTAGGGTTGTCAAGTAACCATAATTATAGCTCCAATGCCATCAATAATCGTAATTTTATATTAAAGGTCCCCTCGTCCAACTCTTCTGCCTCAGGTTCAGCTGTAAATACCCAGTGGAATCGACGTCTAAGATAAATCTCAAATTCTATTAGACATCGATCACCACTGCGACCACCCACTGCGACACTCAGAGGCAATTTTCGTGCAAGACCCCTTTTTTGATTAATCCCCCTCTGTCCACTGGTCCCAAGTCGATCGACTGGTTGGTTGTATGACTCACGGTATTCTTTATGAGTTTCCATTCAAGAAGATTCGTAGCTTGGAGGCTTTCTCAAAGGTACTTGCCCTTCTTCTTTTGGTCCCAACGTCACGCTTTTCCAAAAATATTTTAGAATTTTTCAATGAAATATTTTTTAAATGTTCTCATTTGTCTTCATTGAGGACGTTCATTTGCTTGTTCCAGAAACTAATAACCCTATATCACCTATAGTATTAATTCTTTTACCAAAAGGAAGTTTATATTCATTTCCTATAAAAGCTATACACTCTGACGTTTCAATGCAAAATTTCAAAAACATTGAAAGCACACCTTGAGCAGAATTCGAACCTGGATCCCTTGATTTCTGTCCAATGGCATTAGGCAATTAAGTTACCGACATCACAACAGGGTAATGTGCCTGGATGGATATCGACGGATCCGTGCTTGGATCTCGGTCAAAGAGAATGATTTTTACACTTTGGAATGGTTAAATTTTAATGAACATTAGTGGATGACTCCTTTACTGTTACTGTCAGAGGATCGCCCGAAATTCTTTAAACTCTTACCTTTTCAATTGTAACTGTTATCTCATTGAAACTGGGTTATATTTTTGTGCTTACTTAATGTTTACAATGGTGGCTCTTATTTTCTCCTCCGTCACAAATTCCTGAATAATATGTGAAATTATTTATAATTTTCATTTCTCGATAAATTGACTTTTTATTAGAAATAGTTCAATACGAACCAGTAGCACTTCCTAACGTATTATTGGATTACAATTTTACTATCGAATATTTTGTAATAAAAATGTTACATTAAAATTGGTATTTTTATTAAAGGTAAATAATGATTTGCTAATTTTTTTCAATTTAAAAAAGTAATAATGTGAATAACAAATCATATTTGTTTTCTATATTCGTTTAAAACATTAAATTTACCAATATATTTTGTGTTTATCGAGTTTAAAAAGACTTCATTTTTATTTATAATCCCTTGATGAACTTCATAATGGTCCATTGTTATTACCTAGGTAAATGAAGGAAGATTAACCTTGCAGATTCCCCTAGAACTTAAAACTTAGAACCAAGGAACTCCTGAGACTGTGTCTTACACTTTTATATAGGCAGATGAAATAAAAGGTATGACAAATGATACACAAGAGTAAATTAGGAAGAGCATGAAATGAAAGTTATGCTTTTTCTCACAAACACGGAAGTAAATCATGGTTTCTCATTTCCTCCATGCAACTCACTAACAGAAGTATTCATTTTAAGAAGTTGACTGCCTACACATTTCGTTAGCATTCCATGTGAGGTTCTCGGAAAAAGTCAAGATCAATACAGATTACTTGAAACATAGATAACTACAGCGGTCAGTTGCAAGTTTATCGATGCACGGTGACCATTAGTTATGGAACATTAAAAAGTACCCTGATAAACCTATGAATCGGTAAATACTGAAGTTGTCTACTTGTATCTTAATTCACATTTCTTTGTCACACTTTCATTTCTACACTCAATACAGTACTACTGTACTTCGTTATCAAAGATTTCGTGTGTTCAAAAGATACACCTTAATTTTTGACCGAATAAATTCATTCAGCAACTTAAATCGAAAAGATTAATTTGATGGAACCTATTGGCGATAGAAAGTAACAACAGGGAATAAATTGAAATAAGAAAAATGGACACAGAACCATGGACCCTTTTCCATCAATATTTTCCGAGTCGAGGATCAATAATACCCGTTGACCATTGTCCAAGAAACAGAAGGGAATACATGTAGAAGGTGAGAATATAGTCGGATATCACTAGAAGTGAACCAGCCTAAAGACCCTGATTTGGGCTTGCTGTTAAAATAGAGAAAATGGCGTGATGCATTTCTAACCATCTTGATAGTGTATCCCCCTTTTTGTTTCCGATTAAAAGATGAATACACAATCATGAATTGGAGTCCCTTTAACAATGTGAATCTGACTTAACGTACTGAAAATTTTCAATATAATAATTTGTAAATTTCTATCAGGAAATTAGGTTGGATATAATTATTATAATTTCTTTTTTATAATATATAATATAATATAATTTTATAATTATAATTTCTCCTAAGTTTGGATATAATTCCATTTTCCGGAATTAAGTTTCGTGATTTTCTTTACTGTTGTATTCAGGAATTTTTAGGCGAAAAAGGTTTTCTTATCACGGTCCGTTTGCCGCTCAATATCCCCTAACTTCTCAATGTCGTCTCGTCTACTAATGTTATAAAGTTAAAATGATTCTCTCTGCGTATTTCATAATTGTATGTCCTGCATTTAATCTTAGTGCTTCCACTGACTCCAATCCAAGATATCCAATAATATGTGACATTTCTGTTTGTGCATAAAGACTATTCCCAGACCATGTTAACTTTCTCAGTATCTTGTTTAATTGATGGAAACTGATATTAAACTGTAAATATAATTATTTATTTTCCGTGTATAATTTTAACCCCAATTGGGCGAGCTGTAGTTATATCGCTCTCTCTCTATCTCGCTCAAAGAACCTTGAAGATAATTTTTTCGATCAAAGAAAAATCCACTTTGACTCGGTTCTCCATATTTCCTAGTCACGCGTCATGGTAGAGTGCAACGTCAAGTTGATGATAGGGGCAATAGGATAGAAATTAAGATTTTCTTCCATTATTTGGAATTTACATCCAAATTGAAGCAGTGAAATGTTGCGTTACACTCTTAAGTAACATGAATATTATAAATATACGAGATGTGTTCATAAAGTAAGGCCCGTTTGGTCACAGGAAAAAATATACTCATATGAAACACATTTTATTGGCACTTTTAGTTAGCTACAAACCTACTTCACTTATCTACATAATCGCCGTTCACTTCTAAGCATTTTTCGTACCGCTGCACCAGCTTCTTTAACCCCTCTGCATAGAAACTCGCCACCTGAGGGTTGAACCAATCGACAACGCCATTCTTGAGTTCCTCTTCGGTTTCGAAACGTTGTCCACCGAACCACTGTTTTAAGTGCAAGAAGAGGAAGCAGTCGCTGGGTGTAAGGTCAGGACTGTACGGTGGGTGGTTTAAAGAGTTCCCAACGACCCAGAAACTCTCGTCCACTGGACATTCTTTGCTCTTTGTGGTGGTCGGTGAGCATTTTCGGTACCCACCTTGCACGCAATGTGTGGTATCCGAGGTTTTCCGTAACAATATTGTAGACAGTAGTGCGTCCAAGTTGAGGAAATTGTTTAGCCAGGCCATTAATTGTCAATCGACGATCACATCGCAGTTTTTGTTCCACTTGCGAAACAATTTCATCGGTCAGAATACTGGGCCTACCACTTCGCTCTTCGTCATGGACATTAGTTCGTCCATTTTTAAAATTACAGCACCATTGTCTAACCTTTCCTTCACTCATAACTGTAGGTTTATAAACTAGGCATAATTCCCGATGAATTTCAGCAGCCGACAATCGTTTTGCATACAAGTTTTGCATACAGAACGCACTTCACAGCTGGCGGGATCAACGATTGTCGCGGACATTGTTGTTTGCATGCACGGACAAGCAAACGCTTCTGAAACAAAGAAAATGCTGCTATAGCTTTTCAATGAATCAGTAGATGGCGCTACAGGAGCAAAACTGTGTTCTGAAGCGCCAATATTTAAATATAAGCAAACGGTTCTTACTTTAAGAATATGCCTCATATAGTATTACAAATCAAGGCTATTAGAGTAGAACAAGATGGAACTTAAATGAATTCTTAGGACAATACAGTGGTTCAGAAGGCAAAAGAGAATTAGAAAATGAACGACACACTAAGCAATGATCCTATATATATATATATATTACACACACAGAAACATAAAAGAAGGACACTTACTGTAGATATTTACGTTTCGACGGCACGGGGCCGTCGTCATCAGACTTGCCGTGCCGTCGAAACGTAAATATCTACTGTAAGTGTCCTTTTATGTTTCTGTGTGTGTAACATTTATTATCTTAGTGTTTGTGTGTTTGTGCGTCGCCGGAGAGCGTCATTTTCAAGATTATATATATATATTCGTTCAAACATAGAAATAGGTATAAGGAAAGGAGATAGGAAAACACATAAAAGGCGAACACAGAACATGTGGGGAAGGCGGTTTTTAAGCAGATCACGAAAGTAAAAATGTTTCCTTAACCGGGATTTGAACACCGGATCTTCCACTTGCCCGTCAAGCGGAAGATCCGGTGTTCAAATCCGCTCAGTCAGTAGTCTCCCTGGACTACCGCGACTCAAAAACATATAATTAGATTTTTTTTATTTTATGAGCTCTATAAAACATAAGTATCATAGTCCCAAGCTTTCATATTATTTCAAGCTCACAATGCACGTTACTATTATGCGTAATTATCAAACTAATCTCATAGTAAATATGAAAAGTCACAATTTATAGCTTTGTATGAAAATGAACACAAATTAAAACCGTGCGTTGATGTATTTAGTTAAAACAACTGATACCCATATTGCTAAATCAAAATTACTTTAAATTTAAACTCTGGTTTAATAAAGATAATTTCAACTGCGTTTGTACCCGTTCTTTTTCTTAGTGTATATTAATGTGTTGTCTGTCAGTCAATGTAAAACCCTTTGTGCCGTTTTTGGCTTCTGTGTTAAATAAATAAATAAACATCTTTTGGTACTGGCAAGGTAATCCTTTTCCACTAAATGGTCTAATTTGCTCGAGAACCAGAAGGAACCAGTTGATGTCCAGTTGAACCAGGATCATAATCTTGTGTTCGTGTGACAGATTATGTCACACGAACACAATAATTACTTCACAATGGGAATTGTTCATAAAATGAAATTTCATGGGATCAATCATAAAAGGAAATGTGATTCCTATGAAACATTAATATGCCAAGTATAATGGCGTTTTAGCTAAATGGTTCGTCGTTTTCGTAGAAGATATTTAATAAAATTTAAGCTATGCTAAGATCAATTTATCAATGTCCCCACATTGCCCAAATCTCAAATCTTGGAAAACGTTTGTTACGCCACCATTCTGAAGGGATGTACGTATGAAGGCATATTGGCCATATAGACTAAGGCATATTGTTCAGCATGAAGAGACATTCGGAAAAGCTACTCTTGCAGGAGCACTTAGAAAAGGTGCACGTCCATTCCACCCAACTTCGGCGAAAAGGACGTTCCCATCCAGATGCTGCAACTTCCATTGTAACAATGCACCAGGTGGCGATGTAGCTTAGTATCCCCGGTCCGAAACAGACGGTGTTTTTGGCTGGTGGAATGAGGAGAAGGAAATTTACTCCCGCTCCCCAACCATCTTTTGCCGAAACCTACGATCTGGCGGGATTCCACAGGAGGGCTCGAGAGATCCGACTGGGGGGAGAGAAGAGATGCAGGAAGAGCGGAGTGTACCATGGGAATGTCGGGAAGGTGTGTTCCAGCCTAGGGGCGCCCCCTCTTAAGGTTAAAACATTTCGGAGAGGGACGGTGAAGCAGGGGGCGAGGGGGAGAGATGGAGCAGTCGGCATTTGGACGGTGTCCTGCCCCTCGCGAGGAAAGGAGGGACGTTTGGGACAGAAGGGCAAAGGGGGGTGGCGGTGGCGGTGACGGTGCAAATGGTTGTTGGATCTCGACAGATAGGGGCGGGTGGGTTGCGGAACGCATAAAAGGATTGAGAAGGGGGAAGCGGTTTAGTTTGGGTAAAGGCGGGTTAGAGTCCAGTAAAATACTGTCTGGCGCTCATAAGCCTCCCTCGCAGTCGTCGCGAAAGCGGTGGCTGCATTTCCCACGCCACGAGACGCAAGAGCGGTAGTTAGTTAAGGAGGAGGCTCCGGCGGGGGCAGCAGCCGCCGCCGCGACCTGGGAGGGGGAGGCCTCCCCCGCCGCACCTGGCTATCCCCCTGGCATCCGCCTTCCTCCGTTGCCCATTGAAACCACCCTTATCTCTGAAATCCCCTCCCACCCCCTCCCCCTCCACCTCCTCCTCCCCATCGAAACGTTTAAGTCAGCCGCAAGGAACAATGCGAACCTCGGCCCCATTGATTTCTGCGCCTTCGCCCCACGACTGCATTTGCCCCACCGCCCCCTCTCAGTGACCGCATTCAATCTTCTACGAAGAACAGGGACCATGGGAATTTCGTATTCCCATGATAAAAAAAAAGCGCCAAAGCCGCAAGTGGATGAACATTTTCGATGAATTTCTGGGATCGCGCATCACGAAAGAAGGTACAAATCTAAGAAAACTCCCATTGACTACCTCGTCCTAAGAACTCGACATTTGTTTGGTAAATGCTACAATAAATATATACTTACTTGTATGAATGGATACACTTTCGTGCGTCTAACTTAAAATGATTTTGTCCACATGATACCATTATTCGCTTCTCTCTTCCCCACTGTTTCCCCTTAGCCGTTATTACTGCAAACATATTCGCGAAGATACTACTTTATGCACCTAGTTTGTATCTGTATAGAGCTCACAAAACTCTTGGTTCTCATTTTCATGCATCAATTAAGTACGCAAACACAAAGTAAGATCAATGCAATTTTATAACAAAATTCGCACAAATTACAATATTCAAACCTTCACTAGGGAAATCCAATTTCATAGTTCCCTTCGCATAGATACTGTCCAAATTGTAGAAAATGTCCAATATCAAATGACTCAATTGAAACACACTAATTCCGTACTGATAGGAAATTGGAAGGCAAGTAAATGTAATTTATTTCCTTAGAACATCCAAAATTTCCAAAGCTGATAGAGTGTTTATGCCAGAGCATCAGGTGCCTGAAATATATGTGTAGCTATTTAAATTGGAATTAGTCATATTTCTTCCTCATGGACAATATTTGTATTTTCTTAATAATTAAAACATTAACATCTCCAGTGAGGCAGAATACCTGAATTGAATTTTTTCAATAGTTCATAAATGTATCCGCCATTAAGTAGTCATTATTTTCTCTCTATACTAGAACCATCTTCAATGAGTGGGATTTTTACTTGACTTCCCTTTAAAAGAATAAGGGTTAGATAAGAGAATTATCGCTTGAAGAGCAATTAAAAGTAATAAAACAAATGCGTGCGTAAAAGTGAACAGCTAAAATAGATTAATGGAGGTTTTTTTTCGTTAAAAATCACTTCAAATGTGTAGTACTTCGAATATTACAAAAAATAAATGGTAGAGGAACTAAAATGTTATTTTTTTCAATTTTGAATTCGCAGCATGGGTGGTTGTGTAGTTAAAAAATGGCGTGTGGCCTCTTACCCAATTCAAATGAGCCAACCCCAGGGTTGGGGATGCATTAGCTGTTTTATTGCCATTAACTTGGCATGTTTCCGCCAGTTTGACGACGCCAATGAATTTGTCGTAAGCCAAACATCTTTGTGGCATATTGCGATGTGGCAAGGATTGCTGGCTTCGGAAATCAATTCGCAAGCCGTAAACCTCGCAATTTTGATTTATGAATTACATCGGCTTCCCACACGACGTTACCTTCTGACCATTTGTCCCGAGGTTCAAGTCTCAAGGTGGTATCGAAGCATCTGGCAGCTCCACTTCAAAGTCTCCACGCGAGGCACCCACCTTTGGAATGGGATGTTTGAGTCCTGCCCATCAAGACTTAAAATTCCCCCTAGCCCTCCCAGAAGAAATTCTTTTCTTCCAATTTTAAAGGACCCATGGACAAGAGAAATGGAAAGAGGAAGTTAAGACTGGCGGATTCCCCAGTAGGGGAGGAGAGCTGTGAAGGAATGGGTTCCCGCAAAAATCCATCTGCCCCGAGCGATTACGTCATCGGCGAGGGTCGGAGTCGTTCCCGGGGCAAGGAAAGAAGGGATTTAAAAGCATGGGAAGTAAGCCGTGACGTACCAGAACTACGGCACGACTTGGGAGTCATCCAGTCCGTCACCTGCCCCGCCCCCTCGGGCCTGCATCCCCACTTCACCTATTACCGCATACCCAAACACACGCCTATTCCGCAGCGTCAAATCCCCAGTCCCACTCCACCCATGGGTGCTACGCCGAAAGTGTCAGTTCCCTTCCCTTTGTGAGATTACCCTCCTCGTGCGGCCTGACGTATTCCTTTTTGCTTCCGCCTCGCTTCCCTTTTTTTGGATGGCGCGCAGGTCTAGTTGGGAGACGCATGGCTGCTCTAGGAGGACACACGAGTATCAGAGAGGTGATGGCTGATTGATTGGAGAACTCCCGGTGGGGTGCAGTCGAAGACATTACCTTGCTTCGTTGGTGCACGCCTAGGTCATCTAAATTGACACAATGCAACGCAAGCCTCCATAAGAGAGCGTGGCGAGGAGTGTTAAGGTACCAACCATGGATGTACTACTATGTCTTAATGCATATACGTTTGCACAATACCTATGCACGCGCGGTAAGGGGTTGTGGCATAGTGCATTACGGCGCCAGCCATGGATATGCTATGAAGGGCAGTCAAATGAAAACCGAAAACCCCCTGTAACAACCAGTCTGCGCACCACCAAGGACATGGCGCAACAACTACGCAAGCCTTTGGGTTGCCACTATGTAGTTCTCCTACAACAGCGATGGCAGTACCAATACGTGAAAATCTAGCTTTTGGCGGACTGTTTGTTTTGGTGGATGTTCGGTTTTCATTTGACTGCTCCTAATATTACCTCGTGCGTTTATTTGAGTGTGTACTCGCTCATAAACAATGCAAATGTACACACAAATACCATATTTTATTCTATATGTTGGTCTGTGAGCGTCCAGTAGAGGGTTACTCTACACTAGGCATGCAGCATCAATACCGAGTTAAGTTTAAAGTTATTTGATAAAACAAATTCAAAACATTTCAAATAATGAAGAATATGTTACATCTACATTCACCATAGAATATGAACAACAAATATTTCACTTTGTATACGAGATAGTAACAAGAATATTGAAATTAAATGAGTAACATCGTAATTTTACACACACTTTATTTAGAACACGAACTATGTTCGATGTTGGACGTCATTATCGACGCGAACAACGTCGAGACCTAGGTCGTGTTCTAAAAAAAATTTGTGTGGAATTACATAGTTACTTATTTCATTTCAATATCGTGTGTAAATGCCACAAATTTAAGCCGGAGACAACAAATTTTAGATATAATATAGACAAGGATATTAGAATAAGCAACAATTTCAGTGTAAAAATCATTCGCCTTGACCGGGATTCAAACCCGGATCCCTCAATGTCGAGTCCTTTAGCCTGTTAAGCTATCGAAGGCGAATAGTAATCAACTCAAAAGTGACCGTGAAGGATTTTCAGAGCTTCACACAGAATTTCACAAAGCAGCGCTGCTTTTTTAAAGAGATCTTTCCCGCGGATCCGATTTTTCAGCCCACTTCAAGAACATTCCTTCACATAAATGGCTGTAAGTAATCGGCAAAACAAAATATCAACAAAGTGGTTGAAGGTAGTTATTCGGGAAGTTTTCGCGGACACAACGCCTTCAAACAGACTAAAAAAATTAACCACTGGAGGTGCGCTGTAAAAAACTTCGGGAACTTTTCGAACAGACTTCGTATAGAAAACCCGATTTTAATTACAATAGCCTTACATTTCATGAGCAGATTGATGCATCGTAATAAAATAAAAACGATGGGCACCACTACTGAAAGATTCAAGTACTTACTCTTACCTCGTGCGTTATGCATCATTTTAAAATCTACATCTACTCAATACCCCGTAAGTCGCCGCAAGGGCGTGTGGCGGGGGATGTTAGGGCACCACACGTAATTTACACAGAAAAAAACTGTATCGTATGCAGAAGCCACAAATTTATATTTTAAATATATATATATATATATATATATATATATATATATATATATATATATATATATATATATATATATATATATATATTTATATTTTTATTATTATAAAAATTTATTATTATAATTTTTTTTAATTATATATATATATATATACTTGTTTTCTTAATATATATTATAAATCTAACATATGCATTCGAATATTTTTATTTGAGAAGGATTTAGTCTAACACACACTATTTTATGATGTACAGGTAACTATGTGGGCATATGTATTTGGCTCTGCATTTAAGATTAAAAAATACTATATTCACCTACATCTATGATCTCATATTCACTTCTGCTACACGCTTTTGCAGTGGTTTGCAGGATATTGCGCAATTGTAGACTTATATTGGCGCATGTCTGGTACTGATCACCTATATGTATGTAAGCGGTGGGTCTCTCACATAACCATTCGAAATTGAAGTGAGTTCCTACTCATGCCAGCCTCCTGTTCCATGCTCTCCCTCTCGTCCACCTCTCTTCCCCAACTCAGCTTCCCAGTGCCCTTAAACCTTCCTCTCATCTCAAAGTGAGGTTCCTTACCCAGCCCAACGTCCCAAACTCCACAACAATAATGGGTTTATTGTGAGCCTAAAGATAGTAGTCCCCCTCTCGTCCTCTAGGTTAGCGTTCTCCAAAGATTTTTCCAACGGGATCGCATGAGTCATATGAGTGTGTGGAGTACCTACCTACCGATGCGTACGCGAGGTAGGGGGTCCCGAGCCGAATTTCCTTGGCGGGAAAAAGTTAAGGGAGACTGGGTACATATCTGAGAAGTGAGAGTGAGGAGGGAATTGTGTGTGTCGGGGTGGATTCAGGGGAATGGAGAGAGAGTGGTGTAGGGGGTTATTTTTTCTCTTGCGCATGATCCTGCCTTTGCGTCTTTTAGTTTTATAAAAACATCGTGTATCAGTTTTGGTATTTGTGACGGATTCACCAGAGCCCTACACTTTTGGCAGATTTGACCTCAAGAATACAATAAGATAAATAAATGCAAGCCGTCATATGATTAATCATTCCATGACTTCTCACGCGATTGGCACTGGACATTTGAATCTACAAAAATTCTCACAAATGAAATTCTGGAAAAATGAATTCATTAACTCGTAATTTCTGCACAATACCCCGCAATGGCGTGTGGTGGGGCACCAGGAATTTATGCATGCATATTCACTTATGTATTACTTCCAAATACATTCTTTTTCGTGCAATAGTATTCGTACACTTGCACACATACTCGCATACATTTATCTATAGTACGCAATAAAAAGAGACGTATTCTAGTGAGGCCGTAAACTTTGCTGTCCGAAAGTAAAATTTAGGAAATTTCATTGAAAAATTCAAGGTTTTGTGTTTTTTTTTAAGTTCTTATATTACTACTTGAATAGATGCGCTTCGAGCGTTTCCTACCTCAAAGAAAAGTACATCATATCGGAATTCCACAAACTACGGAGAAAAGCTGCCCGTTTCGTGAAAAATCGTTATAAACTTACATAAACTTGCTTTTAATTTGTTGAGTGGAATTATTCTTAGTACCTGATTGTCACGTTGAGTTTCATGTTATTAGGCCTGTCAAGAAAGTAACTTACGTTTCGCCCTAACGTGGCGGTAGGTACGGTTATAGCCACAATCTTGGTGTCTAGAAGTCCCTACGCTCAGTACGCATCTTATTGTGGTACTGTTCAGATTGGTTGTCCTACTTTGCTCACTGCTGTTCTACTTTGCGAACTGTTAAAATGCGCGCAGCAATAGAAAATCCCGCGAGTTGTCAGTTTACGTGTCGTATATTCTATTTCAATTTTTGAAATGCAATTTAACCAGATGAATCCGTTATATTTGGATTACTGATATCCACATTAATTATCTTCTGACCGGTAATTTTGAGTTTATTAATTTTCGAAGAAATCCTAAGGAGTTAGGAAATATGGATACAGAGTATTCTGATTGGCAATGAGATACTGAACCACTTTGGTAGAGGGGAGAATGTTAGACAAGCGAGGAAGAAGCAGGAATGGGATAAATATTTAGGCCGGAATGAAGGGAGGAAGGAAGTATGGGGATTTGAAGAGTGGCCTATTAAATTGTTAGATGTCAGGTTATGGTTTGTTAAGCCAGACAAATTGTCACTTTACCGTTTGGTAGTTTGTTAGCTTGTGCCCAAAACCATTCCCAAACCGATAGATTATTTTTATTGATGAATAATTCACGTTTTACCATTAATAAACACTAAAAATAAAACAATACGAGTACATATACTGATAAATTTAGATGAAGTATAAACACTGCAATTTCCATGTATGGCTGTCTCTCACAACCATGGTTTCAATTCAAAGCAACAACTTCCAAATTCTTCTATTTGGGTGTTACAAACTCTTATCTAATAAGATTATTATATCCTAAATTAATTCTTTCAATACGCCTCTATCAAAAAATGCACGAATTAAAGTCCTTCACTTACCTGAAGAGCTCATGAGTGATATACGAGTATTATTGTTTCTGTAAAGAATAGGTAAACACATCCGAAACATGAAACCAACTTAAACTCCAGGTCCTGAAAAAATCCACTCTAAAATACTGAAGGAACTTGAGGAAGACATCGCAAATTATCTTAAAACCTTTTTTTATGAGCCAAAAGGAAATTCAATTCGTCGCTACTGGAAGCTAGCTCAGGTACCCCTTTCTACAGAGGTGGTAATAGGGAGGACCACAGTAATAACAGAAAGAATTATTTGACACCATTATCGTTGCATCATCTTAGAACTTGTCATTGCTAGAAATACATAAAATGCCTGTTATAACCGTAGGAAATTGCACTTATTGTAGGACACTAGTTTCATAGATATTGTAAAGACGTTTGACTTACAAGTGAGGACATGGTTAAAAGCTACGTAGACAGATATAAGGTATCTTCGTAGGTGCATGTGCATGTGTGTGTTAGTTGCTAGTATATGTATTTGTATATTTGTCAATTTAAATGGTTTTACATTAATGTATACGTATCTGTGAGTTTAAATTTGCATGAGATTGTTAGTTTTGCAAGTGGATTTATTCTGTTTTACCAGTGGTGATTTAACACCACCCGCCACACGCCCTGGCGGCGGTTTGTAGAAGGTAAAGGAAAGAAGTTTGGTATTTGGTAGAATTAGAAGTAGAAACGATCTCTGGCATAACCAAAACGAGTTTAGGAAACGCAGATTATAAAAAACTTAACTGTCTTTTTATTAATGGTATCCTGTATTCGAGGGAAAGGAGTACCGATGTGAATGCTGTATTATTAGAATTCAAGAAAACCTTCAACAGGTTCCATGACGAAAAATTAATACATAAACTGAGACATTATGGTCTTTAAGAGAAAT
Source organism: Hetaerina titia (assembly GCA_037158775.1). Lineage (NCBI taxonomy): Eukaryota > Metazoa > Arthropoda > Insecta > Odonata > Calopterygidae > Hetaerina > Hetaerina titia. The sequence goes on from CM073771.1 coordinate 52,728,232, forward strand.
TGACTAGCTGGATTAGGGACTTATTATCTAATCATAAACAAAAGTAACAGACGGGTTAAGGACATTAGAAGCAGTAACTTCATAAGTGCCGTAGAGGAGAGTTATAGGACCTCTACACATCTTGCTATGCATTAACAACCTAAGCTCCCACGTTAGCAGCATCTTAAATTATTTGCAGAAGACACCGTGATTTATAGAGATATAAGAACATCGGCAGATAGCGTACCACGCTCTAAAGCTTTAGATCAGACATCAGAGTGGTATAGAGATTGGAGGCTTGAATTGAATATCAGTAAAAGTGTGAATATAAAACACGGAACAAAGAAACTTTACTGTTTGGGAACAAAAAAAGTTAAGAAAGACATGAATTCTGAAACAGATTGGGTGGTCTTAAAAAAGTAAGATGTGTTACTTTTTTTAGTTGAGCCATATTTAGCACCTGGGTAAAAGAAAATTCTGTATGTTAGTTAAAACTTGCTATCAGAAGCCTTAAGCGTCGAGAGTATACTGGAGGAGTTAGGCTGTGAAAAGTAAAATTACTTTCTTGTAGTAAATGGAAATATTTTAGAGAGCAATATTCTCTATTGAAACGAAAGTAGTTTTGATATATTTGAGAAATAAATTATATTCATTAGAGAATTGTGGAGGAACAAGACTTCTGTCATCCGGTTATAAAACTAGCAAATATTAGGGCTAACTATGATTCTCAGATATGCAGAAACCCGTTTACTGCCATTAATTCCTGTGCATTTATATCATGATTTCAAGAAACATTTTCACAATATACATGTATATTTAATTTAGATACCAATAAGATGTATTTGCAAAGAGAGAAGCTCAATGTTGGAATTGTGAATTAAGGTGCTCATCCGACCAAAGATTGTTTATAAAAGAACTAGCCAGTACTTTTATGTTTCTTGCGAGAATATAAAACAGATAGCGTCCATTATGGTATTTCTATATGACTCTAATGTATATATTATACATTTACATAATATATTATAAGTTTATTTCATACAAACTCAAACATATTGCAAATACATGATAATCGTTCATGTGTAAAGACTTGTTGCAAAGTATTACTCTTTTAAGCTTATTGCTCATGAATTTTACCGTAAATTCTGAGTTTATTTGGTATTCTTAGTAATATTTTAAAGAATGATGATTCGTGCCCTAATACATCCCGCCAAACGCCACACCGAAGGCTTTCAGGGTGTTGTGTAGATAGAGATGCTTGTAGAGACGTGTCCGTGTATTTCAAGCACTACCATCTGCATCTCCTCCTCTGCACAGCGGACTTCCGAGGGATAAAGGACGACGAGTATCCAGAACCGGACTCCGGGTCAAAACGACGCTCTCTCACTCCCGGAGATTTGTGTGTGTATGTGTGTAGAGTGTGTATGAGTAAATATGTAGAGTAGATGAACTATGAACTAATATTCTGCATGAATGACTGTTTCCCTAACATCCTCGCTACACCCAATCGGTGACCTGAGGAATATCTATTTTATGGATGCTAATGAAGTGTTTGGTATAGCAAAATAACTATCAAATTAGTTTGGGAATTTTTGGTCTATGCGTGATCAAGACAGTCGGAAATATGACCAATGAAAATTGGAACATGCCAAAATTAAAAGTATACATTATTCTAATGATCAGAAAATAAATTCATGGCTCGTGACCTAACATCACATGCCTTTGCAGTGGCTTGCGTGTTATTGTATTGTATTGTGTATCTACTCCCTAGCTTTTCCAACAAAATATCGTGGTGCTGCATCAACCTATTGCTTTGTAATACGACCCTCTTGCGATTGGTATGGTCTTGACGTATCTTCAGTATATCTCTATAGTGTACTCAATTTACAGTCTTGAGTCTGTAAGCTATGCTGCTATACCATTCACTAAATAACGAATAATGTTTTTAATGTAATTGCGCTGATGTTGTTTGGGTATGAGCGGTCCCGGGGCCTATCGCGCGCATCGTAATCACTTCTCATTTGCAATTTTTCTATTTCCTACGTATGGTTGGCACCCAATCAATTTTAAATACCTGTAATTGGGCTCTGAAAGTTTTTCAAAGGGGGAATTAATTATTACTTCCGAAAGAGCAGAGAATGGCCCATTGAAATTTTCATCTCCCCTTTTAAAAACCCTCAGGCATCTCTAAACGTTTCTATAGGAAAAAACAGACTCAAAACGAATCTCATTGAGAATAACATAGGTCTCCACTGACTACTTTTTCAGGCGAAAACAATATTTCAGAGCGGTGTACTGCTCGTCGCGTGCTAACTCCATCGTTACTGTGGGTTAAAAGAACGAACAAATGTTTCCCCTTGCAACGGCTTTCGATGATTCATGCCGAGATTATACTACCTTTTTAAACTTTGGAAATCACATTTGTTTATACATGATTGTTATTCTCATTCCGTGAATCAACTCGAAGTAAGAAAATATGACCTTATAATGATCAATTATTGGGAAATATGTCGCACAGTGCTTTGCAGATGATTTTTAGTTCCAAAAATCCCCTCCGTCAATCCCCCTCGGCAATTCCTTTCCATTTATTTCCAGTACGAGAGGAATGATGCAGGGGTATTGGAGGGGCGAAGCCCGGAAGAGAATGCTGGCCCAGGGAATTGTGGGAAGGTGCGGAACTGCCGTTGTAGTTTTGACGGGACATTTTGACATGCGTGGGAAGGCACCTAAGAAGTATAGAGTGTGGTCCCGCATGAGAGTAAAGGAGTACTGTGAGCGTAAACGGGAATAGGTTTTATTCAAAACACTGGCAGAGCGGGAGATTTTATTTAATTGGTTATTGGAGAGGTTTGTAGGTAGTTGTTGAGAGAAACCAATGGTGTATATTATAGTAGTATAGTTCTACCGGGGACAGGCTGCCAATATAACAAGCTTGAAACCCCTTCATGGTTTTCTATGTTTCTTAAAAATGGTCATTGTACAATTTAGACGCCTCATATTGCTGTTTAGAACTACTTATCCTCAAAATATTATAATTATTTTTTTCAGGAACAGAAAATTTTACAGTTGACTTAGCAAAACATTTAGTTTTCAAGAAATAGCATTGAAATTTCAGTAAAATATTAATACGTGCTATTATTCTGATTTTCCGATAAAAGAGACACTTTTCCTTAAGCTGAAACATATCATAATACCAATCAGAAGCTTTAATGCGTGGATATAGTAAGATATACTAATAATACCACTTAGAATCCTGAGCTCAGAGAAATGCACCTTTCTAAACTCCATCCTTGGATTTCATGTGCGATTCACAATATAATTGGGAGTGCCTCCAACAGAAGGGTATCTACCCCCGAGGCCACTGTCCCGTGTGCCACATAACAACAGTTTCCAAGGGGACAGGAAGTAGGCGTGGGAGTTGCGCGTGAAAGGATTTACGTCGTCCCGAATAATGGAGGCGAAGAACAGGAAGGAAGTTGATTCAGAAGTGGCAGTGGTGTTACTGTACAAGGAAAAAAAAGTTACTTGGATCGAAGAGTGCGCACGCCCCCGCTTTCATATAAATATATGTCATACATTCACCCACATCCTCGAAATGTTGAAAAAGAAATAAACACACGCACAGATCATATGCTATCGGAAACTCTTGCTTCCCTGTTTTTTCGTCAGCAGCCTTGCTGGGCAAACTCCTTCCGTGCAGATAGCATTGTTTAGGGGGAATTGTTGGGCGTGCTGGTCTCCGGCGACGCAGGGAGACTTGAATGCTTGCCTAGTGAGAGTGGGAGGGTCACTTAAAGCCCCTCGCAGTCCTTCTCCCTCTCCTACGGCGGTATTTCGGAAGGTACTCTCCCTCGCGGCCCACCATCACTTCCTCCCACCCCCTCTACCGGTCTTCTACTCTTCCCACGACCACTCCACCATCCCCTCCGCAAACGCCCCCTTCCACGCGCACCCCCCCCTTTCGCTCTTGCGTCATACCGACGCCATCGGGACGCATTGTCCCCTGTCTCGCTTCTCAAAAACCCTTTCACGCCACCACCGCCGCCTCCCCCCCGCCCACTCTTCCTCCCCCCTGTTGCGCGCACCTTCGCCCTCCTAAGAGTGTCTCTCACCCTCTTCTCTCCCTCGCCACCCTTCCGGGGAGGGACTCAACCTCACTCCCTTTCTCTTACCCCCCCTCCCCCAGGGACCATACGGGACGGCTTATTGCTGCCCCCCGCAGAGCCACATTCCCACGATTCCGGGTCCGTGCGCGGCTTGCCCTCGGTGGGGCGAAAGGGGAAGAGGGTGAGAATGTGTGAGAGGGACGGTGAGAAGGGGATGGAGGATAATGGGGAGAGGAGTTCCCGATGGGAGTTGCGAGAGCTCTCTAGGCCTCCACCCCGCCGCCTAACTCCCCTTCACCATTTTTCCTTCTCATTTTACTGCTGCGCCTCCAATAGCAGCCCTCCCCACACTCCTCGTTTTTCAAGCACGCTATTCCCATCTTCATGCGTTTGGCAATAAATGGTTTTCTCGTCCCACTCCATACCCCTCCCCCATCACTTCTTCCAGGTCTCCCGTCAACATTATAAACGATATACAATCTAGCCCTCAAGGCGTTGCTGCTCACTGGTTGCTGAAGGGGGTTTACTACTTGGGGAAAAGACAAAATATCCGTGAAATGGAACATGGATGGAAGCCAGAATATAATTAATATCTTTAAAAAATATATAGGTATGAGTAAGTCATAGTATTCTTTTAAAATGGGGTGAGATCTCTACAATGCGAGTGTGAGCATAAACTGGTTCCTGAAAGACATTGAGTTTCTTCGGATTTACGTGCTGGTCATAAAATCGAGGAAAAATCTAAATGTATTGATAAATCATAGGGTATATCCCGATGTCCAACGTTTACTTGAGTTGGAATTTATATTGGGATCAGGAAATGTATCGTTAGTTATTATTACTATTTGATATACTAATACCGTATGAGGTTTTAAGAAGTAGAATATTTTGTCTCACAATTCAGTAGATATGGAATAGTTCTCTGGATGCACAAGAGAATTGCTTTCCTTAGTGGGAAAAGTGAAAATGCTTTCACAAAATTTAATCGCAATACAACAAGGATTAAGCGGTAGAAGAGGAAAGAAAAAGGAGTTTTTCACTGGTGGAAAAGGTACTAATTAAATACAGTATTACAATGCAACAATTTTAGGTTGCAAAAATCATTCGCCTTGACTAGGATTCGAACTCGGTCAAGACGACTGATTTTTTACACTCTAAAATTGTTGCATTGTAATGCATATTAGCGGATGACTCCGTCAAAAGTTACCTCCCACAGTTTCTTGGAATTAAAGATGGAGTATTGATAATATTCGAAAACAAACAACTTTGCTTTCCCACTTAATTTTTTTTATTATCACGACCTAGGTTTCGTTGTAGTATAACATCATCTGATGATGTCATAATATAACGAAACAGAGGTCATGATAATTTTAAAAAAATGTAAATGGAAAAGCATAGCTGTTTGTTTTCGAATATTATCAATATGAAGCTTTTCCACCAAGTTACGCCAGAAACTGTTTTATTCATAAGGATAGAGTATATCTAATTCAGGTAGCATAACACGTCTTATGGACGTATTATTGACATTCCGGCTACTATCTCTAAATTAAGATTAAATGGAGCCTCGAAAATATTCATCATTTATTTAATGTTATGCTAATGATTTTGATCGATAACAATTGATGAAATAAATAACTTTTTTTGGTATATTTAAAGCATTCACCCGTGTGAACACAATTCATTTCGACGCATTGGAGAACGATTATCCACATAAAAGTTCTTGAATGAGGAGAAATATAGAAAATGTTTTTGAAATCTTTATGATAGTTTTGAAGTAATACTGTATTTGTAATCGCATGATTATTATTAGGTAATCTACCGGTTAAGGTGGGTTTTTGGATCGCATGATAATAATGTAAATTGGAATCCACTGCTTCACATTCTGGAATTAGTTAGTCATTTTTTAAAATTACAAGATTTTATTGTTTGATGCATATCCATCGCAATCAACCTGACAGTTGGGTTAATAAGTTGGAGTATAGTTCTCAACAAAATTATTGCATATAGGTAAATTTTATAAAATTATTGTATTATATTATGTATTTTATAAAGTGGCAAAATTACGTTGACTTCACAAAAACTTTTTCTGTACTTAATGTGAAAACAGGGCCACTTTGATTTTTTATGATACTATAATCGTTCAAATTGTTTATTTCCACTTGTTAAAATATTTCCATGATTACTGTTTACCTATTTATTAGGTTTGGTGCGCCTTGATTAGTACTGCATTATAACTTGTGGTTAGACGTAGGAGATACCCGCTTCCCTGAGCCAAATCGATTTACCATACGCCTCTTTTCATCATTCCTGTTTTTCCTCAAGAGCCCATTGTCAGTCATTTTTCTCCCTCCTCGAAAGCGATCCCACCCTCCTTCCAATGCACAACACTCTTATTCCAGCCCTTGCACCACCACTAGATTCCCTTCACCACTCGCTAGGACTGGCTGTACAATGCTAATGCGCTAACTCCTCCAAGCGTGTCGTAGAAATCGTTAATAAGCCGCTTTATGCATATTCTCCCCCGTTCAAACCGAAGGCTGGACCCCGTCCCCTTCGCAACTCACGAGACCACTAGAAGACACCTACACGTTATGAAACCCTCCTCCCCTTTCCTCACCCCTTTCTCTTCCTTCCCTCCCTTTACCCATTCTCTTTTTTCCCTTAGCGCAATGGCCAATGTCAGGTCGTACGGAAAGCACAGAGGAGGCGAGGTTTTCCGCGTGGCGAAGGGGGGATAGCTGAACAGGCAAGGATTTTGCGTCGGTGTATAATGGGCAGTATTGCGTCCGGCTACAGTAGAGCGTCGTCACAATATGAGGGATACGTGAGCAGCCAGTAGGGAGGCAATGGGGCTCACGCAGAGGATGAGTACGAACGGTCCCTCTCTCATTCAATCTTTCTGTCTAAACAACAGTGTGTTTATGTCCAGTTAGAATGGACTACTATCTCCTGAAAGTGTCCGTCAACATTCGAATTGTTCAACAATTAATGACGTTCCTACCAAACATGATTTACTATTCAATTAATGATTTCGTTAGGGACTTTTTATCATTTTTAATCCCTTTCAAATTTTAGATCAGAACCACTACCTTTTTTAATATTTTTTATTAATTTTAACACTTTAAAAGCACTTAGACTGAATTTGAATTTTCAAAAATTTACGGACTGGTAAGGGTACAATCAAAGTCCCAGTAAATTTTAACATTTGTAGTGCCAGCCGAGGTAGCATGATTTGGTGCCTCAGGGAAGGGTTATGTTTTAGAATAGACGTATAGGAGTAGTTATGCAGTGGAAAACTTTTGTCGGGATATTGGTGTGGATATCATTGACCTGCAGTTTGTCCTTTTCATCGTGTTAGGAGTTCATTTTACGGTCAAGGCAACACAGAAGGAAGTGCGTAGTATACGCGAACACAAGACGAAGGTTTAGCGTGGCTGATAGTTGGAGATCTTTGATTTTTCATCTGGGAAAAAAAAATAATTAAAATTTCTTAAAACCAATCAGAGCAGGTACTTATGCATCTTTGGGAAAAAATATTAACATTATTCGTAATAATTGCAATTTCACTCGCATTTCCAAAAAATTTCATAGAGCCGTTGAAATTACAAATCTAGACATCTTCATGGGCACTGACATTTGGAGCAAAGAAAATTTTTAATTGAGTTGCGAAGGCTAAAAATATATCATTCCATATTCTTTCACACCATTCAAATTTTCAAGCCTACAAATATTAGAACCAGGAAGTCTTACTGTCATCTTGTAACTAAAAATACCATTACCCAATTCAGCTGTGTGGGATGAGCGAACACACCAAAAATTAGACGAAGATGAAATTTCAACATTTTGAAAATCATCACTCGTTTAAATTATCTTGAGAAACTATTGTAATTAGTAATTTAATCGACTGGAATAATCAATGGTGGGAAAAAGAGAAGGCGACAGAAGCGGCGATCAAAGCAGATTTAAAATGGTACAGGCGGTTTAGCCCAGGGAGAAGCAGTGAGGTGGAAGGGATGTGTGTACGACTGCGGAGGATTGGAGTAACGGTGGCTGTATGAAAACGAGGGGAACGTAAATAAGAGCCTCCCTCCTACGTCCTGGATCACGCTTGAGGCAAGCGATGACGGGGAGCGTGAGCTGCGAATGCAAACGGGGTTGGACTCTTGCAGGGCCAGAGAGACGGCCGTACGAGTGGGGTTAAGAAACAAGGAGTTTTAAAAGCCCCGTCCGAATGCGAAAGAGAAAAATCCTTCCCTCTGCCCTCGCCTCCCCCTCCACCTTCGCTTTCACCTTCAACCGATCCCTTTGAGCGGCAGAGAGAAGGGGAAGAAGTTGAAAAAAAAACATCCCCATCCTCCAGTTCCTTCCACAGCCCCTATTTCGTCACTCTTATCCCTCCTCCTCATTCCATTCTCTCCCTTTTCACCCGACCCGGGAGGAAGGGATCTCAGCTAGCGAGCCGTGGAGGGACTTCCGTGGGAGGGGAGCACACAAGCACAGTGAGGTGCGGAGGAGGTGGAGGAGGAGGAGCAAAGGATATGGAGGGACAAACGGGTCCCACGACCCACCCAAAACACAGCTGATCGGGTTTTTCTGCAAGGGATCCCCGGAGTAGAATCCCCTACGCAGAGCTGCTCCTCCCGTATAGTTCCCTCGGAGATCTCACATTCTTCTCATCCGGTCCCGTTTCCCTCGCCGGTCCCGCTACCCATACCTAACCAAAACACCGCCCTACCTGTTGCCGCGCTTCCTTTCGGAGGGAGGGACTCTTTCCTCCCCATCCTTCCCTCGCTCAGACCCACTTTCCCGCCAAAATGAGAGAGGAAGAGGGGATGGGAGGGATCTCCTCCTAGGGGTTGGAGTTTTAAGGGGATGGATTGAATGAGAAGTTTTACGAGTGGGGCGAACGGGATAGGAGACGCCCTCCTGCCTGACTGCCTGCCGGCCGTCGCGTTGGGGAGGACTCGGAGGCGACGTTTGGGTTAGCGGAGAGGCAGGGAAGAGTTTCTGACGGTTTGGGTAAATCTACCGTCAAAGGGTGCCAAAAAGGAGGATTGCGCGTCAACGTAAAGAAAAAAAGGGTGGATTCTCTCCGTCAAGCGAGGGAGAGGGAAAGATTCTGGAAGTGCGCGAAAAAAGGGGAAACGCTGAAAAGGGTTTTCCGCAGAAGTGATTTACGCAGGTTCCTCATCCCACATTACTGGTTCGTTACGCGCCCTTTTTCCTTGCTGTTGCCGTTATAACGGTTTAGTTTGTAGTGGAAAGCGAGAGTGGGTACCGGAAAAATTTTCAGGGTTTACAAGAATAAAAAATCCTCGCCTTTTTTTGATAATACTACATTAATGCCTCTAAGTGTCTTTTAAAGGTAATGAAATCACAGCTACTTAACAACTCAAATAAGAGTTGCTACATTCCAAAATACGTATGAGTTGGGATACAGCAGAAAAAATATATAATGTCCAGGTATTCTCGTTGATAATTAACTAATTATATTTACGTTGAAAAATGTTAATGGGATTAAGACGTATATAACAATGTGAAGTCACAGTAATTGCAGAGTTTCCGAAAGCGTATAAATTGTTCGCCTTGACCAGGATTCGAGCTTGTTGTTGTTTTAGTAAATTTGTAATCGTAAAATTAGAAGAGAGAGAGCTTTAAATGACAGCATCCACTAAATCCAAAAGGGAGTCTTTCCATTAAATATACTAAACTGCGACAATGAGAATGTTTTGAGGAGCTTAGGATTAATAAAACAACGAGGAACAATCCTCCGAATCACTTTAAAATCACTATTTGTACATGTGAAAGCTTTTTATCGTTATCATAATTCAATAATTAGGTACTCTTGTCGCAGCTCTGCCTTGTGGGACAAGATAATTCAGTCCTCTGAAGAAAGTATAGTTTGTGTTTCTAGATAATGCTGTCAAGTTTCTTGGATATTTATATTTTTGGTTGAGTTTGTGTTATTTTGCTCGTGGATGTATCCACGTAGATAAGAACAAGAAATATATATTAACGATTCCCTGATCCAACAAGTATAAAAGGGGGAACAAATCAGAAAAATACGCGTCCAACCTTTAGGAAGCTTGGTTCCATTAGCCGGATCAGAGGAAAATTTTATGAAAAAGTACGAGATATGAATTTTCGTTTCAATTTGGCCACATTTGTGGCTAAGCAAAGTCAAATAACTCCCTGGTGATACGGTCATTTAGCAAAGTTTAAACAACAGGCTCTGTCAGTCGGTGAGTTTCATTTTTGCAATTACAGCAATATTAGTGCATGTATGTAATTAGTGTAGGATATGTAAGTATGTTTTTATGTACATGAAAACACGCTCACCTGCAGAGATATGCCTTTGTACATTATGTAATGAAGTTTAAAATTTAACTTTAAATAAAGAAATTAGGAGTGATTAAGTCAGATTTTTTTATCGCACAAGATAAGACTGAGTCCTTGAATTTTCAATGGTTATTTTTATTTTACCCTAAAGGTTGAATTTTTAGATGTAATTTGAGACTACAATACATCACTCAATTTCACTTGCTAGCTCGGGTACTCAACAATCTGTAACAGATTTATTCATGCTTGAACACTTTGTGATTCTCTTTTGTGATCATCTCAATAGAATTAACTCATTCAAATGCAAAACATTTAATGCATAGTAGTAAATACTAAAATAGCAGGAAAATTTACTTCTCCACGCAAATGAGACGAGATGTCAGTACCAACGAAAAAAATAAAATAAGGGTTAGATATGGCAAAGACAACGTGGCATGATTACATAGAAAAATAAATAAATATAAAAATATAATTTTATGTACATATTTTTTTCATCATATGAATAAATAACCCTACGCTTACACCCATGTACGTTTATTTGCATCTTGGCACAATGAGTGTGGTTGATAAGAATTTCGGTTTTTAAGGGAAAAATATTTGTATGCTAAGGTTCGATTTTGTTGTGATAAGTACCGTCCGAGGTATGAACAAACACCTGAAACTCATGAATATCAAATTAATACGAACGCCTGAAGCTCATGTTATACCCCGTAGCCTGCCGGGGTCCTCATTTCTCTGAAAATACGCACGTATTTCCCAAGCGTGGTTGTTCTGTGTATCTCTGATAGTGTTAGTATTGCTTACTATTTCCAAATCTAGTGGTTTCCATTATAATTAATTCAGTATACATGTTGCGCTTACTCTATTTTCGTAGTATTTTAAACTAATATAGCGGATTTTATATAAACGTTATCCTATTCCTTAATTAATTTTTCCATTATATAATATGTATTGGGATATATTCCGTATATTATTTTAATATTGTTTTACGGTTTATACGCGTGTTTCAATTACAGTTTCGAGTGAATAGATTTCCTCCTCCTAAAGCAATTTTTTGGATTCATTTTTCGCTGAAAATACTTCCTACAAGATCAACTCCAGATTCTCGGTTTTTCTTGGAAGATATTATATACATGTTAATTAATTTGGTGTTGAATTTCCCCCCTTTGATGATTCTTTATATCCAAAACTATCACTTCCCTCTGCACGTATAGAATTGTAATCTGGATCATTTGTATAAATTATATATGACGAAGTAGCCAAATGAGACCAATGTACTTTCTTGGTTACTTGAAATATGAGACGGCAGGTCGGTTTCCTCAATGCCACATTATCCTAGATTATTTCTGTCGCCTCTCCGTCCTCCGTGGTAGGCCACCCTCAAATGCCAACAGCAGCTGATTGTACAAGGGTGGTCTGAAAAATTTCCGACCTAACAAAGATATAAGACATTTTTTTCAGACCACCAACGTAGGTAGTGAAGATAAGAATTCCCAGACACAAAGATTCCCATAGGGAATATTTATATTTGGCCTTTCTGATTTATTTGGGAATTTTCTACCTCGATCAGTTATCGAGGAAGAGGAATTGTTTATCGACACGTAAAAATTAGAAAAGAATGAAGATGTAATCAAAAGATGGACTAGAAGACAAAGGTGGACTATGACTAAGATAAAGGTACTCCATTATAATTAGAGCCTGAACATGGATAAAGAGGGTTAATATATAGTATGGGCAACCTCATGTATTTCGGCGATATGGCGATTCTTCGAGGGAGAAACGTTTCATTAAAAAAGGAGTGAAAATATTAAGAGTGCAAAGGCAGAAGGAAATGGGGGAACTAAAGGTGAGGAGAAAATAATAAAACCTTCCCATCCATCCTTTAACCATATAGCTTAGGATGGTTATAAACCCCACGAACTTGAGTCCGAGCGATGAGAAACAGGAATATGACGCTTAGACCAACGGAGTTTAGGGAAGGGGGAAAGGGAGGGAGATAGTGGACTTGTGAGGAGAGTGCGCAGTATTGCACAACTACGGTCAACAATAGCTTTTAGGCATTACGAGGCGAGTAAGGAAAGGGGTTGGGGGAGAAGAGAGGGGTGGCGTAACAGGGAAGAGAGGATGGGATTCCAGAAGAAAAAGCATTCGAGCAACCCTGAAGGGAGTACATGATCCGTTGCAAGTATAGAAAAGGGTGTTTTAGGATGCGTGTTTGCTGGGGCGAGAAAGGACTCCTATAAAAAGGGGGGGAGTGAAGGAAGGAGGATGGAGTAGGAGGAGGAGGCGGAGTAGGAGGAGGCATGGGGTCGTGCGGAAAGGACGCACCAAAACCAGGGAGTGGGAGCAGGAGTAAGAGCTGATGGTTCCAAGGAGGATTGATGGGAGGAGGAGAGGGAGAGAGAGGGGGATCGAATCCTCCAAGTCGTCTCCTTCCCCACTCCAACCCCCTGCGGTGGGGAGGCCACCTGGCCTCCTCCTCTCCTGCGGCTGCGGCGACGACCAAGAGGGAGGCGGCTTCTCTGCTGGGGGCGAACCGAATGGGGATGTGGGGGATGCGAAGGGAACGGGGGAGAGATTTTTGACTTGGTGCCGAGGCCGTGGGACCCGGAGAGAGGGAGTGAAGGGAAAGGGGGTGGTTTTTGTCCACCCCCCACCTTTCTACGCCGCAGGGATTCGGGCAGAAAGTTGTGGTGGGTGAAAAGGGAAGGCGAAGGAGTTTTGGCGGGAAGTAAGGTTCTGACGTACCCTGACGCCATGTATTCCAGCTTATTGCGAGATCGAGTTGCTCTTGTAGGCTGTGTTCATGTGGAAATGAGATGCATAGCGATGCAACTTTAATGATGCAAAAAATATCTGAGCGATACAGATGGCTGCTACTTTGATTTCAATTCTCGTGACAGTATCACAAATCCCTGTTGATATCATAAACGTCTTGAACTTGAACCATCAGAAAACATCAAGCTTAAGATTTGTTTTTATGAGCTCTAAATTAAAATCTATATTCGACTAACCTCTTCATTTCATCCAAAAACTTCTCTTTCTACTTGACCAGTTTTTTTGCAAGTATTTCGTCCTTCATATTTTTCTTCCCATTATAATTCTACAACTGTCTTCATCAAGGGTCCCTCCTTTTATACGCATACTTTTATATGACTCCTGTATCCTCCAACTATTGGTAATAATTAACTAGAGCCATAAGTTGATTCTACACCATTCTCCTTTCCAGCTATATTTTACTCATTAAATAGTCTAACTACAAACGGTACCACACTTGGCTACACCATTTACTAGCACAAATATTGTTAACATTTAGAGAAGCACCAAAATATCGTTCAAAAGAGACAATAATATTAAATGAAGAGGGTCCATATAGCGTTTCGTAAAAATACCGTCGTGAGGGAGTCTTAGATTCATATAAGGAAGTAGAAAAATCGAAATTCGAGCAAAACCTTTTCAACTTTCATCGCCCTGCGATACTCAAATTTGACCGTGTCTCCGGGCTAGCAGGATGGTGGGAGGAGTTGGAGGGGGCGGTGGCGTTGTAGGGTGTGGTTTTCCCCCTGCAGGGGGGCTGCGGAGGAGATAGGAGCTGGGGGGAGGGTGCGAAGCGAGGATGGATAAGAATCGTGGGTAAAGGAAGGAGGGAGGAAGTGTGGGGAGCGTCGTTAGGGATTGAGAGGCCGGCTGCGAAAGGCTTTGATACACCACCGCCACCTCCTCCTCCCCCTACTACTGCTTCTACGACTTACAACCCGCCTACTAAATGCCTCCCCTTCATCATCGTGGTCGTGGGAGCCGTGGGATACACCATGGACTCGAAACTCGCATGGTAAGCAGCTTCAATGGTACCTCTCTCTCTCTCTCTCTCTCTCTCTCTCTCTCTCTCTCTCTCTCTCTCTCTCTCTCTTTTCCTCCCTCCTTCTCCTATTCTAGCAAACGCGCAAGAACACGCACGCACATACAAGTTCTCCGAAAAAAAACAGCGAGATTTTTCGGGGAGACGTAAGAAAGGGTGGGAGTGGCGGCAGTAGGAGGTGGAGGGTATCTCGGACATCTGCTTCTCGGGGAGTCGTCAATTCGCCATTGTGATGTCTTGAGGAGAGGTAGGGGGGGAGTGGGTGAATGAGAATCAAAGATGTGTGGGTCGCAAGAGGGGGAGAGGATCTCAAATGTGAGGAATATTTCGCAATATATACAGCGGTGGGAAGTTAAGGGAACCAGGGAATAGGAGCTCTTTAGAAAACCGGAAATAAACCTTGTAGGCCGGTTGACGGCGAGGAGTTGGGAAATAATGAAAGGAGTGGACTAAACCATTGACTCGCTGACGCCTTTATTCTTGTTAGGCGTCCTTATTTTCAAGTTGCAATAGTCAATGACACTTTGCAGTAGACATAAAATAAGAAGAAATCCAAGCATATATCTGTGTCGCAATTTATTATTTTCATGCTGAATTCACACGTGTCATCGCCTGTGCTTCATTAGAAATATTACAAATAGTATATTCATTTAAATCAAGCATTTAACTGTTACTTATAGAAGCTTTTTTCCAAAGTTTATTCTGTGTGAACACTTAAATGATAACTCGTTTGAATCGATTTTACTTCCCGCTCAAGTAATCTACTTTAACAAAAATTAAAAATTAGATCTTCACATTCAAATGATTTTTTAATAAAAAATGTCCATCATACTGAGAATTATCGTTAATAGAGGTATAATTTTTGAGCTCACCACATTTTCAATTGGCCAAATAATTTTATCATTAATTTTACCGTTTGATCAAATCCTCTTCTAAGTCGGTTTTTATGTGCCTAAAATCTCGCGTGAAGGAAATATCAAGTTAATTTTTCGTGTATTCATTTCGTTCATGATGGCATATGTTATTGCATACGTGTAGAATGAAATAAGGTAGATATGTATTTGCATGCGTGTAAAATGATAGGATTTTTGCATGAATGTGTGCACCACTGTGGGTATGGGTTTGCATGCATGTGTTGGTTTTGAATGCGGTTATTTTCCCTTTTTCGGGTGGTGACCTTACACCCCCCGCCACACGCCCTTGCGGCGGCTTACGGGATATTATATAGATGTAGATGTAGATTTTTACCTTTACACGATACTTTCAAAGGATGAATTTCTTTCTCCTTCCATAGTTATTTATTTAAATTTCTAATTGGAATTCAATGATAGCGCCAAGTAAAATCAGAGTTAAAAAATTATCTTAGAACTAAAGACAGCCGAGTATGATAGAAAATTAATCTATTATTCATTTTTATAGTAATTTATTTCATTATTGTCAACTCATATGACGTGATATTTGAATTACAATAAATATGGGTGAGATCACTCACTTCGGACTGCGTGCATGGAAGCCTTAAAAAATCATACGAGTTCATCAGGTTATGGAGGGTAGGTAGACCACTCTGCGAGCCACCAGCAGCGTTTATGGCAATCGGCCTTAGGTCACGAGCCACGAGGTTAATTGGTGATTAATAGCATATTTTATGCTTTTAAAGTCATTATTGTCTAATTGCCATTCGTCATACTTCCAAATGTTTTAATCTCTAATAGACCAAATTTCGACAAAAATAATTTAATAATTTCTCCTATACCTAACACTCCATCGAAATTTATACGGACAATACACCTCAAGTTTGCAGCACACATACGGACAATATGTGCACCAAGTGTGAGTCGGGGGTGTTAGGGAACCAGCCATGGATGAATAACATTAGTTTACAGATTAATTAGAATATATATTTGATCGTATACATGAGCACTTGTTTCCACACTCAAACACACAAATCTGTGGGAGTGCTTTGTTTTGGCCCTCAATTCGCTTCCATATACTCATAGAGTGACCCATAATCCCTCGGGAGTCAACCGTGCACACGAGGAAATGCAGACGGTAGTCCTTAGGATACATGGACACATCTCTAAATACATCTATATCTACACCCTGTAAGCCTACGGTGTGGTGTTAGGCGGGGTTTGTTAGGGTATCAAACACATGCACGAAATATTAGTTCATTCACATACTGAATATATGCGATATATGTTAGCTCATGTATATGTTAGCTCATGTATATGTTTGCTCATGTATATGTTAGCTCATGTATATGTTAGCTCATGAACTCTCGTAAATGTCCATGTACATCACATAATAGAAAATGTTTGTACTTTACCAATTCATCAAGTTCTTCAAGTTACATGAATGCGTATTTACGGGTTCTTGGGTGCGATTTTGAATATTTGCGTACCCTCAGAGGGCAGAACGAGTGCTTGAATCTGTCAGTATCGGTGACTATATCGCTTACTTCATCTTTATGGTCGATTCTACCATTGTAATTTCGTTAGGAAAAACTTTAATATATATTTTCCCATTGGATACTAGCTGCGGACTATGACCGTGGCCGAACGAAATCAAAGTAACGTCTCTCTCTTTTTTTTTAGTTGCATTAACATCTAACCCGTTTCAGGTAGCCTAGCTTCTTAAACAGTAACCCGCGTATTCTTCTAATGTGTTGATAAAGAGTTTCTGTTGGTGTAAAACACAGATATTTAACCTCCTCTGAAATGCTTGCTACAATCCCATTATTTTTACTATTTACGACTTTTTTCATCTCTCATTTTGTTTCAAAACTTAGGAATGTATATTTTCTGATATTTTACTTGAAGCCTTTTTTTCCATCACCCGTAAATCACAAAATCTAACCCACAAGCCAAAAAAATCAAATTAACTTTACTACTAGGATTGTATTAATAGGTCAGCGCAAACATTATTGCATGATAAACGTGGCACAATAGTTTTTTAAATGAGCTCACATGCACAAAATAGTATGTAAAAAATAATAAATGTCGAAATATGACTGGTGTTATGCTGGCCTTTTCGGGATGTTGTGTGGATGTTTGTGTAGACGAATTGTTGGTAACAAGATGAACAATAAACTATTGTAACTAGTAGCATTTACGACTGTGGTCTACCGTGAACAAATATTCTGTTAATATCCTACCTCTCCATAATTACCTTTTTTGGTTTTCCCTTTGAAATTACAATATCTCCTCAGTATCTTGAATTTTACCATGATCTAAAAATTGTAGTTACCAACACTATGATGTGTTACAGCATAATGAAAGAAGTTAGTGTATATATAAAATAAATATGTAATTATTTTATAATGAAATAAAGTTTTCCAGAAAACAGCTCTTTGAATTGGTCTCAAGTCACAGCTTAAATCAGATAATTATAGTGTCCAAAATATAAGTATTTTAATAATTACTAAGTTATGGGCAAGTAGATTCTTCAATTTCGATTTTGCAGATAAATGACTCATTGGAAGACGTTACCTGGCAGTGCACGGACGATGGTACGGGGTCAGATACTGTGAGAAGTAGAAATTAGAAAATAATGACAAGAATAGACGATAATGTAGAACAAAAGAATTATTATTTTTACGACGTATTTCAGAACTTCCACATAATGAATAATGGTTGTCAACGATAGTATACACCATACTCCAGGCAATGCTATTCCCCCCAAAAAAATACGTAGAACTATTATTAATGAATATTCTCAAGTAGCCGCGTTGTTTAGAAGCATTCATATTTTTAAAAAGCCATTTGAAGCAGAATTAAGCCATTTCCTAATACCCATTTAAATTTAAGATTCCGCTCACTAAGACGATAATTTAAAACAGCAAAAGAATACATTTTTTACTGCGATATAAATAAACTAGGCTACATGAAGGCTAAATAAATTCTATCTAATTAATTTCTAACTCCAATTCTTCAAATGTGATTTTTTCAGTATATTACTTGATTTTCCTATCTTCAGGTCACTAGCCTTTCTCTAAATCAATTCTTTCTCAAAAGGGCTTTCTCTTTCAACCTGTCTAACTCTACCTCAGTCTTTATCTCTTTTCCAGTCCTCCTGTCTTTTCCAACATTCCTTGCGTCCCGTGTAGCGAACACTGCTTATGGGAGCCTCCATGTAGCTGTCTTCTCTCTCTCTCTCTGAGGCTTAGATCTTCTTCGCTTACATCTCCACCACGCTGGATAAGAATCTACACCATCTATGAGAATGTGAGCGATCCGACAGTTGGGTCTTAGCATTTAGATGGGTACAATGTTTCCATCTTTCTCTCTCCGATGCCGACTAATACTGCCGGGTTCCTATCCAATCCGATGATTCACCTCTCCTTCGATATCCTCTCTCGTTTTTCTTTGTCTATCGCCTCTTTAGACGATTTGTTGATTAAGTCGCCAAAAAGATTGATGATCTGTCGCTCACATCAATATCAACCGTTATCAGCTCGGGATAAATTAAGGTTTACAAGCTTAGGGTCTACCTAATTCGAGCCTAGTTGTGACGCTATGATAGACTGCTCCTAAAACAAACTTAAATACTTGCGGAAAAGTTGTATCAGGTCAAGTGAGAAACGGATCTTCTCTTATCTATTTTTGCTAGGCAAAAATAAACATGAGAAGTTCCGGAAAAGGTTTTTGCAGTATTTTGCCGGTATTTCAACATTCACGAGGAATTTTCATTCTTCATTTGCTTCTTTAGCCTAGTATGAATGAATGTCGAGAGAATAACAGTATCTACCTTTAGGTTTTGTATAGTTAAATGCTGATTTCCCCATAAAGGTTATCAAGTGAATGAAGGTATACTTTTAAATAAAGCTATGCTTATTTTTTATTGAGATTAGTAACTTTTACTACCAGCTACAGGGTGCATGAACTATCACTTTACGTGCACAGATGGTTTCCCACATATCTCTCATCAGACCTATAAATTTAGAATTATTTTCAGAGTTACAACTGTTTTATTATATTGCTATTTGTGTTAATTAGGAAAAATTAAATGGTACATATGCTTGTAAAACATGGTATGGTGCGTGGTTTTTCTTTGTCGTTCATACATGCTCAGCGAGGCTACAGGGCAAGAACAACTTGGAGACTTTTGAGGTGCTTGTATGGAGAGGAGCAAAAAAAATAAATGAATAGGATGGAAAACCAGTGAGCAGGTTATAGGTTTGCAAGGAGAGCAGAGAAGGTTGAGAGAAATGCAAAGAATGCAATAAATGTGGATGAAAGGCATATTGAGTGGAAAGGGAATATTAAGAACTTTTATAGAGCGGACAATGTGGTGTAGCGAGGTGGTGAGAAGGAAAAAAATAGACAAGCAGTAATGAAAAAAGCAAGAAAGAATGTATTGGACGTAGGGAAAGTGTTTCTCGTAGTGCTGGGTGTTATCTTGTTAACTGTAGATTTAGATGAAGCTTTTAACTGTATCAGTGGCTGGCTTATGTTCACCAAAAGCAAATTTTTACCGGCGGATAACAGTTAATAATAAATGGAATTACTCCAATAACCCCATGAATACTTAAGGGAATAAAAGGAAATTATTACTGCCTGATATTGTTTATTTTCTTCCGTATCTTTCACTATGGCCGTTTATAAATAGGTCGGTGGCACCAATATTGTCCTCGCTTGCTGATCCAGTGCTCATGGGTTCCAAGCTCGCCTAGGTGTGTTTTCCTCCACCTTGGACTTCTGTGTTTTTCGTTCATCAACCAATGTTAACTAAATGATTAAACTATTAAAATTTGCTCGGTGGACTTCATTTATGCGAAAATGGTCTTATTAAATAAGAATTTGTTGAAAAGAGCGTACATTTGTACAAATAATCGTGTATCTATTACTGAGCGAAAATTTGGGATTATGAAAGTTATAAATTTAAAACAAAGTTATAAATAATAAAAAAAATTGAATTGAATGAGCCAATTAATGTTACTGACACTTAATGTAGCTATTTCAGTAAAATTTAAAATAAACTGAGTTTGAGTGAGCTTAGCGAAGAAGAGAAATTTCCTACTAAGTTTTCTAATTTAGTTCCCAGCACCGCTTAATGGTATTCTAAAATATATGATGACTGAAAAACAAAATGCAATGCTATATTTCCTGGTCACTCTCACGCATTTAGTCACCATGAAAGAAGGAAACTTTACCTCAATTGTACTTCTCAATAATTAAATTATGCACAACCTTAATGCCTGGTGACTTGAAACCATCTGCCGTAGAGCCTTGTGGCTGTTTACATTCGATGATGAATTACACGGCTGTTGAAAGTCATTAAATTATATCTCCTACAGTCACTTTAACATATATTACAATAGCGAAGATTTTGTCCGTCCTTTCTAGAACATATATCACATAGGAAGTAAATATCCATAAAATTAGTCGTTTCAGTTAACCAAGAACAATCATTCTTCAGAGGAAAAACTGTACTATTTGCTATACTTTTTTGTTAAACCCTAGTTAATCACGAGTATGATTATAATACATATTTATTTTAGGCCATTTTTTGATAAACGTATAGCATTTAATATGAACAGGAATGCGTAAAAATACTTTGGTGAAACAAAGAAAATAAATACAATATTAAACCACCATGAATGAGAAAATGTTCGTATTTCTTATGATATGGGAAGTTTATTCTCGATTTCTCCAATGGTGTCCATAAAAAGTACGCGAATATTTAAATAAATAAACTACACAGAATTCCTAGAGTTGCTTATTTTCGCCATACTCTAAGCATGCAGGTTGTAAGTAGTTCCTCTGGGGCGGCCCAAATTTAAAAACAGAGGGTGATAGTGAAAACGAGCAATTGTTTCAGAAAAGTATTACTTTTAATGATTTATTTATAAATGCGCTTTAAAGACAAATGTTAGATACTTTCCTGGTGCGTAGTATTCTATAAATGAAGCTTAAAATCCAGCATCGTTAGGTTCTGTAGCTGCTAAAATATACTGAGCACAGAGGCAAGGTGTATCAATTAATGAGGGCAGGAAAAAAGAAGGTGAACGTAAGGTAGGAATGGAGATTATAACGAAGTATTCCAATGTAAAAAGACGAGGACGATATATAGAGATAAAGAAGGTATTTTGTAGCTTCGCGACTGTTTTCAAGTGCAAAATAATTATACTCCCCCCCTCTATCTCTCTCTCTCGGACCTACATACGTTTACCATTGCTCATCCTGGAGTTATTGGATGCATAGAGGTTTATCCGAATGTGTACAAAAACACACTTCAAAAGATCAATAGTAATGCCTCATTTACTAAAATCATTTATCCAGGAATTCAAAGGTATTTAGTAATATTGGAAATCATATCTATAACAAAAACAAACAGCCAAACTTTCTCTGTAATTTGATTTCAGATTTGTAGTTTCTTTCCTCTATTCTATACTCCACAGAGGAATGCGCTTTATCAAAAGTCATAGCTGCAAGGTGCTATATACTTCAATATACAGCATTCAATATTTTTTTCTCATGAATGTGCACTTTTCCTATTTGTCAATTTCATACTTTTCATGCATACATACTTTTCCTCTTTGTCATTTCTTTTGTCATAAGTGAGTATCAGACTTAGATGACTGGGTTAAAAATATTTTAAATAAACGTAGTGAAAATAGAGAATTAGGATTTTCTCAATAAGTTCTAGTACTTTGTTGATGGAAGACGAACTACATTAAACTACAAAAATAACATTCTCGATTACCTTGAAAATATTGGCAATATGTTTAATACTAATATTTTATGGAATATGAATTAACTCTACTACATGAACAGATAGTTAATTGAATTCCCCTAAAAGAGCGAAAATATGCTTCGGCAACAATTTAAATATTTTAAATTCCATTTTATTATTCCATTGGATGAAAGGAACTACACATACGAATTGATGATCAGATATTTGCATTGGCGCTTCGTCTGCTTTTCTGATACCATAACCTTACAGACATCTTGATAGTTAGGTATTCCTTAAAGCAGGTTCAAATTTATCGTCGTGATCATGGCTCACATTTATGCTCGCGTGGATTGCAGAAATAAAAACGGCCCAGTAAATAAGAAGGCGTTTCGCACGTGCCAATCACGCATTTTTCAAATCCTTCAACTCGGTCGCACGCGCATCAAAAAGCCCCCTTCCTCTCCTCCAGTCGATAAATTAACCGCATGCTATCGTTCGAAAAATTCATTGCCACAGATTTTTCCGAATGATTTAAAATCCATCCTCCACCTTATTTCGCTCTGCCTCCGCAGGAAGCATCGCTATAATTCTCTCCAAATCGAGGATAGAGCCAAGTGGCAGATAAGGTGCTCCGATCGATAGTCGCGGGAGCAGAGGAAAATTTACGGTAATTGGAGGAATCTGATAGAAGTAAGAATGGTGAGAAATTGACAAAAGAGATAAAAGAAGGAGCCGTTTACGAGTTGGGGTGAACTGAGGGAGTTCCAGTGGACGCACGGCCATCAATCAAGTCAGCTGACTGATTGAGGGCTTGGGTGTTGGCGAAATGGGGCGGGGGTCGAAGCTGAAATACAAGCGTGCGTCTATTTGTACCGAAGAAGAAATAAAAAAGAAACACTGGGTAAGACCGAGGTCATGAATTCAAATGCCCTCCACAATTCACCCGTTCCTAAGAGGGTTACAAACACAAAATGACGCAGAGTGGTGACAGTACTGGCTAATGACCAATCTAAAAAGGAGATACACAGTAAGTAGGAACAGTAATTAGTCCCAGTAATCGACGTAAGGTGAAAATATTTTCAAAGAATTTTGCAATTTTCTCGACATCGAAGGACAACTGCGTGCGTCACAAAGATTTTTGAGCCACATTTTATGTTTTATTTCAATCGTTTCAATCATCTTATGTGGATGTCTTTTATGGCTAATTTAATCCAAGAAATAATATTTATTAATATGAGACCACCCAAGAAATCCGGATTTTATGATCAGACAATTTTTATTCTACCCTATTGTAAATTAGCAAGTACCTAATAATGCAGGTGTCTCTCAGCAGCTGCAATGCAGCTGTCTTATGACTCTCCGCTAAAGTCATGGTGTGATTTAACTAGCAATCAGGCATGAACAGTGTATTACGACACTCTGTTTAGAGTAATTATGCAGATGAACAAAGTTCGTATATTTTCAGAATGGAGTGTCGGTGGTGCTTAATGAGGGAATTAATTAAAACACTGCTCATGCTAAGCGTAGTTTCCTAACTGCAACCTTTGACCAACTACTCAGCCAATTTTGTCACATATTCCTTGCTACCGGAATCGATCTCACCAATGAAAACAGAGACAAATCAAGTCTATTAGGTACATAGTTTAACTCACGCAAAGCAGACAATATTTATGACCGAAAATAAATGGGGATTAATCAAATCTGAACCAACAGATGTGAAAGTTTGGAGCAATATTAATGATAAGCATAAAACCAAGAAAATAGGAAACTCTATTACTTAAGTAAATATGATAGAGTTAAGAACTCTATATCATCAACAGCCTTTCGCGGGGCGTAGACTTTGAAGCAATTTATAGGATCTACTAAAATAAACTTTTCTTTGTTAGATCGGTTGCGAAAAATTATAAAGCAGCATTTTTATTCCCCATTCCGTCAAATCAGAGTATAAAGCATGCTTTTAGGACCCTTTTAGGAAAGAATTGTTTAACTTAACTGACTAATTAAATAACTACTTTAAATTTTCTCGTAAATAATATTGAGAGTATAAGCCTAATTTTTTATACTGTAAAATATTAGGAATAAAATACATATAATGGGAGGATATAAAAATTTTTAGGTGTATATGGCGATAGGAGAGTCGTGATTGTCAGTTTTATGTGAGACCTCTACCACCCATTCACCTCTACCCCGCTCTCCATTGTACATGAATATGTGGAGTAAACAGCTAAAGAGGAATGGAAGCACTGGAGATCGAAATAAAGTTGGCGGAGAACTCATGAAATCCATGAGATTTGATGATGAAAAAGCTTTAGCAATACGAGTTCGGTCATGGTGAGGGTGAAAGAAAGAGAAAAGAAAACTTTGCACTTCCACACACGTTTAATATAACACGACCATGGTTTCGATGCGGTCAGCCAAGGGGTTGCACTCATTGCTTAGCGCAGTAGAAAATCAGGAAGACAGTTTTGGGATGAATATTAGTGTAAAAAAACAAAGATTATGAGGCATTGGACAAAGAAGAAATCTAATTCAAACGTTAAAATTGGAGGGGCATGGTTTAGGTGCAACAGCTTGGAAGTGCTTCAGACCAAGATGGTCAAGGCAGTAGGGACATCAGGAGAAGAACTACATTAGGTAAAGACGCTTTCTAAAGTACGTAGTTGATGACGGAGACGTTCAGTAAGGATGTTAAGAAAAAAACCCATGGAATATTTTATATGGCTTTACATGATGCGGAAATATAGACGTTGAAGCAAGATGATGGGCGTAGATAGGATGTTTATGAGGTGTGGCCATAGAGAAGCATTGCAAAGGTAAAATGGACGGAAAGGAAAACCATTCAAAGAAGTCCTAGGTACGGTGGGGGAGGAGAGAGGATTGTTGAAAGAAATCCAAAGAAGTCAGGAAAGATGGATGAAGGAGTATTTTTATTGGTGATATAATACCAAAGGCTACGATTTAGGGAAAAACGTTAGGCAAGTGACGTAGAGGTAACAATAGGACAGGAAGATTGGAAGGAATGAAGGGAGGTAGAATGTATGGGGAAATTAAGAATATTTCATTTTTAAATGGAAATTCTACCTTTTATCTTGTTAGGTAAACGTAAAAAATATAGAAATATACAGACTGAGTTCATCCATGATCTATCATTAACGGAAGCATACGAAATATAGTAGTAATTGGAATTTTCTCACGAAATATCCATATACATCCATCCATATACAAGTATAAATTCAAGATAGGTTCAATACTCTTGGAGATATAACAGATATTTCCTTCTGCTAAAATTATTCATCTTTTACTAAGAATCCTATTATATTACAGTTAGCCGAAGTAGCCCAATCTTTTCAAAATAACGCAGGAAATCCTTGATTTTCCTTTAACGTTCATTATCTGAATAGCGTGTTTTAAGATAGTTAACAATAGATGTTATATTTTAGAACGTGTCTTTTGTGTTTTACCTGCTTAAATATAAATAGCTCAAAGATAAATAAGTTATCGGTATTAAAAGGTATGAATAATCGTAGTGTTTTATAAAACTTCTCCTCTATAACAAACTCTCTTCTGGCCCAGAAAAAAATTGAGACCCGGATAAGAAAACTTATAGTATGCACTTAAAAAAAGAAACTAAAAAGTGATTATTTATCGAGTGTTCCAGGTGGAAGAAGTTGGAATTAAGGCTTTGCAGATATCGAAAAATACAGCCGAAAGCCTAAGTGGAGCTCGAGTACACACAGCATTCTCTTCACAATCCCGGTAGTTATAGCTCTTTGAAAAGTGTAGCTTTCTTTTCGCAAAACACCTTCGACTGGAGGATTTAAGCATCGTTCACCCCACCTACCCCTTTATCTGTCGATCGCAAAATCTTTGACTCTGCACTTATAACAATTCTTCTCCGTATCACCGATTCGCTTCCTTATTTCCTTTCCCAATCAGCCCTCCATTTGCCTTCTGACTGTATCTAGCTCTCTCCAGGTCTCTCATCTCTTTATCTCAAATAGCGATGTAATAAAGCAATTTATCCTTTTGCGGAGTGTGGCTCATGCATCTTTAATGTGGCCTAAGACCGTTCCTGTTTCCTCAGGGTATTTCCAGTAGTAATCCACCATCGCGATCAAACTCTCTCCACCCACTTCATTCCACTCTCTCTTCCTTTCCCACTTTTTCCTCCAATCTTTCCACCTTAATACCGCCTATTGCCAATTAGCCAGCCGCTTTTGTAAACCTTTTGAGCTACCTAGATTAGAAATCCAAAGAAGGCAGGAAGATGTAACTCGCGGTAGATTTCTTTCGACTGACGTTACTGAAAGAGTAAGGAAAAGAGCAAGACCAAGTGTGAGCAAATAAAGGCTTCGATGGAATAGGAAGGGTGTTTTAGGTTAACTTTATTTTGATCTAATATTATAATCAGGTCACTGACACTTCCGCATGTCTGTTTAGGGTAATGTCCAATAATTTGTAAGGACACGTTAATGCCACCATCTAAATACTATTATGGACTGATGTATATTTTAACTTGTTACTTTCTTGTATCTATGCTCATTTTTTACCAATCTCTTCTCAAAGAAATTAATTCTTGTTATTTTCAATGCCTTAATATAATTTAATTATTCTTGTCGGTACACTATATGATAGAAAAAATCTGAATGCATGGGTCACAAAGGTAATTTTCATTGAAAAAAAAGTCATTAGATACCTATGGAGCCTTTAATTTTCTTTTTTCGCGCCATCAGTTTCCTAGGCAGGTCACTGATCAAACTAAATCTATTGTCTAAAGAACCTTGAGAACTGTGGAGAGGGATTACATGTACCAATAAAACCTCTGCTAATATTTCCATTGTACGACATTCCTTACTAAAAAGGTCTGGAGGCCTATGTGGTAAAAGCAAATCAAAACCACTTAAGTACAGTGGAAATTCGTATGCCAAGTAAACATTGCCTTCACCTCAATTTATTTTGCAAAAGCTCCTTCTCTAATGCAACATTTTAAAAAATATCTTCAATACATTGCCTGTTTTCGTTCAAATCCTTCCTAATGATTGAGTTATTTTACCTCGAATAATTTATACTATCTAAATTCAATGTTATAACTTTTACCGTTGCTACAATATTATTTAACCTATTTTTGGAAATCCTCAATATTTTCGCTTTGATGAATGATTTTTATAAATAAATGTCACACTGGGTCTGTAATTCGTAAAGTTTTAATACGCACATCTTAAGGAATGGTTGATACAAAAACAAGTATCTACAGGTACAAGCACTTATCAATTTTGTTATTTTGTTTTAGTGCTCTGATTTTGAACATTTATGTGAGTTTAAATACATTTCTGATTCATTTTTCTTAGGAGATGATGTTCATTTCTTTTGGGTGTAACTTTCCAATCTAACATCCGCAATTCATTATTTGCATTTAAGTTAACGGTTGAATACACAGCACGTAAATATATTTTTCGATAAAAGTGAATAAAAATCATTTCTACTTTGGCTCCGTTAAAAACAAAGATTGCAATAACTCAATAACCTGTTAAATTTTTACGGAGCATTGATGTCAACATTAAAAGTCAAGCCGTCTTTATCTTTCTTCTTAAAATATACATGCTCTATTGATTATTTACAGATCTTTGAACAGCGTCAATCAACCGAGCTCACCCTCTTGGGCTTTAAACTTGTCCAACTCTTAATCAAAGCGGGTTCATATTTGGCGAAATTTAACTGAAAAACCATTATTTGATTAATAAGACTTGCAAAAAAAACACTTGAAATCATTAAAAACTACATTTATAATATTCTGACAGCATTACTATCCATTGATTGGGTGTAATTTGAGAGATATTTTCTATAAGATTGTACTAGATATTTCCAAAATTGATATCAGAGAAAATCAGCCATGACAAAAATGTAGTGAAATAGACGTCTGGTAAGACATGCGCTAAGAAAGGAAATGTAATTGTTTCAGAAAAGTAAATTTTCCCACTTTTACTTCAAAGACGATGCAAATGTGCAAATGACCGCAGTCATTGAGAAGACTGTAAATTAAATTAAAAGATCGTTCATAGATAAGTGGAATAAAAGTAGAATAAATTATAATACAAGGTAAAAATCAAAGAAAGTAAACTCCATAATTGTAGTCACACGCTACTCAATTGTATCTGAAAAACCTTTAGGTCAGTTTCCATTTCTTTTACCCAACACTGACATATTTCCAACGCCCTTCATTTCAGTATATAGGATTGGAGGATGACATGTGTCAACTTCTTGGAGAAAATATAATATAACACGGCAAGTTAAGTTAATGGTATTAATTGGGATATGACACAACGTCACAGGTTTGTCCGCAATAAAAAATTACACGTAGTTGTCCTTATATCTCTGCCATAAGCTCTCGTTGAAGCTCTTAGGGTATGACGTGGATGAGTATAGCCACGTCAAGGTGTTTCTGTCAATTTTTCAATTAATAGAGAGCAACATTCAGAAAGATGAAATATCTATATCTTCCTTTCTTAAGAAAATATTTCATAATATTTCAACAAGAGTATTCTTGTTTAAGAATTGAGGGTATAATATAAACTCAACCTTCCACCTCCACACAATGCGATATTTGGAGCTGCGGACAATAATTTAAAATATGCATGCTACTAGAGGTGCTAAAGTATTTGTTTATATACCGATAGAAGTGCTTTTATAAACAGGTGCGTAAGTTAAGTTTACACTTTTTCCTCAATTTTGCCCCACACACTCTGTGCCACTACCGTGATTTCAGAGCACTATATCCACTCCACCCACGAGATTCGATCTGAACCCCACGAGTTAGCACCGTGGCGAGAGAGATAATCGCTTTGTAGCATCTCCCGAGGAATAAAAATGTATGTCTTTCTCTTCCCTACTCCCCGTTTTGCCGCCCTGTGCTAGTAGGTGGAAAACCACAGGACTTGCTCTGTTAACCCCAGCCTGGTGGAGAGGCTCGGTTTAGTGACCGCAAATTGGCCATCCCCCTTTTCCAAATGTCCTCCTTTTTCCCTCACTCACTTTTATACTTACACCCACGAGTAA
Source organism: Hetaerina titia (assembly GCA_037158775.1). NCBI lineage: Eukaryota > Metazoa > Arthropoda > Insecta > Odonata > Calopterygidae > Hetaerina > Hetaerina titia. The sequence continues at coordinate 52,757,239 of CM073771.1, forward strand.
AATTGAAGAGAATAAGCTTAAACTAGGAATTAGAAATTAAACAAAAGGGGAAATATGCAATAGTCACGAAAAATTTTGGCTGAGGCACATCACGGAAATTACTCTTAAAAATTTCAGTGAACATAGCCATATAATATCAGTCCGCATTTTAGGTATATTTTGTGATTCTACTTTTCATACGGCTATTGAATTGGGTTTATAAATCTGCAGAAACTTTATTTCCTGATGATTACATGAAAATTGTCACTGTGCAGGTTGTGTAAAATTGGCAGTAAAATAGTGCGCGTGGACTCGTCAGTTTTAATTATCAAGGTGGAGGTCTTGAAGTAACTACTTAAAGGGTGTTATTACAGCTTTGAGTGGCTGTTTTTTTGGATTCTTACTTTTTATATTTTCCATTGTTTGATCAATAACCGATGGAATACGATAATACAGGAATAATAATGCCTGTATGTTCAAGAATCTTCATCGCCGTTGACTAACCCTTTTTCTGCCTACTGTATTTCCCCTAATAGAGAAATATAAAGATAGTAATGGAGCCTTTTTGGAACACTTTGATCAATTCTGAATTTTCTGGAAATTAATGTCCGTATACTGATACACATATTGTTTCTGAGTTTAAGCTATAGAAGGATCAGTTTTCAAAATTTGCCTTTGCATAAATTATAAAAAGAAATCTGTTGATAATTGGCGTACAGCCTAGCCGAATAAGTTTCATAATTGTGAAAACTGAGAAGATAAGATTGGTTTTGTATAAAGTGAAAGACCTAGTTAGAAAAGTTTAAAGGAGTTAATAATTTATATTTAACAGCCAAATAAAACAAAGTGGTAGGTAAACCGGTTTTGTAAGAAAATCCGTTTATGAACCGGTTTTTCCAGAAAATTGTATTGCCAATCGCACAATCTTTGGTGACATTTTGTTTAAAGGGTTTGATATTGTAACATCTCCAAAATATTTCACCTATGCTTCATAACGCATGTTGCAATATCGTTCTCTGGCGCTTCATGGGTAGCCATGAGTACAATGAAAAACATGCATAAAAGTTTCAATTACATACGTGAAAATATGCGTATACTAGTATACTAGCTACAAGGGGAGGTGCCTGAAAAGTAACGCCTGTCGCTTCATTAAAGATAGGCGGGAAATTTGGTCCAGTTAAGGTATTCAGGGTATGAAGAGAGTAGAAAGAAACCTGCAGAAGTAATTCCCTTACAGTCAACGCTACACTCCAAGGGGTCCTATAATTTAACGTCCAGTTTTACAGACTCCATTTCAAGTGCTCTCCGCATTACTTTTCAAGTATGGATTGGAGTACCATTGATAAATTTTGCCACAGCCGGGAATACAACTCGGGCCCTCCGGATGTGAAACCAGTATAATAGCCACCGAACCATTTCGCCTCTAGCAAATCAAGCTAATTTATTCATATGCTTATAGACTGGCTTCCCATCCGAAGGACCCGAGTTGAGTTTATACGTATCGACTCCCATATGAAATCAAATGTTTCCGGGCTATGGCACAAATTAATATGAAATCCTCAATAAAATTACACACTCATTATTAATATTGTAGAAAAGATCTGGACGCTCGGATGACCGAAACCAAAGATACTCGGCGAACGTTTGGCACATACCAATGCTTATGACCGGAAATTGGAACTAGAAGTTACTTTGAAATTGGATATATATACCTTCCATTCCCACATGATATAACGCCAATGGCAGCATAAGATATACTTAAAATATGCGATATAGAACATATTGCCACTTGTACGTAATGCATCGATTTCGCTTTTCGGCGTATCCAACTAAACAACACATATCATTTCCCAACATAAATTCATCAATTCAAATTTCAGCAGGGGATTCGAAATCATAATGGGATTTGGCATGAAACTCTCCACCGTTTATCAATGGATGACCCTCTCAAACCCCCACAAAACATCGACCTGGGGACCCCTGCGGGGGAGTCTAAAGGCCAACGCAACAAAAAACAACAAAAATCCTCGTGGGCATTGGTTTGAGGAAGTGGAAGCAGATGAGGGGGGTCGAAGAGGAGGAGGTTGGCGGTGTGAAGGGGGGCGGCAGGTAGAGGAATACAGATAGCGGGATGAGGATTCGAGACGCAGGAGATGGAAGATTTAAGAGTTGGGCGGGAGAAAAGGAATCGCGGGGAGTTGGTGCGCGGCGTCCGGTGCCCCGGAGGCAGAAACGCTGCGATAAAATGAAATAATGGAACTCGTAATAACGGTGGAACTGGAATTCCTTTAAGACCTCGCGTGCGACTTAGACGGCCCGCGTGTACTTAAAGGCATACGAACGGGGCTCGCCACCCCGGGGGTATTGGGGAATGCCGTGTCTGCAGAGGGGGTGGCACTTGAGCGAGGCGGTAGGAGGCGAAGGGAAGGAAGTGGAGTGAGGGAGACGGTGTTTGTGTGAGAAGGGACGGGCGGAGGGCGCCTCCGTACCGCGAATGCCATCCGTCGGGTACCAGCGCCACGTACTGGTGTGAGGGCTGTCGGCGTCGGTGGTTCTCGAGCGATTAAAAACTCCCCGAGTTCCTTTAATTGAAGCGGTTCAGCGGCCCCCTTCCATGAGTCTTAAAACCCCCATTCCACGCCCTAAAACTCGGCTGCCGTGCTGTGCATGGATAAAGCGAAGCAGTCCCTCGGGGTCTCAAAGGAGGATCGCTCTGGAGTACGGTACGTCATCTTGTAGTCTCATTAACAGATGGGCGTTCGCCTGTAGATTCCCGCTGTCATACCTGAGCCAGAGAAAAGGTTACACTGACGTTGAGATTCGGATCCAAGTGCAGGATTCTGCCTCCTTCATAACCTTTTACTTGATGGATGGCAAATATTACATCAAAAGTATGCAAATATGGCCCTCTATTTGGATTTTAGAGAGTTATATGCTCAATAAATAGGCATGTTTCTTAAAACCACCAGGCAAAATCAGTATGTAGTAAATAGTCACAATGCTGATTAATTATTTATTTGAAATATAAAAATAATATTAGCCCTTTAGCTTTATCTTCGATGTACACTTGATATTTACTTTATGAAAAACGTAAAAGAAAGGCATGTATTGTTCAGATGAACAAATCTTCAAATCGCGCCTGACAAGCGGTATTACCTCTTGGAGTAAAGCTGTAAGATGAAGCGCTCAAGTAATCTTGAGCGCTTCATCTTTACCATGAGTATCTATTCAGTTGAAGGCTACTGTGCAGACGTTCTCTGCCAAACGTCCTTGAGAGGGCTCACAGTACGTGACAGAAGTGGATGATGTGGGCAAAGAGAATTGAAGGAAAATATACATTTCATATCCCATATTCACGTTTAAAACATTTATTTTTCTTTCCTATTGAAATTTCGTATTTAAAATTCTAAGTTCAAAAATATTAGTGATTTATAAATAATTCGTCTGAGTCGCATAAAATTTTAAAGTAATTTTTTAATCATGCAAAATAAACTTTTGACAAGTACAATGCAAGATATTACATTTTATCAATTTACCTTTCTGTTGCGTCATTTGTTAAAAATAACGACTTTCCCATTTTCAACTTTGAAGGATCTTGTGATCTAACTTTTTATATGACCAGGGTCCAAAATTCCGCAATATCATGTTACATGTAGGTGCTTTCTGTTCGTAGCAAACCTCGTAAAATCCTGCAGATCGTTGGTGAAATTTTCCTATTTCTTTCATTGGCTTTCTAGGATGAATCCCAATTGTTTTTTCGCATATCCTGAACCTAGTCTCTCCCATGCTAAGTAACTAATCACCTTTAACTTTCGTTCATCTCACCCAATAAAGCCAAGTCCAGCCTCCAATAACTATTACACGTCCATCTCAGAGGTGAGAGATACTAAGTACTTGAAATAATCTTTATTTAATAATTTGTACTAAATGTCATATATTGTGCAAAATTGCGCCAATTTTCCATGCGACGATTTTATATCAATCCGGAATTATTTTACCACTTGTAAATATTTAACGAATTATTCGTCATGTCATGATATTCATATCAATGAATATTAATCTAACGTCGGTAAATTATTTTAATCCGCTGCTTTCGTGAGAACAAGCATTTAAATCACGGAATATGAGATATTAGGTACTATCGCTCTTTCTTGTAGAATATTGCCTGTTCATATTGCATTACTCGTATTGCATATTCATCTACACAGTTTATTTCGTCGTTGATAACGTTTCCTTGACCATTTATGTAGAGTCATTGGAGTCTGTAATCCGGTTAACCTTTTTTCCCATTATTAACATAAAAGTTGAGTCCGACAGTTTTGTATTAAGAGGGCTAGGTAATGTCATTCTAGAAGGCTAAATATTTTGCTCTGAATAACCTTCCACTTACCATTAGTATATCATAAATAAAGTGGAGCATTCTCGTATCACATGATCTAGAGGAATAGTAATTAACCGGGATGGAATGTTGGTGAATAATACTTGATATTATGCCAGGCAGCGTGTGAAATTCCGACATTTAGGGAAACGAGGGCAGTTTATTTCACTTTGGGGCCCGTAGTTTCCCAGGAATTTCCGGTATCCAAAAACTGCAAAGGATTTCGATGCCCAAATGCGTCACCTATAATCAAATTCATGCTCCGAGAGCTGTGATCATTGGTCCAGCGCACCACCCTCTAGTCTTCTACGTCTCTTCACATGTCCTACTCTACCTAAATCTGTATTGACTTCGGCTTAATTACTAATGAACCCATTGTCTAGAAGAGACATCACATCATTACGAGTTATTATGCTTACTGTACGGGAAACTAGGAATTCTAGAAGTAGCCTATGATTTCAAGGATACGGCTTGTAGGGACCGAGGTTTGCCTGCCTAGTAAGGGTGGGCGTTCCTACCGAACCTAATACTTCAAAATTGCAAGAGTGAGAAAATCCAACATTATGTTGACGTCGCGGTGATCTGAGTCTTTATACTCTTCCGACGCTTCCAAGTTTTACCCACTTCCAACCTCCCACCTGTTTCTAAGGATGCAAAACATCTCAGCAATTTGACGCTTCCTCTAATTACTCCAACTTCCTAGTAAGATAGAAGAAAGTGGATAATTATATCTGTTGAAGTAAAATCATTAAAAAAATTACACGTTATTTAAATATTTGCTTTGAAGTTCATTGGATTTCTTTCCCTGCAAACGTTTTTAACAGCTTTTCTTAGGTGAAAATTTGTTTTGCATCTAGTGTCAACGCTGCATGTTTAAGGGGGGTTCAAACGATTTATTGGGTGCAACATTTCATGCCTCGAAGTTTTGCTTATGCTAATTCGCCAATGGAAATCATAAAGACTGCTCCCTTGCGCCGGGAAGAGACGTGTGCGAACATTCTACCAGTCTCGCATGTGAAACCTAATGATAGCCATTAAAATTAGATTTATAGACCCGTGAAAAAATGATTGCCGGAAGATTTTTTGGTTCGTTTTTATACATCACTCCCAATTTATCACTCAGTAACATTTGCAATGGGCTTGAAACTAATCCACTCTATGGCTTACGTTCGTATTTCACGTGCGAGCATATTTTATTTTTCATATATAAATTAGTCAGTTAACGATAATTTCACTATGTGCACGTTTCGACATTCTTCTAATGGTTCAATAAATTCCCATTGAATCCGAAAGTTTGCCCATAAGATTTTACAAGAACACTAAAACCTGTTAGATTAGCCAGTATTTTTATTTAACTGAAGTTCCTTTAGGATTTGGAAATTATTCGACAGACTGGCTCTACAGACCACAGATATCACGGATTCCACCAAAAAACATAAAAAACCCAAACTCGTCCGAGGGGAATAAACCTGTCATTCGAGTCCTGTAGCAGATGCTTTGTCGATAGCTTCATTCATTACAACCTTATATCGACTATATATCATGATTATTCCAGCCATCTTGATACATTTGATTTAAAGGGAATAATTATAATTTGCCTGGAAGTCGTCCAATATTCGGCGCAAACAACCAACCGCCATGTCACTTAGTTTTAGCGATCTCAGATCATGGACCTTATAAAACTTTCGTTGCCTCGAGCCGAAGCTGAATGCTGGAGAAATACATGCATTGGCATCTGAAAACATCCCTTTGATTTCCGGGTAGATATCAAGGTTTTCAAAAGAATACCATGGAAGTGGAGCATAAATATATGATTCATTCTCATAGATCAAATCATCAATTAGTTTCGGGTCGTCAAATTTATGATTAGTGTGTGCCAAGTAATTCCGCCAAAGGCTATGTTTGCGACTGTCCCTAAGTACGATCGTATTCGATCAGAACCACTGGGATTTAGTCAAGGTACGAGACGAGGGGGGGTTCAAATTAAATATACGTATAATAATTAAACGTATAAAATGAACACAGTTCAAATTAAATACTCGTATAATCGTTGCAATGAATTTAATCGGTGTTTACTCATTTCCGTGGCAGACATAATTGCCTATCAAACGATGAGGAAGTTTAATTTCTATTATCAATGCTGCCGCTTTATTTTCAGGTTCACTGACTCATTCGATAACGAGATGCATATAAGCTTAATTAATGTTAATTAATGATCGGTTGCACATTAAAGGGATGTTGGTGTCATGGAGGGAATAAACGTCATCCGTGCATGTTAACAAATTCCACAGAGGTACATATGTGATCACCCGTCAAGAATCGGAAATAATTTAAATTTCATTTTCTGGAATTTATTTGTAGCGTGCAAGGGAACGTATGTTTATTCATTTCCGACGCATATGCAAAAAATTGGTTATTAAATTCCAATTAAAGAATACCTCATCACAACAATGACATATTATTATTATTTACATAAGGTGAATGATATTTTAAACCCTTTTACAGCAGTTTTATCTTTAATTCACTGATATCAAATTATAAGTTCTTCGAAACTTCTACAGTTCAAAATCACTGGTATTGAAACGTAAACGAAAAATGAACGCGACTAAATGGATATGATTAAGATAGTTTGAGTAATCTCCAATCGGGTGATAATTTATTTGGTTATAAATACTCTATGATTACACTGAGCCAATTAAACAACATTGTTTATGTAGGGGAATCCAACTTAGGGGCATTGTGATTTGAAAATCCTTTTATTTTTAAGAAGATTCGTCAACTTTCCTATAGTTTATCAAATTGATACACTTTCATCACTTTTTCTCGGTAAAAACGTTTTCATTGGAGGTAAAGAGCTATCAAAGACAATTTCATCACCTCAGAGTAAGTAAACGTGGGAAATGTTGTCATAACAACGGAATAGCGTGAAAATTACGAATTATGCCTGAACACATCCATGCGCTACTGAACTGCGTATTCTGTCACTTGTGGCATCAGGAGATTTAGTCAAACATTTGGGCAAGAACAACAGCAGTTTGTCAGCAGTTTTGACAACAAGAGTTTGAATGGACAGGAGTTTTGTGGAATTTGTTGATAAACTACGAGGTAAAGCAATTTTAACTAATCACTGAGTTATCTCAGTAAACCAATTATTTGCCGAAAGAATGGGCGGATGCTCGTTGATTACCACGGCTCAGAGAAGAAAATTAAAAAAACCTCGTTTTTATTTTCCTCCCGCGACCGATGGACGAGGAAAGGGTAGCGAATGCTCCTTCCAGTCCGTAATTATTATGTATTACTGGCACGACGAATGCCACCGTGGGCTTCTTCGGTGGCGCCACTACTACCGTGTAAAACTCGGTACGTGTTTGAGAGCGATAGATTTATCGCGGTGACTCCCTGAGCGCACACACTCACTCACACTGCGGCCCCCTCACCCTTCCCGAAACCCTCTTCCCCTGCCTCTTCCACTCACCCACCCCACGTAACCCCAAGTTTCACCCCAAACCCCTTTCCTCACCGACGCCGTTCTTCCCCACAACATGGTCCCACACCCTTTAACCAGCACGTAGTACGGGAGACCAATTTCAAAATGGTAGGCAGTAGTAGGCTGAGGAATCGAAGGTAGGTGGTGGGGGGTGGGCGAGGACGTGGAGAGGCTTTAACTCTTACTCCCCGGTGCCCGAGGGGTTGACCGGCGAGAACGGAGAGAAAGATGCAGAATACGAGATTGCGACAAGGAAGGCGAGTGCTCTCTCTCTCTCTCTCTCCCGCCGAACCAGCAAAAGGGGAGCAGAAAGAGAGGAGGCAGAAGAGGGAGGAGGATATGTAGCAAGGGAGACCAGGGGGCGGGCGGAGGAGGGGGCGTCAGGAACGGTGGAGGAAATTCTTCAACCGAAATGACACGGCTGCACCCGGGGGCAGGGCGGGTTGGATATAAAGCGGACCGGGGTGCAGAGGAAAGGTGGAAGCAGGGGGCGAAGACTGGAAGGAGGGGGCGAGCTGGTTGAAGAGATTAGATACATATATTGTGTGTATGTATTTATGGTTATATATATATATATATATATATATAACACACACACATATAGAGAGAGAGAGAGTTTGGAGGAGGGTGGGAAGAGTGGGCGTTTAGAAATTTGGGTGGGGTCCGGCGAGTTGGTGAGCCAGAAGAAAGGGTGTGGGGGAGCGTGGAGACGTAGGTAGAGGTTTTATGGGGGGCCCTACACAGATAGCAAGGGAGAACGGAGAGAGGGGAAGAGAGGGGGGTGGGGGTAGGGAAATGTGTGGGAGACGTATATTAAGCTACCGGGGAGAGAACTATTAGCATCAGGTCGGAGCAGAGACAAGAAGAGAAACTCGTAACGGAAATGATTTATCGTCCTATTCAATCAATAGAATATGCCCTCCTCTCTCTTTCTCTCTCGCTCTCTCACGCACACATACTCGCAAACACGAAACCTCTTGAGGTTAGAATGAAATGATTTTATTCCCCTGAGTAGGGGATTTGTACCGGGGGCGGACACAGAAGTCGAGTCGGTTCGTCAGTTCGCATGATTTACCCCTTGACAGGGATTGCCGACATCGGTTTCTGAGAATTAAGGGTCCATTGTTCGAAGTGAGACGGGAGTTATCACCCTACTTGTGTGCTATCCCTAATGGACAACTTCGGAGATTATATTTTTTCGTTCAGACTTGAGGTAGTTAATAACATCGGCGAGAAAACGGCGCTTCATCATCCATGCAGATTAACACCCAAATGGTTTTCCACTGGTTTTGTTTTTCTCGCCCATTAAAGCCAATCGAAAAATTTATTTTTTGACACTCGTACCCGATCGAAGGATGGGAAAATGACGTTGAACTATTTATGTGAACCGGTCGAAATAAATATTTTATTTAAACAGTATTTTCCGCACTTCAATCGGAAATGGAAATCCGCTTCAATAAAATAGGATGTCCAAAGATTTACTTGTTTGCTTTCAGAGAGGGAACATAACTCATGGGGAAGGACTCTTGGTTGAAATATGTTTACCCTTTGTATGGGTTCATTTCATATTTTGTAGATAATTTAATGGGACACCCGAACTTCGACCTACAAAACAAATCCAGCAATACACACGCCTAAAAGCAAACGAAATGTATCCTAATATTATTGCTGGAAACATTTTCAGGATAAATATTTGATTTGGCACCCTTGAAATAATTCAGGAACATTCAAATTTCAAATTTCTCACTGTACGTCAATTGAATGCTTAAGGGATAAATCTATTTAACTTGCACCTAGCTGTAAAACCGTTTCTAAATTGTAAGTTCATATTTATTACTCTAAATTTCCGCGGCTTACTTTTGAATGATCAAATTTAAGCCATCCATAGTCCCGTATTTCATATTCATGCCTAATGTAGAGTAAAAACAAGGTTGAACATGATTTTCAATTGCAAATGTCATGAAATCTAGTCCATAAATATTTCCATAAAACATTTTAATAAAGTATAAATGAACTGCTAGTACTTTGATGGAGAATCTTACCTTGACAATTAATAATGTAAAGTAAGATTAAATACTACCACTATATATTTGGTCAATCATTTTCTAGCCTATTTTGCACTATATATATATATATATATATATATTTATATATATATATATACCATAAACACAGTAATCAACCCGAAGGTCGGTTTAGTAGGTGATGGTAGAGCTCACCCATGTACCAAGCCCGACGGCGTGTGAATACTATATTCACACATCAGGGTAGGGGGGCCAGTTTTTGTAACACTAAAAATGGGCGTATTTTTATTATTGTTATGAGTCTAAGTTGTATTTCTCACATTGGTGAAAAAGTTAAAATTCACTATTTATGACTTCAAAATGTAACAAAATGTAGATGACCCATTTTGTTTTTCTTTCCCCAATTAAAATTCCTCTTATGTTCATATTGAGTAGCTTCAGGTTTGATGTGGTTAAATTCGAACATAATAAAGAAGAGATAGTAACAATTTTCCATTGGATAATTTTAATAGTACGACCGGGTTTCGACGTGTTTCATTATCTTTAGGTACACCCTGAATATTGTGTAGAAACCCGGTATTACTATTTATTTGTTTAAAAACATTATTCACATACAGCAGTGGCGCCATTTTATACTGAAAAAATATGACGAAAACATGAAAGAGGACAAAATGCAATAACAGCATAACAATGAACAACGGGAACCGAACATGGACAGGGGAAATATTTAATTGGTTGACAGGTTGGATAAAGCTTGGGTGGTGAAATTGTTAACAAAAAGGATCGACAGTGTGAAGGAATGAATTTAGAAGGGTTGGAGAGATGTTTGGTGATGGTGAGCGCTTAGTGAGAGATATCCTAGGAATAGGCAGAAGGAGTAGGGAGTGGTTGCGGGTGGATCAAGTTAGTATCCTGAAGTTGAAAACGTGTCTATTGGAAATTTGTTACTATCTTTTCTTTTTCCTCTTTTATTTCTAATCAATGGTGGTTCACCCTTGAAGTTAAGTTGTGCATAGATTATATTTCTACAACTATGTGCTTCGCCTAATAAGATAAAACCTTGCACCTCACTTTCCAATAAACTGATTTCCGCAGGCATTCTTCCTCTCTTTATTCCCTACAACATTCCTATCATATTTCTATCCCTACGTCCCTTATCTAACATCATCCCCGCTATCACAGTCTAGAGAGTTCTATCACCAATCGAAATGCACTGTATCCATCTTCCTTCCTTCTTTGGATTGCTCTTAACAATCCTCTCTCCTCCCCCCTCCCCCATATGCCTAATTTTGCTTCGTTGGTTCTCCTTTCCGGCCATTTAACCTTTTCTACCGTTCTCTACACCCAAATCTCATAAACATTAATTTGGCCTCAAAGAACATGTTTCCACTCCATAAAAACCACGCTTATAATTTAAAGGGTTCATGAATTTTTTCTTAAAATCCGTAATTAACGTCTTTTTCATCTCTGTTTTTGATAGCTTTGATAGCCATTATTACAATTCTTCTCTTGATATCCTTGCCATTCTGACCAAATGCAATTCAGGCGAAATGTAATGGTAGCTCGTCATTATGAGAAAACAAATTTGCACTTCTTAACAAGTTTACTAGTGACGTACTAAGCGTTACAGTTTACAGAACCATCATCAGGTACAAGGCATGTCAAACAGTGACTACATTGTATTTATACATGATTGAGGAAGGGGAGGGGGAATTTAGGAACAGGAGTAAGGTAGGTGGGGATATAAAGGGGTGAGATGGAAAACCTAAGGTCAACATAGGAACCAAAGGAAAATGTAGGACCGTGGTGGACCAAAGAAATGGAGAGGTAAACAGAGAGAGGACGATGGCAGGCGACTGATCCAGCTGGTTGGCAACTTGGTCCAAAATACTTCCAAGATAGGTAAACTGTTCAAACTGCTCTAAATTTGAGCCTCATATTTTAATATTTCACTTAGCCATTCTCTCTCTCTCTTGAAAACCTCATAACCTTCTTATTTTTACAGTAACCTTTTTCTCATACCTATCTAATGCGCTCAGCAATGAGTGTAACCTCTTGACTATAAATAACTCAATACAATTTGATCATGCGCACACCTGATTTTGCACCAACTTTTATTCCCATATTCAATTCTTCCCATGACTTTTTACTATCCTGTATCTGTATTTGATCTCTTATTTTTTTCCTAGACAATTCGATTAATTACTTCGACTACCTCTGTTAACTTACGATTTCATTTCGCAGGCAAGGATTGCCGCTTAGTGGAGATATCCATCTTGCATAATTTAAAACTGGGTGTATCTTCTTTCGACTGTTTTAGTACACTTGTGTTTTTCCAAGTATTTACTGCCTCATGAGAAAACACAATGATTAACGGGCATGCACCGACTACTCCGGATTAAAAATCTACATCACAATATAACCTTTGATCCGCCAAAATTTCATGTTGTTGAACTTGTTAGGGTACTAGAATGTGGTGTATAGCTTCATGAAAACGCGAAGTGCTCGTAAAAGTGCAGGTAACAATACGATTACTTGATTAAAGAAATGAGAATGCAGATCTCGAGTACTTATCGCGATTTTTACGAGAAAAGGACTAGTTATACCAGTATTTCAATCTCTCTTAAACAGTTCTGGCGGTATAATACGTGTATACGTGTACCAAAAAATGCATTGAAACCAAAAACGTCTAACGGGAAAAATTTGAGGCCTCTGAATCTTCTGAAAACTATTGATTTCAGTTGCTCTCTTCGTTTATGGGCGAACATAAGTCACAATTCATCTATTCGCCAAATCACAATCACTTCCTTTGGTAAGCTTTCTCATTTAAAACGGGCCATTTAAAAAAAAATTTCGAATGTTTTAATAAATCCGGAGTGATTCTCTTAAATCTCAGATGTGACCCAACTCATAGGAAAAAACTCCTCCCTCCAACGTCTTCAAAACATTTTTCTTTATTCAAAATCGTAAAGCCAAATTTAAAGACGGATTAACTTATTTGCATAGAGTTTGTGTCTCATGAATCTAGTGGATAAATAGATACTCTTATCTTTTTCGAGTTACCTAATTCAATATCGTTAACTTTAAAGCAATGTTCTTCTTGTCATTTACCGTACATATAATTAGTTGGTGGTTGTCATTAGTGAATATCTGTCGAGATATAATCCTAATAGTTTACGTCAGTCTCACAATATTTTCTTAACGATATAAGTAGACTGAAGCGAATTTCTGGAAATATGACATACACGTATTAGTTTTTTACATGGAAACATTTACAAACACGTAGAATGTGAGTGCAAAATGCTCCATTTTTGGCATGAATTTACACCTGGGCATCCAAATTCAAATCAATTCCTTCCCATATTATAGGCAAATTTTCATTCGTGGCATGATTGATCTAAACTCTCAAAATCAATATGGGTTAGATTTATAATATACACCAGAATATATTCTTAACGATGTATTCAATCACCAGATAGCAATTTAATGCAAACACCAAGTCATTGACATTCGGTTAATTCGAAATTTATAATTCTCTTTGGATTTAATTCATTCTTATTGGAGTTCAATCCACCTTAGAAAGAAAGAATGACTTTATCGAATCTATTTTGAGATAAACTTAACATAGGTAATCCTATAACTTTATCTACCTCTAATCTTGTTAGACAAACAAAGTTTGGGCAAATAAACTCCGAGCCCAGACGTTTATTCTTGTATCTTTATTTATTTTACTGCGCGCTTTTAAATTCCCTTCGGCGAGAATTCTAACGAGTATCTCTTTCCCTATTAAAATCATTTATTGATTTGAAAAAGTTGTGGAACGCTTTAAACGAGCACGTAATTGAATAATTCATGGCCTTAAATCATGAAAGCGCGAAAGGTGAACGCATGAATGTCGAGATGTTTCTAAATGTGCAGCGTGAACCTATCACTTGAAAGTGCTTAATTCGTCAACCTATAAATTTCTTCGCCTGTTTTTCTTTAGTTAATTCAAAGCTTTGAACTAAAAAGAAATGAATATTCAAAAGATTCTGCATAAAATAAAATCAATGTTGCAGCAGAGCCTGAGATAAACAAGAGCACAATAACCCTTTCTTCAATTTTGATAAACAATGAATACATAGAGGCCTGAATTATAACGTTTGAGTTTTAATTGAATAGAAATTACATTATTTCTGACTTTTATTTTAATTAAAAATTTTTTTACAAAACAAACTTGTTACATATACTTTAAACTAACTATAAATCTTCCCTTAGTATTAAGAAGAGAATTTTTAAGTACAAATAAATTTACAATGTCGTCATTTGTTATTCATATGAAAAATTAAACTTTGAAGGCATCATGGCTTTTAAACATTCATATTCAAATTTAAAAATTAAATGTTCTTTTCACAAAATTTAGGCAAATTCAAGGAACTGCGGGAGATGCCACGAGAGTTACGCAGCAGAATCACCCGCAGATGTGAATTGAAAATTCAGTAATTTCAAATCGAAGTATTCAGGTTCGTATCCAGACCATGATGAATGATTTTTACACCATGAGATTCTTGCATAATGTAAGCGTTCTCTCACTGCTTTTTGTTTATCTTAATTTGAAATAATATTCCTTTGTAAATGGCGAGCATGGTTTGATGACAATCGTACAGTCAACGTCAAGAACATTCAGCATTATTTTATAGTTATATATTCTTAATAATTAAAAAATCCTATTCCTTAACTAGAACTTAGTATTCCTTAACCTATTCATCTCTTCACCGTTATGATTGTGTGTTAGCGTTCAATTTTCTCAAGATAAACGTCATGTAATTTCATTCACTTTTTTCACTTAGAAGCATACTGTCCGATTCTCCGCAGCATTGGAGTAAATTACATATTGGCAACGATATTAATTCATAGATTTAAAATATATATCTAATTCATAAGTTAAGACGAAAATAAAGTGAACGCTCAAGCAAGTAATGGAGTTTAGAATATTTTTTCGAAAGTGAATTGCAGGAAATTGTAAACACGAGAGTCATACTCGTCTGCATGGGTGATATTGTTGTAATATTGCGAGATCTCAGAAATTATCTGGGTGGGGGATGACGTTGTAAGTTGGCTAGCGGGACGTCTGGGGAAGGGGGATCAGTGAGTAGGAAAGCGAGAGGACATCCGCTGGAGAGAGAGAGAGGTATGGAGTCTCCCAGCGCAGCAGCACTTCAGAAGACCAGACCGCGAAATGCCTCGGGGGAGAATGCGAACGCGGTGGCGGGAAGGGGTTCGCCTCCCTCACGGTATAATGATGAGGATTGACTCCAGCGGAGGCTATCTCCCTGACCTCATCGACTGGATGATGTAAAATATAATAGCAGCGGGCATTATATATGTACCATCGAAAGTTTCCGACAGAAATAAACGAAGGTGTTTGGTAAGGGTTGGGCTGTTATCGAAGCAGCTAACATAAGGGATGGCTAAGATGAAGAATGTTGAGGGGACGAAGAAAAGAAATTACGCTAGGAGAGGCAGAAATGAGTACAGTTAAAAAATGTGCACACTCAGAGAATGTTCCAGGTGGAGGATTGATCACTAAATGTGATCGTCATGAATCTTCAAGCAGTCATGTCACGTGCGATAAATCACTTAATAGACTATTTTTACGTTCTAGCTTATAATTTAAATTTTATATATATATATATATATATATATATATATAATTAGTGAGCTATCACTCAATGCCTCTAGTCTTCGTTGGAAATTACGCTATTACAAAGATTTCAGCCATAATATCAGTTTAAACAAGTTTTATCATTTTCAAAATTGAAAGAGCATTTTTGGCTGATGATGATATTTTGTTTCACAAGTAATGCTTGGAAATTTATAAGGGGGATAAGTACCAAAATAAATAGCTTCATACAATAATGGAATAGATCTAATGTCAACATTGATAAGTAAATGGATCACTTTCGAATATCTCAGCTCCAGATGAATAAACCCATGCAAGTTTATTGATACCTAACTAACCGGAACATTTTGACACTTATCTCTCATCCTGCAGCATTTGGATACCATATAATATGATGTATTCGTTAGGAACTCAAACCAAGTTGGTCTTGGTTTGAGTTCCTAATGACTACAAAAATTATGTTTTATTTTCAAAGGTAGTACTTCGTACTATCCTTTACTATTTCCGCGATTTACATTCTAAATAAGGTCATGGAGTAGGAATTTCCATTTTTGATAATCTTATTTCTTAATAAAACTCTCTTATTGCGAAGGTGAAAGTCAAAAGTCCTGTTTACGATGTTTGGCTAACAGTCCGTCCATCGGGTATTTTGGAGATTGAATTTAAATTTCTATATTGTATATTGGATATTATGTACATCTGTCATTCAAAACAAAAAGGTAATAGTATAAGTGGGCACAACGTAGAACTAATCTAAGCCAATCAAAGATTAAAATGAAATACCAGTCTTTTATGAGTTACTTAGTATGAGTAACTGTAGTTTAGAATAATATTAGATATTAAATAAAGGACAGTCATAACCCTAACGATACCTGGGTTTAAGTACACCCACTGATGAATTCATATATTGAATATAATGTCCCAGGATTCATTCCGTCATACCTCATTTTATCTTCTCGAGTGTAAGCCATATAATAGTATATATATATATATATATATATATATATATATATAATGGTAATAGTAATATATATATATACATAATAAATATAGTAATATATATATATATATATATATATATATATAATGGTAAAAGTTCACTGCATTATAGCACAATTTGTTTTGTTTGGAATACCTTGAACCTTGCATTGATTTTGTTGTCATAATGCTATGAGTTGAGGAGGAAAGTGTATTTAAATACACTCTCCCTGATGAATTCTACTCCTCTCATTCTTTCACAGCCAGTTAAGGTAACATAAAATGAGAACTCTTAATAATTTCCTCGGTGTCAATAGCAAACTTTAAGTGTCCTGCGTCTTTATGAAACCTTTTCCCCAGTTTATTCCTATCCATAGTTATTCATTTATTTATTTATATTATTATTATTGGAGTGACTCCCATCCTGGTTTTAGACATCACCGTCATATTAACCATGTTTTCGTAACCATCATTTAAGAACCAATTACAGTATATTTTAAGTTAACAGTTTCTTAATTGATAAATTCTCCTACGGAATGAGAATATTTTCCGCGTATTCCAAATTCGACCAAAGAAATTATAAATTAATCAATATATTTTATTTTCCCGCACATTTTGTACTAAAATCAAGATTCGTAAACGCGTTTCGTAACCTTTTAACGTGTTCGTATCAATCAATCATCGTCGTACATGGATTTTACGCTTCTAACCTGTGGCCAAAATTAATCTCCTGATAGTTGATTAGATGTACAATGCCCTGTTTTCTATGTATATATTTTTCCACTGGACATTTGTCAACACTAGACATTTCAGTTCAAAATGCTACCGAATATTTCTCATTCCTCCGGATCAACGCATGGATCATTTCAATTTGGCATAGTGACTTTATTCCAGTCCAAGAGATGACTTGGAGAACGTCTGACGTCGGAACCCGAATAAAAGGTGGGACGAGCTTATGATTTCCAATGCCTTCGTAGCGCATACGAGAGCATAACACGGGGAAAGAATGAATGGACGCCTTGCAATCGACCTTATGAGGTCGATTGCTATCGCGATGGTATTCCAAGGATTCGGATTGCACAAAACGTGACTTTGGTATCGTTCGCTGCGCGGATATTTAACTGCCGGCCTCATTAGAGAAAGCGCACGGGCGTCGTGACTGGTCTCAGAAATGTGAGGGGGGGTCAGAGGTTCAAACCTCCGCGAAGGGCGTTACCGTATGCCGCGGGTCTTTTTTCTCCCATAATTCCCTCTCTGCTACTTCAGCGATGTAGTTAAAAAGTTCTGTCCAGTATATGAGTATAATGTCATCGGTCCGCACGTACCTTGCATTACCTGATTTTATGGGCGCATTTCTCAATTCGCAACCGTTTGGGAAATGCATATTGTATCAAGGATAGAAAAATAAAAAAAATTCATTAGTCTATGGAATAAAACTAAAAATATCTTTTGTGACGTAAACAATCATTTCTTTGGATTAAGTTTTTCTTGAATAATTTAATCCAAAATTGCCTCATTAGGAACAAAAGACGATAATCACATTTGGATAGTATTATTTTCCTGCTGCATAGCGAAAATCGCATGATGTTACTCTTTGTCTCAAAATGTTTCCCTTTCTTATCCATTGTACGTCTTATCCACCTTAATTACATTTTCTGAATAGTATATCTGGGCTGTTAATCATAAATTCTTTCAGCTATCTTAAAGTGATTGATTATTTGGAATTGTTTTTCCTAAGTTGTCTAACATTCAATTGATTTTTCCTTAGGAAGATGCAATGCTGACATCACGGAGTTTCTCATTCAAGATGCGTTGGCTTCTGGTGAAATTATCAAGAGAATAACAATTTAAATCACTTGAAGGAATATATCAATGATCTCCGATAGCTGTAATATTTTTATATTACCATGAGAGAAATAGTAATCTTGGATACCTTCGAACGAATGAAGAAGACTAGGTATTTTTCCAAAAGACCTTTTTATTTATTACAAGTAGTTTCAACGCATAGGTGTCATCTTCAAGTAACAAATAAAATGTTTAACGGGAAATGCCTATGTTTCATTCGAAAGTGAATTTCCACGTATTCACGCCCGATGCCATTCAGTGTATTTGGATAATCGACAGGATATACGATCAGTTCAGAGGACATAATCTTGTGTGATTTTGCAGGGAAATATTTGATAGTGATTGGGGATTGGAATGCGATGGTAGGGGAAGGAAGTGATGGTAATGAGGTGGGCGACTACGGTTTAGGCACAAGGAATGACCGCGGGTAGAAAGCAATTCAATTCTGCAGGAGACAGGTGTTAGTTATCACCACCACATGGTTTAGACACCACAAAATACATGGTATATGGAATGTATAGTATATATGGCAAATGCCAGATGATTCAGAAACGTATCAGTTATATTATATTTTGGTTATGTACAGATTTAAGAACAGGGTGATCATTAGGTGTGCAAGAAGGTTGAAATACTCTCGGTAAGTAAGAAGGGAATATCTGTGTTAAAATTAGAAATAAGTCGGTTTGGATAATAGTTGAAGCAGAATAGATCAAAGAGAAATTGAAGGAATATGTAGAAGCACTGAATAGTAAAGAATTTAGACCAGCAAGGTTGGACATAACAAGAGAATATGAGAAGACAGCTTAGATCCATACATGCTCGACAATGATATTAATACATATATGTATAAAAAAATACATATATATTAATCATAATTATAATGTTTAGTTGCAAGTTTTCAATAACCTAAAAGTTTAGTTTGTCAAGAGAGAAAGGAGCGAAAAGAGGAAAAATTTCAATTCAAAAAGGATTATTACAGTGTTTAATTCTTTTTTTGTGAGTACTGTTTCATTAAGTTCTTGATATTTATACTAATACGCGATCATTACTTCAATTATAGGCAAAGAAAAAAAACATGCAAGCAAACCCATATGAATTGTAAAATTGTGATCTGGGCAACTCTGGCATTCAGGTGTCAATGTTAATCCCTAGCCCAGTTAAAAGTGACATTGAAGGTACCATGCTTAACAAAAGAGTGAAATCCTTAATTTATAATAAGGAATGTGGTAGATTTTCAGTGGAATACGTTTGAGTAAAACTTTCAATATAGCAATATCTGGGCTGCTAACTTAAAAATCAGCAGTAATAAAAACCAGAAATTACTTGATAATTGGCTTAATAATTTTTCAATTTGATGTTTATATTTTCCAAGCAGCAATCGTAACTAAAATATCAATGGGGTGGAACATATATGTAAATCTCAACTTACTGAGGCTGAATTAACCTGCCAAGACTTTCCCATCAAACCAAAATATCATGCACCTTTTTGTGACCAGAACATTCACCAGAATATGAACCCGAGAACCTTTGGACTACAAATAAATGAATTCCTTAGACCACGCCACTACTCACTACCTAATATAGATGCCAGAGGTGAAGTTAATTTTTCTTTTCGAAATTAACTAGACGTGATTAAAATGGAACTACTTAAAATGTATGTGTATATTCACCAACCATTATCCATTACGAGTACGTGATGGTTAACAGCTGGCTTAATAGCCTCATCAATGTTCAAATTAAATGACCGCAATGGTTAACTTTTATTTAAGACGGATAATATGTATTTTTCGTGCATTTGGAGAAATCGATCAGAGGCTTATCAATAACACTTTCTCAATAGAGTTATGATCCTGCGTTTGATCAAAAAAATTTTAATACGAAGTTTATAATAGTTTAAATACTCCAGAGGGTGGCAAAAACTAACAAAGGATGTTTACTAGGTGATTTTTATGTTGTGTTCCAGTTTTTAATTCATATTAAAACATCTCATATCATTTGCATGTTTTATTCAGTCTCTCTAATTCATCAACAATAAATGTAAATAATAATTAATGTGTTTACACATGGTGGCATTTTTTTCCTTTAAGTAAACGCATATACGAAATTAAAACAGACAGGTGTATGCTAACGTGTTTGTATGAGTGTGTATACACACAAATATACATACACGCATTGTATATAAAACATGTCTGTACCATAAAACCATAAACACAGTATTCACTTGAAGGTCGGTTTGGTAGCTAGGTTTGGTATAGTTCACCCAGTACTAAGCCCGACAGTGTGTGAAATTCACACATCAGGGTAGGGGGTGGAGCTTGGGTGGTGCTGCAGGTGCCCAGAGTGCCTTGCCGGGGAATCGAATCGGGAACCCTTCGGTCAGTAGTCCAACACTCTACCCCCTGGACTACCGCGAACCGTATGTATAACCGTATAGGTGTATATATAGACGACGGTCGGGCCTTCTAAACGTTAAAAACATACTGTGAGTGCCCTTTCTTTATGTTTCTGTGAATCCTTAGCAAAATTAATAATTTATATGAAATTTTATCTATCATTACGTTTTATTTGACATTTTATTGACGCTTAGATAAAAAAATGAACTTCCGAAGGGGATTTGACTTCTTGTATAACAATCAATAAAAGCATTTTCAATAAAAATGTGCGCAGGGGTTTTGCTTAAAATTTATCAACTAGTCACTATTATGCTGCATGGTCATATTTTATATTTCTATTTTATGTTTTATATTATATAGTATGTTTTCATAAACGGCTAGACGAGGTCCAATTATTTAACTAGAAATTCCCTCTGTAGGAATTTGCCAGGCCTTTAATAGCATAAAAAATTGTGTTCAAATCATGATGCAACTTTTGACTGTAGCCGCAGTCCATTATTTCCATACTTTGACGACGACTCCTAGAATTAAGAACGCCTTTCAAATGGAAGAAATGTCCCTCGCAGGACGTATTTAGGTGAAAATGAAAGTCTCGGATTATATTCTTGTCGTTTGGCCACTGAAAATATTTCCAATTTAATCCTCCAATGCTTACCGATACCACTGGATCAAGAGTTTTGCGACATCAAAAAAAAAAGAAAAACTTTTTCTTTATATCCCAAGGCTACTCAAACAAATATCTCCGCCCGGAATCATTTTTATTTAATTTTGTTTTAATGAACGCAATGTCTCAGGGGAACATGAAAGGGACTGACATCGCTAAAGCAAAATCCCCAAGCGAAAAAGAGAATTAAAACCTCATCAATATTTAACAAAAATCCTGAAATGTGAAAAAATATTAGAGTGCGGAGGAGGGAAGGGAAGAGGATCGACCACGGGCTCCCCTGTCGCCATCCTCCTCCCCCACGGAGCGTGTCCTTCGAACACGAATCATTGCGTATAATACGTATATATAGGCACAAATACATACCCACTCACTCAAAATTATTAATTCGTTGCCCTGTCTTCCTTCCTCTTTACTCTCCCACCCTTTCCCTTCCTCCGCTGCCCTCCTGCTCCCTCACCCCTGAAGGTACCGCACGTTTTTCCGCTACGGGCACTCCACCTCTCTCTACCAGTCCCTCCCCATTTCCCGCCACCATTGCTCTCTTTCCGGACTATGGTTTAATTATTGGACGCGTAAGAATTTTAATTATTGGCCACCGGATGAGTCTCATGCCTCCTCCGCCCCAGCGAACCATTTATTCATCTCAAACCCCCGCTCTCTCTCTCTTTCTTTCTTTATCTATCCCTCTAAGGGATAGAGAGGCACACGAAGCACACGGTTAGAGAGAAGGGGGACATAATTTTTTTATTCCCCCTGGAAAAAAGCTTCCTCCTCCCCCAACTTCTGGAAATTCCCCACCTTCCGGAAATCGCGATTTTTCCCACCGACCCTAAAAAAAAATATAAACGTACGTGCATGACTATCCCATCGCGGAATTCGTATCATTTGGCCGGCTGCAGCCTCTCGAGCGTTAAATCCACTTTGCTTGAATAAAGAAAAGCCCATCTCCTCGCACCCTTTCGTCCGTATTACAAATTCAGTCATATCCCCCATTTGCCAACAGCCTAACAAATATATAACCTTCCCGACAACATCCCTACTTCCTATCTTCCCTTCTTTTTTCGCAGTTCTCCCTTTTAACTCCGTTTCCCTTTATTATTTTCGACTTTCCAGCAACAGCACTCGCCACTCACCTCCTTCTGGTTTAACGTAATGCGCGTATCTTTCTCCTACTGACTCAAACAGCGCCTAACGGAGATCTTTAAGTTACTCGTAGTTATCATAAGATGTGCTGAGAATCTTAATGTTTAGTGGCATGCAGAGATTATTCTGATGAACGTTCCGTTAAAATTTTATCATTATATTTGACTAGCTCTGCTTGGCCGTGAGAGAAACATGCCAACCAAGTATAGACCGATCCCACGAATGTCTGTCTTGTGTGCAAGAATTTTCCCGAAATCAGTAGCACCGTATTCGATTTCTCATAATAAAATCATGACACTCAACAAATGAAATTTTGATTAGGTACCCCGTTCCACCTTCAACACGTCTGATATCTTTTCCTCTGATGCCTATTAATAATATCCTCTTGATTGCATCCAAAGCTACCCAATTTTCCATCCAATGCTTGCGTCCCATAATCATCAAATTCTTAATGTGTCGAAAACCTTCTGTATATATGTCTCATTATGAATTCTATTGCCACCAGTTCACCGCTACCGGTAAACCACTCACAGTGATCTCACCCGTGTCGAGAGCACTTCCTTTCACAGTCCCGCACGAGAATCCATCCCCCAAGAAGCAACAAGTACGTGGAAGAGGAAGAGCGAAAGAGGAGAGGGGACTGTCGGCGAAGCGAGTAGCCAGAGGGATGGAGCGTTAGAGATTTCAAGGGAGTCAGGCAGTGAGGGGTGGAGGTACAAAGGGCGGGTGGAGAGGAAGGTGGAGGGGATTGGTCGCCCATGGGGGTGTATGCGCGAGGGCCGAAGGGATCGAAGGGGGCCGACGCCGGAAGAGATGGGACGGCTCCCTTTGGTAGCTCCCTCTTTCTCCCTCTCTTCTCCGACCCTCTCTCCCTGTTACCACCACCCTCCCTGGATTCCCGAAGGGGTCAGTTATGTAAGTGGGTAACGGTCCACTCCCGATGAGTAGGGATATGGACGCAACGGGTTTCATGGAATAGAAGGACGGGTGGAGATGGGAATTTTACGCGAGAGTCCAGACGACGGTTAAAGGGAGCGTAATGGAAGGGTTGGAGGAATTTCAACAAGAAAGGACGGCGTTTCCCTCTTTTTTTTTAAATTGAAAGAATGAATGCCAGCGTGATACTTCCCTCGTGGTTAATTTGCGGCCGATTCTTTCCATTTCATGCCGTTTGATACAAAGATTAAAAGAAACGGAATTCGGTCGGGTAAACTCGGGTCATTCTGGACTTATTTTCGCGGGAAAATGGCTAAGGAGATGCCATTTGCCCGCGCTGTCGTGTAAACAAGCCTGAAAAGTCAGTGACTGGAAAAGGGCATACCCAGCAAAATTTGGCTCAGTAAAGAATTCTCTGCCTATGTAATCCCAAGGGTTGAGTTTTGCGGGAGAAGAACAAGAATTGCCAATGCGAAAGTGAAGGGGAAGCACAATTAGTACGTATTTCAAGGAATTGCATCAGCGTCTACCACAAGGGTAAATTGTGCAATTTTCCAGGGTTGTAAATTATAAGGGTTAAACCGCGACACTAAGAGAACTTTCTACTTTGGAAATTTTGGACTGAAACTGAAAATTTTAATTTTGGCAGAGCTGTCATTGCACGAAAATAATCAGCTTTATTCTTGGATGAGGAATGGCATGCCTTTGAATTTCATTTCTTCGAAAGAAACTAAATATTCGTTCAGGTCGACAAATATTTTGCTTCAGTCTGATTATATGCACAGTATTAAATAGAAAGTTGTCAACGCTATAGAGATACTGCAGGGTAGATATTATTGATTTAGTCTAATAGCCCAAAGCAAAGAAAACTTTTCCAGTGACTAAAGGTTATCCATTACTTTTCATAAGCGGACTTCACTTATTGGCAAACGAGAGGACTAAAAAGGCCGTGTATTAATAATTTCACTCAACAAATAACCAGTGACGGTCAAGAGAAAAAAATATGTTTACAATATTCCACATACTAAATTTAACAAATTAATTTTTATGCTGTGGTGACGTTCTACCAGAGGAAAACTTAATTAAACATGAAGCATGCATTACGCGCATTAAAAGGGCTGTAATATTATCCCTAGGAAATCGTGTTTTATCATTTCATACCCTGAATTACATTTGAACCAACAAAACATGACGCCTAAAAGTTTAACTAACATCATCTCCACGGGAAAAATGTGGCTTGCACTCAATTTGCTAGATTATAATGCTTGTCTCAGTGTTAGATTTGAGGTTGACCAAAAAACGTTGCGGTGTCCACGAATGCATATGCAAATTCGGAGAAATTAAGCCACCATAAAACCTACCATATGTATTAATGTTTTAACGACGTCGCCTTTTGGGAACGCCCTCCGCCGGGGCACACCAGGCTGCCCAGCGTCCGAGCTGGGTGGGCGGAAAGAGAAGGCGGGGGAGGGAAAGGAAACCTGTGGAGAGGAGGCTAAGAGAAAAAATCCTGGGGGAGGGAGGGTTAGGGGTGAAAAGGGGTAGGTGGACAGGGAGCATCGAGTAAGGCGTAGTGGTAGGAGGAGGGAGTAGGAAGCGGTCAGATATAAAAAATGAACGCGCAAATGACCGCCATCCTCTTCCATCCTCCCCCGTATTAATTAAGGTCGTGGCACATTCATGTCCCTCGGCTATCTTCATAATTATTCAGACTCCACCTCGTCGTCGCGGAATAAAAGAGGAGTATTGTGGGTGAGGGGGAGGGGGTGTGTGGGTGAATGGGGAAGGGGCAAGGGCAAGGGAGAATTGCGGAGTTCGCGTCGCGGAAATACTACTCACCTCCAACCCCACCCTTATTCGCCCACACCCTTCCCTCCACACATAGTCCCTCGTGTAGGGAATGTTGCCCAAATTCGCCGTGTTGCTCTAAACCTCCGATTATTAGTTTACTGCCCACATTATTCTACTCTTTAGAGGTACATGTTATGGTGGGTTACATTCCGCACACTCTACCTGATCCCCTATTCATACCTTTTTTCGTTAAACTTTATTTCTCTTGCTGAATGTTTTTTTTGTCATCTTACATGTTATGAAAGCTGTGAAAAATATTTTCTTTGATAGCCATTGACAACAAGACGCGAGAAGTGATATCGATGATGGAACCGAAAGATCTACGATTTCATTTCTATTCCTAAAAGGATTAGAGAACGACACTGAGAAGAGTTCTGATTTTCAAAATCTACGCAAATGCATCCATATTTTTATTTTACTTTTTCTCCATTCACATGAAAGGTTCTCGGTCAACCGGTCTTAACCATGAAGGTATCCAAAAAAATAAACTTTTGTGATGCCATCTGATCTTCACGTTGGGAAGCTAATAAGTCGAAGAAAATTAATAAACAGAAAAACTGTAAAAAGCAATAAGTTAAAGACTTAGTGAAAGTAAATTCTAGCTTTTGGGAACTAGAATGCGTTGGCAAATTTGTCGTGGTTTTATTACATTTCAACTAATCAGTATCCATTAGAATGGTGATATGAACCACTTTGTCTAATTTTTATTAATTTATCAGACAGGATACGGTGAGCTAAATTTAAAAAGATTGACCAAATATCACTTGCAAAAAGTGTGAAATAAGATTAAATAAATGAAGCAATATTAGGTGTGAACATCAGTAGTACGCTTATTAATTAAATACAATTTAGTGGAGCATTTACGAAATGATTTCATGTCGTAAGTTGTAATGATGTAATGATGATTTTTTTAACCTGATACAGTACAACTGTCTTCCATTCAAAGCATCTACTTAAGAGCAAAAAACACTGAAAACTACTTGCAAACATCATTTCTGTCGTGCATCTCCTCATTGAATAATTTATCACAAATCTACGATTCCCTTGAAAATAGAGTTGTTTGATTTATTTGAAAATTTAAGTTGGTATATTTTCAGTCCATGAGTTTATATTCATTAAAAAAATGCAAAATGCTTAAGAGTTAGCACCATAAAAAATCACGAATGGATTGACGGTATGAAAATTAAATACAAAGTTAGATGATGAACAATCGTAAAGGAACGAGAGAAAAGAATGGGATAAGGTAGAGTACGAAATAAATGGGAGAGCTAAAAGGACTCAAGAATTTAAGGATGAGAGGGGTTAAATAAAAATTTATGGGTAGAACGATCGTCAAAAACAAAAGTTTTGCCTCTTTTGAGTGAAAACGAATGAGATGATGCCAAAACGAAGAGAGAGTAAATACTGCTGGGACAAGTTCCAATAAAGATTGAAGGTGGAATATCCGTTAAGGGAAGATCAGGGAGGGAGGAAGTGTTCCAGGATGGAACGAAAATAAAAACATGCTTGAAGAGGTTCTACGCTCGTCCACCCTGTGGCGTAACATGCCACGAATTAAGGAAGTCGGCGGGCCCGTAGGGAGAAGGCGGAAGAGCTAATCTAAGGTTTGCAGCTCCGCAATTGAAAACATGTGATAAAATACAACTAAGAGATTTAATAAAAATACGGAAGAAATGAGTTTGCAAAACAATAATTGGGTTCATACAATGAAATAATGAATGTCGCATAACTTCCAACAGAGAAAAGCAAAGCTTATTTCTTCGAAGAAGGTATTAAATAACGAGAAATATAGTATTTCTGACATTATGATCCTTAATGAATCAAAGAACTTGGTCAGAATGGAGCACAAAGTACATAAAATCCAAAATGAAGTCTGACTTAAAGTTTAGACATAGAATTTAGACAAATTCAGTATATACGTACGTGAAAGGAATGATTTTGGATAAGGATCTTTCATTTCCGTGCAGGGTTCGGAGAACATATATGAACCCGTCATCCGAAACAGAACACTAGTTTTCCGAAGGAAATATCTAAAAATAAATAAAATAATAGCATACGAAGACTTCGGAATGATAAAATGACTATAAATCCTAAAACAATTGCATAATTCGGAATTTTTTAAACAGATTCAAATAATTAGAAGCAAACCATCAGCATAAAGAAATGTTCATCTTTCTCGGGGCAAAAATACTAGGAGTATACTCTGGAGAACCGCAAGGAAACATGATGTTATTAGACAAGTTTTATGAACACGATCTAGTAAAAGAAAATATAATATTGTGCTAGCATAGATGTGCTTTGCAAACGGGAAAGGATAATGCAATCCACAGGAGAACGTGCCAATTAGGGTGAAATAAAAAAATGCTAAAAGAATGCTTGATTTGTGAAATACTCTTTCGAGAAGAAAGTAAGTGTGTACAGTGAGTAAATAAAGACAAAAGTAAAGGACCACCAGGATTTCTAGATATTATCCTAAATTTATCACCTTTTCAAATTGCAGCATTGATCATGTTCTTTGATGACGTGGACCATCTAATCCAGAGGAGTGTAGCAGAATGGAAATCTAAGTCGCAGATCTAAGAATATGCAGCGTTTCGAGCATTTTAGAAAGATGCCATGGGTATAGGATTTATTTATGGTTCTGAGCGGTTGAATAAATTAATTTTATCATCTGAAAGTAATGTATTTCAGATATCGTCTCCGGGGTCTTTCTCTAAATTGCTTCTACTTAATTTCCATTCCCCGTCTTCAGCGAACTGTTTTACTTAATGATGAACACGTAAATATCATTTCACGTCTTCTCGCTGCTCATCTTCAATTTCTTACGTGACGACCTGTGCTCAACTCTCACTATCCTTTGTTTCATACTCATGTGAGCAAGTATTCTCCAGCTACAGCAGACGAGCCCGACAAGATTCGTGTAAGACTCCCTCAAATACGTATCTCATTCCTTACCCCCCTTCCATTCCGCCCTCACGCATCCCCTCATCTGCTGCCATTGACGTCAGCGAACAGGCGCTCCTTGACCTCTGCGGCAAAGCCTCCTCAGAACGCAGCCTCAATTCTCAGCTACCCCCGCGCACCCCCCATCCTCCATTTTCGTCGTCTCCTTCCCCAATCTCTCTCCTTCCCCGCCCCCAACCCAACGTCTCCTCCTTCGGGTTCAGTCATCCTCCCCCACACAGGCACCCTCTGAGACGTGGTCCCTGAAAAATAAGAGCGCCATCTCTCTCATTCGGTCCACTGACTACTAAAAAAAAATACCTCGAGTGGGTGGGCTTTCGGGTAGTGAAGGGGGCGCGGGAGGTCGAAGAGGGTGGTGGTATGGAGAAGGCGTGAGTGGGATGCCCCCGCGGGAACGACAGAGGGCGATGGACCCGGCCACCCGATGATGGAGACGTACGTATGTGGTGCTCACTTGGTGGCGGGCCAGGGTTGAGACCATATCTCTCTCTCTCTCTTTCTCGCTCACTCTCCCTCTTTCCCTCCTCCCCCGCAACACATCGGCCGACTCGCCTCTCCTCTGACCCCCGGCGCGCGTGACCCCGAACTCCCGCGCCCATTCCTCGCCCGGAACGTCATTCTCTCATAACCGACCGCCTGGGGGATGGGAAGGAGAGAGGAAGGGAGAAAGAAAGGGAGAGAGAGAGAGAGAGAAGAGTGATGCCCCCTTCAATTCCGCGTGGGCGAGCTTCATTCCATCCCGATTTGCTCACTTTTACGCGGAACGTGTTATATCTCGAACGCATCGGAAATAGACGCGAGCGCAAACAGCTCGTCATCTGGTAGTGGAAAGTGTTTCGTACCACACCCACGAAAATGACTATCGAGTATATCGTGACGAACCGCATTGTCTGGTGATAAAATTCAAATAATTGAATACTATAGAGCTTCGTTCAGTTGAAGTAGTAATCTGTCAATGCCCTTATGTGCCATATTATTTACTGGGTACTAATTAAATGTCATAATGACACATTTACAGCAATTATTTTTGCATTGATACACTGATATTTTCGAATATAAATCTGAATTCTGCATCTGAATACAAGAAGTACAGTAAACCATAGTCTTGCAGTGATTTATCAATGATTCATTTTCGACTAGAAAATATCCACGATTCTAATATTAAATTACTGTTATAACCTCGAATTTTTTTGATTGGATTTAATTATTTATTTCGTCTTCCATAGCTAACGTCCATGTAAACAAGGATAAGTCCTTCGCATTACGTGATTTTAAGCTACGCCTAATCATATAATATATCAAAGGCTACGTACATCAAAAGAATGGCGAAGAATCAATGATTTGCTTTCGTGAATGCAATAGCCAAGAAAAGGGAGTTGCTGGCAGGTTTTGCTCAAGCGAAAGTGGTTCAGTCGATATTCATCATTGCTCACTGAACCATGCAACTTGCGAAGAGTTTATCTCACCCCTTGAAGAGCAATGGGACACGAAAAAACTTCCTTTCTCCCCCACTTTGGTGCCTCGTTTCAAGGGCCTTCCTCACCGATCGAAGTCACACGTCGATGTGGGCGCCGCCCAGCACCTCGGCTTTTGCCACATCCGTTTAATATTTATTTTTTGGGGGAAAACAGCTCAAAGCGCATGCGGGCTTTTCTGAAAAACGTGGAAGACATAAGTGCGTGTTCAGCGTTGCTTCGTTTAACGCGTCACGTAGACCTTGGAACCATACCCTAGGTTTTCAATGTGCTCCCAAGGGCGCAGTACAAACTTCATCCTAATGAAACCCCCTCCCTCGAACACTTATGGCTAACAATTTCATTCTCCATGCTGGAGTCATTCAACTTCAGGTATTACAGAAGATCACTAAATAATTCATCTGTTTTGTTGATTAAATGGAGAGTCTCTTTCAGTGAGTATACGTTAATAATTCTGATTTTATTCTTTTTTTATCCATCCATTATATGAAATTAATTTAAATCATTCAAGAAGTGCTTTTAATTATTAATTATATTCATGCTATGATTCACTTTTTTCTTTTTGTCGAGACTAGAACATGCTTGATGAAGTTAAAGTATTACTCTTAACGTTATTGTATCAACCAACATTCGTAATTCTAAATAGGAACCCAATAGCACCTTAGCTTGTTTCTGTTTGAACAATACTCGTATTTTATATCTAGTGCCTGCTCAAACGAAATATGAAAACTTGGAACTACATAATCTAAGAGATGTCAAGGCATTTTCGTGTGCAATAACGAATTAATAATTACTTGTTATGGTATTTTTCCCTTTAGGTTTATTAATCGTGCGTCATTGCTAGATTTTTCAGTGTTCCCAATTTTCTTTGTTCTTCTGTTCTTCTATTCATCTATACTGAATGGGTTCTAGTCTAGTAACCTTTGATTTTTTTCGGTCCAATAGATCTTGCTAGTTTGCGTGTCAGTAACAGTTGGTATTTAAAACGTATCACAGAGTAAGAGAGTTAGTTCATGTTTGTTGAAGCAGCGATCGATATTGCCGAAAGTGAGGGTGACGAAAATACGAAGCGAGAAAAGTAAGTAAGCAAAGCGCGAAGCAAAATATACTGCAAAGTAAGGCGGCATGTTAGTTTCGCAACGGCTGAATCTACTGCTACGAATAGTATCTCTGAGGACACAAAAGGAATTATTTGGCCAATTCTCTTCAATCTCTTCGATTTCGAAGGAAATATTATCGAAAACGGTCTATTCCAACTGTCTCAATAATTAATAGAGTTTAAGGCGACATAATTGTGGAAATGGACATTCCTTTTGTATTGTATATGAATGAATGTGTTCCAGTGGACCTATAATCGATAATCATATCACCATGATAAAATGTTTATTTTAGATTTTTCAATGCATACCCATAAATCAACGGTGATTTCAACAATGTTTTATTAGTTAGTTTGTTTTCTACTATAAGACTTCACCGCGTCAATAATTACGTGATCGTGAAAATAATGATTACTACTCGACGAGTTCGGGCGGTGTTGGCAGTCGATTATGTTAACATATATAAAGTGCCGATGAATTCGGGATAATTTGACTGGAAAACGATTTCAGAATAGTCTCACTAGATACAACAATAGTAACATGTTGAAATACATCTAAAACTACAGAATACCTCGGGAGACACCATGAAGATGAGTGGTGGGGGTTTTAGGGCACTAGAGTTAGCACTAAGGAACAAAATGAGTTAATCCGTATTTGCTATGGGCACACGTATGTCTATATACACAAACTCACGCAGCCATACACATTTACATTTACACGCGATGAAATAACGTGTAGAATGATCATATATATTTGAAACTGGAATGATAATTTATACGATAATATATTTGCAAATCAATAATTCTTTATTCATGTAAATATTTCACATCTTTTATTATGTACAATCGTATGGGATCACACTCAATTGTTTCAGAGGATAATTTTTATGTTTCACAAAGTTTATTTTTTTGGTAGTTTTTCCAAGTTCTTCCTCTAAAACACAAATCTAATGCACTTTTTTACGAAATGGCCGCCAAACCTGAAATCACCTTCAACCGGTCCAATTGCAGGATTTCAGGCTTCACTTTTTTTCACCATTAATTTAGATACTTGCAATTGCAAAATGTATCTTCGGAGGAGGGCATCAAGCATTAGGTCAACCAACCAAAGAACAAATTTCACACTTTTCTATTTATTTCGGTAGCGTTAAAAGAAAACAGAAATTTGTAATGTTTAGGAAATATAATATAGAAGTGAATTTTAGGAATCTAATGCATATTTAAATGGAATTTGAATAGTCAAATTTCCACAAAAGCATTTCGAACGAAAGTAGGCAAATAAAACTTTTGAAAAAAATATGAAGTTAGGGTGATACGAATATTTTTAATTGAAAGTGACTGCAGTGCACTGGAAAAACCAAGACCAGACTTATTAGCATAAATTTTGATTTTATGGGTTGGGTGCGAATTTTTGTTAAAAAGGGGTTCCATTTACGACCATCGCTTTATTGTCATAAGAACCGTTTTAAGCCTTAAATCACAACCTCATTAGTGAGGTAGAACAGTATCAAGTGGAGCAGTTGAGGTAGTTTATGAAACTGAGTTGAAGAGGAGGTGAGCGCACTTTGGCTGCAAGAGTTGAAGTGATGAATAATCGTTGGAGTGGGGCAGTGTGAAGAGCAATGAACAGGGCTTATTTTTTCGCTGAAGACTACGGAGGAAATAAATAACAAGCGCTTGCTCGCACAAACACACTCGTAAAAGGTCGACCATTTTATCCCTTCCATTAGTTCTTTTTTGCCAACAGTTTTACAAGCCCTTAATCTTGAAGCACACTCGGCATAAATTCCATGCAAATGAATCCACCAAAAAGAATAAAAATATAATCAGGATGAGAATGAGCTCTTATCTGAAAATAAAAATTTCCTTGCTCAATAGTTATCGAACATCATCGATAAGTGGATATTATTATCCATGGTAATGTTCAGCGTGTGTGTTCCTTGTGTTTGCATTTTAAGACTATCATTACGATCCATCGTAAACATCGTAAAATGCTCAATGCAAAGTAAACTATGGTCAAAGCATTATTAGGTAGATTTGAAGCACGTAGGAAGGGAATCTCGGGGATGGGATGAAGAAAAGGAGATTTGAAACAAGCAAGAAATAAGAATATTTCTTTTCGGAGACGTTTACAACAATTTTTAGATTTGTACTATGTACACACACTTCCAGATAATGATCCCATTACGTGTATTTTTAAGAAAGGAGGAAATAGTAATTCATTGCTCTACTATCATATCATTTGGCACGTAACCGTCGTATTCCGGAGTTTGGAATATTTTCGGAGAATATGAGTTTGAAACTCACTCAGTTATTCTATTCGCCAACGTTGCGCGTTTACCTGATGAAATATCGTATACCATCCCAGGTTTTGCCAGTAATGGTACGTGTACGTAATTGAGGTGGGTAGTGGTTCCGGTAGGGCGGTGGCCTATTAAACGATGGTTACCTCTTAGGTTTAAGTCTCTTGGCACTCCCAAATTCACTCAAGGGGTTTGCTTTTTAAGATACCTTTTCCTTCTGGGAAATTCGAGCCAGCATAGGGAAAGGTACCGGATGTTTCCCTGCAGCATTGATTTTACACGCTGCCATAGTAAGAGATGAGCTCTTCTCTAACTTATCAAATCAAACTTTGGTATATATGTGTGTGTATATATATATAAATATTTATATATATTTATATATATATGTATATATACATAATCTTGAAAATGACGCTCTCCGGCGACGCACAAACACACAACCACTAAGTTAATAAATATTACACACACAGAAACATAAAAGAAGGACACTTACAGTTCGACGGCACGGCCGTCGTCATCAGATTCTGTGTGTTCATGTTTCTGTGTGTGTAATATTTATTAACTAAGTGTTTGTATATATATATATACACACATATATACTGTGGTATATATGATACACATATATGTGTGTTTGTGCGTCGCCAGAGAGCGTCATTTTCAAGACCGGCAAGTGGAAGGCCCGTGGTTCAAATCTCGGGTACGGAAATATTTTTACATTTGTCACCTGCTCAAATCCGCCTTCCCCACCTTTCCTGTGTTTGTCGTTTATGTGTTTTCCTATCCCCTTCCCTTATATATCTATTTCTATGTGTGAGAATAATATTTGTATATATATATATATATATATGTATATATATACATATATATATATATATATATATATATATATATATATATGTATATATATACATATATATATATATATATATATATATATATATATATATGTATGTATGTAAAAAATATACATAGAAAAAAAAAATATATATATATACATATTTATATGTATACATGTACTCGTATACATGTGTATATATATTAACAGTGATTAACCCGAAGTTCCGTTTGGTAGGTGATGGTGGCAGAGTCAACCCAGTATTATGGTATAGCTAAAGGTGTGTGAAATTCACAGAAAAGGGAATGGGGGCCCGTTCCTTTCCGTGTTCCGGCTATGGATTCCCAGGAAAATCTGGTACCCAAAAAATAACACTGCATGGGCAAAGCTCAGGGTGCCCAGAGAAGCTTTCCTGGGTGAACCCGAGGGCCCTCCGGTCAATGGTTCGGAAAAATATTTTGAAGGTCAATCAAGGCTATTCCAAGGGCAGCACTAAATAAAAAAGAGACAACAAAAATTAGACTCCAAAACTAGATTTTAGTTCATAATACTCTACATTTGATCATGATGTCACTAAAAGGTACTATATTTTCCTTTACAAAGCTACTATTCTTCGCCAAGTATTTTCATAGCATCCTGATTCACCTTTTTTCAATCCAATAAAACATCTGATTCGAAATTTATTTCTCACTGGATAATTTTAGCGCTTACATTGTATACTCGTGCTTAAAACTCCATCAGGCGTATTGACTCGCCATACTTTACTATCATCTACTTGTTAGAATATTCCACATTAACCATGACTTAATGGAATGAACTTGAGGTATTCCTGAAACCAAGACGAAATTATCGTATCCGTGAAATGCTTTGACGGCTTAACCAAAATGTTTTAAAATAATTTTGCCCAGGAATAACATGCGTTTAAATCCATAAGGGCGAAAGTCGAGTCTGGTCCAAATCTAACTGGGTGGACAGAGAGGAATATCATATGATCAAAATTAAATTAGTCTAAGAAATAAGATTAACTTGTGAAACGGAACACGGCTTCAAGCAAATTCATGCATCGAAATAGTTAAGAGATTTCATGAAACCAATTTCATGGATAAAGAAAAGGTATTTCGTGAATTTCATTCGTAATGAAATGACTGAAGTTTGTAAAAAAAAGGTAAAACTTGAACTTATGAACAAATTTTTCGGAAATATTTTGACTATTTTATTATTTTTATAATAACCTTCGTCGTTCACGGGTTTATGTAAAATTAGGATTTTTCTGACAATTCTTAAAACTAACAGGAGAGAAGAATAGTTTTTAATAGTAAATTGCCTTTGTTTCAAAAAATACTATATATACGATAGGGCTAAGATACTAAGTGGACCATGGAAACCAAATGTAGCATTTCCTTCCAAAAATGAGGAATCAAAAAGTCCACCCCGGTTTTATATGTGTATATATATATATATATATATATATATATATATATATATATATATATATATATATATATATATATATATATATATATATATATATATTATTAGGTAATCTACCGGTTAAGGTAGGTTTTTGGATGGACACAACTATCAAATAAACATTTTGTGACTCCCCACCTATCAAACTAATCTATATCAGGTCCCTCTTCATCTCGGTGTACTTCTTTCCTCCCTTCATCCCGTCCAAAATCCCTATCCTGTTCCTACCCTTACCTCGCTTGCCCAACATTCTCACCTCTATTACCCTCTTCAACATTCCACTACCGCTCAATACGCCTTTCATCCATTTTTCCTGCCTCCATAGGATTTCTCTCAACAAACCCCTCTCCTCACCCACCATTTCCAGTACTTCCTCATTTGTTTTCCTTTCGGTCCATTTCACCTTCTCCATTCTTCTCCACACCCACATTTCAAAAGCCTCCAATCTACCTCTATCCTCCTGCTTCAGCGACCACGTTTCCGCGCCGTACATAGCTACGCTCCATATCAGAGTTTTTACGAGTCTTGTCTTAACATCCCTACTCAACGTCCCCGTCATCAACTCCCTCCTCCTTGAGAAAGCCTCCTTGCCTAGCGCAATTCTTCTCCTTACGTCCCTACCACTTTGACCGTATTGGTCCAAAACACTTCCGAGATATGTCAACTGCTCTACCTGCTCTATTCTTTCCCCGCCTATTTTAATATTTAGCTTAGCCTTTTTCTTTCTGGAAAATCGCATAACCTTTGTTTTATTAATATTGATTCTCATCCCATATTTATCGCACTGAACCTCCAATTCACTCAACAATGCTTGCAACCCCTTGGCTGACTGAGCAACTAATGCTTGGTCATCAGCAAACCTAACCGATTTTACGAGTTCCCCTCAGACCTTCATTCCCACCTCCAGTTCTTCCCATGCCTCCTTAATCATTTCCTCTACATATACGTTGAACAGTACCGGTGACAATGGGCAACCCTGCCTTACACCTCTTCCTAACACTGCCCATCCAGACTCTCCGTTCCCCACTCGCACCTGAGCAGTCTGAGACATGTACAGGTTGCGGATCAGTCTCCTGTCCCTCCAATGCATTCCTATTTTCTGCAATACACGCATTAATTTTTCCCAATTCACTCTATCAAACGCTTTTTCGAAATCTACAAAACAGGCAAAAACGTCCTGATTGTATTCTATATTCCTCTCGACTAGTGATCTCATTACTGCAATGGCATCACGCGTACCTCTTCCTTTCCTGAACCCAAACTGATCATCCCCTAAGTAATCATTTGCCTTACTCTCTATCCTTTTGTTGATGATCCTGAGAATAACTTTAGCTGCGTGGGATATCAAACTTATTGTTCTGTAATCCTCACATGACGAAGCCTTTGCCTTTTTTGGAATAGGAACTAACACCGATCTCACAAAATCTTCCGGCCAGATTCCTTCCTCATAGATACTACGAATCAGTCCATATATGGGAAAAAGGCCATATATGGACTGATTCGTAGTATCTATGAGGAAGGAATCTGGCCGGAAGATTTTGTGAAATCGGTGTTAGTTCCTATTCCAAAAAAGGCAAAGGCTTCGTCATGTGAGGATTACAGAACAATAAGTTTGATATCCCACGCAGCTAAAGTTATTCTCAGGATCATCAACAAAAGGATAGAGAGTAAGGCAAATGATTACTTAGGGGATGATCAGTTTGGGTTCAGGAAAGGAAGAGGTACGCGTGATGCCATTGCAGTAATGAGTAATAATATATATATATATATATATATATATATATATATATATATATATTCAAACTTGAAAATCCCGCCATACGGCGCACAAATATTCATTCAAACAGAAATAGGTATAAGGAAAGGGGATAGGAAAACACATAAAAGAGCATCCGCCCGGAAAGTGGAAGGTCCGTGGTTCAAATCCCGGATAGGGAAATATTTTTACTTTCGTGATCTGCTCAAAAACCGCCTTCCCCACATGTCCTGTCTTCGCCTTTTATGTGTTTTCCTATCCCCTTTCGTTATATATATATATATATATATATATATATATATAAATGAGAAATGATATTATTCATCGTTTAATAAAATCTAGATAATTCCATCGCTTATGAGCTAATACCTCCAAAATTCACATGCATGTTACGTGCTACATCTTGTCCCGTAGCTTCTATCAACATCATCACTGAAGATACGGTACTAGCAATGGAATACACGAAGTGGATACTGCGTCAGCCGGTGGCAATATTAAGGAAGAGGACTTATGAGAGACTTTTTACGAGCGGCTTGACTTACATGAAGACGAGGTAGGACAGGTGGTAGAATAAACCCAGGCACTTTATGAGTCGTAAGCCCGCAAAACAAGCGGAAGATCGAGAGCAGGCTGGAACAGATGACCGCAGGGATAAGATTTTGCAAAAGAGGTCTCGTGGGTACCAGAAAGTAAATTACTTCCGAGTTTTATATAAATAAGTTTTTATAGTCTTATATTTAAGCCTTGAGGCTAGTTCTGCTAAAAAATCTTAATTCAATGAAAAATCAATACGTGTACACAGAGATATGGGTTATTATGGGTTCATAATCAAGAAAAAACTGTTGGAGTTTTAATATTACATAGGTAAAAATTAAATGCTATCTGTCGAGTATGCATTATATCTGTACGTCGGCATTCATGAATTTTGAAAAGTCTATATTTTCTAGTTATATCAACAATATGGGGTCGCCTAAGGAGTGGAAACTGAAAACTTATATTAGAGAAGGCAGCATCAAATAGGAGTCAATGTTATGAAACTTAATTTAATAAATTGGTTGAAATTTTTAATACTAAGTAAATTTTCCTTATTTTTTGAGTCTATAATATTAGTGAGATATGGAATAAGTTGTAAGGTTCAGATTCATTGTTTAAATAAAGATTTATCAATTAAATAATCAAATGTTAACATTCAGAGTTATATAAATGAAATTCTCCTGCTATAAAATACTATTTTCATAATTATTTTATAATATTTAGTCAACATTCCAATCTCAGTTTGTATTTTAGAAATACGTTACACTTTTTTTGAACAGTTTACACTTAAAATGCAGAAAAATTAATAAAAATCATATCTTTCATCATAAAATCATAAGAGAGCTCATCGACTCATATTACATAAATAAGAGAAATTTTGACTGAGTCCTTTAAAAGTATTGTCATCATTGTGCATAAAAATTTATTGTCTTTCTGTTAGTGGAATTATTTTTCACTTTATGGGAAATAAAAATAATTCTACTACACACTATTATAACCCATCAATTAAATTATGAATTAATATTTAACGTAATATTTTTTAACAAGGTTTACAGTAATCTTCAAGCAATTGTTCTCTTTGGTGCAACACATTCTTAAACCATTTTCCTTTTCTAATATTATTTATGTCACGTCATGATCGGTCATTCGTATATCAACCATTTTTACTCGGTTTATGTTTTTCCCCTAGAATTTCTTCTTCACTTCAATTATGTTGGTAGCATAGTACATTGTGCCATTAATTAAGTCTGTGTGGATCTCATTGCATAATTCTACTTTAACTATCGTACCCCATATTCTCTTTTCCTCTTACTCTTTTGTGCATTATGATTATGATATTTGTGCTTATTGATAAGGCATTATGATAATGCCTTATCAATAAAATTCTCAAAAAATAGGATGGCGAGGGTACACATTAAACTATGAGGGCTTAAACTATCATAGGTAGCACGGTTAACCCATTTTGGAAGTTAAGCAAAGTATTGAGGGCATATATAAAGAAATTGTGTCAGCTAAATAAGCTTTTACAAAGAGGCGGTAAATGATGACGGGCACGTTAAGGGCTGGCACAAAGGAAAAACTAGTCAAAATTGAAATACGGAGCTTGGTATCATATATCTCAGAAATCTGGTAATTGGCGTAATAGGCTAAACATAAAAAATATTAAAAATCGGTAGGTTACAACTAAAACCTTACATCTAATATTCATGTGCATAATTCAATATAATCAATCTGCAAATAAATTATTACTATATTTCTTATCTCGTCTCGAGTAAATATGAGGACTCGCAGTTTTTGGTGCAAGGTTTATATGTTATAGTAATGCGAAGGAGATGCATGTCCATGTACTTTTTACTTTCAAATCGCTGCTTCTCTATATGTGCGAGAGAGAAATGCTATGTAGATATAAATATCGCTACTATCCGGTCAACGGGCAGTAATAGATCTATCAAATCTTATAGCACACAATTAAAAAATGATACTATTTAACGGCAAACAGGAGTTTGGAAATAACTTTGCAGCTTCCACATAAAATAATTTATTTATTTTCTACTAGTTTCGCTACACTGTAGCATCTTCAGGAACGTACTCGATGCTACAGTGTAGCGAAACTAGTAGAAAATAAATAAGTTATTTTATGTGAAAGCTGCAAAGTTATTTCCAAACTCCTGTTTGCAATGGATTTCCACAAAGTCTCGGCCTCAAGCATCAGTCATACTATTTAACGGTAATGATTTCAGTGGATAGATCAATATAGACATTAGGAGATCTAGTGAGTCTGAAGTGTTCAGAGGGTGTTTTGTGACGCTTTATGATGTGTCAGCTGCGTCATTACTGACGGTCTCGGATGTGGGATATTAACATCTGCAATTTAGTTCATATTCAGTTGGAATTTATCGAAAATCATTTAAAAGAGTGATTGCAATAAAGTCCCTTTAACTGAAGCGAACATTTTTCCCGTTTCTTTTCTCTCTTGCATTTTATTATTGATTTATTTTTCTAAAACTCCCTGATAAAAGACCAAAAGATTTTGGACGTTTGCCTGCGTGTTCCACTTACTAACATTCCTTTTGAAGATCACTAATGCCTTCGAATAGTCATCCTTGACTATGTATCTGGATTTAGTAATTTTAATCCTTACTAATTTTATCTAGGAGAGTTCTTCGTGTTCGTCTTTTTTTGGGATGACAGGCCCTTTGAAAAAAATAATAGAAGTTTCTTCAGATAGCAAATGTAGAAATTAAGTGAAAATAGTGTACTCCTATTATTTAACTGAATAAAGACATTAAAAATAATAACCTTAATGTGAAAAACACTCTGACTATGAGGAACTATAAATTGTATCGTTAATACTTTTATTCATATATTCGAATGCTTATGATAAACTGTGGAAACATTTGTAAAAGTTAGAACAAAATAGTCGTTCAATTAGGTTTTTCAGTATAACAAATGAATTATTAATAGCAAAAATATAATTCGTACTAGAGTACCAATAATATCCCTTTAAGATAGTTTTAGATCGATTTTTCTTTTTCGTAGGGAAAGGATGTACTCCGATCTTTCGGTCTAAGAGAAATTTGATGACAAACCAAAGCACTTTTCTGGTTCAATGAAACACATGAAACATGTCAGAAACATTTGGCTGTAATAAACATGAAAATCATATAACGAGAAAGTTTACGCGAATCGGACAGTTATATGACAGAAAAGGAAAAATTACGGCATCACTATAAACTGTGGATCTATCTAAAGAGGCATAAATATTAAAGTGGCGTATGAGGGAAGAAGGATAGGAACTGGAGAGGACCGTACGACTGGTAAGAGCGAATAGGAGAGGACGGTGTACCAAGGAAGAGGACTGAATGTCTACAAGCGAGAGGACACGTTTTTTTCGATTCGGCATGTTTTGTGTTACAAGGAGAAAGGAAGCGTGCCCCAGGCTCCCACAAGGCTTCAAAAGACCCCTAGTTGCCAAGGAGACGATGCCCAAACCCTCCTCATGGAATCCCCGCACTCCCTCTCCCCCTTACCTTCGCCCCTTCATCCCTTCACCTCACTTTCACTTCCTCTCTCCTTCCGTCCCTCCTCTTAGATCCAGCTACCAACCAGGTCTCACAACCACTTCAGATGTCACCCTCAGCGGAAGACCAAAGAATACCTTGTGATGCTTTTAGATTATTATGGATTTAGTGTCGTTCCAGATTTTAATGGGCTCGTGTTTTGCTGATAGGCGCTTGAGATGTCCTTTTACCCAATTTTTCCAATATTATGTAACTCATACCCTGTCATTATAATATGGTTGTGCTATAATATTAAATTATCCTCCACTATTGGTAAAGTTTGAGGACTTTGAATTAGATTGACAATTATAACCCTGTTAGATCAATAAGACCAAAGACGGCTTTCCATCTTGTGCTTTCTTCAATAAACACTTCTTCTTGATTATTTTACATTATCCAATCAGTATATCATTAGAGTAATAAATTTTTATATTGTCAATAAAAAATTATGCTATTATTTAAATTTACTCTCAATCGTTTCGTCACGTTCATTTAGTTACTAGAAAAAAATATCATTTTATTCGATAAAGTGTGGTTAAGCAAATCATGAATGGGCCCATTCTAATTCTGATTTTTGTAATAAATGAAAAATTTC
Source organism: Hetaerina titia (assembly GCA_037158775.1). Classification (NCBI taxonomy): domain Eukaryota; kingdom Metazoa; phylum Arthropoda; class Insecta; order Odonata; family Calopterygidae; genus Hetaerina; species Hetaerina titia. Next base: position 52,799,170 of record CM073771.1, read on the forward strand.
ACTATTAATATACAAATTGTTGTAAAACATATAATCGTAGATTATCGTCATAGATACTTCGTTTAGAGTGGGGAAATATAGAGTCAATATGTCAACAGTTAATTCATGTATCAAGTTAAATCTACTTTTATCAAAAAAATTCTATCACGATGAACCAATTAAGGATGTTGCAAGAATACAGTTATACCACGTTAATTTTTCTGTGAAATATTAATTATTTAGATTTCATAAAAACAATTGGAAATAAATTTTTGCCTTAAAGTAACTGGGTCACAATATAAAAATTCACATGACACATCAAACTTTTTCATGCAGATTTCGCAAATATACAACAAGCATTCAAGATTTAACAATTGTTTCTCATGTCTTTGATTAAAGGCGCTTTATGTACACGTCTCATCGGGATTATGTTAACACATCATAGCGTTCTAACTTTTAATCCATTATTGATACACTAATATGCCAACGTACCACTAGGAAAAATCTACTGAGTAAAAAGAAGTCAATTGTATTCCAAAAGAATACAAGAAGGATGGAGATCGATAAGGATCATTCATGACCTGAGTGGAATCACGCCACACACTTCAACGGTGACCTGTTGGGCAGTATTAGGATGCAGATGACAGGCTTGTGCCTTGGCAGTACACACTGAGGGCGATTCACAGCGAATAGTTCTTTGCCAGCCCTTCTGCTGGATAAGCATGTCGTTGGGTCTTACAATTTGTATGAAATTTGGCTAAACAAAAATGATACGCGGAGTTTATAATGAAGAATGTTTTCATTAATTAGCCAAGCACCGAAAACGTCATATGTTATGATGGAATAACAAATGGCTATTTGCAAACAGCCAAATATTCCCCAAAAATAGCATTACACGTTGTGTTGAGCAGTTTGCTATCGGAACTGTTGGTCTAAAAATACAAAATGGTACCTCATCAAAATGGTTTAGATGGAAACTGTATTGGGAAACCCTTACTGGTCGAGGGGCAGAACCTGTTTCAGAGGTGATTTGTCTTTTCCCCATTTCTAGGTATGAATATCATGACCGGTAGATCTGGTGCTTATTTTATTTTGCAGTTAGTGACTATGCGGAAGCTTTTTAATTTTCCCGGCGATACACAAGTTCCCGGAAGAGATTGAAGAGTATCTCAGTCGCATTTTTCCTCTTCAACGAATCATTGAAATAAAAGATGGTCACAGATAAGCGTATTTATCGAGAGTGAATACAAAGGCGTGTTTTGAGAGTTACAATACGAAGTAAAACTATTCATCCCAAACTCCCTTCGTATATGAAACTAAGAAACCAACCTATAATTATGCGATTGTGAGTAAATGACATTTCAAAGAAAAATTACTTTCATTGACAAAACCTATGTAAAGTGGAAACAAGATAGTCCTATCTAGTGGTCGTAGGAATAGGATATTTAGATGGAGATGCTGGAGTTTAACAAGTTTTTCAAGTGAATTGTCCAATTAACCGAGAAAGCCAGGCTTTATTTATTATATCTCTGTATCAGTATTGTCCTGTATCAAGTCTTAGTTTAATCACTACCTTCCTGAATTGGGGTATTTCAATTCTTGTTTCCGAAAAAAATTCCTCTCCTAGTATTTATTCAAAAATTCCTCATCAATTGATATTCCGTTATGAATAATTATAGTTGGTTAAGAGAAGACTCGTAAAAACTCTGATATGGAGCGTAGACGTGGTCGCTGAAGCAGGAGGATAGACATACTATAGATTGGAGGCTTTTGAAATGTGGGTGAGGAGAAGAATGGAGAGGGTGTAATGGACCGAAAGGAAATCAAATGAGAAAGTACTGGAGATGGTGAGTTAGGAGAGGGGTTTGTTGAGAGAAATCCTATGGAGGCAGGAAAAATGGATGAAAGGCGTGTTGAGCGGTAGTGGATTGTTGAAGAAGGTAATAGAGGGGAGAATGTTGGGAAAACGAGGAAAGGGCAGGAACAGGATAGGGATGTTGGACGGGATGAAGGGAGGAAAGAAGTACACATAGATGAAGAGGGACCTGATGTAGATTAGGTTGCTGGATTGGGTTTTTTTTTGGAGTTACAAAATATTTATTTGATAGTTGTGTCCATACGAAAGCTACCTTAACCGGTATATTACCTAATAATAATTATAGTTCGTATTCTTAACCGAGTAATCTGAGATAGTATGAAAAATGAATTTAATTCCCCCTATACCACTGTATCACAGACAAATAATTTATATTGCCGTTCATTAAGTATTTTACGGAATTGGCAATTGATTCATGCCATTGACACAGGATAAACTTCGTGGTATCTGCACCAAGCTGACATTGTAAGTATTTTCATCTGAAGTACTAGTTTTTTCTTACAAGAAGAATATTACTGCGTCGCACTGCCTGATTCCCCGAGGGGTAAGATGTACTTCGATGAATTGATAATTGATAGCAGAGGATATTATCCTCCTTATAGGGAAGGTTCTCAACCATGCATTATCTTCGGCCAGCCGCTTTAATATTCCTAGGGGTACACATCCTCGCTCGAATCAGCAGGCCATGGCGGTTCACGAGAAGTTAATCTCGTTTCGATTAACGGGAGGTAGATAAGACGTTGTTCTGGGTTGAGTTGGCCCAGGTAAGATGAAATTAAGCAGCTTCTTGGGTAAATGAATATTGCCGGAGAGAACAGAGATGATTGGCAGAGAGCACCAGGAGAGAGGTGGTCAATTTGTGGGTCTATAGAAAAAACCTAGGACGAGTAAATTAAGTGTTTTTATTAGTGGTAGGAATTGAATTGTTCAATAGGGTCGTGTACCTCGTGGGGATATGCCATTGGACTACAAAGATATTTTAGGTGAGTTGGAGTTTAACTTCAGGTCTTTTTAAAAGGATTTTATCTCGAGGCGTTTGAAATTTTGGATATTTAAAACACATGTGGTACAGAAATCAACTAGAAATAACTACTAGGCTCAAGAAAAAACATAACCGCTATAGTACACATGAAGAATAAAATTATAGCATAGGAAAATTAATTATTATCGTTTTATTTCAAGAGAGCACCAATTGATTGGGTAGGAAATACATTTTGAAAAACTTACGTGCAGCAATTACCAAAACAAGTGTTGCTCCTAACTCATTGCTACAGCGCCGGAGTACAGGAGAGTGAAATGAATATCGTTATACCAACGCCCATTGATATATCAAAAGTCTCAAATTTGTCTTCCAGTATTTGCACTCTTGGTAGCAATGGTTGGCATATCACTTTAATTTTTTCCTCCCAATAAAAATATATTATCATATATATATATATATATATATATATATATATATATATATATATATATATATATATATAGATGATTTCTTCGAAGTAACACGGAAGTGTTGAATAAAAAACTTAGACAGTAACACACAGCACGAGAACACATAAAAAGAACACTCACAATAATATATATATATATATATATATATATATATATATATAAAGCATATTTTTCTTTGCACAATACATGCCATGACTCATTAAAAGGTGTTATAATTAACGGATTACCCATTTGTAAATTTTTCTGGTAAAACACCAGAAAAATATCATATTTCAAGTTTTGAAATTGTAAATGTTGCTCACCATAATTCTGAACCAATATTTTGATTTATTAGAGAAGAAAAAACGTCGTTCATATTATCGTATACCCTCTGAAGATGCATACAATTAAGGATATTTAAAATAAGGTTCCAGGACTTTTCCTTTCACTGACAAATGGATATTACGAAACCTAGACATTTACACGTTTGTGATTAGCTGGACCTGTCCAGGTTAACCGTAATTGACCCTAAGATCCCCGAATCAGTAACTGAAAACCTAATGACCAATAGCTGTCATTCAATTGAATGTAAAATACAAACCGGCTCCACATTCTTCGATTTTTTTCTTTGACCTTTGGAATAAAGACAATCAGTGTGATTATTCAAAATCAGGTTAAAAATATAGTCTTGAAATAACCTACACATCTCCATTCAATATTGTTTAAAGACTGGAGGATATTCTTTTATAATTATTAACGACTCAATAAAAAAACTGGAATTTATTTTGGAGCAACCTTTTCCGGAGGAATTGAAATGAATGCAAAATGAAAAGGGAAGAAAAACTACCAATTCTCAAAATTGCGGACGGACGACGTATGAACGACATTTGTTGATTGCGGTTAATTAACTTGAGAAATGAGGCTAAGATGGCCCACGGTGAATTAGAAGAGATAATGGAAGAATTGACGAGAGGGTCACAAGGGGTTTCATATTGCCAAGGGACGGAAAGTTGTGGGCAGGTCGCAGGCATCCTTTGAGAAGCTAGAGTTAAAGTGAGATGGAGGGAACGGAGTAGGAGTAAGGAGAAATGAGGGTCTCCGCATTTAGTCCCTAATTGGCTCGACTGTTCTTCGCAGCCCACTTGCGTCTGCTTCATAAAGTGCTCCTATCCCCGAATGCCCATGACCCTTCGAGGCCCCGTAGAAGTCCCCGCCGACAATACCCCCGTTCCCCATCCCAAAACATCCAACCCCGAGGACCGCCCCTTCCAACCCTTTCTCTCCGGAGGAAAACCAAGTATTTACCCATAACACATTTCGACTTCTTCAATTAACATTGCCGTCGGATGTCATTGAGACGTCTGGTTCCCGGCCAAGGACTAGGGCCAATACAGCCCGCACCCGAGGGGTGGAAGAAGATCACGGATAAACCCAACGTCATTCCCGAAGTTACCTTCAAAACGTTTTAAGTTCTAGACCTTGCAGTAGACAGTTTATCTTGACATTTCCTTTAAGAAGGTCGATTTTAAAGTTCATAATCGACTTTGCATGAGACCAGGATATTCCTAGTATGGCAATATTAGCCGTCCATGTATTGAGCGTTCCCCAGTGTATGTACATCTTCGTCATTAATTGCAAGTCGTCATGAAATCATGAAGAATGGGGTGAAATGGCATTAGATTTAATTGTTTTGGGTTGTAGGTTTTCCACAAAAATTATAGGTTAAGAAAAAATTCCGTCTTGAACTGAAAAACATTCATTTAACACCCAGTTGGGTATGATTTTCTTACTTAATGTGAATATTCTTGTGAATTTTTCTTTATTTTAACAACAATACCTTTTATGGTTGCTGATACCTTTTCTAATTTCCATATTAGCTAGCTATTCATGGAATATTGATAAGAAACACAAAAAGAATAGTTCTGCCGGTCGATTAAATAATTACCAGGATTTTCTAAAGATTGCTTGGGGATCATATGCCAAAAAGTAAGTCAAATGATCACCATTTGCTCTAATCCCACTCGTAGCTATTTCATTTCCATTGAAAGCGTGGTGTTGGTCATCCAATTTTACACCGATTATTGGAAATGGTACACCACCTTCAAATCCCATTAATTAGGTTTATCCTCATTTGAAATAACTTTCGGATATTTCTACCTTCGTATTTTGCACAATTAGATCTGTACCCGACCTTTTGTATTTTTCCTATGAAACGTATTAGAAAAATAGCTATTTGACCAAAATTATTCTATGGAGATATTGTGAGCTCAGATTATACACTGATAATGATGTTTAATACTTTTTTATTAGTTGTTATTTGCACGTTAATTAAGTTTCCGCGTGATTGAAGCACACTTTATTCATGCTCTTTATTAACCAAGCCTGATAGCGTTGAGAATAAATGATAATTATAAATAAATAACTCATTTATACTTTTTTGGTAGTGGAAGGAATAAGCTAAGCATAAAAGTTGTGCATGATAGATTTGGTTTGGTAAAACATAGTTATTTATTTACTCTTCTTAAACTGAATGATTTTTTCGGCACCTATTTTTTTAGAGTTTAACCTATGGTTATATTTTAAGATAACTTTGAATCCGATTGTACTGATATATAACTGCAATAATAACAGCCCATAAATTGTATTGAAATAGTGCTATTGAAAGCAAATCAGCCCTGTTATAACAGCCCTGCTCATCACATCATATGAATTTTCTGAGACCGCAAATTATTTAACAACAACAAAAGCATGCACACAATTATTTTCTACACTATTCGCATGGCCTTCACCTAGGAGACACCACAAACTACCAGTCCCGAGAACAATGACGTCCATCCTAATGCTTACCTGTCAAACTTTTTTACCAATCCCTCGACGGGAATTTTGTTGACCAACTCCCCTAACCCCACTTGCATGACCAGGTCTAAAATTTCTAGAAAGACATCCTTAAACCAAATGAAAGGCTTCCAAACGGCGGGCTTTGGACGAAAATGCCCCCCCGCAAGCTATTAGCTGCGTTGAGACGGGGTGAACTGAGGAGGGTGTGGTGCCCCGGCTCTTAAGGGGGAATCGTGGGGCGGGAGGGTGAAAAGGGGGAGGAGAGATGATGGGATGATTAAGTGGAAGCTAAGGGGGGAGGAGAGGGCAGATGTGTGCGCCCCCTCTCCTATCCCCTCGCGTCCTATGTGCTTGCCTTACACCCTCCCCTGGGTCATGGGAAAGGGGGGTCGAAAATTTCATAGGGAGGTTTCCACACACACACTCTCACATGCACCCCGCATAAAAGAATATACGTCCGACCTCCTCCTACCCAGACTCCTCGTCCCCCTAAATTTTCGAAGTCCCGTCTGGATTCCCACGCTGTGCACCACAGTGGGGTGAGGGAACAAGATTTGGGGTGGGGAGATCATACCAGGGGGCGAAAGGAAGGGCGGGTGGCTTCACTTGCTGTGGTACTTTTTTCCCTCCTCCCTAAAGGCACTCCATACGCCCTCGACTATTGCTCACCCTGTTTCAATCTTCGGCTTCCTACATACCGCACTGAAAATCTGTTGAACATGAGTTAAGAGTACTCATGCTGCCTCGAACAAATGAGGACAAGATCGGGGTAAGGCACTTAAAGCATATCTTAGTTTCGTGTGTGTTGCTTCAAATTCAGGGAAGAGTTGGTGGCTGCTATGCTATACCAGCCAAAAACTACCAGGGGATGTTTTTAGAAGGAATTCATTTTGGATTTTTTATACCTAATTTTGTGTAGTGTTGCGTGGTTTCACGGTGATTGAGATTTACGGGGGAGAATAAGAGATTTCCAAAACTATCATAGTAATATATTTCACAGGTGTATGGATGTACCAATCTGCTAATATCATTTATAGTTCCCATGTTGCTTATGATATCCTCGTTGATAAACGAGAACCCTGTATCTTCCTGAAGTCCTGCGCTCGTAGTAAGAGTCGTCTGTCGACTATTTACGTCGATTTGTTGACTTCTGTTTTTAATATTTCTCTCTTATTTTCGACTCACACGTAAGGGAGTTTAGATGATTTTATTTTTTTAAGTATAAGAAACTTATTTTGAAAACTTTGATTTAGGGTAGACTTCAATACTTAACTGATGACTTAAAAATTTAGGGGAATTATTAATAAGCATGCAAATACTATTTAGGCGGTGAGTAACGATTACCCTGTCATTCGTCTTTAAATTTCACGCATCAAAGGCAGTATAACGTGATTCTAGGCCCTAATACATGACATTAAATCAAGGTAGCAGGATCAGAAATTGTAAATTCTGTTTAAGAGGAAAATTTAGCTTTGCTTAGTGCTAGTCATAGCAGTAGAAATAAAATCCTTGGACTAGTAACAGGTTTTGTACGCCAAGTTATATGTTGTACGTAGATATTTAAATTCAATTTAAGTAGTCGATATTCATTCAAAATAATTTGACTCGTCCAGTTAATTGCTATGCTACGCATTTGTTTAATTTTTTCGTGTATTAATTAATAGCCTTTGAGAATCATCTTCAAACATTAGCCTGATAGCTCATCCTTAACGATAAGTAAAAGTATGAAGACGAACTAAACGTTTCGTCTTTTTCTATCAGTTCTAAAATTATTCCTTCGGTCAGCAAAACACCGCTCTTGAGTCGATATTAAGCACGCTTAACTTATTAAATCGTTTGGATGCACCAAATTATTTTATCATAGTGACTTTTTTATTTATCGATAACTCTCTGGTGAATTTTTAAAAATTAATGTCTATATCAATATAATGTTCTTTCTCAAAAATATTTAAGAAGTAGAAGTTAGTAAAATACCTTTTTTTAGTACTGTACGATGTGTAGCATTGATTAACTTTCTATAACTTACATCTACACGGTATAAAACTACCTATAATAATAATGAGCATGCTTATTTACTTCGCTCTCCCTACTTCACATTTCGGCTTGTTCATACATTACGTATTTTATTGCCTACTTTCTCATATACCATATTTTTATCCGTGGAAAATATTGTTGAAAGTATTTATGTACTAAACCAACACGCAAAAACAACATATTTTCATTTCTTCCTCCAACATGAACCTGCTTTAGAACGGATGCGTTCTCCATAAATTTCCACCATTTTTATGAGTTTACTCCTCTTTCGAGATTCTTTTTGAGATCCCACGTTCACATGCACAATGTTATAAAAATGAGGTGAAAGCATAAGACTGACTACTAAATCATCGTTCAGAGGCATCTTCGTGTCTGCATTTCGAAAGCAGATGCATTCGAATGATGCGGGGGGGAATGGAAAACCTAGTAGGTACACACCCACCCCTCTTTCCCCAGCCGATGTCCCCCCGATGCAGCTAGGGGGTGTGAGAGGGGAGAGGGACCGGCAAGGAAAAGAAGAGGAGTGGGCCCCCGTGCCCGCAAGGTGACGGTGGCGGAACGGGAGGGGTTGATCGCTATGCAACGGAATGACTGGCAGTGCAAAGAGAGAGTCTGTGGAGGTGGGGAATGGGGGCAGGTGGGTCTTTAAGCGGGTCTGTCGGGGGCGAGTGTGGGAAGCAGGGCGTCGTCGCTGCGCCGTCGTGCCTCCCTCCCATCACCCTCCCCCTCTCCTTCCATTTTGCCTCCTCGTGCGTCAGTGTGCATATGCTCGGGGCGTGTGCCCTCACTGGAGCATTATTTCAAGCTCCCGATCGGGCTCCCTGACAACAAGTCTTAATAGGTTTTGCCGGAACTCGCTCCTCGTTTTGGCAACGAAGCATTTTCCACACTCTTATCAAATGTTTGATGTAGCGGTGTTTATTTAATGGAAAGTGCATTTTGCGGACCGGGATAATCGCAGTTAGTAGTCCACCTGGGGGAGGGGGTAGGTTAAGGAAATCCGCTTGATAACACATCCTTTCTTATTAGATTACATTTTCCCAATTAGTTTTTCAGTTATCATAATTTTATCTGACTGACTCGTTGCTGATCTTCAGCCAAAAATTAAGACAAATAATGAAAGCAGTAATTCAGAAAACTAAGAATAGTAAGATTGCTGGGTTTCCACACGAAGGCTCAGATTTGTAGAAATTCGCGTGTCCCACCTGACAAGCTACTCCGTGCTACTCCCAAGCTAACACATAGATGCAGAAAACTAGCCAACATAGATTTCATCATCCGCACATCTGGCTTGATCTGTCCCCAACTATTTTTTCCAACCTCCAGTGTTTTACATGCCTCTCCTCAGTGTTTATGCAATGAATCACCAGTGATAGTGCACATCCGTAATTTACAACCTTTCACATCACTGGCCATGATATTTATCTGTCTACTGCCCGCATTTATGTAGTCTGAAGAAGTCACAGATTTTGTATGTAGAAGAATATATCGTAGCTGGTTAATCTCGATATTAGAAACCCAAATAATTGATCAAAAAAGCATAATCTGGAATACGCAATTTATAAGGGATTGAGTACAAAGAGTTTCAATGAACTTTGATCTCTAGTACAATGAAATTCACGTATCGTGTTCCAGAAGATTTTTTCATCGCTCACATATCGCTTCTTATATGCATTGACTATATGAGATTCTTGGATACAGATACTTCCAAAGGTTTACAGAGATGCTTTTAGTAATAAGAAAGGATCATTGACACCAAGATCTGACTGGTTCTGCAATTGACGGTAAACAATAAATCTTAGAACATGTGTAGCAGGGTTTTTAAAATTTAGAGTGGGAAAACAATTTCGCTAAAAATTACTTCATAAAAACTGAGACAAATTCAAATAGTTTTTTTAAACCATTAATATGTCATACTTTTATTTCATCTTTAAAAAATTATAAATTTCACGAAAAAAATATTATTTTTTTCGAGAACGTCTTCGGTATATCTGAGGATTGCAAATCTTTGCTTGGTTATAACACCTGATGCCTTAATAAGAAAGTGCATGAGCTCTAATTAATACGTTATTATCAACAATTTATGATCCACACATTTGGCCACAAAAAATCACACCATTTTATACCTATAATTAAAATTTACAATTTGATCCCTAGATAACCAACTTTTGTAAATTGAAACATACTGATATACATGAGTATTTTTTTCCCTTTCAAGAGAAAAACTGACCACAGGCGTTATAGGTTGGTACCTAGCTTTTTTGTAATAGACACAGAGTAAAATGGGTGACTGGAGAGCAAGTAATGTTATTACAGACTGATTCAGCACACAAATGAAGATATTACCTCCAAAGGTATATTCCTCTATATTAGTACCTAAAATTTTAAAAACATTATTTAATTTTATATGGACCGGTACTTTACAAACTTACAGGTAATTTCCCAATTTCTTGAGAAAAGGAGGTTATTTTTTAATTGTTTAAAGTCAAATTCCGGCTGGATCATTTACGTAAAGGAAATATGATAGTGCTAGGCGATAAAAACACGTACGAGAATAGAAAAGAGGAAATAAGCCACTTTCAAAAGTCCCGGAAAACCTTTTCGGTGGGTTTTCCTTGTTTAAGACCTCAAGGATGAATAATTCCCTAAGAGGATTTCCTTAAATAGCATATGTGAAGTAAAGTACGGTATAACTGAAGAAGCATATGAAAAGCAACCGCAGAATCAGAAAATAAAAGGAGAATTTAGTGCATGGTTTGTATTAATATTTCTTCATTTCAAAATGTCTCCATCGTTACAATTTGCCTTACTTACCGTTATGCTTTACTTGGATAATGTTTATTTAAATCAATTCATGATTCTCAAAATTAAGCATATTCGTTTCCAGTTAGTCAGTTTCGTGACCAGTTAGTATGCCTAAATTACTTTTACTTGTAACTTGGTGGAGTAGATTTTATGAAATAGTCATGGTACGCATATTCATACAAACCCCAGTGAAACCACCAAATTAATGCCTGATGTAAGTACACCAATTGGTAGCATAGACGGTGTGAAAAAATAGATGATTATTATTAACTATTATGGAAAGCGACTGGCAGGTCATTCGCAGCATAAGGTATGTGAGGGTGATAGGTAGGGTAGGATGATAAGAGATTGGGGACATAGTGAAAAGAAACACTGAATCGATATTAGTCTACTCTTAGCGATAGTAATTGCGGATAGATAGATAGATAGATAGATAGATAAACGTCTTTATTCTGGGCGAAATTGAGACCTTCAGGTCCCCTCTTCCATTTAACCCATCGTCAGATAATGTTATAAAGAACATAGCAAACATGTACAAGAATACAAATAATAAAATAGAGATGGTAAACACAATTACAAGAGATATTAATAGCATATACAAGTGTAAACAAAGCGATAGTTGATACATCAGAAATAAATTTGAACAAAATATATTAACATTAAAGAAAAACAAGATACATGAGGGAAACATAAATAACATAAAATAAATAATTAATATAATAATAATAAAAGAAAAATAAATAAATTAAAAAATAATGATAAAAATAATAATAAAATAAAGATTACTTTTGAAATACTTGATGAAATAAGAAATTACTTTTGAGTCGTTAAGAGTTCAAAAGAAAGGAAGAACGTAAGAAATAAAGGTGGTCAGGTTCCTGTGTAGAAGAATGAGATGAATTACGGTAAGGAGGAAATTTGCTAGGAGTTGTTTTGTTTGAGCAGGAGCTCTTTAGTGAGTTTTTTCTTGAATATTTTAAGTGAGCGGCAATTCTTAATGTCAGTAGGTAAGGAGTTCCAAAGTCTACAAGCTGTAATGTGGAAAGAGTTACTATAGATTTCTGTCCTGTGTTTAGGTATTAAATAGAGATGTTTTCTCCGTGTATTGGCATCATGCACACTGTTAATCGGAGTGAAGTTACAAGATAATGTGCATATTCCGTCTAGGCTTGAGTTGTAACCATTTAAGTTCGCGGTAATACTCAGAGACGTGGTCGCTTTTCTGAAGGTTAAAGATGAATCTCACACAAGCATTTTGTGCACGCTGGAGTTTAAGGGATAGCTCAACTGATAAATCTTGATATACTGAGTCGCAATAGTCAAAATGAGGAAATATGAGAGTCTGGATTAATTGTTTGCGTAGGGAAAATGATAGTAGGCTTTTGATATTTTTGAGGGAGTGAAGACAACAATAAACGGTTTTACAAGTTTTAATAACATGCTCAGTCCAAGTTAATGTTTCGTGGAGAACTATTCCAAGATTCTTTACTGTTTTCTGGTAAGGAATGATGGAGTCAGGTAGTTGAAGTGGTGGAATCTCGGTGTAACTAAGAGGTGAGAGGAGTCGTGAATGCCCAACAATGATCGCTTGGCTCTTCTTTGGATTAATTTTAAGAAAATTAAGTGTACTCCAGTTTGAGAGAGAGTCCAGGTCAGAGTTTATATGTTCTATCACGGTGGGAAGATCATAAGTGGAAGAATGGAGATAGATTTGTAAGTCGTCAGCGTACAAGTGATATTTGCAGTATTTAAGTTGAGTGGATATATCATTAATATAGAGGGAGAAAAGTAGAGGTCCAAGTATGGATCCCTGAGGAACACCACGTGTTACTTCAATCCATTCTGAGGAAGATGAGGTGTACCTAAGAATTTCATGACTTATCTCTGATGTCTCTAAGACAGAGCTTCAGCACAATAGGATGATTCATTATTGCTTGCATATAAACAAAAAGTAATTTTGAATTGGAGTTTTTTTGACTCCAGCATTAATTCTTTAAAGAAAATTCGATATGAATGCTCACTCACACTGAAATATCTTTGTTAGGTAAACAAGTTAGCGCTGTAAGTCATACTAACACAATTAATGTGATTAATTTCTATTTTGGGCCAAAAATACCCATTCTCTAGAAAAATTTCATAAAATTGGTTCGGAGAATAACCTCGTACTGGCCATTCGTAATTTGGCACGTTTTGGCCTGATAGGCCCATGACGAAATACCTATAATGTATAGTAAGTTTAAGATCTCAGGACGACATAATGTCAGGTATGCTGAAACCTAGAAACCCTAGAGGTACGAATAAAATAAGTAGTAAATAATTTGTCATATGTGTGTACCAAATAAAGGGTAATATACCTTTCAATTCGAAAGTCGACAAAACTCAATGAGAATTCTGATAGGATATTCGATAATTGCAAAAATTTGGGACGAAAAATAATCATGTCGGGTGTTGGTAATATCAGCTCACGTTCTTTTACTCACGTTTTTACTTCGGAATTTCAGAGTAATACTACTTCTCAGTTCAGATCGATGGAATGGGAATGACAGAAAATATCTTCCTCCCAATAAGAAAAAAATAATCGTTTAAACTGGTTCTCATAATTTTTTTTTTGCTTCTCCAAGAAAATATTTTAATACAATACTAGCAACACGGTTATGAACTAAAACGATATTAAACTAGAAATATTTTTCGCTGAGATACACATTTCATAAATGAATGTTGATTGGGGGAATATTTGGAGTTAACCATTGAAGAAAATGGGTAAAAAATTATTTAGACTATTATGAAGCTTGGAGACATGAAAACGTCGATAGGGGGCAATGGTACAATTGAGAAGTATAGTAAATAAATATTATTTTAACGTATCATATTGAAAAGTGATGGCTGAAGCTTAAAATTATATATATCCTGTCGATGCATGCTTTCAAATTTTTACATACATTTGAAGTGGACAGCTGCAAGTATTTTGTAAGTGCTTGCACATGGACGCCTACCCCTGCTTCCCTGTTCATGAAACCGGAAAGGAGAAGACAAGACATATTTTCCTTTCAAACTTTTAAAATCTAATTTTCAAGACATGTATCGTGCTAAGAAAAGGGTGAATGATATCTGTAAAAAGGGCCAATCGCTGCGTCAAGAGGTTTTCCTAAATTATTTGAGATACCCACGGCAATAGTGTCCGGGCTGCTCAAGGCGAAGTTCTCACTCTTAGCGTGGGAAAGTTTCTTATTTTCCATTCCTGCGGGTTTAGACTGATGTCTCTAAGTTCATAGATAAGAAGAAGCGGAAGACGCGACGGAACTTGTAGGCTTCTTGACCATCAGTGTGGGAGGAAGATGTTGGATGGTGGGGGCGATGGGCTTTTAGTAAGACCGAAAAAAGGAAAATATGAAAGAGAATGAGTCACGTAAGATGGAGAGTACGAAGAAAATGGAGAGGTAAAGAATATGAGAAAAGTGGAATTACCTTTCCTAGCTTTAGGAGCTCTAAACATTAATTGATCCCGTAATGGCTTTGCGACTGAATATCTGAATGACTTTCAGCCAGGTCAAATACGTAGTTGAATGAATCCTCTATTCACATACTCATACATAATTTGGTCAGCATTTCAAGTGTATCGGAATTATATCACTTGTTTACCACAGCTGAGAATAGAATTTCAATCGAGGAATACTACCTTATTTCTACGTAGAATGGTCGAGGGATCGAATTGTTTGGCTAAATATATATTATATATAGTTACATAGGCAGAATTAAATAGAGAAATGGGAAAGAGATATGTAAAGATTGCTAAATGTATTTATTTATATCTCGACTTTATTTAGACAAGATTGAGACTTTAAAATCCCTTCTTCCACCTCACGCCTACATATTACATTAAAGACAATTACTAACACTCAAGCCCAAGGTGGAGGAAAATCCACTGGGGCAGGAATCGAACCTGTGATCTCTGGGTTGGCAGGCAAGGACATTACCCCACCGCCACCAGGGCCGGCTAAACAGTGAAGTAATGAAAAAGAATTTCATAATGAAACCTTACACCTCAAGAATAGTGTGACATCTCCTCTAAGAGAAACATCAAACATACTTAATTTTACAAATGTATTCTTTTTTCATATTTTACAAAAGAGCAAAAATAGCTAATTTGTTTAATTACTGTCATATTACCCTTCAAAGTCTAAAACAGGCATTTATTTAAGAAGTTCATAATTTTTAGTTATGATGAATGGAATACTTGTAGAGCTGGCACGATTGAGAAATGTTTAGCGTCTGCCCAGTCACAGAACTTCCTTGACGTAAAAGTGCCGTCCTTCCATTTGATAGCTTTCTTTCTCTCCCAACACCGCTGCATGAGCTATCTACGCGGTTTTTAAGCCGGTAAATCATAATTCTTGTGTGGCAAACCGTAAAAGTATTCTAATGATCCGAGAAATGTTGTATGCAACGATTATTGTTAGCTTAAACTACGTAAATTTCTAAGAAAATTTAACAAATATAAATACGGCAAAATTTCTTGGTACCGGTTTTATTAAGTTATTAATAATTGCGAAAAAAATGTAATAGGTATATGTTAAAAAGGAAGTTCTTGATTTATAAAGACAGGTTATGTCATTACTTTCCAGTGCAAAACAAAGTACATAATCATTTCCATTGTATGAAATCACAATGGATAGTTAAACTTTGGAACTCGCCGGATATATATTTCAGCCAAGTCTTCAAAAAAGTATGTTTAAAATTATTTGTAATTTCAAAAATTGGTAGAGTCCTGTAGATGAACATAATTTTGTACTGTTACCTTCTTAAGACCCACTTCCAAAATACAAGTGTGTTTCTCATTATTAATAATATATGCAGTATATAACATATATCCCAATGTAAAACGCATCTTACTCTGCAATTTTTATCCATGATCCATCTATCTGGTATCTTGCTCCTATTCAGATACGTTATGATAACATATGGAGTAAAGGAGTCAGGTATCCCTGAGATATTTGTAGAGATAAACGAACGGCAATGCACTGCACGCTCCACCGAAATATCGTAACTTGAGGTGTGAGTGACTATCCGGCTTCTACTGGTGACTGCTAGCTTCGTTGTCCCAATACCAGAAATGCAATTAAGGCCCATGGCGCCATCTTCAAACCAGGAAGGTAAGAAATACGTGTCAGTCATCGCGGACAACCTAATTTTTCCTAGGATGACACGCACAAGTGGAGACAAGGAGTTAATGGAACTTCGAATAGATTATTTCATTTCGATCGGTTAATCCTCCCTTGGGTCATTTAGTAGCTTATTTTCTCTGCGAAATGAGAGCGAAGTGATAGCATGGATGAGGTTGGACATTTTCAATAAATCGAGGGCACTCATTTCCCGTCATCTTTTCTTTCACCAATGCACACTGCGCACAGTGAAGCAAGAAAGTATGCACCACAAGGTTTCCCTTAGTTCGTTTCTCCATGATGTGTGCAATGAGTTAATTTTGTTTGGAGTTCTTGATGCCTTGCTGCATGACAACTCGCAATTTCGGAAATGTCCGCTTCCTAGACGGGAGCAGGAGATTTCTAAATTATTTCGAAGGGACTATGTGCCTACCATCGACGCCATTAATCTGAACGCAAGATATAAGCAATTAGGAAATTCATGAGGTTAGTAAGAAATTTTAAATCCATTTTCCACTCTTTTTTCATGTTGGGAAATATCTTGAGGCAGTAAACACTAGCAGGTTCATTCCGTGGAGGTAAAAATATGTGGTAGCCTGGTATTAAATGAGAAAAAACATTTTGAAAAGTTTTGAATTTTAATCCATTTCATTTTATGTAATTTTCATTGTCGTCGCATCATTGCCGTGCTCAATCGATAACTCTGTCACGGAAACCATCTGAAATGGAAATGAATGAAAATAATTTTCATTCATTTAAAGTATATAAGTTTATGCGACCATATAATTGTTTCCTTTTCTCCAATTAACATTAGTAAGACGTTTTTTCTACGATTGATTTGGTGACATCCGTTTATAGGGAATATACCTCACTCTCATATTGGCATTCTATCTGATCGTCTGAGATAAATATCTTTCACAATTACTGACGGACCTATATCAAATGGTACTTTGGGATTAATTTCTTTTTTGTGGTGAATAATTCAAAACTGAAGGTAAAAAGCATATTTGTACTTAATACCCTAATCGATTGCAATATTATTTTAGCTGCTAATTGGACAACATAGCAGTTCCCAGAGGAGTGTACAATTTACTTAAAGTACTGTTAATATTCTGAAAGTGCTGGTGCATAAATAAAGCGTGAACCCGTTTGGATCCACGGAGTAACTCGGATTTTTTTAGTTCTAATCAATGCTTTTGCATGGAACTTATCATGTTCAAAAAGGAAAAATAGAATCGGGCATATTAGAACCATATATTAAGATTCAATAAATAGTTTATGCCAGAAATGCCATTTTTTTCAAGGGTCTAGTTCTGAAATAAGTGCGTACGTCACCATACATATATATCACTTTCTTATATAACTACTGCTTAATCACTAAATCTATCACCTATTTGTATTAAAAACAATTTTAACTTATCAATGAATGCCACCTACCTTTAAGGTTGAAATATCGATTCCCTTTTGCTGTTTTTTGTAAATAATCATCCCTAAAATGGCTGTTAATTTAATCATGAATGTTTCGACATTGAGAGTAGGCTCCATTAGAGTTATCGTCAGTTTGATTGCACCTTCGATACTTCTCGAAAGATTCATGAAAACTAGAGAGATAATTCCCCGTTTTCCACTGGCCGCATGCATGCCACAATATCATTTTCCCTGTTTCCGAATGCAGCAGATAGCTGGCGCATTTTAGGGTAGGGAAAGAAAAAAAACAACCGAACTTGCCCCGACATTATGAGTATTCTGAGTAGCAAAAAGGTACCTATTGAATCTCGTGCCTATTGATTTGGTTACTTAATGTTTGGGTAACTACTTTGGATTTGGGTAACTACCGAGCGCATGAAAAATATTTTTCTATATTAAACAATTTCAGCAAATATTTTAAGTTGAGGTACTTTTATGTTGAAACCATAGCAGAAAAGGCAATGGAGAGCTTGAATCCGGGTGATAAAAAGTATAACTCAGCATTATTACTAATCGGCGCGTATAACAAGAGTAAATCAATCTCTAAAAGAGGGAGTACTGGCAATTCTTCTAGATTATTGGATTACAAATAAGTTAAATTGTTGTATCAAGGCTATCACAATGTTCTTATCTGATAAGGTTGTTAATATTCACCTGATTTTAAATTCCTAGGATTTTATACACTATTTTCTGAGGCAGCTATTTTCTGATTAAGATAATAATTTATCCATAAAGGCTGCAGATTGCATAAATGGTTAGCTAAACGTCAAATATTAGAAAGACCTATTCATGCTATTTAATCTTTATGGAATGTTATTTATTTTGTCAAAAAGGAACAGTATTTGCAATGGTGTATTTCATCGATTTCGAAGAAGTTGTGTCTTGGAAAGTCTCCAGATGCACTCATATACAGTTTATAACTTCGGAGTCAATTTCCCATTTCAATGCTGCAATGTACTCCGCGCACTCGGGAGGACTAAAAATACATCAAGATTATGAGGCTGATTTCGCCATAATTCGAATCCATTTTGATAAACGATCACAAAATCCCACACAGATGGATATATCTCAATCTTTTGAGCGAATGAGATTTTTTGATGGTACGGCAAGCCGCTTTTGAGGGAATTATCATATACTATATTTCTTAATTAAAAGGTGTCTCTCTTAATCTGACTGATTTATTGCGAAAAAGCGATATGTTTATAGGGTAAGGTGTAATAATGTTGGCGTCTTGAAGCTTGCAAACAACTTCATCCTTCATCATTAACATTTTTGGCATGCACGGAAAACATATTCTTATGAATGTGCAACAGAAGTATTAATTCAAGAGTGATTGAGAAGAAATGACGTCTTGCATTATTTTTTTTAGTTTTTTAGAAATATTTAGGGCATAAAATTATTAGGACGGTCAGTACTAAATGGATCCCGCATGAAGTAATTTTTGTGAAAGAGAGAAAGATACCAACGTCCGCAGGAAATTCGTTGCAAAAGTAGAATGGTCTGGAAATAACACCACAGCCGTCCCACACCGACGACACCCGAGAAGTCTTGAGGAATACACGTGCACACTGACGCCTTGGTGCTGCGGGTATCTCACCCCATCCCCCCCAGTCCTTCGCGCGCCCACAACCGGGAAATATCCACGGCCTCCTCATAGCGCAACAGACCCAATCTCTTCTCCTCACTCTCTCTCCACCTCCTCAACCTCCCCCAGCCGTTTTCCCTGTTGTGCTAAGACCGTCTCGGACCGTGTCGTCGGTCGCGGGGGCAGTTACGACAGCGGCAGCGACGCCAGGAAACTCGGGGAGAGATAGTGCGGAGGATGTGGGCATCGGGAAGGAAAGGTTGGAGGAGGCGAAGGAGGTGGAGGAGGCGGAGGAGGAAGTGCGGAGGAGGAGGGGAAACGAGGGGAGAGGGTGAGGGGAGAGGCAGGATAGGGTTAAGGCGCGGCAGAAAAACAACTAGAGGAAGCAGGTCAAAAGGGTTTCGTGGCAAAGGAACCGGGTATTGCAACGGGAGTCGGGGACGGTTAAGGGCTGCCTTTATGTTGAGGGTGAAGTGGGGGGGTAGAGGAAGTGAGGGGTCGAGAGCAGGAAAAGGTAGTGGGAACCACCGGGCTGATTGAGAGACCCGTGGCTCGCGAGGGCGTTGCCCATGTGTCGAGGTCATGAGAGAAATAATTTTATTTCCCTAAGAAGTAATTAAAAAGAAATGAATGATGCTTTTAGCTTGATCTTCGCGAGATTCCAACATTATTAAATTAATGCCTCAATTGAAAATAAGAGTATGTGTAAAATAAGACTGACAAATTGCGTCAAATTTTGCAGTAGCCCTTGTTCCTTCCTAAAAAAATTGTAATCTCGGCAGATGAGCTGACCTCCCAAGCAGAGAAGGCAAGTTCTTGAAAGCAGTTAAAAAATAGTAAATCAACTTGTAAGTAAGACTTGCACGGTGCGTGGGTATCTCAGACTCATCAAACACAGTGTATGTGGTCAAAAATTGTTATTCCTCTCATTGCAGACTAATGCCAATTTTTTAATCCCTTATCAATTATTTTTCATTTTTCCTATCAGGATTCAGTTTTCTAATTTATCTACTAAAATCATACATAAACATTTAACTATGCAGTTGGAGGTAGTAGGGAACATCATAGTATTTTTTAAAGTGAATCTTCACCCTTTTGCGTTTTATTCTTTTTTTTTTGAAGTGAAAATGTTTATAAATCCGAAAAAGGTGCTAGAATTTCTAGATTCCGATAAAATATAACCTTTTAATGTCGTGATTTATGATTTTTTTTAAATGTAGCCAAAATATTTGTTATCTATAATATCAATGGAGTCCATTTCACAATAATATTATTCCAAAAATACGTAGTTAGTAGAACGTTTCTGGGCTTTTAAACGGTAGACATACTATATTACAGCGATATAGTGTACCGTAAAGTTCTAAATTTCTAGTATTCTTTTATTCTCGACATTTATCCATACTGAAATATAACAACACCCAATTATTGCAATCAATTTCATAAATTTGTTTTGCCCAATTATATTACGAGTTAGAAAATTGTGCCAACAACTCATTTTTTTTTCAATGACAAGCCAAGCCGCCTGCTCCCAATATGGTCTAGCATCGCCAATGAATACATGTTTTATTAATAATTCTGAAGAATTGGAGTAATAATCCGAAATTAAACGTTAAAATGGTAATTGAAAGTTGTAATCAATTAATAATATTATTTGACTCTCTCTTTTCTCTAAACAATTTAAAAAGTTTATTTATACCAAATGCGATGGTTATGTTACCTAAATTACTGAGATTGTGTAACTAACACTGCCTTAACTAAGAACTCTCTCTTAGCATTAAGGAATTTGGAAAATAGAGTAAAATATACCGATGTTTTAAATAAAATTTCGAAATTTGAAAAGACTAACATAATTTTTTTCTTATTTTTGGTTATTTTTAAGGAGTGGACTCAAAAAATCATTTTCGGGTTGAAAATATTTAAAATTTTATGAATATTTATTATTCTCCATTATCATCTTCGAAAAGCATCAAAACTAACAAATTAACTGGCCAAGTGTGCTTTGAAGAATAACAAGGAAAGTGCCTGCGGTTACCCCTCGACTACAAAAAAAGAAGTTAGTAGCAGGATGTGATTGCGAAAGACTTCCAAAGGAATTTTCACACTCGAGGATGTAGAAATTCTGTTAATTATGTTACAGTTCCACTAACCATTCTGATGAGAAAGCACCACCGCAAAGTTATCAGCTTTAACTTTTGTGATGGTCAAATTAGGTGTGTATAATGAGGTTTAACTTTCATTCATGAACATAATGAGGTTTAACTTTCATTCATGAACATAATGAGGTTTAACTTTCATTCATGAACATAATGAGGTTTAACTTTCATTCATGAACATAAAGAGGTTTAACTTTCATTCATGAACATAATGAGGTTTAACTTTCATTCATGAACATAATGAGGTTTAACTTTCATTCATGAACATAATCAGGTTTAACTTTCATTAATGAATGAATTATGAATATCCTAAATACTTTTATTCTCGCGCAAAGTGCACTGTAATTTTAAAGCTAATTAAAATTTTTAAATTTTTTTGTACTTTGTACTTTCACTTCATAAAAAAACTAACGTTCGCGCACAAAATTTATATATATTTTTGCAATGTGAAATGACCGAGAGTAATGTAGTATTTTCACAAATTTGGAGAATCGTTTGTGATGACTTCTTTCATACATTAGAGAGAAGACAGTTGGCATAAAGGAGATTTTAGGCGTCTGACACCGAAACCACGTAGTGAACGTAAATCCATCCAAAACCCAATGGCATTGCACGATTAATAAAATAAGTAGATACTATTGCAGAAGAAGCGATGAAAAAAGAATTAGGCATCGAGGGAGTGAGTTGCGGTTAGCAAGCATTGCTGAAAACTATTTCGGGAGGAAGATTTCAACCTTGCTACCAAACTGGAGAAATGCTTCCCTCGTACTTGCCCTGAGAGTCCAGTTGTTTTTTCATGTTTCGACGGAAGGAGTGAGCCAGAGTGGGGGAGTGTGGGAGAGGGCGAAGGAATGCGTGGGAGTAGCTTCTGGTCACACGGAACGGGAAAAATCAAGATTAACGCGCACAGAATCACTTGACATTCCATTAAATTACCTGTGCAAAATTTCCAAATGTTAACTAGTGGATACCCTCGCCTCGATTCAATCTAGACCCCGTCGACTTAAGTCAGCCAAGGATTTCATTTCGTCCTTTTGTATCACTGCATGGCAATGAAATTTGATTTCAGTTTTTGAAAAAAAACAAACGGAATAAGCTATGAAGTCAAGCTCAATGAGTTAAATTATACCAGTTAAAAGCATTTCAACGTCATTAGTAATGGATTTTATGAGAAATAGGAACCTAGATGCCAGCAGTACTTCCACTCCTAAGAGCTTGAGTCATACTTGGAGTTAGGGACCTTTTAAATATATTCAATTGTCCAGGTACAGGCCTATCAACTTAAAATCGCAGCAATTCGTATATAAAACCTGATATTTTAGGTTCCGTAACTGAGCGCTTGTATACGTGACGAATTATTGTGGCCACCATTGTTACATGGAATTAAAAAACCTTAGACTGTAGCCCTGATACAGCGAATGCACAACATTACTCATTCTCTGGTTGAAAAAATACTAGGGTTGGAGAAATTTTAAGCTTGCAGCCTTGCTGAGTTTCCCACAACCACAGTCATCTTGATTCATTCCACTATTTTTATATGCATCATCTACCAATCACACCTTCCAAAAGTTTTGAAATAATCAATTACGTAGAAGGTAATTTCATCCAATACTTTTTTTAATTAATGAGGTAAAACTACCCAGAAATAAAATGGTTTGAAAGATGGTTATTTGGAAGGCTCGTAATTTTATTATTATCATTCTAAAGGCTTATATCTTCTTAGTTTATCATTTGCTGATAAAAACGCTTTTGGCTTGTTTATAAATTTGTCTGTAAGATCGGTTTTCCATGCTCAAGCCTATTAACGATCAGCTTAGTTTATTTGTGATTTTGATGATTTTTCTAATAATAGAATTTCCGTTCATGCAAAATGTTTAGCTTTCTTACTATATTATAAATTGGGCGAGAGTAATTTAGCATTTCCGCTTATATGGCTGATATTTATGATGATTCCTTACCTATAATCCTTTATTGATCATTTCGTAATGATTTCCAGGAAAGGATTTACGATTTGAGAAAAAGGATAATTGGTAAGAGGGTTCTACGTGCTTATTTTTAAGGGAACGCATGTCAAAATATTACCGCTGATAGAGACATGAATGGTATTATATATTTTTTCGTTTCAAATTTACTTCTTCAGAGACCCGCTTTCTTCATCTCTTCTCAAGGATCTCCTTTCAAGAGTCAGATGTATAATTACGTTAATATCGTCTGCTTATCATTGGATATTTTTGCCTCTCTATAGAAATGCAGCTTAAGGATTTAATGTCTGGAGTTTTTGCTGCACAAAAAGCATGATTTTCACAAAATTTTCCGCCCACCTGAGAAAAAAAAATGGGTCTCCTCCCACACTTAAGTTTCACGTAATGTAATCATTGTCAAATAACAACTGTGCAGCTGACTTCTGTGTGCAGTCCGCAAGAAAAAGTAACTTGAAAAGAAACTCTGGTATTTTCACACATCTATGGAGATAAAAAATACAGAAGTGCGTTGCATAATAATGTTGATCCTTGAAATTAGCTATAATATTGACAATTATGACAAATTTTTGGATAATATGTTTATTTATAACATATTAATTTAACTTGACAAAGTTATTTTAATTTGCGTAGTAGCACTCATAACTATTTTGCACTAACAAAATTACTATAGGGGTTGTTCAGTACCAATGAAGCAAGTAACACTGATTCGAAGGTCTCTTATTAATGCATAAAAATTTCCATCGGTAGCATTGCGTGGCATCTCACAAATTCTATCTCGTATGAGAGCCGCGACAAGGAATCGATGAACAAGACAAAGGATATGAAAACAAAGGAAAACTTCCAATTCTACATTGCCGTTTTCCACGAAATAAATCACTCTTTATGGACTTTTTATGACTTTAATGCTTGCGCCAACAGATTTTTACGAATCCCAACCCATATAAGTTACACCGTGAGAAAACAAGTTCTGAAATCCTTTCACGGGGTGCTCGGAATATATAAAAAAAGGCGTACCTACTTTCCCCTTCTTCCAAATAATTCAACGAAGTTCCTCAATAAGGTCTCCCCTACAACCCACTCTCTTCCAATCCCTGCCTTTTATCCTTTCTTGGTTTCCGGAAAGCGTTCGTTCTCCCTTTCACCACTTCTTTCATTTCTACCACCGATCTTTTATATTCGTTTATTATTCGCACACACTCCTTCCCCAAGAAACGTACTCCCCACACTTTCCATAGATTTCTTTTCAGTTTCGATTTCATATTTCTGTAATTTTTTTTCTCCGCATGCTCTCTCTCTCTCATTTCTGTACACTGTCATAAAGTTCTTGATTCCTTTCCCATCAATCTTATTCTATAACACATGTTCAATTATTACCACAACAAGAGGACACCCTATCGTAGTTTTCTAATCTTCTTATCACCTTCATCTACATCTATATAAATACCCTGCGAGCCACCAAAAAGGTGTGTGGCAGGGGGTGTAGCACCATGAGGGAAGGGTAAGGGTTGAGGGGGTTGGGGGTTAAGTGAGGAAAGGTGGGGGGAACCTGTAAGAAAAAATATATACATATATACATATTCACACACACACATATATATATATATATATATACACATATATTAAAATATACATATATATATGCATATGCACACACATATATATATATATATATATATATATATATATATATATATATATATATACAAATACATACACACATATCCTCGCGCAGTCCCTAACCTGTACGTTATTACTTATTGTTATGAACTAAGTCCTGGGGAATTTCGGCTACAAGCATTCTGGTCCCTTATCTCACCTTGCGTCACTCTTAACCTGTAATCAAATAGCTTCCGTTCATTAAAACTAAATCCTTCCAAAATATCCCTTTTCTCCTCAATTTTGGACCATGGTTGTTCGTTACTTAATGAAAGAACCCGAGAATTACTGGAAGATAGGTGGTGCGGGAGAAGTATTTTTAACCCGAGGGTAATACTTAAAAAAGGAGCCGGGAACAATGCAGCGTGAAAAAGCAAATTTGTGAATTGTATTGCATTTCGATTCAAGTTTTGCTAATTGTCTAAGCGAAGTAAAACTGATGACCTTATAGCATTTTTGTAATTGCAACATTTTCACCATTCTTTGCATAATTTAAAACTGCACTCAATCATCCAGTTTTCGTTATCTTAAACCTAATTCTTGATATATCTCGTTTGAGTCTTCGCATATGGCTATTGCTTCACATTATCTCTCCATATGGTACATCTTCGATTCCAAAAAATTCAATTGAATCAATTTTTTCAATAATTTTTTAAAATTATAGTAAGCCGGTAAAATTTATTTGTTACCTCCGTACACGAGGCCTTCGTTTGTTTTTTTCTTTTGCTCCAAATTTAAGTCGTTTACTCTTATCTCATTAAGGGTTTCTCCACTCTCTCTCATTCACTTAACCCTCTGGCTTTTTCATTACTTCTCTCATTCCATCTCGAATAGTCTCCCGATTTTGTATTTCCTCTTTTCCTTATATTCTCGGTCGGTTGTGTGTTCTCCTTCCCCTTTCCTCCGGTCTCACGTATTTTTTCTGGGTAAGCGGCAAACGCCGTTAAAAAAAAAAGACCGTCGGCTATCGTGAGGAGAATTCGTGATTCTGGTGTCTGACGCCTGCGTGGGCGGGTTCGGCACTTTATGTATTCCAATGATGAAATATGAAGGGACGCAGTGTGTGTGTGTGGGGGGGGGAGGGGGGAGAGGATGGAGGGAATAGTTAGGGAGATAAGAGTTGAAGTTTATTGGGTGGGTATGGGGGAAATGAAGTAAACAAAAGTGAAACGCTCTATGTGTGGTGTGGGAGGGAATGGAGTGGGCAGAGGGTGGACTACAGGGGAGTGTTACATGGGAGGAGAGCAAGAGATAGGCGGGGAATACAAAAAGGAACGTTGAGAACGGCGCGTCGTTTGACCACGGCAGACCTTAAAATCGAAACTTCTCGGTGGTGGGTAAGGCTCCACAAGCTCTGTAATTATGAGCGTCTTGTGTGGTCTTTAGGGGCGATTTGAAATTAGCTTGGCTATCGAAAGCTAAAATATACAACGATTTGAACGCGGTACTTTATTAGCAGCTACGTAACTGGAACAACGCATTTTCATAATCTTTAACGGAACGAGTTTCTTAGATTAACGAGAATTAATTTTAGGAATTCGATTACTCTCTCTCTCTTCATTAAGTACACGGTCACGAAAGTTTCTTGATGCAACTAATCAAATAATTATTTATTAAATAATTCGAAAATATGATGCATATCTTTTTCATTTAATGTAAAATATTGAATATAATATTTATATAATAATAAGGGTGTAATATTAGATACTATTTTTTTCTTAGGTCATTTTGAAGTCAACGCAGAAATGAATAAATTTGGATAATTCTCTCTTTGGACGCTCACAGATAAAGTTTAAGTTATTAAAACTCAGGCAGCAATTGAAGGTAAAATAATTCTTTATGAAAATAGTAAGATTTTAAGCTTGAACTTTTTGATGCACATATTTGTTGGATTGTGTCTACTACATATAGCATACAGCATGCAAGCAACAGCATAAAAACGTAGTACTCCAAAAATATCAGAAAATAAATTATTATTATCCATCAGCATAGATCGTTACACTCTATTCTCTAATTTTTTATTCCTTTAACTAAAATATTTCTGTCAATGCATTTATAGGAACATTAATCCTACTTCTATGGAAAAAAAATAAATAGAAATATTTAAATCAACCTCAATTTGCAAGATATTCTCTTTCAAAACACATCTAAATGTACTCAATACACCGCAAGCCGCCGCAAGAGCGTTTGGCGGGGGGATGTTAGGGCATCACCCGTAATTAAGAAAAAAATTGCATGCAGAAGCCACAAATTTATAGCCCACAAACCAAACATGGTAAACATTCATGCAAGAACCCTTCACCCCAACCCTATCACACACATGTAAGCCCAAAATATTGAGAATATGAATGTTATTTTCATTTTCACTGGAAATTTACACTCATTTGTTTAAGTTAGCATGTAATAAAGGAGCAATGATTAATATAACTGAATTATATTTGACGAAACAAATCCTACGACAAAGTAATCTATAAATATAAAACATTTTGAGGTGTGAACGCCAATTTGAGTTTTGGTCGCAATTTTAGTGGTTTTCCTCTTAACGCTAAGGTTGTGAACAACCCTTTTTCCGTTGCAGCCTAAATATTTTCCGAATGTTCCAAATATTGACTGACCAATTGGAAATAGCACTTCTCCTCTTCTTTCCCCTTGAATTATTCCCACATACCATATCATGAAGCCATGTTTAATGAAGATGAACTTGCCCATCCTTCAAGTGTGTGTGCCCGACAGTAAGACAGTGAACTAGAGGTAATAGTGACATTCTTGTGGTTTACATATTGTTAGTCACTATATTTATTTACTTTTGAACTGTGACACCAACATTAAAACTGACAGTCGACTACCTTTCATCAGAACCTTTCGAACAGTCTGATTAAGAAGCTAGTCTTGCTCTAGTTTCCTCCAAATAATTTCATCTTTTCCTTTTGAGAATAATATATGTATTGCGTTCTTTGCTCCTGGGTAAAGTAATGCCCTTTTCGAATATAGTCAACAGATTCAGGCGAGATGTAGTGGAAGTTCGTCGTTTTTCCACACAGTAATTCGTAACGTACTTTGATCTTTAATATGCGTTTGATTAGAATAACATAATATTGTCATCATTATAAACTTTGGCCGGTGTATTTACTTATTAACGCACAGGAAGGTTCTTTAACAAGATTGTGCTAGAGCCATCAGGATTTCAACCAATTCATTGCTGGCCTTATTGCGATGAAATTTCGATGAGGATGCGAATTCATCCCCTTTATGTTCTCATTTACTTTTAATAATATAGTTAGTTATTGAGCGGGAATATTTACGATATATTCTTCCGCACTAAGTTTTCTCAGTTGAAAATATCATGGTAGCCTGTAATGATCTTTTCCAACTTCAAACATATGTTTTACTAAAAATTTTAATTAAACCTTTAAGTGAACAAATTGGGAGAAAATCTCGCTGATGTTAGATCTCCATATTCCTTTTCCTTGACTAATGAGGCGCGAGTATGTCCAATCTATCCTTTGGAATACTTGAGAACAAATGTGGGTTTACGCCACGGTAGAATGGGAATGAAGCGGCCTATTCCACTTCCAGCATCGACTGGTAGAGGCGCCACGATTCCTTACCCCAGGAAAGTACTGTTTTTTTTATGTGCCCGGTTTACTCCACCATTCCCCATCTTCCCCTTAAACCCCAAGCCCTTCACCCGCCACTCTTTCTCTCACGGCCCCTTCCCCCGCAAAACACATGCACACGAATCACCCTTTCCAGCCACCCACCCGGTCTGGGAGATAGCGGGAAGGGGGTGGGGTAGGGGTCGGATGGAGTGAGAGAGGCTATTTAAAAGTTTAATCACTGCCGGTCATGGTGGTCAGCCGCGTCCGGGGGGGAGGGGAGTCCCGGTTTCGGTGAAAAAAGTGAGCGGGGGCGGGAAGTCTAAGTTGGTGAGGATGGGATCACGGGACTGCAATGCAGGCGAAGGCGAGGGAAGGGGTGAAGGGTAGATATGGGAAGGAGAGATCTCTGTAACGGAGAGGGCGTCGCAGAAATCACCCGACGTCCGAGAAATAGAAGGGGAGAGCGTGATGGCCAAGTGTGGGAATACCGATATAGGGAGACTGGAAAGATGGGGAGTATTTCTAAGAAGGAGAAAACAGGAGGGTGACGGAGATAGAGGTGCTGTGGAGGACGAGATGGGTGGGAGGAACAGACTGGCGGGAATGGCGAGGATCAACGGTTGTCGAATTAGATAGGGAATTAAGTGCCCGCGAAATTAATAACGTCACCGTAAAAATACTGATGTATTGAAAATTACGTGACCAAGCTCGTGGAATGGGCAGCTTGATGAGAGAAGTGCCCATGCCCATGTTCCTGGAATATCAGGGGGCCAAGATTTTGAAGTTTTTCAATCAAGAAGAGAATAATGCACATTGTTAATGCACACATGCCTCATGTTATAATTTTATCGAAATGTTAGGTATGTCGGAAATATATTTTAACTATAGAAATGTGGGAAAAGACCTTCTGACAGTGAAAACCAGATTCACGTTTGTTAAAAAAATAATTAAGTTCATTCAACTATAGTTACAATGAATTAAAAGAAACTCTAAGGGCGTGATCATGATTAATAACAAAAGTAGAAGTTATCTTGTTGTTTTAAATTCTGCTGTTCCAATGACTGGAAAATATATTTGGTAGTTACAATGTATGCATCATTTTTGAACTATTTTACTGCATCAATAATAGTGAAGATCAGAAAACGACAGCGATAGACTCATGTATTAAATTCTGCCTCTCTTTTTAAGTGTAAAATAATGCTGTGGTTTCTATAACTGACCGAGTGAACGGGTTAAGAAAGGCTAAACTACCTTTATTATTTTCAAACATAAAAAATAAATAAAATCAATAAATTTAACTGACAATTTTAAAATTGAAATGAAAAGAAATAATTATTTTTAGTGGAATTCGCCATTAGCATGCAAATGTTCATTCTATAGGTTCGATAAAGTACACCATTTATAATGGACAATTAACTATGAATTTGAATATAATCCTCTACTAACTAGTAGGTATTGTAAAAATAATAAATAATAAATTAACGGGAATTTTTTCATTTCGCGGGCTTGGAGAGTCCGATTCTCAAACTTTTTTGACGTGACGTGACGAACGTGCGACTTTTTCCAAAAATTAAGAAAACCTTGAAAGGCCGTCGTTTTACAGCCGTAGATGAGATTAAAAATGCATCGCTGAAAGAACTAAAGGCTATCACAAAGATCAGGTTTGAGAAGTGTTTCGGGGATTGGAAGAAGGGCTGGCACAAGTGCATAATCTCCAATGAGGACTACTTTGAAGGTGACAACATCAATGTATATAAATAAATAAATATCATTGCCCAAAAAATTAAAATTCCCGTTAATTTTTTAACACACCTCGTATGTAGATACATGTAAACTCAGCACGATTTCTAAGAACTTTGTGTTTAAATTTTGGAAAATTAATTGCAATCACTTGTAAAGTGAAATTCTTCTCAAAATAAAGTTTGCAGTTTAACTTCCAGTCGCAAACTAGTACTCACATGGTTGTGTTTACCAAATACCGTACAATCGAGCTATTATCATTTTCACAGTGAAATGCACACGCATACGCATTGATGGTTTAGACTGCTGTCTAGAATTTTTTCGTCCCAAACAACCCATAAAACCTTTCCGTATTAAGGCAAGGAAACTTTAAAAGGACAATATATACATGATGACATTTAAATCAATAATAAACCCCTTATCAATGTTTTTACATGCCAGACTATAAAGCAATGACGTATTCGTCTATATTCGACTGTTCCGGTGACCCATCTTCTTGAATCGATCGATTAAAACATTTTTACTAGCAATATTTCTTATATCAAACATGTGCAATAAGAGTTGAGTAGGTACATATCAACGCAAATGTAGCGCACTAATACACGTGACAGAACGATGAATCTTGAAATATGTGCCTCCTTTTTCAAAATCATTACATTAAAGAATGTTTTTTCATTAATCCACATTCGTTACCTTTCAAGCATGCCTATTGAAATCTTAATTATGATTATTTAAAATGTTTCCTTTTCATCAGCCTCTTGAACCGTCCCCCCAGATAAGCAGTTTTTTTTTCAAAGAGTTCGACCCAAAATTGAAATTCCTATACTTATCTCTCCCGATTTAAAATCCTATCTAACACATGATTGAAGCAATGGCCTCGTTCTTTTCTTTTCATTATGCTCGGTAAATATTCATTTTGGAGTGTTTATGTCCTAAAAGGTGAGTAAACTAAACGAATCTTTATTGAGATCCAAGCGTGTAAAGCGTTATCAAAATTAGTAAAAATGCAATAATGATACAATTATCGGTATAGATTTGAGATAAGAATGGAAAATAATCCTGCTCTTAATCTACATCTACATCTACATAATACCCCGCAAGCCGCCGCGAGGGCGTGTGGCGGGGGGTGTTAGGTCACCACCCAAAAAAGGAAAAAAGAAATACCGCATTCAACACCAACACACACATGCAAACCCCAATCCACAGCAGTGCACACATTCATGTAAACATCCCATCATTCCATGCGCATGCAAACACACATCTACCTCCCTTCACTCCACAAGCATGCAAGTACATACGCTTAACTACAACAAATAATTTTACCCTAGGATGCAGCAAGAAATTTATCACTCTTTAAGCACTAATCTGCATGATTATTCCATTGTCGCCATAAAAATACACAGAATGGGATCTATTGGAATCATTGTACCTCCTGAGGTTCAAAGTGCTCCCGGTCATCTCTGCCGAAGATTTTAAAATACCTCATACCACTTGAAGCCTAACAAATCCGATGCGCCAGTAGCGTTAATTTGTCCCACCGGCATTTCTTCAAGAAATAAAAATGGCAATAAGTTATCGATTTAAATTTAAAATAAGACGTCATCTAAATTTGTGAAATTTTGCTTAATGAATCAGCAGTAACATTTTCGAGATGCTCTGGACATTGATGTCCTGTTGAAATAATAGTAACATTCCCCACTGCATCATCCCCTTCTCAATTTCCCAAATATACACGCGATATTCTCTTTAAAGATGGTATCCGTGAAAACAATTTCCAGTTTTTGCAGTCACTCTCATTGCTATGTAAATGTTTCCTTTGGAGCAGTTGTTATGCAATCCCGTGTTCGAACTTATTTGCCAACAGTCAAATTGAAATCACCACAAACTTGTTCCACTAGTAAACAAGGAAACATTCATGTTTTAGATAAAAATAGTCGGGGCAATTCATCACGTGACGGGCTTTCCTTCACCGTTGTATCTTGAAATAGCCATCATACTGCTTTCTATTTGAACTTGAGTCATAATATATTAAATTCTCTCCTCGAACTTTTTTGTGAAAAAACATAGTATGTTACTGGAACTCCGCTATTCATGAGCACCATTCATTAAAAAGTTAGAGAGATTGTTATAAAAGATTACATGAACCAAAAACGTCCGAAAAAGAAAGCGCTATGAAAATATACGTCATGAAAAAGTTTCAGAAAAGTCGTTTCATCTAATATTTTTCTTTTTTATCAAAATTTCAACTTTGGATTTGGCTGTGAAAACGGTAAAATAGGGTTACAAGTAATCCCGTTTTCGTTGTCAATATTTAATCAATTTTTAATAGCTATAAATACATTTTACTATCCTAAAATACATTTTATTATCCTAAAAAATAATTCCGATCCACTGGATGCATTGTATCATAGTCATCGGTTGAATACTACACCGATACGTAATCTCATAAATACGCATGGCAAACAGTTAAAATGAAATACAAAGAAGTTTTTTTTTACCATGTTCAAAACAAGCAATTCCGTCAAAATGGTTGTTTTTCTTATTAGAATATTTTCCTATTGAAGAATAAACTTAATTTTTCGCTATAAATAAGCAGCAGATGATGAAAAATTTCCTATTCCTTTTTGAGGAATTGAGTTTATAGAACATATGAGGTAAATGCAGTTTGTTGAGCTCTTATTCCGATACGTAATGGTGTCAAGAAATATTCCACAGGACAAAATACGCAGGTCTACATTCATACATGCATGCACTCACCGTTGTTCCCATGCCATTCCTCACCCTTCAGTTTTGGGATCAGTAATAAATTCCGTGGCATAAATGGAGCTCATCCATAATAAACACAACCTAATAGGCATTAAAAAATTAGAACTGCTCTACAATGAAAATTGTGAGTAATTAGCTGTAATACGACTGCCTCATATTGATAATTACATATTGAAGGTGGTTATTCATATTCAATGTGTCTACCAAATAATAATTCCTTAGGTTCCTTTAATTATTTGGGTAACCTGATAGCTGACTACCTCTTATTTGAGGAATAGGGGCCACTCCTTTCCCATGTTAACTGCGTCCCATGCGATTTATCAATGCAAGTAATACTTGTTTAAGTGTTAGATGTCATCTATCAGGGTTACTTAATTAGCTAAGCTCCGTCAAAAGGCGAGATGAAAGAGAGAGAAAGAGAAACTCATTGGGCGTCACTTTCGATCTTGATAATTGGTTTAGATGGAATGATGACGACATACTCGACCAATTCTAAAACAACACCCTATAAATATCTTCACTTTGTTCAAAGGTGAGCCGTTATCGGTGGGATTAGATATTTTTGCTCAATTAGCGAGGAATTCAGAGCCAACATTCCATTTGTGGGGCACCAGCTACAGGTCGCCGACCCCATTGAACGAATGATAAATGGTTTCTGTGAATGTCATGGGAGACCAGCTTCCTAACAGCAGCAGCCGTGGCGTGCATGGAGCGCTCAGATGATTCTTTAGGGGCCCTTTTAAAATTACACCGTATTTTTGCTAGAGCTTAAGGAGAGATCGAGGGAAGGAGAGAAGAGCAGACAAGTGCATTTCAGGGAGATATATTTCGAGGCAAGGATGGAACATTGGATGGAAGCTCAGAAAAAAAATGCACAAGGAAATATTTCGAGTAAATGAAGCAATGGACCCCGTTCTCGAAGTCGGGCACACGGAAGAGGATGCTTGAATAGAATGGGAGGGTTGGTCAACACCAAGACTCACCCGACCTCTTTCCCCTCATATCGAAATGAGAGAAAAAATAAATAGAAATAGTTACGCTGCAAGAACATTCCATCCGCCTCTTTTTCGGGACCTCCTTTTCGCAACGTCTTTCGCAAAATTTCTCCTCCGGTCCGCTAGTAGTCTCCTCATTTTCCTCCTTCAAGTTCCCCACTCTGTAGGAGAGTGGGACTCTCGAAAATACCCTTTCGGAAACATCTAGCTTTAACTTGATCGGAAGGAAAAAATGATTTACAAATTGCATTCTCTCAAAATTTGGACGAAGACCTTTTCCCTGCCGATATGCACATTTTACACGCAATGAATACATATCAAATTCCTGTTATGTTGAACTACTATATATTACTAGTCCTTTTGATTTTATAACATTTTCATTAATTTCATCCCTTCCACTTCTTATGAATGCCCAGAATGCACGGCGACAATTTATTTCCCCAAGTTATGTCGCTTGAACGACCCACCTTTAGCAATAAGTTAACTTAAAAGTTTATAGCACCTCACCATCATATTGCCTCTGAGCACTTACTCTTGCTTTAATTATGCGTGGTCAGAAATTAAACATTTCCGTTACTTCTAAATCCAATACCAAAGCAATTACATCCATTTTTCTTTGCAGTTCCTCCTTATTCGTCCCATGCATACTTTATTTTCATCCATATTTCAAAACTTATTTCTTTCCTCCCTATTACTCATGTAAACTGGATATTCTTTCTTCTAAAAGCTGAGATTCTTAGACCACCTGTCTTCCATTCCACATCAGACGACTCATTTTCCTTTAACTTTCTTTCCGATGTTCTCCTCAGAGGCTTCAGGAGCTCTACCCTTTTGATCAATCAGAAGAGCCTGAGTTATCATCCCTTCACGTTAAATCATACTTCTCTTAACTACCCCTCTCTTTATTCCTTGCTTTGATTTCTTCCAAATTCTCTACAGCTTACAACATTTATAAAATAGAAAAATGGCAAAATAACAATTAATAAATGACTTGCCATTTTTTGCTACTATAATTTATTGTAAATAAAAACACTGTTTTAAATGAAAAAATCTCTTCAATTGAGAGAGCGGAAATAAAAAAATGGCAATGTATAATGTATTAAACGCCCCAGAAGCCTAGGTGTAGAGCGTTGGATTACTGACCCGAGGGCCCGGGTTCCATTCCCTCACCTTTCTGAACACCTCAGCTGTCACCAGCTGAACACATCACCTGAACTGTGTGATTTTTAGGGTTTTAGAGGGAAAGGATACGGCCCCCCTTACCTTCTTAATAAATGATTAGTGAATTTCAGACACTCTAGGGCTTAGTATTGGGTGAGCTCTTCCTTAGCCTACCAAATCGAGGTCCCTTTAGATTAATTACTTCGTTTATGGTTTTTTGTCATGGAAACAGATACATTTATGGATATACTTATGGAAATTGATCTATCAGATTTCTATTACACCTATTCCATGCATAAAATTCTAATTTTTGAATTTAAAAAATTAATTCAAACAGGTTGATAATGAAAGAGAGTATTTCCATTATGTACAAATCCGATTATGACTGTTTAATCAATATTGCTAGCTAAAAATATTATCATATGGAGAATATATATGAATAGTTAAATTTACTGATGTTTCTAAATAGTTAAAAATAGGTAAAAGAGAATAAAAAAGCGATATTGTTTATTATTTCATGGATTCTTCAATTCGCACCATGATGATGATGGTTAGAGAAGAGTAAACTTCATGGCTTTCGCACGCGTTTCTTCTGTTGACAATTTGTTTATCAGTTTTAACTTGGAAATGTATCTATTGTAAGTTTTTTATTGTTTACACATAATCAGTTTTTGATCAATAAATTATTTCTCTTTATCCATTTCCATATACTTTTGCATTTAATTCATTTCGCCACGACTCTTGAAGGAAACCTGTCATGGAGTTCCTTTGACCTCCATCCGACTTGGATCCTGCCTTTGGCGACTTCCATTCGTCATTTGGTATCTTTATGTCATCTACCTTTATCTGATGGGCGCCGTCAGCCCGAGATGATATTGTAAGGTGGGCTTGGAAATCAAATAATTTCCTCATCGATAATTTATTGTACTCCCTTTTCCTTCACCAAATAAAGATAGTCATGGAAACGCTGCAATTAATTTTCTACAGTGTTACCATGGATTATATTTAACATCTGAGTTTGAAGATTGGACATAACTAATAATCCAAATCCATAATTTAAATGGACACTAAATATTATTTCGTTATAACAAGCTTAATAGTTATTTAACAAGCGCGCATTTTGATCTAATTACTATTTGCTGCAACAGAATTTAACAGTTATCAGCGCGCAATATTAAAGCGTTAGCCTCGTAGCAATAACATCTTTTCATGACTAATTTTTCCACGTCCTAACAGTGAAACTCGTCCATTATATTGACAATTGAACTTCCCCTATAAAAAGCAATATGTCGCTTGTCCCTAGGAGACTGGCCGTGGGCATGAATGTATGGCTGAAGGATTGGTGCATTTTAGCATGAACATTCTGCAGCGTAATGAGCTATTCGATACCAAACCTCCCCCGCCGGTTATCACAGCCACCATCACAGACATAACCACCCAGGGCCATTCTTACGACAATGCCCGCGTCCCACCCTTTCCCTCATTCCCCCTCTCTATTCCTGGTCTCCTTTCCATAGCGTGAAAGAGCGTGTCGCATCGACTCCGTTCGATAAACATCATTTCCTTTCCATACGCCCCCGAAGCCATGTCGCCCATATCACTCACTCGCTCTCTCCACGACCATTCACTCGCTAGAACACGGACAATGACTTCCAGGCCCCACATCCTCACCTATCTCCGCCACTCACTACATATTTTCCCCCTCAACCCACTCCAAACACGCCAGAAACACCGCATTGCCAAAAGGAAATGACGTCAATCATGATGATCCCTCCGAACATTTGGCGTTTGACAACTCTCTGATCCGAGCACGAAGTTTCCCACCTCGTCCCTGAGAAGAGAATTAGTATTGAGAAATAACAATGGCCAGAAACCGATTAGAGTTTCAATGAAAAACTGCCCATTGATTCGGAATAGATTCATATTCGTATGTGTACAAAAATACATTAAAACACACACACACATATGCACATATGAGTATGTGTGTGTATATAAATATACATGTATGCAATGGGCATAATTATATCGATGATGTTAAAGCACTTACGAGAGCAATAGTATAGCATTTGGATGGCACAATAGAACACAAAAATAAAAAAGATAACACTTAAAAGAACACTCACATTTTAGACATCTTCAGACTGACCTGAAGAAGGCCTCAAAGAAGGCAGAAAGGTTTAACTTTCTGAAATTTGAATGTCCTTTTACGTGTTATCAATTTTATTCTTGTGTTGTAAATTGCCGCCAAAATAGATACACATACACACACACATATATAACATTTGGACGGCACAATAGAACACAGAATAAAACAGATAACACGTAAAAGGACACTCACACTGTAGATGATTTAAGCTTTCGGCCTACTCCGAGGCCTTCTTCAGGTCAGACTGACTGACTGCCTTCAGGGCAGTCTGACCTGAAGAAGACCTCGGAGTAGACCGAAAGCTTAAATCATCTACAGTGTGAGTGTCCTTTTACGTGTTATCTGTTTTATTCTGTGTTCTATTGTGCCGTCCAAAAGTTATATTGCTCTCGTAAGTACTTCCGCATCATCGATATATATATATATAAACAAGTACATACGAGGAACAAAGAAAGGAATACATTTGAAGACAAACAAAAAGTCGAAAGTCCATGGTTCACGTTCCATTGAAAGAAATCATTTACGCTAGGGATCCACACGGTTCTACCTTCCCCACCATTCCTGTGTTATATATATATATATATATATATATATATATATATATATATATATATATATATATATAGATATATATATATATATATTACTGTGTTTATGGTTTATATATATATATTATATATACTAACTTATATAAACCATACACAAAGTAATCATACGATTTCTCTCAACAAACCCCTCTCCTCACCCACCATCTCCAGTAATGAGGAAGTACTGGAGATGGTTGGTGAGGAGAGGGGTTTGTTGAGAGAAATCCTGTGGAGGCAGGAAAAATGGATGAAAGGCGTATTGAGCGGTAGTGGAATGTTGAAGAAGGTAATAGAGGGGAGAATGTTGGGCAGGAACAGGATAGGGATGTTGGACGAGATGAAGGGTGGAAAGAAGTCCACAGAGATGAAGAGGGACGGGATGTAGATTAGGTTGCTGGGTTTGGTTTTGTTGGGAGTTACAAAATATTTATTTGATAGTTGTGTCCATCAAAAAACCTACCTTAACCAGTAGATTACCTAATAATATTAATATATTCTGATACTCTAAATGTGAATTTGTTTCTGGTTGACTCATATCAAAGTAGTAGATGTTCTGGGTTTTCAAATTAACCTTTTAGTTGATTACTCTTGTTAGTGCAGAGTTCTATCATTTGTTAAAATAAATTATAAAATTAAAAGTTGAGCAGAAGATAGACAAATTTTGCTTGATTTGGATAACATATAAAAAATAAAGTACTTCAATTAAAACCTTAAAGTGAAGACTTAGTAAATAAGGTTGACCTATATAAGCTTGTTTTTTGAGACTTGCAGTACATCCATTTACGAATAAAGAGTCAGCTCTATATTTATGTTTGGGTCCTAAAGAAAGGAAATTGGTTTAACCTTATTGTTGAAATGCTAAGGCTCTATAGTATATGGTATATTCCAGCGAAAATAATTGATTCGGTGAATTGTTTAACGCCTGACATTAAAGCAAATAAGTGCATCCAAACTCATACATATGTGGTACCCAGAGGAACGGCAATAACATAATCGGCTGAATAAATTCACGCAAGAGCTTAACTGCAGCGTATTTCCATTCATAGTCTTAAGAGAAAACAAGAGTTAACAAACGTTTATCTGCCAAACAATGTTCATTAATGGATTCACTTCAAAGAGGTTAATAGCTCATCAAATAGCCTACAGATGACAACTCCATTCCCTCTCTTATTAACCGTTTGTTTTATTTTGGTGCTGTTAAGTTGGTTCGTGTCGCCACCGACTGGTGCTGAGCCTCTGGCTGCGACTCATTTGCTCTCATTAGTGGGACGCACTGGCACTTCAGTAGACACAAACTATCATAACGAGTCTAGGAGTCAGCACGAGAAGCGATTGCGAATTTTTAACTCTTATTGAGGCCGAGTACAAGCAAATTCCATCTCTTGACAAGTCCTCCCCTCTCCTCTCATCCTACTCATTTCGTAATCGCGATTCATCAACAGCTAGTTGCCGCAAATTTCTTCCCCATGGGTCCTCCCCCTCACGCTCTTCTAAGCTAATCCCAGTAATGAAGTCCTTTTCAAAATACCGTGATAATGGACTAACCGGTTAGCAAAGCTGTAGCCGTAACGCCTTGGACCCATATCCACCTTACGCAACGTATATTCCCTTCTATATCACCGCATTGTCTCTTGCTTGCAACTTGAGATTCAATCAGACTGCCACCACATAGGGTAATGCACTCATTAGCGGTTAATATAAAGATATGGAGCTTCTTGCACAAGAAAAAGATAAATATTTTTCTCTGTAGACTATTATAGCGGCCGTAATTGCCTGCAATCAAGTATTGATCCCAACTTCTTTAGCAATGAAGGATCTCAGGTTTTCCCGGCGTATGGTATTCAAGAATTTTTCTCGGGTTTCCCACCGGGTCAGGTTGATGAAGTGCACTGACGTTTCGAAGGTTGACTCTGCCATCGTCTTCAGGGTGAAGTGAAGTCATTTCACCCTGAAGACGATGGCAGAGTCAGCCTTCGAAACGTCGGTGCACTTCATCAACCTGACCCGGTGGGAAACCCGAGAAATATTCTTGAATTCTTTAGCAATGCATTGATTACGGCCGGATCCCAAGCCATTAAGCAATAAGTCCACCTGAACTGTTAAAATTTCCTGTCTGAGATAACTTCTACCATTCTATTTCTTTGGTGAAATGTAATTCATTCATTGGTGAATACATACTCTTAATTTCATTTTAAAGCCGAGAGAGGCAAGGGCCCCTGTGAGCTAGTTCATGGAAACAGCATTATACCATGACTTTATATAATCTAATGAAACTCTTTAGGATAACTCTAGTCCTTGAACAATTCCCAGATGACAAGTATCCTTTTTGTAGAGGATATGCATGTTCCAAAACCAACAGATTAATTGAAAGTTACAAAGTAATTTAAGCTAGAAATGGGAATAAATCAGTTGGGTATAAGTCATCATGAAATACGTCTTGAATATTCACTTCCGCAAGAATACAGTTATTTGGAAATGGAGGATTGAAAATAGGATTACATTATCCTAAAGGGTTTCATCCGATTATATCGAGTCATCATGCAATCGTTGTTTCTCTGAATTAGCTCACGGAACTATTCATCGGCACTTTCCTTTCCCATTTTTAACTTGAGCAAACTAGAGAATGTATTCACCAATGAATGAATAACGTTTCACTAAGGAAATAGAATGGTTAAACTTATTGCTGGCGGCTTCACGTATAAGCGGAAAATCTCTGATTGCGATTCCGTCTCCGTGTGTGACGGGTGATAAACTCGTTGCTCGAGAACGCGTAAAGTCACGCTTGGGGTAATCAACTGATTGCCACTCCGTAACATCCAACCCTATCGTTCGTACCTCACTTCGGAGCACAGTTGAGATTCTTTTAAGTTCCATGTGACTAGAATTCACTGAGTGAATATGGACGCGATTAAATGTAGTACGACGAAGAACTTGCATTAATATTGATTTCCACGTATGGAATAAATGAAAATAGCAACAACATTCATTACTAACCCATTATCTCATTTTCTCATCTTGAAAACCATCTCATAAACCTGAGTTTGAAATGTGTGCTGAATATAGTACCTGTAGAACCCATCTCTAGTGACTGGAAATAATGGCGTGACCCTAACCATTGACTGAACACGAGAGGCGGTCAGCGAAAGAGAAATCAAGTGAAGTATGAACAAAATAAATGTGACGTCAACGAATTTAATCAGCTGTCTAGAATATGAGTGCCGGTAATTTTAGAATTATTACCAATCAGACAATGAGCAATTTCATACGTACCACATACGCATTCCTAAAAAGTAGTAATTGAGCCAACTTAAATAATAAAATGTTTTTTTCTGGCTCCAATCACTGATTTCATTACTCCTGTTTTTATTTGATATCCAATGGAAAATAAATATGCAGTGTTCTGACAAAAAATGCAGTTAGTAACCTTTATGACTCTTAAAAAATACGTTATGGACGAATATCCTTGTAAATTGCCATTAGATAAAAAAAAAACGCTGCCTTCCCTCCGATTGGAAACTGTAGATTCCATAAAATATTAAGTTAATGCATATCTCTGCATCTCACCTTCCGTTTCAATTAATCCGAAATAACTTCGTGCGAAGACTTCGCTTATGCCCACTCCTAATTAGTGACAAATCTTGGAAACCTACGTCAGGCCTCCCCGGAACTATTCACTTAAAGGAGCACTGATGGAAGGCCATGAACTGCAAGCACTTTTATTCATTAATTTTTTTTTAAAACAAGTCGTTTCATAAATCCAAAGGAAAAACATGCCGCTGCCTTCGGGCGCCGGGCAAAGTAAGGGAAGGAGGGGAAGTAAGGGGGTTGGGGCACATTCCTCCAATCACGAGAGTGGCGGTCTCTCCCGCGGGGGAATTCGCGCCACACGCAAAGGGGACGACGCGTCAATCGGAGCCATCGCTCACGTCCGGCACGCGACGTCGCGGTATTTATATTCAGTGCGCAGCCGAGGCATCCGGAAAACAGTGGGACGCATTGGAAAAAAGCAGGAAAAAAGAAGAAGCCGGTCGAGTTGCCGATGAAGAGCAGGGGCGCAATCTGGGAAGGAGGTCTGTTGCGATAACGCATACCGACACTTCGCAGGGCGAGATGCTATCCTCCAGACCGCGCATATATCGCTCCGGTGGAAATGTGTTTTTCATATTCCTTCCATGCTATGATCTTCGATCGTTCCTCGGCTTTCCCTCTCTATCTAGATTCACTTCGTCCACCGCTACAATTTTATCCATCGGTAAACATCACATCTCATCGAACTCAGATTTATCTGGTCTTGTTTTGCATTTCCTCAGTTGCCAATCAAAAATCTCGGTGAGAATGGTAAAATGAAAAAACGCCTTTAGATATCTTGGATCTTGCAGTTGCAAAAGATTTCTATCAAGTCCAATTAAATGCTTGTTCACCCAATTGCAATGTGATAATAAAGACATTTAACATTTGCCATGTAATGTCCAAGAAGCCACAGGATGGTATTTCCGGCAGCAAAAACATTTAAACCATAAAAAGAACTTTCACTGAGACCAAAAAAAAAGGTTGGCGAAAGCATTCTATTTGAAAATTTCTAAAGTAATTTTCCATATAATAAAGTTATTCAGAGAAAGATGCTGGAAAATAAGATAGGTATTATTTACTTATTTTTGGTTTAATCGACCTAAATAAATTTGTTTAGAGCAAGTGTATCTGCTTTAATATTGAAAAACACGCACGTTCAGGTTGCTTGTTCAAAATATTCGCAGACGAATTCATGAAAGAAACCAACGATATAAATCCATTTCCCCTAGGCTCTTAGTACTGTTTA
Source organism: Hetaerina titia (assembly GCA_037158775.1). Taxonomy (NCBI): domain Eukaryota; kingdom Metazoa; phylum Arthropoda; class Insecta; order Odonata; family Calopterygidae; genus Hetaerina; species Hetaerina titia. The sequence goes on from CM073771.1 coordinate 52,841,945, forward strand.
TTTTCATTAAAATACACCAACGATATTTTTCATTAGCCCAAAGTCATTATTAAATTCACGTAGAGATTAAATCTAGCTATATTCACGTAATATAATTTAACATACTTTGATATGATTTAGAATTGATAGTTACATCATATACCAGAACAACCCTAAAATCTGGAATGTAAAACGTGTCAAGAATATAAAATCACCAATAGATTTTTTTTCCATTTTCACGTTTGCTTCACTATGTCCATTATGTTGAAAGCATAAAAAATGTCATTTCCAAGCACATATTAAAATATTAATTCACCCCATGGGAAAAATTGGTCCTCAGTAAGCTTCAATTGGATAGGAAATGCCAATATATATGCAAAGAAAATTTGTTGAACAATATAACTTCACGAAACACTTTGTTTATGCAGTTATATGCCTTTAACAATAATGTCGTCAAAAAATGTAAATTATAAATAAGGAACCAGAAATCCGCATGAAATAATGCAATAGAGAAAGGAGACCAAGAGGAACGAGGGGGATCTCCCAATGAGCGTACCTATGTGTAGTAGGTGAATGCCTTAATCAGAAATAGGTAAAGTGGACAATCAACAGTCTGAGAATGATAAAACTGTAACGATCATTTGCAAAACATTTCTCTAATTCGTAACTGGAAATTATTCCAAGTCTTAAGTTTTCAGTTCCTCTTAAATACCTCCCCAAATGGCCATCCAACTACGGATATTAGATATACAGGGTTCGTCCGGAAAATAAGTGTACTGAGCTCAGGGAAAAAAAATTTATTACACTTTTACATATCTTAAGCTAATATTCCTCAAAATAGGACCCTTGTGAGTCGATACACTTGTTCCAGCGGCGTTCCCATTCCTGGAACGCTCCCGCGAAGGCATCATCGGGAACCTCTCGAAGACACGTCGTCACGGCCTCTTTGACGGCGTCCAAAGTCCCGTATCGCGTTCCTTTCAAACTCCTCTTTATCTTCGGGAACAGAAAAAGTCCGGTGGTGCCAAGTCCAGGCTGTAGGGCGGGTGCGGCAGCGTTGCCACGCCGTGCTTGGCCAAGAAGTCCGACACGACAAGCGCGGTGTGAGACGGCGCATTGTCGCTCAGGTTGTCAGTCATACGGTTGATCGCTGACCGGACGCGGGCGACTCGTTTTCGAAGCCTGTCGAGCACTTGGACGTAAAATGCAGCATTTACAGTTTGTCGTTCAGGTAAAAATTCGTAGTGGACGACTCCCCTTTTATCAAAAATCCGGGAAAAATCAGTACACTTATCTTCCGGACGAACCCTGTATATTTCCATTCCATGCAATTCTTTAAATTATGAGTAAAATGGGCACTTCTATCCATTAATGTTGACCTCGCTACTATCATCCTCCCTATTGGCTTCAGTTCAACCGCACGACGTCCTCCTCAACTTTCCCGCACGTCGCTCATCACAAGCGTTCTTCATTCCACGTGTTTCATCCACACATCCAAATGAGAAGAGTGAGCGCGGCCGGGAGAGGTAAGAAATTCGGGAGGAAGGCCCCCGGCCCGTGCTGACTGGAGAAGTCAAGTCTCCCGATCGTCTTGAAAGTGGAATACAGGCGACCTTCTCTAAAGTAAACAAACAATCGGTCCCTTGCCTTTGATCTCTTCCTCAGCCTACACGCCTCATCGGTAACCTACCCCAGCAAGCCCTCCTACCCGTTCCAATCTCAACCCCATGCAATTCCCCCACCAACGTCACCAGCAGAGCCTATCTCATTTCGGCTGCCTATCTCAACTTGTCTTCTCGCATCTATACTCCAGCCTCCAAGGAGGAACGTCGAAAGTTCGTAGTAATAAGCAGCCCTTATACCGTTAAAGGGCTGTTAGATTTCAGTCGGATACCGAATTTTTTCTTTTCATCCGGTCAATCCCTCGGAGCGCATTGCCCGTTTTCTCCAGAGTGCTATTATTCTGGTATCAACTTACTGGGCGGGTCCAGGTAAAAATACTCGCATAAAAAATTGAGAAATACCTTTCTTTAACCTAGTTTTTTTTGGGGAAGTATCAAGATGGCTTCTATTATATATCTTTTTTTTTAAAGACACCAAACGATAATCTAGAGAACGTAGAGGCGTGTTCTCGGAACGATATAAAACAACCAGCATGCGAGATGAAATTTGAGTCGTTAAGATAAAATACTATAGGCCGGTTGTAATTGTTGGGGCTACATAATTCATATATCTGATTATCTTCAATTGAAAAGGCCATATTCAATGTAGAAAATATGATTCAGTCATTAATGCGTGCACATGCCCATTGAAGTTTATTCATTAGTCACCCAATGTTTCCTGGTGCAAAGGGTCATTATATCAAAGTGTCATCATACTTAATCACACAGCATCCAGCACTGAAGAAGAATTTAAACTTGGCATTTTCGATTTGGCCTGCGAAAACACAGCTGTTATTGGAAATAGCGCGTATTTATACCGATATATTGCTACTATGAGGGGAGTGTGTTAGGCAAACGAGGAAAGGGCAGGAACAGAATAGGGATGTTGGACGGAAAGGAGGGAGGAAGGAAGTACACAGAGATGAAGAGGGACCTGATGTAGAGTAGGTTGCTGGATTGTGTTTTGTTAGGAGCCACACAATATTTATTTGATAGTTGTGTCCATGCTAAAAGCGACCTTAACTGGTAGATTACCTTATAATAATAAATGACTAGAATTAGGTAATTTATAAATGTTTCCATATAAATATTAGTTCAAGTAAAAATGCTGAAGTTGTAAAGGAAGGAAGGAAAGTCATTCTACGGGCTTCACTGGTAAACCGAAAGAAAATTGGATCGATGGAATTGTTCGTTGAGAACAGTGTTGTTTATTGGCTAGTGAAGTATGGTGATAAATATATGACTATATGAGTAAATATGAGAGAAAATTATTTTGCTATTCAATTTTCCATGTTCTACTACTTGTTTAAAAAAATATACTTTTTTTTCTAAAGATTCATCAAGTTTAGGTACCTAGTATTTGAAAAAAAAACATTTTTTCCTCCATCCATTCATGCATGGTACCCTGCAATTCAATGTTAGTACGTGTGGCAGGGCAGGCATTTCACATCCAACTACTTTGGACGCAAAATACTACCCCCCAACCCTAGCGTGGTGGGATAACGTTATTTCGATCCCTTATCGTTTGTAGGAAACGTGACATATTAAATTTATGTGTTCTACACTTAAACTTTCTAATTTTATTTACATGATCTCTGCTGCCCTAATATGATGGGGCTAATAAAACATTTTCAACATCACCACTAAAGAGAACTCCTTCCAATTTATGCCCAATATTTGGAACGAATCTTATTTTAAAAAATCAACAATACGTACAAGTACTGTACTTTTTAAAATTTAATTATGAATGCCAGACGCCTCAAGATTACGTATCTCTCCGCAAACCACTGCATCATCGGCAAGGTATTGTATCTCAATATTAACCATGGAGCTAATGTCTATATCGTCGTGAAGGAATAAAAGTTCCGATAACACGTCCCGGAGGTACACCCATATTGACTTCTACGACATTAGAGCTAACACCATCTATGGCTTCTCTTTGTACCCGACCATTCTATTTATAAGTTATTAATCCAACCGAAGATATTTTTATCCAGATCATAGGCTATTAGCTTTGTGATTAGTTTACTATGAGGTACTTTATCGAAATATTTTTGAAAATATAGAAAAACCGCGTCCTTTGAAACATTACTCTCTCAAAAACCAAAGATATAATGAACAAAAAGCACAATTTGTCTCTCGCAGGTTTCATCCTTTTCATCAATAACTCTTGGCTATCGAGGTGCCTCACCTGTAAACTAACAGATATATGTTTCAGACCTTATTTCATAAGGATGTGAGGTAATTAGGTCTATAACTGCTTGGTTCCTCCCTGTCTCCGTTTTAAAATACAGGTGTTAAATTAACCATTTTCTAGTCCCCGGAATCTTGTGATTTACCAGCTACTTCGTAAATATGATTTCTATATACGGTGCAATTTACTCCGCTTTTTCCTGAAAAATACAAGGCGGTGAAAGCTATAAACGAGCTTTTTGAAACCAGTTTCTGCGACACAAAGATATTAATGGAAATACGGAGACGCATTCATTTTGGCTCAAAAAGGTACCAATATGATATCACGTGCTTATAATGTCTAATAATAAAAAAAGAGGCATAAAAATACTTCTCATGGGTATGTACCTTGAGTGACAGCATTTCAACTACAAATATGTTCATAACATGTTCTCTTTAAGTTTTTAGCAGGTATTTTACACAAAAATATGAGCACACCAATCTATCGACATGAATGTATTAACTTATTTGAAGCTCTTATAATTGCCAAAATGAAAAAATCACATGTGCAATAAGACCATAATTACTAGCGGCATACTATACACTCTTAGAACACGCTCAGGGCCTGCGTGTAATCTCAGCAGCACGAAACTTTTGCATGGCAATTATTCTTTCATCGGATTACGAAAACCATTCTCTGAAATTGATAACCTCTCCCGGTGGTTATTATGAGCTATCTGATCATTTGTATCACATCTGAGTGAAGGGCGTCAGGCGTCATTTGGGGATAGAAAAAGAAAGAACAGGATCACGTAAAAAGCTGCGTTTGATTGCGTTAGATGGTTAAACATTACTTAGAAATATTACCCTTAGTCATCAACTCACAATTTGATATATACATATGTAAATATAAAATATGGGTACATATATTTTTATATGCACACACACACACACACACACACACATATATATATATATATATATATAGGTAGCTGATGTATCGATGATGCGGAAGTACTCACGAGAGCAATATAACTTTTGGACGGCACAATATAACACAGAATAAAACAGATAACACGTAAAAGGACACTCACACTGTAGATGATTTGAGCTTTCGGCCTACTCCGAGGCCTTCTTCAGGTCTGACCTGATCTTATCTGTTTTATTCTGTTTTATATTATGCCGTCCAAAAGTTATATATATATATAAATATATATATATATATATATATATATATATATATATATATATATATATATATATAGGTTTACGACTATTTTCGGAACGTGAAATTCTACCAGTAAATTCTATTTGAGAACCCTGCCCAGGAAGCATTCTTATCCTTATTCAAAGTTTTAAATAAATCATTATATATCCGAAGCAGATTAACCTTGGCATATGAAAGCAATGCGGCATAAATGATTTTACAAATAACCATTTGAGATGATTTCAGCATAATAAGGTCTGAAAATAGTTAAAATAATCCAACACCTGCTTAAAGTTAAACAAATAGGGTAATGCACCATGCCGTGGAGAGAAGCAAAAGGAAATACGTCTGAAATGTGAAAGATGTGGGCTGTACGCCTAAGGGAGGTGGGGCTGAGTGATCGGAAGGCTGGTATGAGAAGGGTGGTCTCTGAAAGAACTCGGACGTACACACACCCAAGCAGTTGCGAACGCTAAGCGGATCCAGAGGAGTGATACAGACTCCTGCCTGGACATGCACATCAGTCACGTCTAGTAGAACAGAAGCTTTTGATTTGTTGCTGGCTGTCCTGCATGCCGATCGAAGTGAGCTCTCCTCTGTCTCATTCCAACTCTTTTTCTCTCCTTTTATTAACCATGAAGACATTTTTATTCTCCGTGATGATACAACTGGCAACGGAAGCCGTTTCTATTCAATGGCTCCAAGTAGGAGGTCCATCGGAAAGGAATCACAAATTACGATAAAATATTGGACATGAATACCCTGTCGTTGTTAGTTCACGTCGTAAGAAGCTCATATGGTAAAGAGGTCTGTTCCTTTATGCTTATCCTATATTTTACCATAGGAATAAAAAATATTTTAAATTAGAGTGAAGGATACAAGAAGGAAAAGGAATATAACAACTAAGTAAACTTCAAGCCCCTGAAACTATGAAACTTACTCTAAACATATTCACCGAGTTTAATTGATTGGATACTGATTTTAGTAGGCTAAAAATAAAAAATTATTTCTCTAAAACGCCCATTAGCCTGACACCTTACAGTATAACTTATTGCCACCTGCGATGTCGTTTAGGACGCTGCTTACATACATATCTGGATATATTTGTGAGTGAATGCATGCGTTAGATCCATATATCTGATTTTTATATGTCCCTTATGTACTACTAAGAAAGTTTCAACTGCAAAATGAGACTAAAGAAAGGCCTCCAGTTTCAGCTTATAAGGTTCAGCAAACATTTTGGTTCCAGCGATGACCAAAGGAAAACAGTCATTAAAATACACTTTTACCTATGATAAGGCAAATAATACAGGTGAGGTTTTGGTTGAACAACGGACAATGGCTTTCGAAGCGTGAGATAAAACTTAAAGCAAGGAAGTCATGCATCGAGACTTTGGGAGCTGAACGTACTGGCGACTTGTTCACCCTCAGTGGGCGTGGGGAAACTCGTACGCCTCCTAATTCAGAGGCCGTACGTTCGATTCCCTCCTAGGTGGGTTTACGTCCACTTATGGCCTAGATGTTTGTGATTTTTCTATTTGAGATTCTTCTGAAGATGTGTAGGAGTAATAGTAAATTTGTCTCCAGCAAAATCAGCTTGTCTATTTTTGTAGTGAATGTAGAACAAATAACTAAAAATATGTAAAGCCTGAGTAATAATTTCAAAATTTTCGTTAGTAAAATTATAGTTATCTGAAATGCTCTTCGCAAAAGATGCACTTATGTATAATTTTTTTGTTGAAAGCCTAACCTATAATAATGAATAAGTGTTGAGTGTTCGCATTACGAAATACTAGTGAAATGCTATCATAAATTTACTACTCGGCAGTAGGTTTTAATATACCTTCATCGAATGTTAGATATTTTTCTCCCACCTCCACATTTCTAAAGATACAACTTTCAAATTGTGTGTGGGCTGCAGTATAATATTCCAAATGTGATTTTCCATATTTTTTTCCTTTACTATCTTTATTTCACGATAACAATATCCAGGAGCGAAGGTTAAATTGATTTATAAATAGGGTAGTTGAGATTCGTGCCTTTTAATTTGCATATGATAACGGCATGCTTTTTAATTTTACATTTTAATTATTTACTTTGATTGGTTAAAACAATCGAGCATCTGATCCGTATGTTACGGGTGTTCATTAGAAACTAACTTCTGCTCAGTGTTAACGTGTTTTAGTAGAAATAATTTTAGGATACAAACTAACCTTAATTATTAGAATACACTAATGATATTAACTTGATAATTATAATAAAAATATACAGACCCGGTAATTTCAGTGTGAAATACTGCTGATCAGTCGAGAGTTCCTCCTCCTTTGCGGTCGCTGATCAGGTTATTTGTATACTATATACGGTTCATAGATGAAAGCTCCCTCAATGAGATATTACCTCAGTCGTAGGTTCATCAAGATTTGAAAGGAAAAAGATATTTAAGTGATGGTTTTCTTAAAACGGGAAATTAGTAGGATGCGTTTGAGGTCAGCTCTATACTCATATATTAAAACGAACTTTCGGTACTTTCGGTAATCAATTACTGTTGTGATGTACTCTTACGATGCTTGCACTTCTCCCTATGTACCACCATAGTACTTGTCAGTGGCAGGAATTTGTTCATGTCAGTATCTTCATGTCGTATACCGTTATGGGATATATTCAAAGTGTCAGAAATTACAATTGATAACCCGGCGATTAAAACTCTCGAAACTATTCTGTTAATTACTTACTTTTTTTAGAATTTCACTCAAAATGAATGAGCATACTTCCAACTTCTTAAATCTGCAACTTGGAGAAGTAATTCTATCAATTCTATAGGAGCAGCACAGAAGCACAAAAGGAGTTCATTTGTATTCCCAGGTGCACCGTTGTATTAAATGGGATTTCTATTTGAGCTTAGATTCCAAAGAGATGAGGATTTATCTGAGACTAGTCCCAGAAAAAAAATATTTTACGCAATAACGATTTTTTCTATGGAAGCGCTCGTTTGTTCCATACACAAAGTGGTTCTTGTTCCCTTTCCCATCTACCTAGGAATTCTGATTCAGGCATCCATTCCACTTTCACAGTCGCAATGGGAAATTTCACAGTGGTGAAGAGAGAGGTGATGATCGGGAAGGGGTCGAGGAGGAGAATATGGCGGCTTCTGAAGAAGTCAGCCTCCTTCGCTACGACTCAATTCATCGAGGCGGCAAACGAACGAGAAGGCATGAAACGCCCGCCCTTACTTCCTTCCTCATCACATGCTACTCCCAACCGCTACCACGTTCTCTCTGAATCTCATGTATTCCGCTCTCTCTCTCTCTCTCTCCAAAGGGCCAGCCCACAGCCAATCTTTCGCCCACCCCCTTTCACGGGTGGGATGATGAGTGAGGATGGCACAAGACGAACAGGAGATTGAAGGCGGATGGGCGAACCGCGAGCTGAAAGGGGTTGCGACAAGGAAGGAGAAGGCAGGAAGAGAAATTAAGGCCACAGGGAAGGAGAGTGTGAGAGAAAACACTGGATGTGGAGAGGGGGGGGGGGTAGGTTAGGCAGCGGGAAGAGATGAGATTAGTCTCGCGACGGAAAAGAAAACTATTCTCCATCCACCCCACACTCTCGCCTCTCTTATTTTTTTAAAAATATAGCCGAAGAAAAACCTCCCCAACGAATAATCAGTCTTTCCGGAAGGTGATTAATGAAGCAAAGGTTTTGGCTATAGCAGTACCAAATATTCTCGTGAGTGCTGCGCACTCAAACCGTTCGCCGATGCGTCTACGGGCCTGAAAAATAAACAAAGATACTTGAGGGATTGCTCAACAAGAAAAAAAAGGTAGGGCGGCATTTGGAGAGCAGACTTTGGAAGAGGGTCGAAGTAAATTAATGTTCGGGGAAGCGGAAGGCGGAGATGTGGCAAAAGGCTGCCGGGATTAAGATTGTTCGTCCACGTCGTTATTCATATTCATTTCTTACGAATGAATACATTTATTTGAATTAACTATAAAGTTTTCGATTATAAAGATGCCGATTACACAAATGCGCGACTGATTTTTAAGAACTGTCCTATAACCATTTGGGACCAAATAAGGATCTATTAATTTGCAGTTGTGAACGTGGTTAAAGCACGCATAGGTACAGAGAGTCATGGTGAAATACAATCACGTAAATTTGTCCCTGTGGTAAATTCATCGCACATTCGCTTCGCGTTAGATTTTTTAGATATTCTAGTGACCAGAATGAGGATCATGTCCTAACAGGGTTTAGAGTCATAAAAAACCGAAGCATTTCAAATAAAGCACATACAAGAAGTACAGTGGGATCTTCGTGTGCAAAGAAATTTTGCAAGGTAAACTCGGAGAGATGGCTGTGTAAGCTATTCAATCTAATTAAGTATAGTGCTATCGTTTCTTCCGAAAAAGACAGAGCTACATTCTGTCGAAATTATTAAGAAATAATGTGTGAATGTTCTTTTAATGTGTTCTTATGCGTATTATTTGTTGCTGTCTAAGTTTATATAGACACATAGAAATAGATATAAAGAAAGGGGATAGGAAAATACATCAAAGACAAACACAGGAAAGGTGGGGAAGGCGAATTTGAGAAGATCACAAATGTAAAAATATTTCCTTATCCGGGATCTTCCACTTGCCGGGCGGATGCTCTACCAATTGAGCTAATAAGGGACACACACAAGAAGGGGAAAGGATAGTAGAAAAACATTCATACGAGATCATAAAGGATAGGAACGTTGCGTTTCATGGCACGCATAGCCAGAAGAAGAGACGAGCCTTATTGGCCAAACACAAATTCAAACACGAAATCCCGCCATTATATACGTGTATACAGTTTCCGACCTAACAAAGATAAAATACATTTTTTCTGAAAATGTTTAGAGCCGGAAACTTTTCAGACCACCCTTGTATAAACTATACATACAGTAATCAACCCAAAGGTCGGTTTGGTAGGTGATGGTAGAGTTCACGCAGTATTAAGCCGGACGGCGTGTGAAATCAGGGAAGGGGGGCCAGTTCCTTTCCCTGTTCCGGTTATGGTTTCCCAGGAAGATCTGTTACCCGAAAAATCACATATCTTGGGTGGAGCTGTAGGTGCTCAGAGTGCCTTGCCCGGGAATTGAACCCGGGACCCTCCGGTCAGTAGTCCAACGCTTTACCTACTGAACTACCGCGACCCACCACCCTATCGATGTTTGCAAACATTTTAAATATTTATTTCGAAAGGAAAATGGATTAATATCCTTTTTATTTGTCTATTATTATGCAAGAATCAAGCTATTTATACATTAGTATAAAAAAACGGGTTGACTAACGGACAGGTCATTTAATTGTTCACAATAGTCGATGAATTTTCCGTTTGTATAGTATATAGTACGTATACACCACTGCGAGTAAAGTTGGGTGGAGTTGTTCTGTGGAATTTGCGATGGAGGAACATTTCTTAAAAGAATGTTACAATTCTTCACCCCGTGCATGAAGCGTATTGCACACGACATCAAAGTAGATTTTTCATTTCATGAGAGACATCTGTTGGCATTTCTTTTAGCTTGCTTAATGTATTTCTACTTAATGCAGAAAAAGATTTACCTCTTCCTTAATGTTATCTTGTAAAAATAAATCTGAAATTTAAAGCTACCCTATCGATTAAATACGACATGTAGCAAAGTATTTGTAATAGAAAAAGAATAGAAGAGCACGTTTAACAAGAAATATACAAAAAATGTTGTAAAGTAACTCATATATTTTTATGCATGCCTAACTGAATTTTTTCACTGATATTTAATTATTTCCAAATCTAATGTGAATTTCATAGTCAGGTAAATTCATTAATGGGCTCATGGCTGAGTATTCAATATACTAGTATATTTTATTACATTTTAAATTCGTGCAACCATTATTGAGTACTTTCTAATTATGATAATAAATGTATGAACAAAATGAATCAATTTAATATCCCTATATTGTTTCTTAAATGCTAAGGTTTATTGGATTTTTAGGAATGTTTATGTCACGCATCATTAACTGGATTAAATCGGTGCGCTAAATGTGGTTCATGAAAAGATTCAATCTAACTGAGGAATGAATTGGCATCCAAAAAAAGGATAATGCATTCTATGGTTTTGTGTTAACAAAGAAAAAAGACGCCATAAATCAAAGGAATAAAAAATTTAAAAAAGTTGCATCGGATAATGCATTGAATTATACGACTTAATTTATGCTTCCGGTGCTGTAAAAATACAGTATGGTGCTGTAGAAATGTAGTAATAACTCTGTTTATAATAATGTTATGATTCTGATGCTATATTTCTAAGAGAATTTAACATTTACCATACCTCAATTACTCGTTCAATATTATAGTGCCAAATTAAGTTTCCAATGGGAATCTTTTAAGAAATAATAATTTCGTATCAACTTTCTTTTTTGAAAATAATAATGGTTAAATGACAGATAAATAAATTAGATTGCAGACAATTTGGTGCAAAACACAACTGAATCTCAAGATGAAAGAAATATCAGCTATTTTCTTAAGAGTTCGAGAAGGTGATTCGAGTTAGAGAGGTTTGCACACTAGGGGCATAATCAGGTTGGGGAAGGAGAGACATCTGGGCCCGTGAGGCAGTGGGAAGGGGTGATAGTGGTAAGGAGGGTACGGAGCGTTGCAAATTCAAAGTGGATAGGAGCAACAGGTTTCCTTTTCCTTGTCACGTGGCCAGGGAGGGGTTTTTGAACTGAGTGCGCAAAATATAGCAGCGCCGCTGCTCATCAACGACATGCATAGAATTTTCTGCGGGATTACACACTCCCGAGAAGATGGTAGGAATGGAACACCGCTGGCATGGTACTTCACTCATCATTCCCGAATGCTGAAGCCAGTTGTCCATTAAAACTAATCAGTAAACAGGCCAACACTTCCCTACAACGGCATTGCCTCCGTCATTCGGGATCTCACTGAACACGGTACGCCTTTTTACTTATTCACAATCCATTCCATACGATTAGTGCCTGAATGACTGCCATCTTTTCACAAAAACCTCTAGTAAATCCTTCCAGGTCATTAGTTCCTTGGCTTTGATACGATCGAATAATTTAGCAACAGTAAAGCTCAGGAGATAAACGTTTACGATTCACCTGAATGCCTCGAAAGTAAACTGTTCTTTTTTACATTTTCAAGACCGTTATCGAAGCTCTCCGTTGAATATAAATGTATCAAAATGTTCATCAAATGCCAAAAAATTCGAGAATTTATTCATAACAATTCAATGTAAATGTACTTTAGACGGTTACAACGTACAGACACTGTGAGGGGTACAGACGGACACGTGTTAAATTTACGCAATAAAATATTTTTTATGAAGAACAGTGTCATATTACAGCGGAACTCCGATTAGGGTTTATTATTGACCCATATTCCCTGGAAATAGTGACATGAATCGGAAAACAATTATTTTAGAATTACATACAATTAATAAAACACTCAATTACAGACAATCTTTATCATATGCCATAGTGCTATGCTCTTCATAATATACAATAGTAGTAATAATTAAAATTTTATAATGTCCGTCTGGTCTTGCTAAGCCAGTCAGTTCTGGCTTGACAGCAGGTGCCACATAAAAAAAATTATAGCTTAAAGTGTTGAAATTATAGAGCAAAATATATTGAATCACGTTTTGTTCCAAGCTCTAATCCATTCTGTATAATAGCCAGTCTTTTATTCTCCCTTTCACGTTTTTACTGACTGCAATATTCTTAAATTTTTACGTTTTTCATTTAAAATTAGAGGTTCTATAACAGTAAGCTCCAATTTTCTTCTAGCCTGATTTGTATGAAATATTTTTGTTATATATTTAATTTTGTCCCTAAATGGTTTATTACTTTTTATTTAACTCAGGTTTTTATATTTGTCATAAAAAAGTTTACTATTACGATGACACATCTATACAGCCTGTCTATAGGCTTAATTCCTAATTTTTTAAAGATATTTCTTCCACCTAGAATATTTGTATTTTTTGATCTAGCCTCAGACGTTTTCTTTGGGATTTTTTGCTGTTTATTTTTTATTAAATTGATTTTTTTAGAACCCAGACGGTTATATCATACCTTAAAATGCTCTCAACCTGTGAAAAATTCACTGTCTTGATGAAATTCAAACTCACAAAACTAGTGATGTAGTGAACTTGACGAATGATGTAATTTAATTTATTTTTTATCTTTAAAGTATGTTAATGTTTTTGAAATAATTTAATATTTTCATTAATGACTACCCCCAAGTAATTATATTTGTTTACTTGTTCCAGCATGGGACAATTACAGATATTGGTGGGGTTATGTAGGTAGTACTGTGAATGAATCTGTTATTGAATATCTATGATGTCAGAGGTTCTTTGCTTCGCAAACGTGACTTTGGATTTTTCCTCGTTGATAACGATATTTTTATCATTTACTCATTTACTGATATTATTTAAGTCAAGTTTAATTCCCTGAATAGCTCCCTAAACATTCGGGATAATTTTATCAGTCGAGTCAAATAGTTCAAATATCGTACGTTACTCGGCATCCCGAACCATGTGAGTTGAAGAAATGGTCGACCCATTTACGAATAAATGAATGATTAGGAAAAACAAAACATCAGGGTAGGACAGAACTGAGTGGACGCGGAAGGAGAAAGGCTGTCACGTAGACCGGTGACGCTTTAATTTACTTTCAGCGGTTCTCTCCTCCCTCGCTCTCGGCACAGGAGATTAAGTCACCGAGGAATACGCGCCCGAGCATTTTTATCGTGCGCATCGCTCAGGAAGAGAAACTTGGGTGAGGAGGGAGGTGGAAGAGAAGGAAAACGAGGCTAGAAGGCAAGAGGACTCGCTCACTCGCCGTGTTTATGACCGACCTTTCGTCGTACCGGACTGGCAGCACGACAAGATGGCGACACAGCGACCGGTCAAAAGGGGGAGAGGAAGATTTATCCTTCTATTGTCTAAAGAGGCAGGGATTTGTGTGAGAGAAGAGTTTGTGTGTGTGTGTCGGGGTGAGAGAGGAAGGCAGGCGAGATATAGAGTGGGGGGTGGGAAGAGAGAGAGAGGTCGCTGATCGTCCCAGCAGTGCTTGGGGGAAAAGAAGACATTCCTCACGGTCCGATCGTGAAAGAAAGACGTGTCAAAATTTGGTCGAGAGATGACTCCTTCCATCCCTCGTTTTCCCCATCTTGAATTCTTGATCTGAATTCTACTCTGCCCATTTGGTCGAGACAATTAATCACGCATGACGAGACGCGAAAAAACCTCCCCTTCAGGATGTACCTCTTTATTCGCTCGCCTGCGAGGGAAGTGACTACAGAGGGCGTGGGAGGAGCGTGTGCGCAAGCAGCAACAGCCAAGTCTTCCGGCGGTCCCTTGTTTTTTCTCGAGCCCGATGGTCGACAGGTGGTCTCGATGCAAATCCAGTCGGCAGTGGAGGGTCAAAAAGTTGGGATGAGGGAGAGAAGGAGTTGGAAGGAAGGATTCCCTCCCTGCGGAAAGTTTTAATTCAAATTAGCTGGACGTGAGTTTACCTCCCTCAAGTGGACAAATATCGCAGCATACCGTTAGGGAATGAGCGTGGTGTATACGGCGGACTTCCTTTTTCAGCAACGACAAATTTGTCATTTGCCACAATGCTTAATCTTACTCGATAGGAAGTGTGCATTAGCATAAAGGGAAACAGAATAAAAGCGGTTCTCTCCATGTAGGAAACGGGTACCGATTTGCTAAAAGCTATCGTGTTACAATAATTCAAAAAACCTATCCATATAAGAGATTATGGTGATTATTTCTGCTTACAATACATAATTCTATGAAATACAATGCATGTTTCTATGAGTATCGTTGGATTATTATTTTCCTTTTACAGCTTAATATGGGAAAGTGGAAACCAAGTTTTTCCCACAAATTACTATTGAAATGAAAAAATTGATGATATCCTTTTTAAGAATTACGTCTGAGTTGATCTAAATCAACCAGCCACTCCTTTAGAAATGGCATTAGTTGTGAATTTCTCATGGCGGCAGAAAGGTTAAAGGTAAACGGCTTATAAGTATTTAGTTTACAGGTAAGAATCTTGGTTAAGGGCAAAATGACTATTTGACAAGGCAATCACTCCCGCAGCAAAAAAATATTGTGATAAATACCTACTTCTAAACTTCATAAATGGAATCATTTTTGGGACGCCTCAAATGTAATCTATTCACATATTTGCGGATAAATCGTTTCTTCTTCGGCTATTCTTTTCTTATCAACAATTTTTAAAAACAAGCTTTAATTATATTTAATAATAATCGGACGCGAAAATAAATGCACATACATGAATTTAGCAGTATAGCATACTTTCTAAAGCCCTCCAAATCTTTCCCGGGAAAAAAATCTAACGCCAACGTTAACCATAGCTGAAAAAATATAAAGCAGCCAACGTATTAAAAATATATCAGGTGAAATTTATATTATATTATAATTTATAGTATAGTATAAGTAAATTGATATGACATTATATTTAGAGAATGATGGAATAAACACGTTTAAAAGAGCATAACACTTGATGAGTGACAGCCTTCAGTGATTGTGAAAATTAGTTTCAAACGATTGTTGAGTGTTCATTATAATATTGTTTTATATCAATTCTTAAAGTACATTACCCGAATGGTAGCAGGCTCGAAATACAACACAATACATTTGTATAAATACCCTAAAAGAAAAAAAGGGAAATAAATTCGTAATTATAACCGAGGTTTTAGAGGACTTTCGTAAGAAGATTGAACGCTTCTCATTCAGCCTAAGATTATATTTCTCATATCTAAGGTTTGGCATCTAAAAATTCAATTATAATTCTCCGTAAGCAAATCATAGTTAACAAGTTAAAACGTCCCCATAAAATACTGCAGAATATGACTATAGCTTTGGAGTTGGAACAAAAAGATATAAGAAAGTCAGTGTTCAGTTTCTCGTTTTTGTGAAATAAATTGATAAGTTTATATTATTATTTATATTAGTGCAATAATTGATAAGTATATATTGTGATATATAATGAAATGGTAATGAAATATAACAAAAATTGTATGTGTTTATAAAATTAGCACTAATCATTTGCTCCCGTTAATTTTATATTACAGTATAAATGCTGCAGTTTAAAATAACATTTTGTGAGATTATGGTTAGACATTAAACATTTTCCTAACTAGCTTTTCTGGATTTTATCTCCTCGCTCTTATTCCTTTTTCTAACACTATATTTTCCCAAATCAAAAACATTCCTAAAACCTCCTCGAGAATGTCCTCATAAAAATACTGAAGTATTTTCCAGCATATACAGTGAACACTCCGATATATCGTGACCCTATTTGCATAGGTATTCCGCCATCTCCTCACCCTTCCTCCGTTCCACACCTTAAAAAAATTATTTAAAAGATATTTTGTGAGATCTATATGAGTAATTCATTATCAAACGAGAAAACAACCTTACAATTCCCGCTATATCCCCTTTAAATTCCCTTCCCTTGGCACAAGTTAGTGAGGCGTGCAAGGAAACAACTACGAAAGTGATGATTGCTAGAGGCTTCATATTTACATCTACGAAAGTCGACGTCCTGACTTTTAAATTTTGGTGTGCATGTGGTAATAAATACGTTAGCACTTAAAGTTTTCTGATAAGAAATAACTTAATCGCAGCAGCGAACAGGAGTAGAAATCGCAATCTCTTGGCCTGCAGGGCTACTTGCTACTACGACTCCCGCCGCTATCTCACTTACATCAGGTTTTCCAACTCACTCCTCCCACAATCCGCTGCCTTCTATTATGATTTCCAGATTTTCAGATTCCCTCCGAGGAAATCACGGGCGTATTCTAGGACAAGTTTCACAATTTCTCATTTGAATTTCCTTTTTTTATTTTGACGTGATTTGCGATAACGGATTCGGTATAAAAGCCAGTCCAAATAAAAGTTCCCTAGGAAATCGACTGAATGACGTACATTTTCATAATTAAACATAATTCAGAAGAAGAATGAGAAATATATATGTATACATTGTAGGTATCGCACTAGTGTGAAATGCTACATTAACTTGATTAGATTATCATGTTTGGGTATTACATTTATTACATCATATTACAGGTATATTACTTTATTTGGGCAGAATACGGGTAAGTTGCAAAAAGTGAATCATCTGGTGGAAGAAAGTGAATCATCGAGGGAATGGACAAACTACCCATCCGTCGTTCTGAATGTAATTAGAAATATATTATGATATTTTAGCCCCTGTTAGTATAAACAATATACACATTTTTCGCATATTAACACGTATCTCTTAGGAAAGTATACCCATTTTCTCATTCAGTACTACTTACTTTTTCAAGCCAAGTACAAGTTGCAAAAAATGAATAAAAATTAAATTTTCTCTTACAATATTCAGCTGAATCTAGAGGGTGAAAAATATATTTTAAATCGCTAACGATAAAAAAACTTTCATGCATGACGCAGATTTAAGTAATATTAGTTTCAAAGTATTAGAACGTTGTTCTAAGTTTATTTTCAGTTATTCCCATAGTAATTCTTCCGCTCCCAACTGAGACGGCTGTTTCAAAACGCAAATCGTTTCGTTCTATAACCACATCTGTCTCTCCCTCTCATTTCCCTCTAACGTGCGGTTCTACCCCGACAAGGACCCCACCCGACCCCCTCTAAGCACCTTCGTCGACCCTTTTTAAAGACTAACGCCACGCCGCCGCAGTTCATTCGCCTCTCCCTCACCTCATTCTCTCTCCCTGCCACGTCCCACTCTGCGTGAATTGTCAATTAAAACCTCCCACGCGTCGACCCGACTCTTGCACCATGATGAGGTGTTTTCCTGATTCACCTATTGACCCCCTGCCCTCTTGTATATAGATAACCGCCGGCGTCGACGTAAGAGTCGCCGATCCGGGCAAATCCGCTTCCCTCCCCAGCATATCCCACACCCCACCCACACATCCACCCCCTCCTCCAGCACCCACTCCGTCCTAACCTCCTGTTCCTGCTCTCATCCTCTCTCTTCCTCAACCCACCTCATGCATAGTCTTCAGGCCCTCCGCTAACACCCTTTCGGTGACCTAATCACATACATTTCTCTCCACACGGGGAGGAAGGAAGGAAGACGAAACAGGAGGGAGAGAAAACATATGGAGAGAGAGACGAGAATATGGAGGGAAGCAAAATACCGACTCTCGAAACATGTATAAGTATTTTTTCCAGACCACAAATCCCTCCGCACCCTTACAACATCGATTCCTTTTTTTGCACCCTCGTTCACTACCGCTTCTTTTGCCATTCCCCCTCGCGGCCACCCTCATTTTTTCATCAAATCATTTTTTTCTTCACCCATCTTCCAAACTACCCACCCCCGGAGCTCAGCATGGAGCGTTGAAAGTGCGTCGTGAATGTGGGAAAATTTCGCCATCTCCGCTGACTTGACGCAATCTTCTGGAAATATGGCAATGCGTGAGAGCCAGAGAGACTGCGACCACCAATAGATTAGAATGGATTTTGTTATAGCAGAATCAAAACATTTACAATAGACACACACATATATGTGTGCATAAATATACATATATATATATATGTATGTATATATATACAGACATATATGTATATATATATATATATATATATATATAGTTAATATGTATATAGTTAATATATAAAAATATATTTTTTTTGCAACAGCAACACATAAAAGACGAACTTCCTGGGTCTCGAATTTTCGGTGGTACAACCACCTTTCTCAAGAGGAGGTAGGAACAGAACTCATTTTCCATTTGCATTATTATTTTTTTGATAATGGGATTTTCACAAAAGTGGTATGCATATATATATATATATATATAGATATATATATATATATATATATATATATATACATATCGATGATGCGGAAGTACTCACGAGAGCAGTATAACTTTTGGACGGCACAATAGAACACAGAATAAAACATATAACACGTAAAAGAACACACACTGTAGATGATTTAAGCTTTCGGCCTACTCCGAGGCCTTTTTCAGGTCAGACTGCTGTCTGTAATATGTACTGTATATATATATATATATATATATATATATATATGTATACCTGCTACTACCCGCTAGACCATCGCGGGGCGCGGTAGAGCGGGTAGAGCGTTGGACTGCTGACCAGAGGGTCCCGGGTTCGATTCCCGGGCAAGGCACTTTGGGCACCTGCAGCTCCACCCAAGCTAGTTGATTTTTCGGGTACCAGGTCTTCCTGGGAAACCATAACCGGCACAGGGAAAGGAACTGGCCCCCCTACCCTGGTGTGTGAATATTCACACGCCGTCGGGCTTGGTACATGGGTGAGCTCTACCATCACCTACTAAACCGACCTTCGGGTTGATTACTGTGTTTATGGTTATATATATATATATATATATATATATATATATATATATATATATATATATATATATATATATATATATATATATATATATATATATATATATATATATATATAAAATATATATATTCATGTATATATATATATATATATATATATATAATATATATATATTCATGTATATATATATATATATATATATATATATATATATATATATACATGAATATGTACAGTACAGAAACTCCGTAGCTTCCTAAATAAAAATGACACTAAGATATATATTTTTATGATTCTTTGGGCATGCCACCGTCGTCAAACGAAGAAGATAAATCTTTGCTCAACGAAGGCGGCATTACAACTGAAATGTGAAAATTTATAAATGAATTTGTGGTGTTTTCGTGCCTATGTTTTTGTATCTCGATATCTAAAGCGACATTAGCTAGTGCTTAGGTATGGCATGAGTATACAATTTGACCGAGGAGTTGAACGAATAAATACAAGTATTTTATATAATTTTTTTGGTGTGGGTGGTAATAACTGGTGTAAAAATCATATTCGCAGATTCAAGGAATTTTCGCTTAATTTCCATTTACTCAATCTGTGACAGTGTAGAGCACTAATAAACACCAATTATGTGGTGCCGTCGTTAGCAAAAGTGAAATAACTAAAACCATTCTAAAGCTTTAGAAGATAAAATATAATTAGAGTACCTTCACTTGTTTGGGGATAAACCGTGTAAAAGGAAAAACTTAGAATGAACCAATTCGGAGGTCACTCACTATGTGGTACAATCTTTCCGTGAGCAACTTTTATTTTCATCTTAATAATAAATGCTTTACGGTTAAGGACTATTATTGCATGTATATCCAGGTTAATAGTGCCCAGTGTAATGCCATGCAGCGGTTAACACAATACAAATCATATTTACAAGCTAGCTTTCTCCTGATTCTGTAAGTAATGAAGGATAATAGAAACCAAATTGTGCGTTTATTCGTAATTAGCGTCTCATTTAGGAATTTATCAAACACTCCTTTCAGTATCCTTCCTAATAATCTTCCTGAATATTAAAAAAAAATGTTTTGATTCATTTAGATTGCAATTGTGTTTTCTTTACCCTGTTATCTCCATATTTTTCCTGTAATGGCCTTTCTTTCCGCACATGGAATGCTTTGATCATTTTTGAGATTGTTAATATTACGGAACACAAATGAAATTCAGAAATGTCATCCTAAATATTAGATAGACCCCGATGCAAGACCCAATTATTTCAAGACACTTAGACAAATTTCAAGAAACTGCGGGAGATGTCGCAACAGTAACGTTTAACTGAGTCATCCGCTGACATGCATTTCAATGCAACAATTTCAGAGTGTAAAAAGTTAAGGAGAATGATTTGTACTCTCTGAAATTGTTGCAATCAAGACACTTATTTTTTCTTCATTCTATAAGTTAACGATAAAGTACAAATGCTATAAATGTGTACCAATGCGCATAATCTCTATGCATATTTATTTCGCCCACGATGTTATTGTTACTGTACATCTGTAGTATGCTTAGTAACTCAAAAAGAAATAATTAATATAAAATTTGTAATAAATTGCAATATATTTAAGTTCTGAATTAAATGTCTACTCTTCGTTTAAGTATATGTAATACATGTATCTGCATGCATGTAAGTACATGGATTACGTAATTAAAAATTAAATAGAAAAACGTAAATTAAAATTGATCTAAAAAAATCCTTTGTCTTTTTTAAAATTATGTAGTAATCTATAAAATATGAAACAACAACACAACATTTCAACAAAATGCACAAAATATTAATGTCTATCTCACTAACCTATTGTTTCTGGTGTTTTGAGGCCTATAAAGGAAGCTCTCACATTTATGCTTCATAATTTTTTCTAATATTGTCAGCGCCTTAACTCCTTTTAACAATAAGGTAAAGCTAATGAGTGTCAGTAATGTTTGTTCCAAAACATTTAGTTTTTTTAGAATTTGATATTTTATATCCTCCTACATGTATTCATGGATGAATCCTAAAATAGAACAAATTGCCATAATTTGACTGGAATATTAGCCATGAAAAACATTTTAACCTCTCGCTCGAGGAAAACTCCTTCTCTGTGAAACATTGATCCCCGTAAAATTACCATTATTTTTCCTCCGATCCGCCTTCATTTACCAAGTTAGCTGAATTATACAAAATTGTCCCTTAATTCAAATACGCTACCGAAAATGCTGCGAAAGTGAAGATTTTGCTAATATTTAAGAAACAGGTTAATTTTAGCTCCTGAGTCTATAACGAAATAAATTTCCTTCGGATGGTGTGCCAATAGGCGGAGAACGCTTTGGTCTCAGACAATGAGGTCGTGTGTTCGAATCACGCTTACAGCGTCGGATGTTGTTCTCTCATATCTCATCGTCACCTAAGCGCCGTCCATATACGCACGAACAATAGCCCATAACTTATAAATGCACCTTGCCACTCCACTGATGATTTTTCAAGTGACCGAAAAAGGGCACTCAAGAGATTAGAATCTTGGGAAATCCAGTCTGTTGTTCATGACCGGTGGCTCATACTTGTCTTGATTGTCTTCCCTTAACCACACCTCTTATTATTTTTTTAAAAAGAAGATCGATTGACTCAACGTGCTGTTGGATACTCTCCGAAATGGCTAATTAATCATAGTAAGTGGGAAGTGTGAGAAGGGGTTTAGTTTCTTCTCTAAATTGCTGAAAGCGAGGCAATGAATTTAATTGTTTTCTGCTTAAGCGATGAAAGTTGTGGTGTCTGCGTTTCCCTTCTTACTTCAGTTTCAGTTTGTGTTAACTAACCTTTTCCGATGGAACTTCCCACTTAAATTGAAGGATAAAAACAGTGCCGAATATACATAAATTCTGGAAACACTCGCACAAATTGCATATTACCTAATTTAAAATAAATACATTATTTGGAGAGAGTTGAAAAAAGTAAAAATACGTAAACAATTGATCAAACGAGTTTCAAACGGTCTTTCGATATGGAATGAGAAAACATGGGCAAGTTTAAAAAGAACAACAATTTAAAATGCGTTACACTGTCAAGTTTCTCTTCGTGGGATTGTTTGATGTCCAGATTAAAAGAGTTTGTAATTTTCCATAGACTTTAATCCACAGCGCAACGCGTTTTACCGACTTCGGCATCATCAGGTAACTGATTATGCCGCAATTTGGTGAAACGTGTTGTGCTGTGAATTTAAGTCTGCGGAAAATCTTTTAACAGCTATGCAATACCTTAGGAGGTCCCAACCACTTGCGTAATTTCTTTGCCTTAAAGTAATTAGGTTTTAACAACCAATATACACATCAAGAAGTTCATTTCCATTCGCAGTTGAAAACTCTTATTTACTTCATTTCACTCTTATGTTTACGTAAATTATTCTTTAATGACATTCTCCGAACGTTTATCTTAATTGTCATTATGAGGCTTCTTTAAGAGGAAAAATAATTAAATGACCATTGACTTGTCCATTGATTAATTAATATAATATTAAAAATAAATATGACATGAAAATTTTCTGATTTTACTGGGTAAACGGAGGTAGTGAAATTATCACCATGAGGATGGGTAGAGTGGTGAAAAGATTAAAAAAAGAATGGACACAGAACAGATTTGGAAAGTTTAATAGCATATTTTCTCATTGTTAAGAAACTTTGACAATGAGGCAGATCGTCAAAAGTAGATTTGAGACCTTAGAGATATGTATTTGAAGACGAATGGAAAAAATAAAATACATGGAAAGGGTAGCTAAAGATGAATTTTCAGAAGCGCTATGAGAAGAAAGAAAGTTTTTGAGAGACTTTCGATGAAGGTAGGAAAAGTAGATGCAGAAGACACTGAGAGGCAAAGGGATGTCGAAGACAGTAATAGAAAGCAGAATGCTGGGTAAACTGGATAGACGTAGGGAAAGAATAAGAGGAGTGGTAGTGTCAATGCAGACTTTAAGAGTGAGTTACTGTTACATATATCATTCGGTTTGACCATATTTTGAGTCATGTAATTTACGTCTTATGAGTACATTAACGTCTAGTACTAGAGCTAATCAAAAGCCAACCTGCGCCGGTAGACTACTACTAGTGATAAACAAATTTGCTTAATTGTTCTATTATGATATGATATTTAAACTTCTTAATCATCACTTAGAAATATACCTATACGCACAAATAGTCTGTAGGGTTCACTCAAATACAAGACCATTCACCTTTAATTTAAAGAATAATACCTACTTTTGTTGACTGTTGATAATGCATCTACTGCCTCCTTGTTTTAAACGCTCTCTCTCTCTCCCTCTTTAATGTTGCTAAAAGGCATTTAGGCTGTAACCCACTTCTCACTCCAACATTCTAATGTTTTCATTACCTTTCCGCGCAATTAAGTCTTAGATCAGCACTCTCACTTACAACTGTCCCTTAATCTTAAGTGAACTGCGTTAGCCTCGTCACACTATACATCTATTATTTCGACTCCTAGAAAGCTCTGTCGAGAACCTAGACAACTTTATCGACATATTTTCCGTTAATAAGCCCTCGATTACGAAAATATTTTAATATCAATAAAGTTTCCAACAATTAGTCAAAATAAATGCCCAAATCAATATCAATGGTACCAATCCTTCCATGATGGAGGAATTTTGGTGTTCCTAATAAAAATGAAGCCTATAATACAACACTTGGCAGGTAAATTAGTTATTCAAATTACTTAATTCGGGTATCAGATTTAAATAGTGCACAAATATTATTCGCCCACATAAAATACCATATCATTACGCTGTTCCCCTTACTGTTGGTAAAATGTTGGTCACGGGTCAAAACCTGTTAAGCAAGCTGGAAAAAAATTACTATGGTATAAAATATAGTAAACTAGTATTTATACAGAACATTTGTATGACACTCATTTCATTTGTTACATTTAATGGAACTTTCATCCATTAAGCTTTCGCTGTTTCGATGAATCAATTATACCTTCTCACTTTCCAAATAAAGTCCTAATCGTCTGTCAACTTCCTGAATGACATTTCGCGTAAAATATATTGTACACTTGGCAATTGATTTATTGCTGCTTCGAGAATTTTCGAACGGGTGGGCCTATATGCTACTGCGATAAATACGTTCATGATCGAATTTTTAACTAATGAGCGGTGGCCGAAGTCTCAGCAAATTGAATGATGGTCCTTGGCACAGGTAAATTGAATTTTTATGAAGGTCGGGTTGATTCATTTCTTGATTTAGTGAATGAATTATCACGTAGTGTTTCCGAAACCAATAACCAGGAACTTATTTAAAATATTTAGCGCTTATTTCAGACATCATCGAATGATGACGCAAGGTTTTGATGAGCCTGCATGACTACAAATCATATAACTACAATATTCAATGGCCCGGAACTCTTATCGAAACCTACGTACTGTTCAATGGTGATAAAGAAAAATAAGAGGTTTTATACAGTTTAACTTTCAGTCTTTTCTTTCAAGGATTGACCGCCTATAGTTTTCCTAAGAAAGTTATCTGTCAATTTCGAAAGATCAGCTCCGAAAAACTAGTTCTTATATTATTTGACCAGGAATTACCGATTTTCATGTGCAATCACAACGTCATTGCGTTTTAAATCATGCGGTTCATTAAAGAAAGACGGATTGGTTCAGAAAGCTGTAATCGCTAATCAGTGACTTGTGAAATTGTGGTTTGAGTGACCTAATGTCGACGCTTGATTCCCTCCACATTCATCACTCCTCATCGCTAACGATCCCCGTTGCAAGAAAGAAATGGGAAAAAGCAAAAACAGATATACCAATTATTTCATCTCCCTTCAGATAAAAACTTATCCTAACCTCTTGGCCCCTCGCTTCTTTTGATTGCCTTGTCTGATACGTTTAAGGAGATCAAGAAAAGTAGAGCAGGACAACCATCCACAGCAATATTATTTCATTAATTTAGTACGAGATTCATTATTGTAGATCATCATTTAATTTTTTCACTAACAATTTTCTTCGCCTATACTTGTACCGTTATAAAAACAGGTTTGTTTACCTTTTTAAGACAGCAATTCTACTTGATACTCATCATTATCAGGGAATATAATTCATCCGATGTGTAGGAACAGTGGATCATATGGGTTTACTGATAGCAATTGACAACTAATTTCCTCGTTAGTAAATTTTGGAAAGCACAACGCATTTACTTTTGATACAACATTGAGTATAGTGAACGGGTATTCACAGCAGATAAATTAAATTTAACGTTCCCACCAATGATGGCAAAAAAAAAACTTTACACTTCCACACACTTTTAATACAATACGACCATGGTTTCGATGATGCGCAGCATCGAAACCATGGTCGTATTGTATTAAAAGTGTGTGGGAGTGTAAATCTTTTCTAATTTTACCCTCACCATGAAGGTATTCCACAAAGTTAAGCCTGAAACTGTTAGCGTTCCCACCAATATCTCGAAACGGTATCTATTCATATTCTATGCTCAGCAACATTTCAAAAACATTTGTAATCATGCATGGCCCTCAGATAATCAATGAAGGGAACCACAGTAGGTAGACTGTTAATGATATAATTGTGGTATTTCAGAATTTTTTTATAAAACGAAATCTCATTTTAAAAACAAGAAAATACTGTCTCTGAAAATTACCTCTAGTTCACTTTTGAATTAATTTTGTGGGAATGTTGAAAACATGTATTCATAATTAAAACGCCAAACATATGTGTGTCAATTCATTTTGGTTCAGAAGTCAAATTTTAAGTTCAATTAAAGTAAATTATCATGGACATGTTTTGTATTGACTATCATTTGAAATCTGCTACCACTCAGATTTATCCACCAATTCCTCATCAATAAGTTGACTAAATTATTGTTTGCGTAATACAATTCGGATAAGTAGAGCTTAAATCTTATATAAGCATATCATATTCCATTCATGGATATTTCTTTGAACTACTTCATGAAATTAGACACTCGAAAGAGTAAATTAATGTTTGCGATATTTTCTCTGTTATTATATCTTCAATCTTAAATATTTTGATAATGAGAGCCATACCGAGGACTTATATGGTACATTTATAATTCTGCAACCTCATCCATTGCCCCAAATGTAGCATGAGTAGTGAACTGAAATAGGAAGTTTTAATGAAGAATTCGAATACAAGATTTTCTTCAAACTACGATACGAAAAAATAGGCAAAAGCGATATTTTAATCATATTTATCCTAAAATGAGGAAGTACTGGAGATGGTGGGTGAGGAGAAGGGTTTGTTGAGAGAAATCCTATGGAGGCAGGAAAAATGGATGAAAGGCGTATTGAGCGGTAGTGGAATGTTGAAGAAGGTAATAGAGGGGAGGATGTTGGGCAAACGGGGAAAGGGCAGGAACAGGATAGGGATTTTGCACGGGATGAAGGGAGGAAAGAAGTACACAGAGATGAAGAGGGACCTGATGTTGAGTAGGTTTGCTGGATTGGGTTTTGTTTGAAGTCACAAAATATTTATTTGATAGTTGTGTCCATCCGAAAACCTACCTTAACCGGTAGATAACCAAATAATAATTTATCCTAAATCAATTCCTAACTAATGTAAAAATATAATATTAATAGAGTTGCTTAACTGAATGATAAAATAAAGCTGTTTTGCCATTCTAGTAATCTGCACAATATATATTTACATTAAAAAATGGAAAATAAATGGACAGGAAAGCATTCCCTCCCGCTTATTCTCGTCCCCTTCCTTGGGTTACTCCTTCCTTCTAACACCTTCGTACTCCTCTTAGTTCCTGAACCCCTAAAAAGATCCACCTTTATCCATCTACATCTCACCACTACCGCGACCACTTACCCCTGGCGTCCCTCAGTAACCAAGAGCACTTATCTCAAGGCATTCTCCCTCCTCCCGCAGGTTTCACCCCCCACAGCCCGCTGGATACCTGTGAGAGGCGCTCGTCTTTTCTTCATCTTACAATCTCCTTCTCACTTGCAAACTCTCACCCCAACATCTCGTGGCTAATCTCGGCTGATGAGCTAAAAAGCGATCACATGTGAAGCGTCCGTTTGTCTCCGAAAATCACGCGTACACTAGTTTGCCTATTTTTCCTAGCCCCCATATTTCCTCGGAAAAGTCTCGTGGAGGGAGGGAATGTTAAAAAAAGGGAAGACTTCTCTCTCCATTAATCGGTACGGTCGAAAGAGTTCGATCGTTATCGACATGTGCACGTTCGCATCCACATCGATTGTTTCCGTTACCATTCATTTCACCCATTGGTGTGTTTACGAGAGGAGAGGGGTCATCATAAAAATGGGTGGATGGCCCCCGAACCTTCGGCAGAAATCCCCCCCCCGGTGAAAGGAGAAAAGAAAGGGAGACACCTGTTGATCCGAGTTGGGGGTAAGAGCTGTCTGTGTATATTCGACACTTCTCTTTCGGTTTACTGCTCCTTGGATGATGGGAGAGCTGATCGAGAGAGATGCCCTTCAACAGACGTCTGGGACACAAAAGTAACGATGGAGGAGCTTGGTTCATTGATCCAATTTACTCCAATGTCGTCATACCTGTGCCCTCACCTTTCCTCTCTCGAAGGGAGGAGGGAGATATACCGTGGCGAACAAGGACAATCATGCGCGATCCCAGATGTCTGCGTGGTTCATGAAGTTGTCCCAGGGAACTAAGAAACTTTGATAGTACCATCGAGGAGGAATATCGATAAAGTGATCGGATGCCGTGCGCATTAAAACGGCTCATGTTTTCGTCTTGATTTCTTATTTTATGACGGTATGCGTGATGTCATACACACGTATGAGTCGTTGAGAGTTGGATCACTGGCATTTAACAGTTACTTTATTTCGTATCTCACGGCAGACATCAAACGTTCCCACGGGCCCCATCCATCACGGGGGTTCTTTCTGTTTCCCTGCCCCCTCACTCTCCTCGGGTGCACGTCAAGTGCGCGGGATGTCTCATCAAACTGGTCGCGGAAAAGAGGAAATCTCCGGAGGATTCTTCCCATTCCCTACACCCTCTTGATTTTTCCCCCCCTTGCCCACACACACATTTCCTTCTTGCATCCAGATCCAATAGCTTGGTCTTTTCCTATTGGTCCATCGTACAACCCACAACGCAACTATATCTCAGTACACCTCCTCCAACACCCACACCTCTATCGAGATCCCCTCCCTCACGAGAGTCTCAGCACCCCACCTTCCCCAACGCAACACGCCGGCCACCTCTTCCCCCGTCGTTACTCATCCTCCCTCCCAACCCCCACGCCACCGCGGCGCTACCCCGGCGTCCTCCGCATCGCCCCCTCTTCCCTCGCGGCCTCCCCCACCCGACCTGGACCCTTGCTTCCGACCCTTCCCCGTCACTCCCCCGTAAGCTTCCGCGCAGCCGCGGCTTCCGAAAACGACTCCCACCGGCTCCCGTAAGGGCTTCTTCTTGCGACCGGGAAGGGGGAGGGAAATTGGGTGGGCGGGTGAGAGTGTGGAGTGAGGACCTGTGGAGGGGGTGAGTGGGAAAACTCTCGCTCGCTACCTACGCAGTCACGTTTAGTCCGTGCTTGCTCTCTCTCTCTCTCTCTCTCTCTCCCGCGACCCTTGTGTCCAGGGGAAGAGGCGACCCGCCGCCCGAGACGTCACCCTGGACTCCCGGGAAAGGACAGCTGTTGATCGGAGCCGGCCGCCGAAATGGAGAGAGGAAGGCGGGAGTGGAAGGAAGAAGCAATGTGAGTAATAGCGGATATGTGTTGCTTGCAAACAGTCAAAGTGTCTTCTGTGCCGAACGCATTGCCAAGGTATTTTTCGAAGGTAGTATTTAGAGTGTCGTAATTATCTACAATCTTCAATAAACGCGAGGACATTCCGGTGTGGCATTGTAAGCATGTAGAGTGAAATGAATATATTTAATTCACCACTAGTGAAGTTTTGAGATAGTTTTCATTTCCTAGTATTTTAAATCCCCCGTGATGCTCATTCTTAGATATTCTCCATTGCTATTTGTATCCCAAGCCTCTCATTCAAGTATCAATTGCAAATATGAAAGTGATACCTTATAGCGTACTGTAATTTATCTTTCAACGCCGGTCGAATATATTACCGACTCTAATCTTAAGATCATAATTACGATTGTATTTTCTTAAAGACACAATACGACGTTTTCGAAAGATACAACGTGTATAAATAATTGCGATGCACTAGATTTCAGGTCTATTTTTTCGCAAATTCACGTGAAGACTATGGGTGTATTTTTTTTAAATGATCGTTACAGCAACGTAGGCTAAGGATATCCGCAGTAGATCTTAATTGCCGTTGTATTATCCATTGATTTTCTTAATGTTCGCATATCGCATTTTCATAAATGCGATATGATATTTGAGATTTGGTTCTCCTTCGATTCACTATGACGTATGTGTGGATGTAGATGAGTGGCCTTATCAAAACCACTTTGTCCTGGTGTTTTACACCGACTCCACTCCTAATTTTTATTGCAATATCTTTCCATCCGTCCCGTTAAATCACATTTCTCCATTTGAGTTACGAGACACGCGTTGATTTCAATGTCACGGTCGACGCGGTCTGATCGGCGCTTCAATCTCATGACTGTTGTCATGCCACCATGCTGTTCCTCCCACCCCGATTCAATCATTTTCCGTAGAGATAAAAATTCTGGTAAAAATGGGTTATCCAACTCCATTGATTCCTGCGATTATAGGCGCTTTGATGAAAGTGATGCCGTCGTTCAGGGTCAACAAATTTTCAAATTACCAAAGTTGAATAATGTTAACTAAATCTATGGGCGATGGGGAATACCACTGGAGGGGATTTTGAGGCGCCTTCATATTTTGGCATTTAGTTGTCAATTAAAGTAGAACGAAAAGGAAAGTGATTTTTTATTGTAAGGATTGTTAATTATTAAGATAACTGATAGTGAATATCTACAAACTTATGGGTATGAAATAAATCGCTAACTCACACCGGAATTTACATAGTTAATCTATTTATCCTGAAGCGCATGTTAGACCTAAGTTAAAACTGTGCACCTCAAATAACTAGTATATTTTAGGTGGTATTTAGCTGGCGTCTCAAGAAAAAAATCTGAATAGACTATAATGTTAATAACTATTTATATAAAAATCGTATTTAAGTAAATCTCGGGAGATTTGTGTCGTCCGCACCTATAAAATTACGTACACGAGTAAAAGTAAAATTTTCTTAATTCTACTTTCCACGATAAGACATTTGCAGCAATTATTCCGCTGAGAAGATAGATTTCAAAGTTAGTATTTTTCCACTAAACATAATGTCTAAAGTCGTTGTTTTATTATAATAGTGATTTGAAATTTTATGTATTTTGGAAAATGTTTGTGTATAATTCTTAACTAAAAAAGCTATTAGGATTCGTATACATGTAGATACAAAAATTCAAAATTATTATTTTTGGCAGGATAGATTGCCTTGACTTTTTCTTGAACCACGATGATGCAAATTTGAATTTTTCATCATTTCGTCTAAACCAGTGACACGTTCAATTTTAATATAGAATGTACTTGTGCGAGCATACGTCGTACATCAGCATGTATTAAATCAAGAATCTAGTTGTCATTTATGTCTTGTTCACCATAGTGCGATAAAACTAAAAATGATTCAGCAGTTCATTTTTGTCATAATCCTGTAGTACTATCGGATTAATTCTGTCTTTGAAGTTTGCAAAATAATTGCCACAATTTAAGAGTGTAAAAATCATTTACCTTGACCGGGATCCGAACCTATCTTAAATTGTTAATGTTAAATTGTCAATCTTAAATTGTTGCAATGAAATGCATGTTAGCGGATGAATCCGTTAAATGTTACTGTTGCGGAATCTCCCGCAGTTTCTTGCAATTTGAAAAATAAGTCCCAATTGTTATTTCGTCTTGTCACGATGCAATAGGAGCCAAGACTTTTAACAAGTACTTTCGATTTCACATATTTGTCATCCATTTTCCTGCGATTGCGCAGCAAAGACGTGATTTCTTGGGTCCTTATTCCTCCAAGAGAAATGAAGCTACAAATTCTTCGGAAGCTTAAAGCTTTCTGAAGTTGGCTAGCATTATTTTTGAGCAATTTTTTTTCCACGGTTGACAAGAAAGTTTCCATAATCATCTTCGGGTCTTCGACCAGAAAATTTGTTTTCCTGTATAACATCGATACTCTTTCTAAGCCGATCTTCTTGATTCAAGGGAGAGCACTTATAATGGCGTAAAAATCTCGAATCAGGCTTAGATTTGATTAGGAGTTCGATTCTGCTTGGATATATGATCAAACCTTGACAAATGACTGACATAATATCGAATCGAATCGAATCGACTGACATTATCGAATAGATAACATTGATTTGGAGAAGGAATTATTATTCCTTTATCAGTTGAAATTAATAATATATTCCAATCCTATATCCATGCACTTTCTAAATTCCATAATATGAAAAAAATATCAAAATTAGTAATGGTGCAATGACGTAATCATCAATCTAAGCCAAGAAACTACTTTCCGGGTATTAATTTATACGTTTTCAAATTCCGAACTGATGCCTAAAATATAAACTTTAATATTAGTTTCTTTCAATGATACTATATTTTGCTCCGGGGACTTTCTTTAGGCAGTGCCAGTATTGCACACTCAGTAACGTTATGAACACTCTGTCCTAAGGCTGTGATTTCAAAACTTTTCTTGGGATTCCATCAAATGTAGAATTATGTTTTGCGAGATATGAGAAAATGAGGGAATGTTTCGTAGATATATTTACTGAGCGCCCTAAGGCGAGCTAGAGTGGTAGTAGGCTCAACAGCTCCCGTCCAAGCAGGCAGGGAGGTCGCGGGGTTTCATATCAGTTAGATGCCGGTCGTAAAGTGGAACGCGTTAGGTATTCTAATTCGCCCATACATACAGACGCGGGCAACGGCAGAGAAAGCGGTGGGAGGAATGCATCCAGGATACGCGGGTGAAGGAAGAAAGGGGAAGGCTATGCAGAACAGAACGGGGAGGGTGTGAGGAATCGGCGGGGGTTAATGTCTCTGCAGCCATCCCAGTGCGTCGAATTCACATGGGGGGCGAGGTACAGCGATTTCTAGACTTATACGTGTCCTCATGTGGTGAGTTTTTTCATGTATTTCCTATTTTTTATCCTAATCTTGTTATTGCTTTGCATACACATTAAGATGTTAGGATGTGTGTGATTGCTTTATGAAGAAATGAATTTTTATCAGGGCTTGTGGTCAGATAAATAGGAATGGGAAAGAAACTGCTTGAAAAGAATAGACCCCAATAAATACGAGAATAAATAC
Source organism: Hetaerina titia (assembly GCA_037158775.1). Lineage (NCBI taxonomy): Eukaryota > Metazoa > Arthropoda > Insecta > Odonata > Calopterygidae > Hetaerina > Hetaerina titia. Next base: position 52,874,727 of record CM073771.1, read on the forward strand.
TCGTAATGCAATAGACTGGTACCTCAACTGCAATTTAACACTCTCAGACAGGCTAGAAACGTAATTTGTCACTGATTTATATCTAACAACTTCAATTTAAATTAGTACAGTTCTATAACCAAATTCCCTAATATCCATGGAAAAATACCTCATTAGTCCAATCATTTACAGATAGTGTATTTCTCAGTCTTTTAGAAACAAGTAAAATTCTGTTACAGTTACGTTTAGACCACGCATATGTTTTCAGAACGTTAATCCCACGATATACATTTATCTCTCAAAATGAGAACAAAGAAGGATTACAATAGCAATTGCATCAGCACTGATACTCCATGATCACTTTAGCAGAGAAAAGTAAGGAAACTCACTGAGGAGTAATATTTCACGTAAAAATTACTAAGACTTTTGCTGAAGATAGATTTCAATAATCATAATTTTTTACTATCACATTTTTGTGTTGAAACTATAAGGATTCTAAGGGGATTTCTAAGAATATTTGCAACATAATTATTCTACAGCGAAAAATATCATTTCAAAATTATTTTAAATAATTATGTGTGGTAAAGTTCGATTTACTTCGCCATTAAGAGTATTTTACAATATCCAAGTGTATAACAAGATTCCCCCCACATCTTGAATCTTCGTTTTATCTAATTCACATTTCTTGGAAGAGACTGTGGCTGATTTGCAACATCATAAAAATGTAGTTTACCCATTTATCCTGAATTCCTGTTGTTCTTTTATGGGATGTAAATTTTTGCATCAAGCGGTTTTCATAAAATCTAATTCTATCAAACTCTTACCCTTACTCTTCGCGTTGGCACTTCAAATTACCTAAGAAAACGCCATACTATGCAAAACGAAACATAAGAAGAAAATATTCATCAGGAGATGTTACGACTTCAATTTTCAAATAAATTACATGGTCAGTTCTACGTGAATTCAACTGTAAATTAATAATTAACAACGAATAATTTTCGTAAATAACTGTCATGATACTTGTGTTTTTATGAAACGCTTTTTCCAATAAAGACCAAATGATGACATATAAAAACGCTGAAGTTAAAATATCTTAATTCATCCAGGTGATGAAACCTCAATCATTTTATTGAGGTTTCATCGAATTATATCAAAATGATTTTCGTGTAGAGAAAATTGAAGAGTTTTACATTATTCTAAAAGAATTTATGCTGCTTGTTCTAACCGAGACTAAGACAAACTTTGCACTAGTTAGTTCAACGACGCCGTCAATCTCACCCGTGGAAAAAAACAGTCTTACCTAATGTCTTTACTTACATTATTGACAATTTTCGCAATACAAAAGGAGCATATTCTGAATGTACTGATGATATAATATGAATGTTCCGAATATTCCATCTTGGTATAACGGTTTCTTGTTATACCTTCTAAAACTTCCATTTTTAATTTTATCGCTTAACACTCTCTATATTTGGAAAAAATACTCTTAGATATGTACTAGTCACCAGGTCCGGTAACACTCAAACTACTATATGTATTGTAAACCAATAATGGGTTTTACTTCAATTTCCAAAAACCAACGGAGGGTTTATCGAAGTAAATTATTATTACACAAAGGTATTTTACGTTTTACCTATCGAATCAAATCACGTAAAACGACCTGGGAACATATTTGGCCATAAGTTAGGGCCATTACATATTTTAGCCTACTATAGACGGATACTTTTTATAGCCACATGTGCCACGCTATACACCCATATCTTCGCTAAAAATTCATGTTTTTCTAAATACACTTCCTCAAGTTCCGTTTGCATGTTTCGATAATACATTTTTTTACTTTATTCCCATTTTTTTCAATATTTTACCCATCTTCCGTTTCTCACTCATAATTTTCTTCACAGATACTCATTTCTGATCTTCCCGGTCATTGTTTCTCTATCCTAATTCGACAGCCATTTTTCCCGTTTTATCTCCCAGGATCTGACGTCACATTTTATTAGCAATAAATTATGATCTGAATATACGTTCGCTCACGAAAAACTGTTAAGTGATCACGAGTAATCTGAATCTCTATCTAACCATAACATGGTCTGATTTTTTCTGAAGCCCGAGACATTTTCTACTGAATTCAACGGCGTGTGAAATTCGCACAATGGGCTGGGGGAGGATGAAATTGACTAGCATTATTGTTTATCTATGTACCCTTTCATCATGCCGGTAATGGTTTCTCAGGAAGTTTTGGCTATGAAAAAATCACACAGCTCGGGTGTACCGTAAGGGGTCCTGACATTGAAAAGGTGAGCCCGGGTCCTTACCCCAAGCTTTTTCCATATATATAGTATATATATATATATATATATATATATATCCACTGATAGTCACAACAAACACAGAAACCAAAACACACAAATGAGGGACTCACTGGTTCCCGAATTTTCGGTGGTCCAACCACCTTATTCAAGAAGAATTAGGAACAGAACTCATATATACACAGTGTATATATATATATATATATATATATATATATATATATATAACATTTCGACGGCACAATAGAACACAGAATAAAATAGATAACACGTAAAAGAACACTCATATTATAGATTGCTTAAGCTTTTGACCTACTCCGAGGCCTTCTTCAGGTCAAACTATTGCTGTCGTGAGTAATTCCACATCATCGATTTTTTTATATGTACATACATATATAATTGTTGTTTATTCATTTACAAAAAAGCAATTTTTGATACAATTGATTCTACATTAGCATCTCGATAACTTGAGATCATTGTTCTAAAATTCGGTTTAATATTATGAGGTGTATATAATAATCGAAAAAGACGAGAATAGACAACATAATATATGTAGCGGTTCTTATTCCAAATTTTTATATCATTAATAGCATTTTTCATCATCATTGGAATCATCAACCAGGAATCATTATGGTTACGTTGTCTCGCAGTGAACTAATTTTGTAACTAATGGTATTAAGAATCGTACGATATCCAAAATTATATTTTATATCATGTTCTCAACGAAAACAGAATAATTGTGTCAAAGATAGCAAGTAGCATACTATATATTATTGGCCAATATTCAATGTTCCTTGATTTTAACTGCTAATCAATTAACTTTGCAGAAGAAAGGGTGTCAAAATTGTTTCCTATACAACTAGATAAATATGTATTCTATCTTTTCCGTTAAGACACTCTGGTTGCATTTTGTCATAACATTGCATATGTTTTTAATAGTTGCTTTATTTCAACGTTAAAAGAAGATTTAAATTGGTTTAAACTGTTACACAAATGGAAGGGAAAAAAGTTTAATCTTTTCCTTGCTACAAAGGCAATATTACGTTTATTTCAATAAATATACTTCTCTGTTAGCATATAGAGCAGTTTCATTCACCTATAAATTTTCACAAATCTGATAAAAACCCAGCGAGAATTATAAAATTCTTCATTTAAAATAATTAAAAAGTTTGAATAACATATACTATACCATACAAAGCTATGGTATGCCCATTTAATTATCGTAGTACGAAATATCCACAGAGCCCCAGCTAACTGTTATTAGAAATTATCAGCTGATAGGTTTTCACTTGATGTGCTTCGTAACGAAGTCTCCACAAAGTTCATAGCAAGTGGAGTGAAAACCACCAAGATGCTGTTTCAAAATTGCTGACTCCAGACCTATAATCACTGTTTATGATTTCAAGATTTAAACTAAATATTCGACATGTTTTATTTCCCAGTGAAGTAACCGTGATAAACTTTTGATAATTAAACCAGATGAGATTAAAAATTAAATTGTTATGCGATACTCAAAGGCGGAACTGAAACCGGACGTGAAAACCTAGTTGACCCAGACTCAATGGCCAAACGACCAACACATTAGAATAATGCCATTCTCTATTTCGAGGTTTCGGATCGTTTGAGGCCGCGTTTATTTTTCCACCCGCTGCATCATTCATTTCCATTATTGACTTATCTGATCGTCTGGGGCGCGCAATATTCCTATCAAGGAGTCCATCAGCCCTTCCTTGCATCACATTGCTTTGCGTCTCACATGCACATATTTTTTCTGCGGATTTCTCTTCTTTTGAGTTCACACCTCTGAGTGTAGGCTTACGTAGAATTATAAGGTACCATGCAATTTTCAAATATAATTTTTGTAGCGTTTTAGATATTGTTATTTTTGAGCAAATCTCTCTCAGGAAATTATTACCAGCATCCCTAAATGATAATTTCCCTTGAATACTTCATACATAATAGTTTATTTACAAAATGAAAGCCCGTGAGAGTATTTAAATTCAAAATTTTCAATGATAAATTACAAAATATTATTTTTAGCAATAATAATAAGTTATGTGGCTGGATGATGTGAAAAAAAATGCCTGTAAATAAATTTGAAGGGAAACCACTCCTTGAATATCAATCTACGTATCCAAGAGGTGTCTCAGGAAATGGAACGTGCAAATTAATAAATTAGGCATTCCAAAGTTTTTACATATTAATGTTGATTATTTTACAAGGTCTCTCGCATGATTCCATACCTATTAGTTCACGCGTAATTGGCGATCCACTAATTTTATCGCTTTAAACTACAATTATATTTATCACTACTACAAAAGCCCATATATATTGTATTTTATGAATGCGGGGCCTTTGCATAATTTTAATAGTTTAATGCCTCCTTTCATATTTTCAGAAAGATGTATATGTGTTCTTTTCCTGCATCAAACATTGAATTGGCATAACAACACGTTCAAACAGGTATGAACAATTAGTGAATGTATAACCTTAGTATTTTTTCACAAAAACTTTATTGTTTTACTACCGCTTTCGGCCCGCTTTCGGCCCTCTTTCGGCCCATATTCATTTCTTTCTTGCTCATTGCCTCTTCCCTTCTGTCAAGCATCTTATTGTACCAAGCCACGCCCCTCCCCCGCGCGGCCACCTCCTAACCGATACCAGTCCCTTCCTCACCTACCCACCCCAAATTCCCTTCCTTAATCTACCTACTCTCCTAATAAGGGTATATATATATATATATATATATATATATATATATATATATAATTTTCCTGGCAATGTATAAGATTATGATGTCGTCTATGCGTCGAAATCGGTATTAGTATATTGAAGTTTTGTGTAAAAAGTTTATTTATATAGTGTTCGTGAATTTTCACAAAGTAGAGCCTTATACCAGCGAATTTAAGTATAAACAATCTCAATTGGTAATAGTGGAGGAAAGGTAAAACAATCTTATCAAGTATAAAAGTAAATGTATAAGAAATAACGCGCGAGTGAACTTGTATATCAAAACTATTAAGTACACAGGGCGGATACATACATATTCACTCTAAATTCGCGTATTTACCAAGAAAACTGCAATCACATAGTAATTTTTCCATAGCAAACAGATGATGATTCTCTCACTAAAAAACTGAAAATTTTTCTAAGTTTACCATTTTAAGACGATTTGAATTGTTTTAACTATCAATTCTCAATGGATTAATTATCTTGATGACTTATTTATTAGGAATCACACCCTTACTTTTCATGAGGTTCTTTTAAATGAATGCAAATTGCAAATTTGAAGTTTAATATTAATTATAGTTTGATATAATTCTTTACCTCCGTTAAATGTTTCCTGAGAATTCATTTATCGTAAAATAATTTGTGTTTTATAATGTTATTAAGGAAATATTTTATGCATTTAAACATTCTAACATACGACTTGTATATTGAACATACGACGAATTGTAATTTACGAAAGGGTAGTCACCCACTACAACAACATTATTGTAAATAAGCCTTTTTCCGCTTGATCAATAATATTGCTTTAATATGATATAGCGTCAGTAACATGCCTTTCTGAAAGCGGTTGCTTTTTTTACGGGAGGGAAAGAGAAATGTCTTCACTACTGCATGTCACGTTTCTTCGCTGCCGAGCTCAGCTCTCATTTTAGTAGGATGAACCATGTTTGTTAGCGGGCCCTCAATAGCGGTCAGACCAGAGTGACTCACAGGAACGGCCAGTGTCTCGCATGTCTGATATAAGAAGAAACTCATCCACCCAACTTCTGTATCTCTTCCATTCTACCGCATTCCGCAAAATTTGACTGCCCCTTGGCACAGAACAACGGAAAATTGTTGTTGCTAAGGATATTTTATCCTATTTTTATATTAACCTAATTTAGTAGTATTTTACAATGTGAAGATGTGTTTATCATAAAATATGTATTGTAGACTGAATGCCATGAGGCTTAACACATTTGAAATTTGGGAATATTGTACACTAATCTGCCTACTTTCGAGATTTATGTAATTGAATATTCAAGTAAAGAGCCCCGAGTCACTCTAATTGAGAAATTAGTGGATAGAATGTAATGTGTACGTCCATTTATATTTAATGTCATCCTAATGACTCCGTCATGCCTCTTTCTTAAAAATTAAGTCAAGCATCATACATGCCTCGAAGAATACAAAATCCCTAAGGAGTTAGTTAGCTTTGATAACATTCCATTAAAGTCATTGAAATCATTACGCATTACTTATTTAAATTCTATTCACACAGAGTTCACAGAGAGAGCCACTTAGAATTGGAATTCTCTTTCGCATTTCTTACACGCCTAACGTAATTATTATTTTCCTACTACACTAAGAACCATTACTTATGTATAAAAACGTGTATTTGTGTCTTTAGACTTGCTGTTTCTCGCATCCTTAGGCGGGATTTTCGTTTCTCGTTCAAATATTCAGGATGTAGTCCTCTTCTAGGCTTTTCCTAGTCTATGCTGTAATGCAATTTTTTGCTCTCTTTTTCCCTTTTGTTAATTTACAGGCCAAAATTAATATCGTCACTCATTTTCTCCACATCAGAATCAGATGTGCAACTACGTAATCCACAGATTTTTTTACTCGTAGTGTGTACTATACTGTTTTCGTCACTTCTGATAACTTCAGGTACCCTCAGGCAATGTAAATATCTCACACTCTGTTCGTAAAAATGCCACGAAAAGATTTCGAATGCGTAGTTGCTCATTTGAATCTAATATGCAAGTGTTTAGCCTTCCATAGTACTCTGTCCTCGTTCGTTCTGCTTGGTTGGTCATACCTTTTTAGTTGGTTTTAATTTATTATTTACTATGCTGCGGTCCTTCGTGTTTTTCTTCATTTTTATCATGATCTATTAAGGTTAAACCATGGTATCTTATATTCCATTTGCACTTTTGTAAGTTTAATGATATCTTTAATACCTACACTTCTGTAACATACGTTATTACCCTTTCTATCATTACAAAAATTTATTTTCCCTGTTTTCTGCGACAATATCTTTTTTCAGAGGATTTGTATTGTTGATTACAGCATTTTTTCCATCTGCCTACATTTGAACTATATCCTAATTATCCTTTCCATTTTAGTTTATTGTAGCTGCAAGATATTATAAATGACTCACAACCTCTCCTTCGCCTTATGACAATTTTTACTTTGTGCTGTCTGCGCTTGCACCGCCATGCTTAGACTTCACATAGAAAGCTTGAAATTTTAATTATTTCTTGAACTAAAAGGTATGGTAGAAAATTGAATCCTCTTAACTTTCTGAAATTCTTAGAAATAATACGAATTGAAAACAATAATCAGTTTCAAATATGCTTGTTTTTTGCCGTACTTAACTACGCTTTCGACCATTTTTTTTCGTTTATCAGTCATAGCTTTCCCTCATTAAAATTAAAAAACGCGATTTTTCAGAATTATGAATCAATTTTGAAGGAAAATTTGCTTTTTATGAAAAAAACCCAATAAATCACACGTTCATTTTTATTGGGTTGTAATTTTTTTAAACCTACTCTTGGAATTGATAATGAGTATCATTATAGAACAAGGTGATAACACCAGTTTCCCTACTATATAAGTGTATGGTTAAAATAAAATTATTCATTGCTTCGGCTAAATCAGTAATAGTTCCAAATTTAACTCGGGGAACTTATATAAATAGTGGAGTTATTTATTGATGTTACGCTCTAAGTCTTATTTAAATTCTCTTTCCCTCCTCCCTCTCCCCCATTCGACGCCTTCCTCCCTCCGTGCTAAACGAACGTCGAGTGAGAAGGACGAGTTATCTTTGTGAGTTGAGTAGCCACAGATCGGCGACTTGACTCACTCCTTGGAGGCGCAGAATTGGCGCCGGGCTAGGAAAAGTGACACACTCACTCTTCTCCCCCGTGGTGGGATTCGAGGGGCTTCTTTCAGGGCAATTTGCATTCGACCCTGTGAGTCGACCAGAGGGAGGATGGTGATGATCTATACTTAGAGTAAAAAATCATTTAATGACTTCTGGGTTTCGTTTTGGGAAAGCTGCCTCGGACTAATCCTGCTTCCAATCCAAAAAAAAGCCATTTTGTAGATAAGGTTGGCACGCCTCGTCTAAAAAAGGCCAACTTGAAAGACAGGAAGTTTCCCAGGAGCGCTAAATATACGAGCAAACGTCGAAACTTATCATGACGAACTAGTTTCCCACATGACGGATGTTAATGTTGTTTTTTTTTAATAAATAATAGAAAATGCATGATAAACGAGAAAAAAATATATTATCATTTACCATACTAGGTGTAAAAATTAAATTACTTGCTATTCACAATTGTTTTTATCAAGCATGAGGAGACGTTGAGTTGTAGTGAGCAGAACGCTCACTTGAGGAAGGTTTCCAGGTTCAACACTGGAGAGAATGATATCGTCGGACATTTTCAGCTAACCGATGATTTTTCTGTTTAAGTGTATTCCCGAGAGACTGAATATGGAAAGGAAACCCCCTAGCCCCCTTCGATGATGAGTGAATTTCACTAGTGGACTTAGTTTAAAATGACCTAATGTATATACAGATCCATAGTCCAAATGTGCCTGATTAACACACTGCTTTATTTGAGTAACGGTTGATTCTATATTCATTTCTAAATAAATATATTTTTAGAATACAATTTTTTTCTTACTAGGCTTTACAATGTGTTTATTTTGCAAATGATTCACTTCCCCTTTAGTTTAGTTTTGTTACGGACCTATGAATGCGATTAAGATGCAGAAGTAGTTTTTTTATGTGGAGTTTTACTTATCTTATCTTATCCCCATTTTCGTTTTTTGAGAAGGCAGTAGTAACCAATTGGCACGTATCGAAATGTGCGGTAGTTAAATTAGATCACCTGTCATAATATTTCGAAAAATGTCTTTCGTGTATTTGCATCTTCACCATAGATAGGTGTATGAGAGGAGCCATTCAATTTTCTTTCTGGAGAACCCACGTACACTATTATCAAAAACGTAAAACCAGGCGAATGTTCGAGGATAGTTTCGTGGTCCTCTTTTTTATGATAAAAAAGCCTTCGTGTGAATTTTTTCTTTATGCTAGTTTAATTTTTCCACCGAATTAGTTCCTCAAGTAGATATTTATTGCTAATAAGATCCTTTCAATGGCAGCTGTCTTGTTTTGATTTATTTCGACGCGAAAGCAATAATCGCAATTGCAGGAAAGTTAAATCAACTCCATCTTTTCTTTAGCCATCCTCTCCGCTCGTGGAAGTCGGCATTTATTCTTTTAAATTGGTACTCCCTTTCACCTCCAACTTTCATTGTCAGCCTCAGAGCATTTTCTTTCTACTCCAGAGTTAGTCAAAAAAATTTGTTTCCTTTGTAGTCAAACAAAACGCACGTTCTTATTGTGCATGCGTTAGTCACGGTCGTTATATTAAAAAAAAGGTCAAGTGAGGTTCTAGTTTGGAAAGTGAAAAATGCTAAGTTTTCTTTCATAACTAATATGTATTCCGTCAATCACATTTGTACATACGAGGGTCATCCGGAAAGTAGTACCCGTTCGTGAAATAAAGACAAAAGTAAATATTAACAAACATAAAAAATTTTATTTGAAAGGGGATACTTTAAACTACTTCTCAACATAATCTCCAAGCAAATTAAGGCATTTGTCATAACGTGTGACAAGTTTCTGTATTCCTGCTGCATAATCCTTCGCCGCCAGCTCATTGAGATACAGGGTCACTCCTTCTTTAAGTTCTTCATCGCTGACAAATCTTTTTCCTGCCAAAAAGTCTTTAAGCTTTGTAAAGAGATGAAAACCTGAAGGGGCCAAGTCCGGGCTATACGGTGGATGGTCGAAAGTTTCCCATTTGAATTGCTGCAAAAGTTTTTGTGTTATCCCAGCTGCATGAGGCCTGGCATTGTCATGAACGAGAATGACACCAGTAGACAATAGACCTCGCCGCCGATTTTGTATTGCCCGCCGTAATTTCTTTAATGTTTCACAATACGCATTGGCATTAATAGTGTCTCCACGGGCCATAAAATCAATAAGCAATACACCTCGTCGATCCCAGAAAATGGTTGCCATGAGTTTCCTGGTGGACAGAACTGTCTTGAATTTTTTTGGTTTGTTTGGTGAATGAGCATGATGCCACTCCATTGACTGTCGTTTACTCTCAGGTGATGCATAACAAACTCATGTTTCGTCACCAGTAATTATGCGAGTCAAGAAAGAGTCTCTTTCATCAGAATAACGTCCCAAAAACGTCAGTGCTGCAGCCATACGCTTGGTTTTGTGCTCATCTGTAAGCATGCGAGGGACCCATCTTGCACAAATTTTTGCATAATGCAGATGGTGTTTAACAATTTCATGAACAATTGTTCGAGAAACATTGGGAAAATGCTCACAGATGTCATCAATTGTGACGCGCCGATCGTTCCTCACGAATTCGTCAACTGAGCTCACCAGTTGGTCTGTAATGACAGACGGTCTCCCCGAACGCTCATCGTCGTGTGTGTTCCCCCTCCCCATGTTGAAGTTGCAACACCACCGCCGAACAGACGACTCGTCCATTACATTGTCTCCATATACCTCCTTTAATTGGCGATGAATATCACATGGGCGAACGTTTCTTGCATTGAGGAATTTAATCACTGCCCTCACTTCACAACTGGCGGCGTTCTCAATTTTTTTAAACATTGTAAACAATCACAGAAACAACACAGGCAATGCTAGCGTCACGCAACTTGGCTCAGAGAAGGCAGACAAGCCACTGAAGCTATCTGACCTCGTCCAGCGGCTACTCGCGTCGTCAGCACTTCATGCGGCACGAACGGGTACTACTTTCCGGATGACCCTCGTACTTATCATTTTTCCTTGATTTTTTTTGTACACTGTCTTCATGAGTGTAGGTAAATATGTATTTGAAAAAGTAAATAATTATATATGCAGCGATTTAAAAGTAAATGAGTTGTATTGATGGCAAAGAAATTGGAGAATTATGCATACTCTTTTTGACACTCCAAAGGTCAGGTGGATTTTTTTATAGCCAGCCCAAATGATTATTTCTTTTAAAAGTGTTCTTTCTGCATGCGTTAACCGGAATGCCTGTACTACAAAAAAATTGATTAAGAATTCAGAAATATTATACATTGGACACGTTTACATAATTTACTTGACAACGTCTGTCAGTCCGCGTATTTTTGTGGAAATATTTACCAGGTAAATTCGTATAATTTATCCAAAAAATAAACATTAAGGATATTCCATATTTCAAGAAACTGCGGGAGATGCCGCAACAGTAACTTTAACGGAGTCATCCGCTACGTGTGCATTACAATGCAACAGTTTCAGAGAGTAAAAATCATTCGCCTTGACCGGGATCCCGGTCAAGGCGAATGATTTTTACTCTCTGAAATTGTTGCATTGTGTTGCATTGTTAAGGATATTCAGTGAAACAAGTCTAAGAAGCAAACTGCCAAAGACGGTATTCCCCAGATTTGATCACCGATACTTACCCAAACACTCACTAAGTAGGTGCCAAGTCAAATATTTCTCTAATCATCAAATATCTCCTTTATCCACAAATTTAATGATGATATTGAAGGCATGCTTTTAATAAACTAGAATTTTCGCTAATATATTTACTCTGTGCTTTCATGAGATCTATTAAAAAGATGATTTGATATATTTTCTGAATGTAAATCATGGCAAATGATAATTTTTTTATGAAACAATTTATGAAATCCCTGATTACGCAAATAATGATTCTAAAACTAGTAAACGGAATAAATTAAAGATACCGCGTCGCTTCATTGACGCATGGCAGTTTTATGCCCATTCCAACTCCGATCTGCAGTGCCAATTGGTAGTTTAAAATTAAACACTAAGTAATATTATTTATAATAGGGATAAAAAAATTATAAATGAATTAACTCGCCTTATTAGCCCCAATTCTATCCTAAATTTTTCGGAGAATCTGAATATTATACAAGGCTATTTCCTAGGTAGAGATTATATCAGCGCTATTTAATTTTCGCTTTTATTCTGGGCGGCACCGTTTGCCACAACAAATAGAAAGCTGCAATATTTTTGCTCATATCGTAGTGATTTTTCTAACGTTGGTTTGGCATGAAAGGTTAACTTGTTAATACTTAAATTTCAAATTTTTAAGTGACATTATTTCTGGTTTCTAAATGTTCTACAAATACTATTATTACATTCATCGTTAAGAAAAACGAGGGGCAATATGTGCTGTGTAATTTATGTAATTTTATAGCCGCATGCATGAATCATATTCCTGGTCCCTCATATTGTCATCCGCTATCAGTTAAGCAGAAAATTATCCAAAATGAGACAAAAAGCTTAAATTATTCGCAGAATGTACATGAAAACGCAAATATTGTAATATATAGCCGGCATACATAGCGTAAATTTGTAATGGAAAAGAAACATAACAAAATTACAAACATGCACGAGAGAGGTTAAATATTTATCATCAATGTTTACAGCAAATTGTGACAGTCGCATTTTCTGATTCGGTATTTAACCTAATTTTCAATGCAAGTAAAGAAATAAGCTTAATTTTCATCCTATTTATTATTGTATTCATCTATATCCTATTGCTATGAAATCCTCATTCTTATCGAAATGCAAAGATGAAACCTAAAGAGTAGCATACATCAGGTACAAGTAAAATGAATTCAAATGCAACTTAGAATCCAATGCTATTCTGAAGATCGTCCCCTTAAATCAAAATAAATTATACAGTTAAAATAAATAACACAAGAGGATAACTAACACCTCTTGATTAATTCTACAATTTACTTCTACTTTTGTATTTCGTCAAACTCTCTTTCGGAATCCTTTATAAATCCCTCTCTATTTATTCCTCTTCGTAAATAAAAAATTCCATTTATGCTGCTCCTGCGTATATATTTAAAAGTTCTCTTATGTATTCAAGAGTATCAAATCAACTTAACTTGATATGTATTATTTTGAGGGAAGCTTACATTTTCTGAATTCTATTTTCCTACTTCATAAACTTAATCGGGCTTATCATATGTACACTACTTTAAAAGATTTGTGGCCAAACTACATTAACAGGCTTTTATAGCGAACTTTTATTAAAATCAACTTTTAAATAGTCTCTCAGGATGTAAATTCAATAATAATTGTATCTATAACCCTCACAGTGGACCTTCCTCAATTTTATGCTTTGTGTTTTCATATTAGATTTAATCGTAAGCTATTATGAAATTTCATGACAGGTTGTTGTAGTTCAGTAGGTAGAGCTCTGCAAGACTGGCTGGAGGATCCGGGTTTGATCACGAGTGACATTAGTAGCCACCCTTAGCTCCACCCAAGCTATATTAATTTCCGGGAATCATATTTTCCCTGGGAAACAGTAGGAGAAGGAATTGGTTCTACTACCCTGATGTCGGAATTTCACACATCGTTTTGCTGAGTACTAGGTTAACTCTATTTTCACAAATTAAACTTTCGGGTTGATTGCTGTGGTTATCCTAATTATACTCCCAACGAAAGAATGTCAGCGTGGAAAAAATGCGGATTTACCTAATTGGGTTCAATAAGAGTGTTGGATGCTTTCACATTGATCAAATTTAATAACTAATTTAAAAACAAAAAGATCAAAGTACCTGTCTATTTTCCCGATATATATTTGCATTCCATAATGTATTCGTTTATTTGGTACCTCATCCGTAAGGTTTATGTATTACTAAAGTTTTATGAAAAGGAAACCGTTGAAAAAAATCAGCCTAAGGAAACAGATTTTAAAAACCACTACATGATTTGACCTGATTATGACGATGTTTATCCGACTTTTCCCCAAAAACCGATAGCCTGAATAATGAAAGCAAATATAGCTGATCAAAGGGAAAATTAAAATTCGAAATTTATGTAATCCATCAAAGGATTTGAGATTGAACGAAATTTATCCTGTGGTTTTCATTATCAGATTACAGAGTTGGAATTATATTCTTCTCCTCCTTATTATTTTTTATTCAATGACGTAGATTTGGACCACAGAAGTATATTCCCTTAGAATTGTATTAATATCCTCCTGGGTCATAGGAACTGAAAATTTTCTCAGGAGGTAATTAGATGGAATTTATGTTTCACGATGAAATTTTATTGCTTAGAATTAGATTCAATGGCCAATTATTTTAGAAGTGAGAGGATAAAATAGAACATACACGATCCTCTTGAAATTAGATTGATGATAATTGTATGTTTTTACATCTATCAAGATTCAACAAACACAGCGATCAAGGAAATTCTGCACTAAACATCTTGTCTCACTTACTCGTAAAAATACAAATAGTTCTCCAGTACCTCTACAATAATGAGAAATCCTTGGAATTGGACGATGAAAAAAATTACATTTTTTTATCTTGAACCCTATTACATTACAATGCCACAGTTTCCTTTTGAAAATCATTCCCCTTGACCCGGATAAGGTGAATGATTGTTACACTCTCGATTTTTTGCATTGAAATGCATATTAGTGGATGACTCCGTAAAAAGGTTACTGTTGCGGCATCTTCCGCAGTTTCTTTAAACCTACATGAAACCTTGAAACCTAGCATGACAATATTTTCATTCTGTCACAAATACGATGATATTGTACCTAAACGTGAAGCTTTATCCAATAATTAGTCAGGATTGGTTAATTCAATATTCTCATGAACAGGAGTTCCTGTAAAGTCTTATTGAGGAAATATATTTTAAAAATTAAATCCTGAATATTAGTTTAAAATAGGAATTAGCAGGAGATATTATCACAATTGAATTGCGGAAATTAAAAAAATTGGTTTACTGTTTTCTATCCATTATCTTGCCATGGCTCGCATAACTCAATTATGCTATTCGACTACTAAATCAAAACTAACATTTTGATAATACGTATATGCATGAGTAGAATTCAAAAGGCGAGTGATATTTAGGATAACAAAGACGCTGATCCAAAGTGGAAATGCCAACTAGGTTAAAACATGAAACAGAAATCGGTCCATTAAAGTATGCGTAGATAAAAATTTTAGGTAATGTTTATAATAGTTGAAATTTAGGGTTTGCAATGCATCCAAAAGTTAGAGAGCATAAATTTGATCAAAGTGGATTCATGATAAAAAAATCTAACTTTATCCTTAGTCAAAGAATTATATTAATTTTAAAAATGAGATGTTTTACACATTTTAAACAAACCCTTAATATAAAACCATTCATTCATCAAAAAATGTATCGGTTTCAAATTTATTAAATATTTTTTTATTATTCATTTTAAAAAATTAAAATATTCTGATAATAAGGAATAATCAATTCATATTTGAACAATTTAGACTACGAAAATATATTTCTCCACGCTTACAAAAATATCTAAACTTTTAATCTGTTCCACATCTATAGCCTGTTAACCGGATTTAAACATCAAAATGTTATCTCTCCCCCCCTTGAAATATATTTCGTCTTATTCCTCCCTATTCCACTGGTACATCTTTGTGCTTCACCACTACTGCTCTCGCTCTCTCCTTTCTCTCTCTCTCCCTACTATTCTCCTCTCTTTCACCAACTCAATCCCTTTCTCTCATCACCTCCTCCATACAGATTACGAAAAACTCTCCTTCGCCCTCCTTCCTGCGCTCGGGAGTATACCCACCGCTGTAAGAGGATTAAGCTATATTTTCGTTGCCTGGGGATAAACAATTGCCATCTACTCCCACGTTGATGGATGGGAGGGTTCTCTCGGAGATCTCAGAATTCGAGGGGTGAATCGATTCCGATGGGGGAGTGAGCGAAAACTGGTTGGGGAAAGCTCTGTGAAGGATTTGTCGGTGTCAAGGATGGCAATTGCGTCCCTTCCGGGCAGAAATAGGGAATGTTAATCCAGAAATAAAGAAGTGACGTTCAAGGAAGTACTTGTGCTCACCGATGCAAACATTTTAAATGGGGATTCAAGTGAACTTACTTATGAATGTATAATTCGTTGTTTATAGGCGCTAAAATCAAAGCACATTATACTGGATGTTAACATTGGAAAATCAGTTGAAATTTCCGAATAAATTTAAGAATCAGGGGAAATTTGATTCTGATCCACAGCATCATTTTCAAACGTTCTACAACAATGCTGTTTGGTTCTATTGGGAAGATGCCATTTCCTTCTTTTGCTGAGTAAAATGATGATTTTCACGGAAACAGTAAATTTCCCTGATGAAAAATTCGTTGTTATTCAAAAGGATTTTAAGATCAATAACCTTATCTGTCCCTACTACTTTGACCGTCTTGGTCCAAAACACTTCCGAGATATGTAAACTGTTCTACCTGCTCTACTTTTTGCCCGCCTATTTTAATATTTAAGGAGAAGAATTGCGCTAGGCAAGGAGACTTTCTCAAGGAGGAGGGAGTTGATGACGGGGACGTTGAGTAGAGATGTTAAGACAAGGCTCGTAAAAACTCTGATATGGAGCGTAGCTATGTATGGTGCGGAAACGTGGTCACTGAAGCAGGAGGATAGACGTAGATTGGAGGCTTTTGAAATGTGGGTGTGGAGAAGAATGGAGAAGGTGAAATGGACCGAAAGGAAAACAAATGAGGAAGTACTGGAGATGGTGGGTGAGGAGAGGGGTTTGTTGAGAGAAATCCTATGGAGGCAGGAAAAATGGATGAAAGGCGTATTGAGCGGTAGTGGAATGTTGAAGAAGGTAATAGAGGGGAGAATGTTGGGCAAGCGAGGAAAGGGTAGGAACAGGATAGGGATGTTGGATGGGATGAAGGGAGGAAAGAAGTACACAGAGATGAAGAGGGACCTGATGTAGTTTAGGTTGCTGGATTGGGTTTTGTTTGGAGTTACAAAATATTTATTTGATAGTTGTGTCCATCCAAAAAACCTACCTTAACCGGTAGATTACCTATTAATAATAATAAACCTTATCTGTTTGGCAGTCGCTAGTGGATGCATTTTATGAGGTAAAATTCTGAATAGAAACGATGCTCATGTAATTGATCTAAGTGGAATTTACTCGATTTTTATCATTACAATATATCGATTTTGCACACTTGATTCACATGTGCTCTTGAAATGAAAATATTAGTTCCGATTTATGACCCAATTATCATTTAGTATAATAATCATATTTTTAGATAATCGGTATAATATTATAAAAAAAGCTAGTATCTTGAAAAGAGTTCTCTCTCTACCTTTAGATAGCTATGTTTTGGATTAAACGTGTCCATGACCATAGTGTGGTTATTGAACACATGATATTTTAGTTTTTTTAAAATGTCCATCAGAATAACAACAACGGAACCCTTCAACTGTTCATAAGATCTAATGCTTTAATAGGTCCCTATCATAAATTCCTCTTCGCGTCCTAAGCAGAGGCGAACAAGTGATGTTTTGCAATTTTTATGTCTGCTAAGGAGGAGGAAATGAACCTCATCGGGAGTCAATTAATCTACCATCTTTCACCATTAAGTGCATTAGGTCACGCTTCGTTACCTAGCCTAGTAGTTCTGGGGTTTAGAGTCTTTTGCAAACTTATTCAGAAACGAGTTTGGCTTCATTTCTCGAAGTGAGATGCGGTGAGGGTATGAAAATAAGCTTCTCGGCGAAGTTGTAATATGAAGCAAGTACATGAGAGCGAAATTCTTCTCAGGCTCAACTAGAATGGTAGTTACATTGATCGGAAGATAAGACTGATGAGAAATGAAAAAGAGAGATGTCAATCCATCTAGGTATCATTAATATTTTCAATTGTAAATTTCATTTTCCAGCAGGTCCTGGGAAACGCACTTCTAAGAGGTACTTATTTGACACATTATTTAAAGAATTATGTCATTCTTCCAAATATAGATTTATAAATGTGAATTATTAAGTGTGGATCTAACTGCAATGCTCAAAAGGAAAGTATTTCAATAGATATGTCCAAAAGGATCTTTTTTAGGTCTTAATACTGCTGTACCGCGTCACTTCCCCTCCACAACAAGTCCCTACTTTTTCCTCTTAGTCGCACGCTTACGTACTACGCGTGCTAAACTCTTTTATACGCTCTCCTTCATTCCACCACCACCTTAAGATGGCTCACCGTTTCACCTTCTACCCTCCATCCTCCCGCGAGTCTCCTGGAATTCGCTCGAGGCGAATTTGTAAGAGAAGGCAGCCACTATGTGCCCCTGGGAAACTGCGTTCCTGAGGCATTTTCCCTGGAACGAATTTCGCGGCTGCCTCCGGTTTTCTTATCGAAGAATGGATAGTTACAGGAAGTAGGAGCCCAAGCTTCCCTATGTAAAATCAGGTATTGTTAGGAAAGAAAATGACGTCGGGTGGATTAAAAAAATGGACTATGTCGAGAGAAGAACATGAGATGCTCATATATAATGCGGATATTTGAACCGATGAGGGGGAAAGACCTTGGACTTTCTAACAGAGCATTTAAAATCATGCAGTTTCAGTACAAAAAATTTAAGAGCTAATTTTTAAAATTTTAATTTTTTAAAGCCTGTAGTTCCTGGAACTCACCCAGTCGTCAATGAGGACTTCAATAAGTATAAAATTCAACAATAACTAATTGCAATATTGGAACAAAATAATGATTGAGTAAATCACATTATTTTTCAATTCCAATTTTTCAGAAATGTTTAAACTGCTATTTTTTACTAAGAATGTAGTTGAGGGGCCCTGATTTCGACGCTCCGCCCTTTAGGTCCACATAGCTCTGAGGTACTTCAAGCATTTTCCTGCTCATATGCAAACCCACATAAATATGACAGGTTAAAGCAGTTGCTCCCTGCGGCATCCCACGTATTGGTATCATGGGCGAAATAGTCTAATGCAAATAATACTATTGGTACCGTTCTAGAGAGTGGGCACTCACTTGTGGATAGGGAAAGAGTTTTTGAGCAGCGAGCAAGAGTAAAGATAAACCAAACGACAGTATTAGAATAATGGTATGTACAATGATGCATGAAATCTATTTTAAAATAGACGTTATGGCTATTGTGTATCACCAAACAGCGAAGCATTCGAGAGATCATTCCGATAGAAAAATTGTCTCATATGATATTTCCTATTATTTTGGCAGTGCTTTGTGAGGTAATGGAAGAACCCTTACAGGTTCAACCTATGTGAAAAAGTATACCTATATTTAAAAAAAATCAAAAATTTTTGACTTAAAATTGGCCTGATAGAAGGCCAATAGGAGAAAAATAATCCCGTTCTTCGTACAGCGAATTACTCACCGGAAACATTGGCAGCAATAAAAACATGTTTTGAAAATTGTGCACTTGAAAACTGTGAATCGAAGAGGGCATTATGAAACAAAATAAACAACTCGTCTTAACACGATTTTCCTCCACGCTTAAATAAATAAAGCTTACAATGTAAAATCTTCTGACATTGAGTTGAAGTTAAGCTCCTGACGCTGACCTTGGGAGAAGAGAAAAATAAAGGGAAGGTGAGTGGGCGGTCGGGTGTTTTTGGGGAACGGATGAAGATCGGGGACGGGATAAGCGGTCCACGAGAAACGACCCCTTAAAAAAAATAGTCAACTTCCACCCACGTCGAAAGTTGTGTAGGAAGTGTGGACGGAGCATGAAAAAAAAGTCTTGGTTATAGCCCCACGCCCCGGAATTCCACCCCCCAGTCTCCCAACCATCAAACCTGCGAGAGATATCAACCCAATTAGGAGTCGTCTCATCGGCGTAGTAATCTCCCCCTTCGGATGGCTGGCGGCGGCAGGGACGGAGCAACAGTGGGAGGGGTTACTTAGGGAAGGGAGAATGCTGATGGTTGGGAGGGTAAGAGAGGAAGAAATAAGTACATGCCAATGTACGATTTTCCCTTCCGCCTTATTCCGCAGTTCTCTAAAATAAAACGGAATTCATCGTGGACGAAAAAATTGAGCATCGGAGTCGATACTCGTAACTATGTACGTGTATGTAATCGGAATGTAACCTATAAAGCTGACGTGAGACCGCTCAATGGCTAGTTTATTATGCAATGATCAGATACCTTCAAATAGCAACATTAACCATGGAATACATAATGGAGAAAATCATGAACATTCGATTGGACACAATAACAAGCAATAACGACTTCCGTCAACGAAATTAAAATTAAATTTTGTAATATCTCTCGGTTAATACAAATTACATGGTATAATATTTTAATGCGACATATTTCGTGCAGCTGCCACATTATTAAAAAATTTGATTCAAAGTTAATGATGAAATCATTAAACCCGGCGCTGATTAGTACGAAACGAGATAAAATAAAGACTTGGTAGGTACAGGCTTGTGTATGAAAGAAGAAAATTTCATGTGAATCACTCTACAGAAAAGAAAAACCTGATTTATTGAGGTCATCCAATCCATTAAAACACATATTTATTAGAACACAATTTGAAAGAAGAGAGATGGATTGGTTACCTGCATAAGACCATGGAACTGGCAACCAATCAAAATAAAGATGTTAGATGTTATCAATTTACACTCATCATGACAAAAAAAATATATTTTAGAAGTGAATGGAGATGAACAGCAAATTTCAATATCTATGGACTAATAAATAATTGATATTGTATCAATTCCCTGCCCCTATACTTGCGACCTATTCCTATGCGTTATAATCTATGCCTATCAATTTTGTCAAAACAATTTTTCGATCTATGTGCGTGCACCATTCCCCTCAAAATATGTAATCTCTCTGAGTGCAGACAAAAAAATGATTTGCGCTAACATGCTATATGAACGGATTCTGTCACGTAAACTACGCCTCAGTGCCTTTCCTCCTACAACTCCTAACATCAAATGCTTATTAATAGATGGTTGGTGTTGCAACTAATAGTTTTCAATGATAACGCTAGAGTTAACTTGGCGAAATTGAAAATGGTTATCTAAATAATTAATTTACATATTTAAAAATCATCACCGCTTCAATGAAGTTAGTAATTGATTCAGAGATAAAGCCTTAATGTTTTCGTCAATTTGGGGTTGGTTCGTTAAGTTAGTTTGTGGTGTTCTTCTCTTGTTCAATACAAGAGGTCAGACGTTCTAGGTACGAGTACATCGGAGTGTCAGCTTTGTAGGTAGCATCAATTTTTTAGTAATAGCTGCGTGCTGATTGAACTTGAATCCTTAAGTCATATTTAACATTCTTTACTCCTTAGGGATCAGGTTGGAGCGGTAACTACGTAACTAGCTTCACAAACCGAGGGGCCGGGTTTGAATCCTCGCAGTGGCGGGCTTTATCAGCACCCTACTTGGAATGATAACCGGGTAGCACTTGAAATAGAGCACGTCGTTCAAATGGCAAGTTAAATCGTGTATGCCTTGGCGCCTTACGTTAAGAATAGGTTAACGCCGAGTTTTTATTCACCCTTCCCCCGTTCCATGAGAATCCTATCTCTTCGAAATAACCCACCTATCCTTAATAGTCGGTTCTGCGCGAATGACAGCATCTTTTGGTTGGCTCCCGTGATGACTAGTACAATTACATTAATCCTAAAATGTTGGTATATTTCGCAATCACTTTCTAAGCCACCTGTACACGCTAATATCATGATTTTCATTGTCACTTTGAGATGAGTGCACGAAAGTAATGGTACGTATGAAAGTAAACCTTATTTCTCATATACAAAAAACTACAATATACTTAGCATAGCATTGCCTAAACTATAACGGGTCATTAAAATGTAGCCTTTTTATTCTAAACCAAATATCAAAACTGAACAAATCTCTTACGACAAGTATTCTACGAATTTGTACCAGGTTTTACGTCTAGCATAAAATGCCCTCATCTCTGTCCCACCCACTTCAGATTTTCACAATGACAGGCCGTCTAACTCCATCTCTTTTACAATCGTGCCTGAGCAACATTTGAAATACAAATGCAAGGTTTAAAAATATTATGAAGGCAACAATAACTTAGGGAAAGAAACGACAAGTTCTACCCAGAGGAGGATGAGGAGTACATGAAAGAATTGCCTCTAAATCTGTCTCCCTACCCATTTTGCGGCCCTCCACAATCGTGACAATGACAGACACATATTTAGCCTCTCCTTGTGAATTTAATACCTCTCGAGGAGACCTAAACCTTTTCGTGGCCTCATGCCCACGCTTGTGAAAATGAATAGAATTCCTACGCAGGCAGAGACCCGTTCTAACGGAAAGAAGCCCGCCAAAAAGGATTTTTAAATTTGGAAAATCGCAACAAAAACGTCAATCAAAATGAGCCAATATTAAGTACTGAGAAAGTACCATGACGTTTTTATTTAGCCGCTTTTCTTAGGTGGGTAGTAGGGAACCAGTATGAATATGAAGGAACTAGATTGAGGAAAAAAAAACAGGAAGAACACGGACAGAAATGGAATTTGGTGTGAATAGAAATGCAAAAGGTGGGATAGAGAAATCGGGAAGAGGTGGATAAAGAGATAAAAAGGCGAAAGAGAGTAGGACAAAATAAAAGAGGAGAGATGAGGAAGTTGTTACGTAGGAACGTAGGTTAGAGACAACGTGATTAGATTGGGGAGCAAAGGAAAAATAATGAAAGAAGAGTGATGAATAAATGAGAAAACGTAGGGGAAAATCAAGAGAAGAAGTGCGGTCCAGGAAGGAGCTTGCGGATTTATGAGAAGAAATGCGAAAGCGAGGAAAGAAAGCTGGGTTTCCCTTGAGAAGAGAGAAGAATTGGAGATAAGCGAAGAAAAGGGACTCAATCTTAACTTACCGCCAGAAAAGAGGAGGCACATGCCCTTGCGATGGGAAGATTGGTCTTTCATGGAAATACAATGAGACACCTACACTTCTCTCAAACTCTCCGTTTTCTAATTAATTTTCCAAGGAAGAATCCCAATTTCAATCGAATATAATAAGTGAATTAGAACATGCACTATAAAAATATTCCCTTTCCTGATTCCATCCCTAAGCTCACACATTTCTTTTGTTTCCCAGAATCCTTTCAACGATAACATTTAGATTCCCATAAACTCTTAGGTGTCCACCTACGCTTTGTTCTTCATCGGTTCACTTTTCACTGCATTTAAATGACTATCTATTTAGCCCAATCAAAAATATGATAGTCATTCAGCAATTGTGCGAATTAAAAAATTAATCACTTTTTCCCCGAAAGAAGTATTCACAAGAAACTAAAGATGCAAAAATAAAAAAACCGTCCCCAAAGGTGAAGAAAAAATTGGAAAAAGGTATCCAAGGCCCATCTATAGAAGCCAAACTGTTATTGAGACATGGTATGAAAGAATGGTTCGTAAGGAACTCCGTGGCACATAAGTGAAGATATCTAAACGTGCGAACTACTATTCTTTCTCCCAATTGTAATTCTACGTAGCATATATAGTATATACTGTTTTCCAGTTCAGGCGACATTCCCTTTTTGCTCGAGCTTTCTTTCCCTTTCCGATAGCTTCCTCGTTCACATTGAGGTAAATGTATATCTTAAACACCACCCCGCAAGCCGTCATAAGTACGTGTAGCAGGGGTGTTAGGTCACCATCCATACTGCATATAATCCAATACTGCCACAAACGCATGCAACCTCCTTAATTCACCGGCAAAGCCACGTGGAAGGGGACTACGCGACATACGAGTAGTATTCGTATTCATGTAAAATCAGTTATACACATTACGACTATCTTACTGTTATTAACCACCCCAATGACTCCACTGAGAACACAAATAAGGCTCCACATAAAAAAATGTAGGATCACTAACTATCACGTAGCATTCCATTCATGGAGATAAAACTTGCGTCACGTAACCACTAACACAGGACTGTGTTGATAAGCATCCATAGGCCTAAGTATATCTTCGTTTATTTATACACATTTATTTATTACATAAACATTAACACTGAATTTGTTAATTTTTATGTAACAAATACGAGTGAACATATACAGTAACGCAGATACGCTTACTCCTATGGGTTTCTATCAACATCATTCAACAATGGTCGTGTATGAGTAAAAAATTAAATTGTGAGTTGTGAATTGCGTACTTATGCACAGTTCGTTACCTTCGATTTTTTTATCATTTTGTGTCGTGTGAGGGAATAATCTGATCAGATCTAATCAAATCATATCAGATTCAAATACTCATTCTTCCCCAGAACAATCAGAAAACATAATAGTAAGAATCATAAGTTCATTTAGAAATATTAAAAACATTTAAGTTACAAGTCGGAACAACATTAAAAATTCAAAGATTGTGTATGGGTATGTTTTTTGGTAGTTTGTGGGTTTGCATGCAAGGGTTGGGGCGAAAGGGTTCTTGCATGAATGTTTACCATATTTGGTTTGTGGGTTATAAATTTGTGGCTTCTGCATGCGGTTTTTTTTTCCCTCATTTACGGGTGGTGCCCTAACACCCCCCGCCACACGCCCTTGCGGCGGCTTGCGGGGTATTGAGTAGATGTAGATGAATCTGAATCTTGAATCACTTGAATCTGTCAGTAATTCTGTCTTATCTCTTATTTTATCCTGACCGTCCATTGAATGGTCACATAAGTTAATTCGGGTGCTCTGTGCGTTTCTGATAGCCTATAACCTTGTCTGCTCACTGCGTGGGGCTACCATTCTAATTATTCCAACAAACCCATCAGCGTTACTTAGTTCACATGGCAGTTTTCAACTAATATTGCGGATTGTCTAGGCCTAAAAAGTGGCTTGAGTGTACTATATGATATAGTTTTCTGAAAATCGTTTTTTGTCTAACGCAGAAAATTGGCGTCCATGTATACAAGTATATTCCTATCATAACCATCAAAACCACGCCCTCCAAAGAATCCAAAATGATTGCCAAAGGAGGAAGGCTAATTCGGAGTGGGACTGATATCACAAATATGAGAATACGAGAAGAAGATTAATAACTAATAATTTTTGTAATATCTTTTACCCTATGATGGATGGGAAAGCATTGGGCTGGAGATAGGGGGATGAAAATATAGATACGTAGGACGAAATGAAGAGATGAAGGAAGTATGCAAATTGAAGAACAGTTTATTGTAGTGTGGGGTGTTAGCTTCAGTCTTTCTAGGTGAGGTTGAGAAATGTAGCGATCCTCATTCTGTGTCCCAACCGAAACCTTCTTTAAATGGCAGACCACTGATTATAAGCCAGGAGGTACTTTCCCTTGTCTCGTAATTCCATTGTACGCAATAAGATACCCAGTTGATCAACCAATTTTTAACTGAGTGAAATATTGGTGATACTTAATTCTTCATTAGTACACGATTTTCCTATTCTTTAGAATTGTGAAGAAATTCCTCCACAGCGATCTTGTTGGTGAAATTTGCACTCGTATCTGGCACTTGATTTTTATACGAGAGGCTCCATGAATCAAATTTTAGATTTAAATCAGCGACAAATTTTAAAATAAATATTACCATTAACCTCAATCAACCCCCGACGGATCCTAAAAAATTGAAGCCATTTTCATTCAAATAACTAAATTTCGATTGCTAGATCTGAAACAAAAAAAAATGTTTAAATTCCAATTTTTCACATATTAATCTATCAAATTCCAATTCAGTGCGATAAGTTTTCCTTTTGATTATTCACCAATTGTAAATTAAGTAATCGTGCACTAATTAATCTACTGCTAAATATGGTACCATCGAACCATGTGCTAAAAATTAGGGATCCTGTGATGAATAAAATATGCTAACTCCTATGTCTTATTTTATATCTATGAATGCATTCAGAACCGTGCAAAAACATTCATGATCTTGAAAATGGTGCTGAAGTAGTGATTAGCGTACTCTCCTCCTCCATCAGCTGCAGGCGGCAAGAGCACCACTCGCTGAGAAGCACAATAGATTCGGTCTGTTAATAAAGAGATTGATATGTCACATTTGGCATCTTTCTAAACACAAAAATCCTTTGTGTACGAATGACCATCGTTGATTTAAGAGCGTCACAGTGTACACTCTTATTACCTTTCCAGTACATTTAGTTGAATTCTACTCGCATGTAAAGAGAACAATAGCGGGGATCTAGTAATGTTGTTTAACAATGGCATATATAAGTTAAAAAATAGCCTATTTATTCAACTGGAGTTGGTGATAGGTTATCCGATATAGTTCTTAATGGCAGATATGTGAAGAGGTTTCACATTTAAAAAAAATTGGCTAAGGATTGCAATTGTATCCCAAGGATAGTTTTAATCTCATAAAAGATGGAATAGGCAGGCACCCGCAAAGGTATGGTATGATAAAGAAAATAGGCGTTCAAATTAATAGTTAATTCAAATTAAGTTTTTCTCTGAGAACAAATCAGTCCTTTTTCAGATTAGATTGAGAGAGGATGTGGATGGTGCGTTTTCTATGGTATTACTTACTGAGAGCTAAGTGTTATAAACCTATGGGTGGCAGAGTTTGCTAAACTTAAGGATACAATTTATCTTTGATGCCATGGGGAGATTTATTGACTTCAAAAAGTTGTAGTTAACTTACTTAACATAGGAGGTTGATATATAGAGCCCTTTGAGGTTTTCACTGAGAAAGATGTCCATGCCTTAATGATTCACCGAGATATCTACTTATCCATAATGTGGGAAGCAATTCGGTCATTCTTTTAACTGCTACCAAACTCTTTTTTGGTAGAATAATCGTAACAGAAATCTCAACTTCTTCAGGAAATATCATTATCTTATTTCAAAAAACAACGAAAATGCTTAGTTTGGCTTGTAGGTAAAGGAGCTAATGGATTAAAATTTGATACACTTTCATCATAAAAGCATAATTTCCTTGAAATTAGCTTAGTAAAAGAACTATAAACATTACATTTTTTCAACAGTTGTAAGATAAGCATTAGGCATTTGCTAGAAACACACGGCGAAAAATATCTACGTCATATAAAACCTCACCCCGCTCTGTTTACGCGAGGTTTCTTCGTAATCATTGCAATCTTCCTACTCAAGGGGATGGGCAAAGCAGGAGCTGGAAAGATGCAACCGGACTGGACCGTTAATTTAATGCATTATTCTTATCCCCCTCCCACTCTTGGTGTAATTCACCACGAGCAACTTTTCTTGTCGTAGTAACATCCAACTCTTCATCCTGCTCCTCATTTGCAATGCAAATTCTGGAAATGTGTGGTCAAATCAATCAAGAATATGCTCGGCAAGCATTTTCTGCGATATCTATAATCTAATCGTCCATTATTCCAGGAAGTATAATACGTAAGGGCATAAAATGTAACATAACACAACGCGAGAAGTTGACACTTCATATCTACGTTAATAATCTCATGTAAGCATAAAAAATAAACTTATTCAAAATATCAACTAAAAGCATTTGTTGTAAACTCATATATTCAAACACACTTTTAGTTTAGTTTTATTTTTGAATACAGCGTGTTACACTGTGTGGTGTACACGGCAAATACAGGGCCCAGGGATAATGAAAATGCTTGATATGTTCGAAGTTAAATTTAATATCGTAAAGTGGGTTTAGTTTCCAATAATCGCTTTTGCACGAACGATGACAATGTTGTACACAAACAGCTTAGGATTAATTTACTTATCACGTATTGACAATTATTTACAATCCTTAAATAGTTGTTTCAGAAATTGCTATACCAATTAATTTAAGCAAAATATTCGTCTATGCAAACGCCACGATAAACTATTTCCTTCTGTATACTTACGACTCAAATTTTGAAAATTTGAAATTATCTTAAGTTTAATGTTTTAAATGTTTTAAGTTTGCTCGAAAATTACTTTTAAAATTTCAAATCATAATTGATGTATTGAATATAGGATATAGTATAATACATATAATATAGTTATATTCATCCGAGTTAAATACGTTATTTCCAAATATATAGAATGTTTCCTGATTTCATATGAATGCAATGATATTTAAAATTTAAATGGACTAAACTGGATAACTTTTACGACGGTTTTTAATATGATCTTTCATAGTTCAAAGCAACGATATCTCTCCACTTTCGCGCACTACGTACTCAGACATTTCACCAACGTATTAACGTAAAGTAAGAACTCAATTGAAACAGCAGGATCTATGCGAAATTCGCTTCCTTGCCAGAATTTTTACAGATCCGGAATGCCCTTTAATCTTAGTATTTCATCCTCCTGCGCCCTCCCACCCTCCCACTCTGAACCATTCCCACTCCCCCATGCGCACAAAGGAATGAGGGATTTAAAAAAAAAATGTTCTGTGTAACGTTCGGAACGGGAGGACGGTTGGCTGAGGTTTTCGAAGGTGTTCCCTCGTACTTATCCGGATGCGTCAGTGAGTTCCTTTTAGAAGAGAGGAACCATCGAATGAAGAAAAGGTTGGGGAGGAGGGAGGTAGGGTGGCTGCGATGGAGGGTGAAGTTCCCTTTCTGTAGAGCACGGCACGTGCTCGCTTTCTACGCAGGAAGCCGTTACGTAAAACGTCTGGAGGGTGGGGATGAAAGGGATCGTTTCCTTACCGTCCCATTGGCCGTCCTTTCCCGCGCGCGAGCACACCAAAAGCTTTATGGGGTGAGGGAAGGAACTGACAAAGGAAAGAGGGAGGGACAGAGTAGAAGAAGGGGCATTTTTGAAGGGAAGAACGGATAAGATAGTTCAGGCAACAGGTAAGACCAAACCGGAACCTTCCTGTTCCCGCCTCCAACATTCTCTATTTAAATGAAAAGAGAGTTGCAGTTTTCATGGGCCAGAATAGTATGAACGTGGTTCAGACTTGCAAGCGTAGACAGTGAAACTGAATTTTGAGTCTAATCCCCAAAAGTAGAGTGCTAAAAAAGAGTATACAAAAGTCTTTGGTTGCATTAAACGGATGTACTGAAATGCTAAGAAAAGAATTTGACTTCAACTCGCGAAGTTGACGAAAATACCTATTTTTAAAAAGGGATTTTACTAGTTCGATCATTCTTTGGGATGGAATTTCTCTAAAGGACCTATAGTTGAAGAGGATGATTCATTCAATTTGGATTTTAAATTTTCTATAGAATTTATGAATGTTTGAATCAATTGTCATCAAGTACCAGTGGAACGTAAAAACCCACCAATATTTAACCAGATTCAAACCGTCACATCTGCAAAATTTGTCCTGGTAATAATCTATTTTATTTGACTTAATATTCACTGACGATGAACAAATGAATTTGACACTGACTCACTGACAATTCACTGACAATGGCACCGTATACGAATGGGCAATGACTAAATGAACGTTTTCAGAAGAGGTACTGATCATCGAATTCCTAAGATGCTTGATTCTTATGGATACTTTTCTACTTCATGCAGCTTTGTAATTAGTCTCTTAATGTTTTATCAATGGTATTCTACCAGTTATGGTTGGCTTGTGATGGACAAGCCTATGCAGCGATACAATGATACTTTCATTTACCTCTCCTAACAAAACACAACCTAATATATAAGTAGCATTTATTCCGCGATAATGTTTTTCAGTGTCATGCTTTTTCCATAACTATTATTACTTCACTCAGTTTTAAAAGGAATTTTTCAAATAAAGTTATCGTAAATTAAATTATAAAGGACTATATAATAAATTGCTTATGGTTTATGTTTTCATTCGTTGCCGTATGGTTGTTATATTTCACCTCTTATTTATTGTTTCTTTTTCGAATTTGGTACAACCTTGCATCATTCCCAAATGATGAAGACAAAAAGCATGCTCCCAAACAGACACCTATTTGGGAACATGCTTTTCTAAGAAAGTTGCGATTTAAAATCCTCAAAATACTTCCAAAGTAGAATTCTCTCAAATAATTTAACTTTCTATATTTGTTTTATAAAATAAAACAATCTTTACACAGAAACTCAAAACTATGAAAATCATGCATAGTAGACATAACTTATTCTCCCCTCGTAGCAATGTAAATGAGGATAGCGCCATAGTAGTAACTTCTTGTAGCAGCCCTAAGCCATAACTGCCGAAAAATACGGGGAAAAGTTTTCCAATCAAAAGAGGAAAAGAAAGTCGGTCCTCAAGTTCCGTCTTTGCTTGCCACATTAATACGCTAGGAACTGAAAGGAGAGGCATTTGTGTTGAGCTCATATCTTTGTTTGGGGATGAAAATTGAAAAAAATATCTATTTAAAATACCTCAAACGCTCCATCTTGAGCACTGACCACGCAAAAATTCATTAGATGCAGCCAGCGGGGTGATTCCAGTACATTTTGTGCCGAAAATGACTTGCTGTCGCTAAAATGGTCGGACATAGCCTGTTTAAGCATGGAGATTTTGAAATGTATCTTTGTAATGGTAATATGCCTTTGTCAGTAATGAACAATGAATTACAGTTCAACAAAATTTCTCAAAAAAGTTTCAAAATTCTTCAAAAAAATATTTAAAATCAAATAGAAGAGAATACACATCTGCGTGATACAGGTGCATTGAGCTGCCACAACAGCGTGGGTCAGGGTTTGTTTGGATACCATCCTCTTCACGTTTCAGCATTGTTTTTTAGAATTGTTTTTATATAATTACCATTTTTCTTATTGCAATAGCAAATTGTGCATAGTCAGAGAGCATACCTGAATCTATACAGACTAGTGACAGTTTTCATATTTCTATTGCTTAAATTCATCGAATTAAAGTTTATGATCAATTTAAAGCAAAGCATAATTAACTTTTTAATTTAATACTTTTTCTTCATAGAAATGTTTTTACGCATAACCAATGTGTCCATAAGAACCCCAATGGAAGAATACACTGGTACTTTGACCGGCATAATAAAAAATTATTTTGAAATATTTGGGATTTAGTTTCAAAATATGATACACATTTAAAGATTGCTTGGAATTTGTTATTAATTACTTATTTTAAGAGCTTGACACAAAGTTAGGTGTAAAAGTTAAGAAAGAAATCTGTTTATAAAAAAACATTTTTTAAATTGCGACTATTCCGATTGCTATGCGTTAGAACAAGTAAATAACATAGTATAAAGATTTTTACAACCACACCTACGCTATACCTGTAAGTTGTGCTGCAGTTAGGATTCGATGTCTTATTAATTTCTATCCCAGTTGCAGTTAGAGGGACAAAAAGGATCTAGATTCCCCGCGGTCGTGAAGCAATAGCACTACATTTTAGCCATAAAATAAATTTATCGGGTTGCCTTTTTTCTGAGAAAGTTACGATTTACTATTCTTAAAATACTTCCAGTATCCATCTAAAGAGTTCAGCATAAAAAATAAGAAAGGTACTTTATTCACCCATAAATTTTGAAATATTCTCAGACAACGAAAAATTAACGACCTAATAACACCAAGTCCTGTTTCCGCCAGTGTATTACTCGTCCGCCTACTGAGAACCTCGTGTTATGACATCGGTTTGTGTGACAGACACAAATTCACTACGCTAGCAGTTCTTGTCTGTTCCCACAAAAGGTGCGTGAATTCAATTGTATTACCTACTCATAGAATCAATTGGAACCACACCCATATCAGTTGGAATGGAGTGTTATGGCGCCTATTGAATCATAGAATAATATCAAGTGGTCAGTGTATTTTGACGTTTTATTTTGGCCTTAGAGAGAGTTTTTTAAAAGCAGGTAGGAGGGCTGAATAAAGTAGCGGAGTGGGCATATTTTTATCATTTGTTGAATTGTTTGCCATTTCCCGAAAACTGCACAGTGGCAAAATCACAAAAAAACATCAGCTCAGAACTACAGTTTAGGATTTATTTTTTTTAATAATATGTGCTTTTAAAAGCTCAATGTTGTATCCATATGCTAAGTACGTGAATTATCAAATCATTTTTGACTGGTTAATATTTCTTGACCCTTCATACTGATTATCGCCTTCTCTTTCTATGAGTCCCAAAACCGTTGCTACGAAATGAAAAATATATTAAGACATTGAAAAGAATCAACTTCACCTAATGTTATATGAGACCAAGAAAATGAACAAAAAATACTTTTTAATAATAACAACTTTTCCTCAGTCACCCATTAAAATGATTTTTGTAAATATTAATGAAAGGTAAAAGCAGAAATTAACTTGGACATTAACTAAATAGCGAGAGTTAATTATGGATAATCAAAGCAGGGGGACCTTTGGAATTTTCATTTTTCATGGCCCCAAATATTAAATCGCTTCTACGTAGATGTTTCAGTTTGCCTTAAAGAAAGGAGTTTATATAGACGCAGTAAAGGGTTAGTAGTATAGTAGGGTTTGGTATTCAAGAAAAAATGACATCAGGAAATATGAAATATTTCACTGTAAACGAACCAGTCACTGAATACGACATTGCGATGATGTATGGCTCAGCGCGTCTGTGTGATTAAGGTATTGTGAGTAGGATAATATAAAAACTACCACAATGAGCTACATTAAATTTGAAATCCCACAGTTTTACATCATAATATACCATAATACACAATAATATATCATAATAAGCAGCACATTATATTTTGTTCCAAATTGACTCTCAGAACTAAAAATTTACTTGGCAGCAATCCAATAAATTATTTTTTGTATCCGTCATAATAGTCAGAATATACTATTACATTATATTTCAAAATTGTTGACATCTGCATTTTAAATAATTTGAAACTCGTATTTCTTCTTAAGATTAATGACTTAAGTTGTGTTTTTCTGCCCAATTTATTATTATGTTACCCTTTGAGTCTTAAACTTAGTGATTATTGCGGAAATAAAATCTTCCACTTCTTTTTTTTCGACGGAAAATTTTCGCAAACCCTATAATTTCGATCGTGTGGATTCATGGCGTTCAAATTGAAAACAAAACTAGACTGAATGAACACTGGAATAAATTTTGCTAATTTGCAAACACATGAATTGAGTTAGATTTTTTATAGACAGGATTTTTAGAATTTTTACCTATAACCAAATGATATTCATTAATTTAAATTGCAGTTATGGTACCAAAGCTGTTGGTAGAAAATGATCTGCAATTTGCAAGCGAAGGTAAATCATTCATGATTATAAGTGAAAGAAAATATTCTACAACTATTATATGAAGAATAATTATGAAAAATACTTATATTTTGCATGCTTGAACATGTGGACATGTTTCAATAAGTATTTTTCAAGAGAAAATGTTGTAGAAGAAACTATTATGACGATTAGAAATGGAAGATATGATATTCTTCATGAGCGGGGTTTCAGGCAAATAAAACGATGGATTCATTTCACAAATCCCAATTATGACATCTGTTAAAATTTATTATAGTATGTTAATTAAATATTATCTCCTTTTTTTAAAAACGTAAACCATAATTGTGGAGAAAACCAACTTCCCGGGCACATAAGATATTTTTCATAAATATTAAAGTACGCAATGGAATTGCGAACACAATTTTTATGCTTAGCTGTTGAACAAACGCATAAATTATATGCATTTTAAAACTGCTATCCATTGGTGTAAAAAAGTAGAAAGATCTAAATTTTTCAAGTATTTTATGCAATTCCATAACCTACTGAAAGTTTTATATGTATTGACTCCAAAAGTTCTCAGATTCTTTACCATTTCATTACTTGGTACCAACGGGAGAGTTTTACAGCGGACATCTGCATAAAAATCTCATAAAACAATTCGTGTTCACAGTAACCTGGCCGCACGACTCAAGACGCAGACAGGTCGAGCGCTATCTAAAAAGAAAGGAATGCAAATAAATGCATTTTTAGGAGATCTTCCGTAATAAAGTTGGAAAATTTTATCCAATTGACTCGAAATTGAATTTTATATCGAAGCTAAAACCGTTCGGCACTTCAATTCCCTCTCTTTATGAGGAGCATAGTGGTAAAACGAGGCAAAATATGTTTAATATATGCATAGTCAGCTTTCATTCGTGGACTCGAGTTTGATCAGCCGGTTTAGTTCTTAAAACGTCTCGTACATGGCAAAAGGGTTGTAAATTTCCTCGGTACTAAAATGCCATGCCCACTTTCATGCAAGAACATTTCAGCGGCATGTTGCAAAAATCTGCTTGTTCTCTAGGAAAGGCTTTTCGCCGACGAGGAAATTTTTACTCGAAACAAGATCCAGGCAATGGGTGGAACGTTTGACCCATGATCGTAGGCATAGACTATGGTGTGTCTACATTTGTTTATGTACTGCTACAATGGCATCAAGTATTACGGATCCTTCTATAAATTAGCTTAAACTTCAATATTACCTCATTGCAGAACTTCATCTGTGAATATAGCGTTGAGCTGAAACAAATATTTCTTTGAATATTTTTAACCTCCTGCATCCCATAATGTTATTACAGAATGCTCTGTAATAACTTAACTTAAAATAACTCTGTGTCACTTGCCTTTACAAGCAGAGCTTAACTTAGTTTAAAGATAAAGGCCAACGCGGCCTACCGGAAGGGCCAATCCAATTTTTCAAGGGATTTTTTTTCTCGGGTTTCATGTGAACTTTTCAACGGAATAATAATTTGTTGCAGGGAAATACCAAAGATAACTTGCATTCTAATGCGAATTCGTCATTAAAACAATTTTATGGAATATTCTGGGATTTTGTGGGAGCCACAAAAAGTATCTAGCTTCGTGTGAATCTCAATGACAAGCTGGATAATTGGGGAGCCCCATACAACTTCATGTGACGTTCGACAAGCAAACAGTAATATTTTTATTCATCGTCGATTGATTTCATAAGACAGCATAAAAAAAAGCTTTTAGCAAAAAATGGATTGGCAGGTTTGTTGAAAAATACGATTCGCACTAAGAGGTTGCATACCCATGAGTTTCGAGAGAAATTGGTCAGATGTACTCAGGGAATCGGGTAAAGTACGAAAACGTACACACCTAAAAATGCTATTACGTGAAAGTATATATTTTAAAATTGACTTGCATTGATCATTCAGTAGGTCTGTAAGAAATTAATTAGTCTTTATAAACTATTTCGTATACCATATGAGAAATAAAAAACAAAACGCTGTATTAAATGGAAATTAAAAATAATAACTTTTAGGTTACATGGTGGTACAGGTTTCGGATATCGGACAACCATGAATTAAAGGATACTTACTTAAAAGTATTCCTAAGAATTCATTTGGGACGAAAAACATATAGCAACAAGATACGATCGTATGCATTAGTTTATAAAAACTGTATTAATCATAAATTAGAATTAGATAATGTTCACTCTTCCAACAAATTTCTTCCCAAATCCCTTTTGAGTAAGGTTGAGTACTGGTCAATTTAAATTCACGTGCATGAAGTATAAGAATCTTTAACGCGCTCTTTTCTAAGAATCGCTCAGTATAGGAGTAACGTGAAAGGAAACTCAGTAAATAAGAGCTACGAATACTACGATGCTAATGTGGCAAGATGGGTGGCAGACAAGAGTCTATCGTAGTCCGCTGAGGTCGGCCTTTGATGATATTCAGATGTTGAACCGTTTTCCTGCCCCGTCACGCGTGAGTCCTCACGCGCCTTAAGAGATCATTGGAGTGTGTGTTTTCATACACCAATGGACATTGTTTCCCACGGACGGTCAGTAGGTAGGTAGGTGGGTGCACAAATTTAGTGCTCACGGGCGGGGGCGTTTTCGTGCCTTACCCGACGCGCTGAGGTGACGCTTTCTCACGTGGTGCGTGGGTGAACCCCTTCACTCCCTCCCCAATGCCCTTCCCTTCTTTTATGTCCACCATTCTCCTTCTTTATCCTTCTTTAGCACCTCCACCTTAAACTCCTACGCCACCCACGCCTCACCGAACACCTTACATCCTCCATCCATCCTCAGCTCTCTGCTAAAAGTCGCCATTTTTGGATTGCGGTTAAGATCGTTCAGAGGGAAATGGGTATGATGCCAGCCCAGTAACACTACCACCGCCTCCTCCTCCTTGGCGAAGAAAAAATAAATAGAATGACAGGAGACTAAAACCTGCCTCCTGCTTCCCTATTTCCTCGCTCTCTCGCTCTCCCTCCACTTCTCCTATCGGCCCCATTTGCCTTTGCATGCCATCCCATCGGCGCGCCCTCAGATGAACACGCCCACACTTCCCCAATCTTCCTTCCCTTATGCCTGCTTATTCCTCATATACGCTTCTTTCTCTCCTACACACTTTCTCTCTCACTTCAAATTTATTTTC
This sequence comes from Hetaerina titia, assembly GCA_037158775.1. NCBI lineage: Eukaryota > Metazoa > Arthropoda > Insecta > Odonata > Calopterygidae > Hetaerina > Hetaerina titia. The sequence goes on from CM073771.1 coordinate 52,911,092, forward strand.
TCCATTTTAGAGTTATTTTACCTTGTAATAATTCTCCCAGCTATTTTTTTCTTTCCTATGCCTCTTAACCGACTCCCCGTAATTATATTCCTCAGTTGGAATATTTTTACGTCCCAGTACCTTTGCGCCACTAAATTGACCCAAATAAGCCTAGTTTGCTTAAACAACTAAGATCATACGTAGATTAGGATCTCCATCTATTTTAACTAAATTTGAGCATTGGCAGTCGTTCATAAAACAGACAAATGTAAGGTAAGTGTAGGAATAAAACAGGAAGTTGTAGGCATATGGGCAAATTAAGTGAAAATACATAAGCAGCCAGCATAGGAGTAAGGTGCGAGGTAGGGACAACTAATCTAATCAAATTGAACGCACTTCTCAAATTTGATGAAAGTGAGACCCTCTGAATGAAAGAATATCATGACGGAAACTTTTGGTTCTAAGCTGAGCGATATTTTATGAGTGATCCTTTCCTCTTGCAAGCATATTGTAGTCATGATGTATTCCATTTTTATTATTTATTTTTAATTTATAATATTTTATTTTTATTTGGTAATATATTTCCAATTCTATCGAATAAAAACCATCCTTTTCCTTATTAATTTTCTCTGCATTATCATATTCTTGAGAGATGAGTTTTGCCAAAAAATTTATTAAATCTTAATCGACATCCAAATATATTCCGAACACCTCACGTGCTTAATTTTTAACGCCTTGAATTTGATATAATGTCTTTTTACAGCGATCTAAAATTTGATTTCTCTTCTATGGCGCTTTCAGTTCTCACGAGAAAAGGCCTTGTCTTTCAAAGCAGTCATTTATGTATTCGTGAACTCATCTATTCGTGAAATCTTCATTAGAGTACCACTCCATAACAAAAACAAAAAGATATTGGCAATTAATAATAATTTTCGTCCACTACCATGAAAAAACTTCATTCTGCCTGTGTTTGGCAGTGGCAGCAGATAGTTTTTCACGAAATTATTACCCTGTGGTCACAAGTCAAGAAAATTGTCTACAACTTTCACTGTACAAGTCTACCGTACACTTCTTTTCACCCATCTCGATAGTAAAATTGTATTTCAGATTGACCATCAGGGTGCCCGAAGAAGCAGTTAAGCTAACTTAGACATGTGAGTTGATGAATTCACTTTTATTAGACTGAATAATACAGATATTTGAATGCATAACTTCAGACGGGCATCAAGAAATCCGCCTTCATCTTCCCATAAATGCAAAGCAAAATAATTTGACGGGTGTGAATTAAATAAGACAACATGGTTTCATTGTTCCCATTGCATGTCACCTCTTATGAAGGGAATACGATGCTAGCTAGAGAATTGGGCAGGAATCTTCCTTCGCTTATCGTTAGGTACAATTCGTAATGAATAACAAAATGCGTGATGTTCTCTTATATTTTTGTGCCAGGTTGAACTCAACATGGGAATCATGTGAACGAATCGGAAAACCACTACTTTCCATGGTTTTTACTTACCAAGCTTACTTTTGACAAGTTTTGTGGTGAAACAGAAGTAAGATTAGAGTCACTTCCGACATATCTATTTAGTAACTCGAATATACCATATTTTGGATGGTGGCTTCCAGACGTAGGATTAATTCTTATTTGTGAAGGCTGGATTTGAGGAAACTTGGAAAAGATGGTGGAATAATATTATTTTTGTATCTTTTTTAATTATTCCGTACGTTCTCTTTTTTTCATCCACCTCCTTCTTCCCGATTCATTCCCTCCCCATTTCATTTCTCCAAGCCCCTAAATTACCAACACATCTCTGCATACTACCACCAAGAGTCCAGAACCTCGGGTTGAGCGAAATAAGAAGGGAGAGACGCTGTCATTAGATCAAGAGGAGCGGGTTAAGGGTGTAGGATAAAGAAAGAGAGTAAAAGAATCAGTGGGGGGATGAAAGAAGGAGGCCAAAGAAAGGGGGATAAAAATGTATTTATGAAACCAACAGACCTCTTAGTTCCCATTGAAAGGAAATTAGTTAGTTTCACTCATAAGCGGTGATAGATAGGAACACAATAACTATGTCTCTTTCATATGCTATTCATGTTAGATTCTTAAAGAGATATTTCTTTTTTCATGAGATATCTCGACACAAGGAAATCATTGCTCAAAATCTGACTATGCACCAGGATATATTCCGGCTAGTTACTTCAAAGTTATAAACTTCATGCATTAATTAATATAGTTTATGGATATAATAAGTGGTTTGTATAAAAAGTACCGAAAAAAGTTTCAGAAAAATATTTTTACTTCAGATGTTGCTACAATGCCTCAAAATTCTTCAAAGTACGAGTACATCCATTGAGCGTCGACACACTTTTGCCAGAGTTTTTTCCAAAACTCGAAGGCTCCTTGGTAGACGGATTCCAGCAGGGTTAAGGGTAGGCGTGCTAGATTTTTTGACGACACTTAGGGTACCATTATGGTGTCCTTTGTGGGAGGGAGGATTTCACTTTTGGGAATAGGAAATAGTATGCTAGTGCCAAGTCAGGACTGTGAGGGGATTGAGGAATCGTCGCGATGCCGTTGCAGAGTCTTCGCAAGCCGACACTCAACTCTGCACTTGGTTGTCCATCAAGACCTTCAAGATGAGTTTAGCGCAGATCTTTCGTATATTATCATTCGATGGAAAGTATTCGGTTATTTACAGGATTTTAATTAGATATTGAAATAATCATCTTACTTTGCCTTTCATAGATCAAAAAAAGACTATTCTCCAAGTTTCTGAAATTTATAAAAACATTCAAAATGGTATTTACATATTTCCTATCTACCTTTTAAAGAATTTTTATAGAATTGAAATTTCACCCAATAGTTTCTACTATTGAAGTTTTTTTTACAAACAGGCGGAATATTTATTTTTATTTGAGAATATGACTCCCCAGAATGAGCCTAAATTATTTTGATTGAAAGCTAGAGTACATACTTTCTCATACGTATACTCGTCAAAACGTTAACTCGTACTGTAGCACAGAAATAATTTTTTCGAAACGTGTCAATATAATGATTTTTTAAACAATTCATAAATTCAAAGGTACAAAATGATTCATTTTTACTCAAATTTTAAATGATCACAATATTAATTTAATTAATTATGCATAACCTTATTTTGTTTAAATCACGGTTTTATACAAGCATCTTCAACCTTTGATTGCTTTCATTTAATATGAATAGGACCTCTAATACCATGTGGAAGCCATACTAATCATTATCTTTAAAAAGGGTGTTAATTTAATATCATTAGGAAATTTGATATACATTAATCAAATCCTTCAAGAACGTTCTTTAATGGCACTTATTATTTAAAGACGATCCAGAAGGCAAAATTAATTTTTTTTTATAACTCAAAATGTTGTTGGTGCCATGGTTGGATAAGTGAGAAACCAATTAGCAAAGTGAAGTAAGAGTCATGCAAGCCAGTCACGAGAACACAATTTTAACCATTTTTAAAGCTTGCTTTTCCCACATTGATTTAATTTTAATTTGAACATCGGCTTAATTGATTATATCAATTATTCTAGTTTCAAGTATCAGCCAAATACATTAAGAACATATGTACAGCTGTGATTCTATTTTCGTGCTGTGTCCTCTAAACTCGCATTATTTGGTCCTGGCCCACTTCGCTTTTGAGTCACTCATATAAATTTGTCTAAAAACCGATGGTTGGGCATGGAAACGCCCGAGTATTAATGTGATGAGTATAAACAAATTACAAGGATGCACACGCACAAAAAAAACCCACGTACGGAAATGTCTGAGCGTGACGTGTTATGCAAACTGCACGTAATTCTCGCGTGAGGAGGAGGAAGGGGAAGAAGGAATGGATGAGAGGAGATAACGAAGGGGCAAGGGGAGAATGGAGAGATGGACGCAGCGTGGGAGGAGGGTGAAGGGGGGGTGGGACGAAAGTGGAGATTTGAAGCTCCCTCCAACCCCATACCGCCCCCTTCCCCGAGATCCTCCACTGCCCCTCCACCCTTCCCTCCCCCGCAGGTCTTCCAAGGCTTCCCTTTCCTCACTCCACCCCCACAGCATACTGCCTCGGAAAACCCTTGCCAAGTCGGTGAGCGTGGGCAGATAGTTAAGTGGTATGGGGAGGGAAGGAGGGTATAAGAGGTCCCCCCGGAATGGAGAGGGACTTGGAGGGGAGTCGTGGACGAGTGAGTGAGGGGAGAGAGAGAGAGGAGATATTTGATGTGAGAAGTAGATGGGAGTGAAGTGTAGAAACAGGTGGATGAACAGGAGGGGGGAGGGATAGGAGTGTAGGAGAGGGAGATAATGAGTGGGAGGAAGAGGGGAAGTGACTGAGTTGGGAAAGAAAGGCCTGGGGGAATGAGAGAGGAAAGGGGAGGGCGATATCGCCAGATCCTTCCACCCCTTCCTTTCTTATTTTGTATCTTGGCTTGGTGATATAATGTTTAACGACGCGGTTCGAGTCGAAGCATTTGAAATAATCGTTTAGGTAGCTTCGATCACGCTTTTAGTAGCAACATGGGTACTCTTAGCGTGTGAACTTCCCGCATTATTGTGAAGAAAATCGCCATTCATACCTCCTCTCAAACGTCACTCAACAGGAAACGAATTGCACTTACAGGCCAAAGAAATGATATTTGAGTTAGTGTTGATTTTTTAACTTCAATTTTTCATATTAATATTCATGTTTGAATTTCGTAAATTATTATTGAAAAATTAAAGAAGCTATAGTCATAAAAATTGGTGCAAAAGGTTTCTATTACAGATGCCAAACCACATAGCACAGAAGTTTTCTGTTCCCTCATTACACAAATGCTAATAAAATTTAATACTCCTAGTAAAGATCATAAAGAAATTAAATCAATAACAATGATCTACATCGAAGATGAATACAACCAATCCCAAATATATATATATATATATATATATATATATATATATATATATATATATATATATATATATATTTAGTCAAAGGAAATTGTATAATAAATTCAGAACATCAAGAAACCTAGTAAATTAGTAGTTAAGGATCTGTAGGAAAACTATGGCATTATTACTTACTTACTGTGCATGGAATATGTAACGTAATTTTCAGATATTTTCTGAAAAAAACACTTGTTTTCCATGGACCTTTGAGTACGAATTATAAATATTCTCTAATACTCTACAGGCCTGGAAAGTGATCAACATGCTTGTGTACACTTTTCCAGTAAAATTTAGCGGGAAACGGGATGAAATTTTTCCACGGTGATAAGAGCATTCTATTTTGGAATGTAACATTATCAGGAGTGAAACCCTTGTAACTTCGGCATAGCCGCGGCAAAAAAAAACAAGCAATTGTAGTGTCCCCTTAACCAATTCACTGCCTTGGCACATTGGCGAGCATTATGTCTTCACAGATTACTTTCAGGTTGTTATCAATCAACCACGCTCGTTGATTTCTTGCAAACTAATGAAAGCAATTACGACCGCAGAAATTAAGCGCATTCACATTCAAGAGAATTCATTAATAAACTGCCACTGCGTAGGGTGCCAACGCATAAACAGGAAAGGATATCGAACGGAAAATATTTCCTGATCTCCCTCTTTCTCTCTACCTCTCTCTCTTCCCCTTTGCCTTCATTATCCCGCTATAAACCCCCATAACATCCTCCTCTCTCTTTCCTCTTTCCACCCTTTCTGCTCCCCTGCCTGATCTCTTACGAGTGGGTGGCTGGAGCTGGGAGATGGAGAACAGGGTGAAAAGATAGTGTGAAGGGACTGGGAGGAGAAGGAAGCGAAATTGGGAAAAAGAAGTGGGAGAGGGTTTTTGGGAGTGTGGAGAGCGCGCTGATGAAAACGGTCGGAGGAGGGAAGATTCTTCCTTTTTTTTCTCTCCCCACGTCCACCCACCATCCTCTCCGTCTCGTGGGACCCTGCGTGAATTCTTCATCATACGTGCAATTAAAGGCTTAAGATCTGGAACGGTGGTTTGGTGATATTCAGCGATATAAATGGGGTCGTCCGCCCCTCCCCATCCTCTCCCCGCCTCTCACCCACCAAATCCTCCCGGCATAAGAGAGGGGGTCCCCAGTGGGCAGCCTCTGGGGCGGAACGGAAGACGAATGGCCATACGATGAGCGGACGCGGAGGCGTTTTTAATACGTCGTGAAGACGACAACATCTGATTAGAATAAACCGCATTGTTGACGGAGCGGCTTAAATTAGGACATGAAAACAAGGCGGTTACCGGTGAGCGTAGACTAGCGGATGGAGGAATAATTTTAGTAAACAATTTATTCTTGCGCAGTTAAGTTAGTACAAAGAGAGTGTAGAATTACAGCCAATTGTAGACGTCAGAAAATCTGAACCCGCGCCATTTAAGCAAAAGCGGTTTCGTTCCCAAGGAAAGATTTCAATTTTTAACGTTTAATCGTGGGGTGTGGAGCAATGGATAGATTTCTATGTTTCAACATCCTACGCTTGAAAAAGAGGAAAGTCACATTGTTTCACCGTAGGAACAACGTTGTTTCCATAAATTTTAAACGTTAGTCGCGCGAGAACTGACCCGCGCTGAGCAAGAATGTCCTCATGGTACCAAAACTATCTTATCACAGTTCTTAATACTTATCGGATACAAACCAAGTTGAAGACGTTTAACTCCAACATAAAAAGAAAACGTGCGAGAGAATGAAATTTTTTCCCCTTAAATTAACACTTACACTGATAAAGCCCTCCCTAGTATTCATGTGACTCGTGTTTTTTTCTCATTGAAGATGGGAATTTTAAGTCCAACCATGTTGTTGTGACTGAAGCACAACTGTCATTGGCCAGTGTCTCGATGGTTATTGCGCACAAAGTGATTCAAATACTAATATTAAGAAGGTAATTTGTTTGGAAAGTCCTTTTGCACATTTATATGATTTCATTGGTTCATTTCTCAGTTAACCACCGTAAATCAATAAAGTTTAATCTTAGAAAGAAGTATATAAAATAGTAAAGTTATAACTACTAATGAAATTTTTGGAACTGGACAGGTGCAGGGCAAGGATGTATGGGTTGCCAGTAGCCATCTGGCCAAGGCATCTCGCCCAAATAGATGTTAGAGAAATATGTTATATTGATATGAGAAGTATGAAAAAAATATTACATTTTTGATTCAAGTGACATGGATTTGGAGAATGTTAAAAAAAAATTTTAATGTGCTTCATTTGGAAAACAAATTAATTGGAGGAAGTAGATGTGGTTTTTTTCAGTTCCTAGACTACGTGAGACAAGTTTCAAACCATAGTTATGAGCAAAGAAAAAAGACTTATTGGATATTCTTACGTTGATTAATGGGTGGAAAAATATTAGTGAAATTCACGTAAGCTAATTACCGTTTTCTGATAGTTTAACACGAAGTGAAATAACCCATTTCTAAATCTTAATCTACGTAAGCAGCTAACCTAGAGTTGGGTTTCTTCACTGGAAGGAATTTACGTTTTGCGCAAATTAATTGCATTTTCGTTACTGAGGAAATAGTTTAATCCATGTTAGACATTGTTTAAAAGATCAATACGACATTACATCGATGATTGTTATCTACGGGACTTTTTTTGTGGCTCAATTAAATAAACACGTTCCTGATGTACAATGATCCCGAAATATGAAGTATGCCTTGCAAAAAATATTTGCTTAAAGACCTCCAGTCTTCATCAAATATAGTATTATCATCCCAGCAAGTGGACAGTTGGAAATTCGACCGAGTAATTCAGAATGAAGTAGGCGAAATTCCACAATCCAGAAATATTTTAATATTATATATTTTTTTTAATTGAAAGAAGAAGTAATTTTCAGTTGTAGCTTAAGTTATTTTTCTCCTTCAGAATAGAAAAGTGAGTTCAAGGAGTGAGACAAGATAGTTCGAATTTCTAAAGAACGAAGGAGGGAGCAAATACACTCGGTTTCGGGATTTCCTTAACGGCCTGCTCCTAACGAAAGACGCCAAAAGGCCCACAGACCACATCCTATCTGGCGGGCGGAGTACATTATCTGAAGAGCCATCCACGCGGAACCCAAGTGTGTTTGAGGTCCTTAGCGTGGGAATCCGGTCCTCTAGTCACCCACAAATCCACTCCCCGTGTCCTAGCTCTATGCTCAAAACCCGTTAACATGATAATGGAAATGGACATAAATTGTTGAAGTGACGAAGTTGCAGAATCGGGAAATAACTTTGATCATATCCATGTTGTTGATTCGTTCCCTAAGAATACATACAGATTTTATGAAAGATATATTTTTCGAGGGTCGCGGTGGTCTAGCGGGTAGAGCGTTGGACTACTGACCGGAGGGTCCCGGGTTCGATTCCCGGGCAAGGCACTTTGGGCACCTGCAGCTCCACCCAAGCTAGTTAATTTTTCGGGTACCAGATTTTCCTGGGAAACCATAACCGGCACAGGGAAAGGAACTGGCCCCCCTACCCTGATGTGTGAATATTCACACGCCGTTGGGCTTGGTACACGGGTGAGCTCTACCATCACCTACTAAACCGACCTTCGGGTTGATTACTGTGTTTATGGTTTTTATATTTTTCGAAAGGAACCAATGAACTATGAAAAATATTCCTTAAACTACTCCAATTGGGGTCATTTCCATTAACTGAGTTAATTTTTGACCCCCAAACACTTATGTTGCGAAGAATAAATAATACCAATATTCTTTCTCTCAGGTCGCCTATATCGGAAAATGTGCATCTTCTTCACTAAAATCACTGTTATCAACCATCGCAATTCACTGTTTTTTTTCCCCAATCATATTTTCCCCTTCTCCCCAGTAATCAATTCACGAATGTCATATACATTTAAATACCACAAATTTTGTGCTCCATGTATGAGTCTACAAAAGTTCAAAAGCATACAAGATGTGTTAAAAGAAAATTAATTTAAATTTTTAATATTAGGATATACATAAATGAAGAAAAATAGACATTGTGGAAATTGAAGCAGCGTTATCATAAACATGAAGGCGGAATCTAGGCGGACACTATCGCACAGACCCATTCTGCATCATACTGCTAATAATACCACTATAGTGAATCCATATTTTACATTTTGACACATGACATGATATTTAGATGTTTTTTGTCGTCAAAGGAGTGCATGTATTCATGTCCTAACTACTGAAACTTTTTATTACTCCAGGAATACTGATGACCATCACTGTTTCTAAAGCATCGGCGTTCAGAAAGTTGAGGGCTCCCCTAGCAAGATCATTCCAACGTTTTGCCTCATCCACCATCTCTCTCTCACTCTACCCTGTTTTTTTCTCACGAGGGGACCACATTTCCATGGGCGTGCTCAAGGAAGCGAGAGGAGTACGAAGGAGATAAATATAAGGAAAAGGGAGAGGAATTAATAGAATGAATGGGATGTGTGGAGCGAGGGAAGGTTCGGACTTCAGATCGGTTCGAAAATGAAATCTTGTGTGGAAAAACACGCAGCGGGCAAGCGTCCCCAGGTTAGCGTGTTTGGATGAGGCCGGGTGAGAGCGAGTCAAGGGCAGCGGAGTGGGCGGGTGAGCGCGTGAGCTCTCAGGTAAAGGGGCAGAGTTGTTCTCATAAGCAGCTACACATTACCTTACAGCTCCCACGGGTGCCTATGGTTGGGGGTGTTTGGACACAAGCTATTAAAGGGAAGTTGGTGATTGGATTATGCAACCTTAAATAAGTAGTAGCTTAGAATCGATTTGGTGGAATGCTTGTCTAATACTTACCCATGCCTTGACCATAGACTGTACATACAGACAAGAATTTCATTGCCTAGATGGGTCAAAAAGCCGATTTAAATGATGCATTTTACTCGCCTCTAAATGTACTGCGAGGCTAAACCCATTCCTTAAGAATTAATATTGCATGAGTTGCATTTACCCGTACAGTTACTCCTTGATTTTAACCATATTACCAACTACTCATACATTTTATTTTTTAAACTACTATTAAGTTATTAGCAAATTTTAACTAAATAAGTTGATTTAATTAGTTTAAATATTAGTTAAAAATAATTTTGCTCCACTCGCAAATGTTATATTTCGGCGCTGGGAAACCTCCCGAAAACTCTGGGTGTACTCAAAATTTCGTGTGGGGTGTTAAACAGTGTGTGATTCCTTGGGGTTTAACAATATTCGTCGTTCATAAAGTTAAGGACTCCCCTAGCAAGATCATTTAATTCCAATTAAATTAAGATCATTTAATAGTACCTCTCTGAAACATTTGACTCGGAATATTTTCACTCCATGCGGACGGTGAGTCCAAGTGCATTTAAAATTGTTAAAAGGAGTTCATGAAAGTCGAAAGGTGGGCGACTGGAAGAGTTAGGGCTAGTGGTGGAGGGGTCAGGCACGAGCGGGTCAAATAACAGGCAGAAGACGGGGTGCGGGGACTCTAATGATGAAATGCACAATCGACTACATGAATTTGATAATGGTGTCAATGGCGGAACATTTCCTTTTTGGCATTTCCTACAAAAAGTCTTCTATTTTAGATGATTTTCGTTCCCCTTGGCCTTTCCCTCACTGATTATATCAATGTTTACAGATAAAAAAGGACCACATATCGTCTAATGTCAATCGAACAAAATGCTACAAAATGAGACTCAGCTCAAATGAGGGCAAGATTTAAAATGAGTTCCTACGAATGACCAGAGTGAGGCATGAGCTGTTTTATATATTGTATGGTATTTCATCTAAAGGAAAAAAGATAAATATAACGCTAAAATTACGAGTATATCATGATAATGTTTTTTTTGCTAAAAAATTCATACAAATTTTAACTAGATAAAAGCTTGAAGCACGACAATATATGCCGAAAACGCTTTTAATATAGGGGTAAGAATAGATGTTAAAAGTCTGTTTCGTTTTTAAACTGTATATTAACGTCTAAAAACTAAAATAAAAATTTTTATTTAACAGTCAGGTGAACTACGAGTGAGGTCGCATTTGGAGCGGACTGTAACGTAGAATAAGTGAGAGCTAACCGAGACACGATATATGATCCTCGTCGTTCGTTGAGACTCTGTGATCGATCGGAGTCGTTTGTCACGTAAACAAATGCAAACGAAATAGTCTTGACCCCATTCCTCTTTCATATCCTCTCGGTATTGGCATAAAAACTCGTCTCCTTAACGTCCTTCCATGATTCTGTTTCGTTAGACCTTCGCCTCCATATATTCCCACAGGTTTCAAACTTAGTGCATTATTTAATGGCCTCATTGATTGCTAATTACTCGTAAAGTTGTGTCGTTCTGCGTAATTCGTAAACGGCTGACAGCAACTAATCTAAAATGGGAAATTCCGTTAAAATTTTAAGTATATGTAGCAGAGGAACGACATGTTGTACATTTATCTTTTGATAGTCTATTGAAAAAGAAGATTAGGTAACCCACAAAACATGACGAGAACTAATTGAAGTTCTGCATACCAAAAGAAGAACACCGAACTACTATGGAGATTTTTCGATCACTGTCCATAAGGTCTCCTGATTGCTATCGTACCTCTAGCCACGCCAAGCCAAGCCAAACTACGTATTTCGTTTACTCTGAATTATCTTACTCTCCAAAACTAATCTCAATTCAGCCATGAGACTTAGCCATGCCAGTTAAAACCATACAGGGGGAGTTAGTTCGAGCAAGGAAGAAATAAACTATTAATACCATGAAGGATTATAAATTGAAGCGATTGACAATTCTTTTATCTCTTGAAGCTACTGCGAGAGATACGTATCTGTTGGGGTATTTGAACCATTTAAATAAAATTAATTGATTATTTCTGTGGGGTAGGAGGTGAGAGGGTAGATGGAGTTTTCATTCAAATTACTACTTATATGAAAATTATCGATAGATGAGGATATTTTATTGATCAAAGATTCTTTACAAATTCTTAACCATAAGCTACCAAGAAATTTACACTTTACCACTGTCATTTGTTTGCAAAACTATATATATATATATATATCGTATAGTAAAAATACCACAAATGGAACTCCGAAATGGACTTTTTGTCTAAATTTTCAATTTATATCACCGGACTGACCAATTTGCTATATAATATTGCCTATTGATCACTCGAATCCTTCGGTGAACGTTTACTGAGTGCCTACGTACACGACCCATGCCTCTTTTTTTGGGAATAGTTGTAACCGTTTTCATTTGTCGGGACTAATTAATTTTAAAACGTAAATTTCTTTTGCTACCCGTAGGACAATAAGAAAAAGGTAAAAGTATTGCACAAAAATAAATCTCAAGTGCATAGCTTACCGCAGAGTTAACAAAGCTAATAATGTAAACGAAGACACTACCCGAGTGAAAATAAAACTACAAAGAATGTGCTCGTACCTCTTGAACGGTGGGAAGGGATTTTAGGATTTAGTTAAATCGTTAAAATGAGATAAAGAATTTCCCATATGGGCATGGGAAAGAGAGAAAGAAAATGCAAGAAATAAGTGAGCAATATAAAAGGACCGATGTGGGCAAAAGTCGCATGTCAGTCGTGGGATGACGTAGAGTGTGGGCTTTGCTTTACGGCGTGGGCGTCTGGGCTTGGCCTGAAGTGATAGAGTGAGAAAGAGGGAGAGGGAGAGAGAGAGAGAATGGGAAAAGATTGTGTAATGGCGTGAGAGGGAGGGCGGGAGCGGTAATGGGTCTTGAGGTTGGGTGAGGCGGCCGTTGTATGCAAGCGAGAAAGGCATGCCAGGGGGAACGAGGGAGTCGCGGCTAGCGAGATGGGGGTGGGAGGAGGGGAATGAGGCGTAATGGGGAAGAGGTATGGGTTGAGCGGGCTTGAGACTTAAAGCGAAGAAAGGGGAAAATGGGGGAGGTAGGGTGTGATTTCTATGCGTGAGTGCGAAGCCGATGTCCTTGGAGGGAATGCCACCTCCTCAACCTCCAAACCCGACCTCCTCTCTTTCTTCCTGCCTCCCTCCACCCTCGCCGTTTTCGCTCCGCGGAACCCCTTGACTGCGTTGACTATGCGCTAAGTAATCTGGAAAAACGATCAGCCTCATACACTGTGGCGCTCCTACGTTCTAGACGATAGGTTTAAATGGAGACCATTTCTCTCCAGTTGGCCTAGCCCGATGTCCATTTCCATTCGCATTTGCAACCATAACTGCTGGTTGAGTGACTGTAATTAATAGTTGGTTATTTTCTAAGTTCCAAATGAAGAGGAATTCGAAGAGTAATTGTATGTGGTTGCCTAAATGTTATATTTGACATATCAAATAGGCATAGAAAAATATTATGTGTACGTGTATTTGGGTGTCGTATTATAAATAATGATCCAATGCCTTTTGTAATATTTTTAATTCCAATTAAAACCATCAAATGCAGCTTGCAATAAACCGTATAAATCTTGATGATTTAGCCATTGGTCGCTTATGTGTCAAATTACCTTAAGCCAACTTTAACTTGAAGTATTAATATTGAGTGGCTGGGAAAGATGCAGACAAAACATTTCGACATGTTCACGTAGTGAAAGATGTTTAGAATCAAACGTGTGGATGGCTCTGCCTGTTATTCAAGGAAATTCATGTACTCACCTAGAATGTCGGAAATAAAAAAGGGAAATAGATAATCATATGATTGTACAAAGAGAAAACCTAGGGAGCTGTCTTGAATATAGAATAACCTCCTTACAGCCTGCAGGAATGATTGCTATTGTGTAGAATTATTGCCGATTTTTTTACTATAACGCTTCCTGCTATCTTGGGCGCAGCCGCCATACGAAGGAATGCTATAAATCTAGGCAGAGGTAATACTAAATGCTATGATTAAGTATTAGTTAGTCACTAATGGTTTCTCGTGATGCTATTACCTAACACTAGTTCCAAGGAATTTTCATTCTCATTGGCACTCACTTATTATTTCCAAGTCATTTGCTGTACTTCTGTTTCCTTTTACGGACAACTGAATTTATTGTAGGAACGGAAGATCTGGCTTGCAACAAGCTACCTTAGAGACTTGATACCCTATTTGGGAGCCGTCTGGATTCGTGCTGTTCACAACAGACGTTATTCCTACATAATAATGACTTGACTAAATGATTATGAAGCATTATTTCTGTTGACAATTATTTATTCTTAAATTTTAGCACTCCCTACTCCTATTTTACTAACTTTGACTCACATTAACATCGATGAACTGAGGGATAAATCAAAAAATTTAGTATAAAAAAGGGAGGAGCTCGATGCATTTTAAGGCTTCGATGTTATTATTATTTTCTTACATTGCATAATAGACTTTCTCCTATTTCATTTAAAAGAGAGCACAGCAAAAAATTAGTGCGAATTAGGTAAGAGATGAGTTTAAATAAGTCGGAGTAACCTACCATTATCTTCAGAAAATTTTTCAAGTGATCACAATCACGCAATCGGTCATTAATTTTGCTGAATAGGAATGATGATTTTATATCAATAGCATTGGAGCTGGAACGAAACACTGAAACATACTCGTGGTTAAACGTTAATATATCTTAAATTAAATAAATTCGGGAGAAACGGTAATCGTACATGATTCATTAGTTCTGGGTGCTTTGGCCGCGTGGAATGGAACGTTATTTTTATTCGTTCTCTATTCAGTCTCCCCGTTACGCCAGTTTTTCGCCTTCTCCTTCCACTTCTCCCCCCTTCTCCAGATCTCCAAAAATATATTTCAACTTTCACACCCTAAAACCTCAAATTTTGAAGCCTTGCCATCCTATTTGGCGTCTTGAGAGATTTGGCGGATGAACCTATGCTTGTGCTTTCCAGTGTAATGTAAAGGGTGAGAGACAGTATTGTAACTCCATCACAAGCAATCATTAATTCGAGGTGAATTTATTCTTACCTATGATGCCGTTTTACGACCGCACTTGCCAAAGGAAAGGATTGAATACCAGGAGCACCAGCATCCACTCATTTCACCACCAGTGAAGAGAAAACCAAAACTCGTATTCTATAATCAGGATATTAGGAATTTTACGCGTTGAATGACGCCAAGTCCCTGTTAGCACTGCCTAAATTAAGTTCATAATCCAAAGTCGCTGCAACAATATCACACTTAGGTCCAGAGTATGTAACATCGGGACTTGATGGGGGAAAAGTCCTACACAAGCATCAATAACCTAGGTTTAGCGACGTTACAACAAGGCGTAAAACCCACAGAAGAGGCGAAGGCAAACAATACAGCTCCGCATGGAAAATCCGCTTATTTGAAAATGGAAAAGGCTGATTTCAATAGACGGTTTGCATTTAAGGCTTGAAATTAAAAGTTTAAGGTGCGTACGTGGAGAGATGAAACCTATTTCATGACTCTTTAAAGTTCCTCAGGTAAATCTCGAATCATGGTACAGCTTAAAGAGTTGGGAAGAAAATGAAATTTTCACCGCGTGGAGCTTTCAACGTGCACCCTACATCAACGTAGCTCTCTTACATCACCATTCCTCCCTGATCATAGCCAGCGCGGCAAGGCGGGTCTGTCGTTTACCTGAAGACCGAACGCCCATACTAAAGACCAAACATAACTCGAATGCGTACTCAAAGAGACCCAATGGCTATTAAAACCCTTTTAGCCTTCGCGACCCACCTCCAGTTCCACCCTTTCCCCCGCGACTTCCATTTCCCCTTCTCGTCATTCACGTCTTCTCTCCTACCCCTGCAGTGCTTCTTTCTGAAGGCACCCACCCCTTCACCTTTCTCTGGCGCGCGAGTTCCATGAACGTCCCTCCCACACCAACAAAGAAACCGAAGACTTGGTACGCATTCATACAAAGAAGACAAGAATTCAAAATTAAATCAGACATTGAAAATAAGTTAGGAGATGGAAAAAAACTCTTTTTAGCACAGAATCCATCCATCATTTAAAATATCCCTTGCGGTAATCCACGTAAGAATATTCTGATACATACATTGAATAAAAGGAAATTAAGTAATTATTCAATTAAACCATTAGAACGCTTATGAAATGTTTTACATGCATCAGTCAACCATTAGTTTCATTGCGATGACAATCCTCCCAATATTGTTCCAATCTTTTAAAAGAAATATAAGTTCAAAACAAATATATTATAGTATCAACCAAAAGAAAAATATCCATAATTTTATCTAAAGGTATACCCTATTTTATTTGTAGATTCTTGAAATGAGTCATTTCAGAAATGGAATGCCCAAGGTTGATATGTTCAAATTCAGCTTCTAAAGTTTTTCGTTCTCTCAATGATCCATTGCGAGCATTTAACGATAAGTAACCCACAAGGAAGAGATCAAATTCATTAGGATAAATAATTATCCATAAATAAATAAACAGTAATCAACCCGAAGGTCGGTTTGGTTGGTGATGGTAGAGTTCACCCAGTACTAAGCCCGACGGCGTGTGAAATTTACAAATTAGGGAAGGTGGCCAGTTCCTTTCCCTTTGCCGGTTATGGTTTCCCAGGAAGATCTGGTACCCTAAAAATCACATAGCTTGGCTGGAGCTGCAGGTGCCCAGAGAGGCTTGCCCAGGAATAGAACGCGGGCCCTCCGGTCAGTAGTCCATCCCACGACCTCTGGACTAATCCAATAAAAAAAATCCCCGCACCAATGAAATCCTGACATTCCCGAGAGGCTTTTAAAGATGATAAAATTTCTGAAATATCTCTATCGCATTGCGTTCAAATGACCTTTTTGTTCAAAATTTTTTTCGAAAGACAACTCTTATCTTCCTTAATGTTGTTTAACTTCCTCACCTTCCTATGTTATTAGCACCCGAATTCTATATCCTTGATGATACTTCCTATTCATCCCGTGTCAATAGTCTTTTTTAACTAATTCAGTTCGATGGTGCGGAGGACCCCGAAAACTCTCGAGTCGTAATTCAGTTAGATCTCTATGGCAACTGATGTGCCAGTTTATTATTTTATGGCACTGGAATGTGTAAAATGACGCATTAGCCGCATAATATGCTGGAATATTTAATAAGCCATCTAAAGAACTGAATTGAAAGCAGTGAATGTCCACCGTAAGTTATATTTGAATATTATAATGAGGCTACAATACTCTTTTATAATGATACTAAATGGTAAATTTACTACGATAAAAATAAATGGAGACTCCATTGCCATATAATTCTACTGTTCCACGTTTTACGTTTATGGACTTTCGTAAGCCCGAAAGCCAAGTTATGCATCTTGAATAATTCTTGCAACAGTAAGATAAAATTTTTAATTGTTTTTATTTTGACAGTGGGAGTTAAAAGCTGTATACTTTACAACCATTATACTATGCATAAACGCATAAAGGCTCACAACTGACAACTCAAATAGTTTCTTTCTATGGAAAAAAAATATATTCAACCATAAGAAATCTGCGAAGGAACTTTTACAGCCAATGTGCAGGCATTTAGCGGAGGTGGCCATAGCCAATTCTGCATCGACAAGGCTAATAGCATATTCAGCCTCATACATTTTCATTCAAATAGCTCTCATAATTCTTCGCGGTCTTCGGTACTCCATTGACTCTGGCTCCTAAATCATTTTAATTGCCTTTACATCCCTGGCTTTCAGCGTCTTTCTTTTGGATTAAATTAAGCATGTTTTCCATGGTTACACATCATTTTTTACTTTGGTTGTTTTATACAATTTAGCCTTTTTCTCTTCGTATGCTTCATTTTACTTAAGGTTAAGTCTATCACACCATTTGGATAGTGCCTTACTTAGATCATAAATGTAAAAAAATAATTATATTTCGAATTAGCGCAATCAATTTAATTGTCGCCATATTTTCGGAATACTACCATTCCTCCTCAATAGGTATTCTTATGAATCAATCCCTGTTTGCATAATGTCTGAAATGCATTCTCTTAGGAAAAATGAAATCAGAATGGTCACTATGAGCTATTTAAATATATAATTACTTCACAACATCATACTACTATGCACCCCTACATTAACTTCTCTGCCCCCATGGTGGTAAAAAAATAGGAAAAAAATGTAGCTATATGATTGATTGAGCTCCTTTGCTGCCGGCGAATCGCTATGTTGCATATCTAACTATCCCCCTGCTTTTCGGTCGTTAAAATATTTTGCCTACGCAGTAAAAAGATCGCATTAACCCTGATTTCCCGTGTTTACTCCTTACCAGCTATTTATCACCCATCATTTCCCGCGACTTTCATTCCAAACTTCACTTTCATTCACAATGACTTCGATGTCTCATCAATATCTCCTCCAAGAAAAAAAAAGCACTCATACGGAATGAGGGAGGCGACGACGCTTATGCAGTTCATTCGTAATCCTTTTGACCGTGCCTCGTAGAAGAAGACAAAATAGCGGCGGGGAGATAAAAAAGAGATGGATAGGTAAAACGGGTCAAAAAAGAGGCAAAAAATGACCGAAGAGAAAGGTTTGCCGCCAGCGAGGTTTGAAACTTTTTGCTGTCGGGAGCGTTCACTAAGAGCGGGTGGGAGGCGTGCGAGGCCCTTGTATGGAGAGGAAGTATTTGTGCGTGTGTTTGAGACACTGTCCCACGCAATGACAGTTTAATTAGCTCCACCTATAAATAATGACTGAGCGCTTAATCTTTTTCAAGCGCGCCCTGTCGCAAAGGATTGAAAGGCAAGGGTTGATTATAATGGCACTTTGCAATTTTTTCCCCCATCTCAAACTTTCTATCCATCTCCTCATCCTTCGGTGGGTTTAGATGAAGTATTTATTTTTGAGGTGCAGACTGCCTAGATGAGAAAACTTGCTCTGAGCGAATGTGAAAAAGTTTTGACATTAACATCGACTATCTTTGCGATCATTTATGACGATAAGTTAAACCATTCGGCAAATTATGATTGGCTTTCTCACATAGGTGAGCTTATAATCATTGATTTGTTGGGGCGTAGAGAGTAATACGAGTGACAGCAGTTTCCTTCCCAGTTTTACATTAAAAAAGTAACCAAGTGACGACGGTCATTTATTTGCCTTGCATCCAATTAATTTTAAACCACAAAAAAATAGTGTTTTCCAACGTTGATCAAAGAGAATAGTGGTTGTGAGTAATTTTCTAATGAATAATAATCAACTATATAGTTCTGTGATTTTAATGATGGGTGCATATTAAGAAAACTCTGTGTTCAACCATTTCATGAATAATTCGTTCTCACTCAGCCTAGCAGTTTCACAAGATCCCCTGCTTGTGGAATTAGGGTGACGCCCAAGTATTTCAGGAACACAAATGGCGCTAAATTGCTATTCAATATAATCCGTAAAACTTTAATATTATATGATAAAGGGGAAGAGGTGTTCTCTTATGCAACTACGCAGTCTTACAGCTACCACAGGTGCTTATGCTTGGGGGTGTCAGTACAGAAGCTATTAAAGGAAAGTCGGTTACCCGATTACGCAACCTTAATTAAGTAGTAGCTTTGGAACGATTTGGTAGAATGCTTGTCTAATACTAGTCAATACTTTCATCTACATCTACCTAATACCCCGCAAGCCGACACAAGGGCGTGTGGCGGGGGGTGTTAAGATCACAATTTCACCATTCAACTTACAAGGATGCAAACACATATACTATCAACCAACAAACAATGAACCTTAGGATGTAGTAAAAAATGTATCCAATAACGTGCAAGTTAGAATTTGAACAGCAAGAAGGCGAAATTAAACTACCACATGGACAGGCAACATACAACGGTCTCCTACCCCAAGGACACAGTTAGGGAATGTAACCTAACTTTGTAGGAACGATGCACAGAAAACAGAATTTCTTTGCCTTTATGGGTTACAGAACCGATTCCAATAATCCCTTTAAATGCACTGTTCACCTCATGTACTGTGAGGCTAAACCCATTCCTTAAGAATTAATATTGCACGTATTGCATGTATTTACCCATACAGTTACCTCTTGACCTTAACTACACTGCATTAAGTGACTCCTGGTGCTTAATTCCTAAGCTAATTATATGTTCTATTTCCAAAACTTCTATTTTGTTATTAACAAATTTTAACAAAAGCACTTCAATATAATTCGTAAAAATTTCATATTATATGATAAAGCTTGATCATGCATGCCATACTGTGGAAATTGTTGTGGAGTGGATCGTGCAATGGGTGTTACACATTCGCTAATGGTGATTTAGCTGCACTTTGTTCCAATTAATTCCTTTCGCTTCCGGAATCGATGCTCCAAGGACAACACGGCAACTCCCTACCAATATTTTATAGTCATTTAAGTCCACCTGGTGGCGAAAAGACAGATGTACGTGAAAAGAGTGGGCGATCAAATCGGTGTTCTGCCACTATGCCAAGGGTATCGATTTATTTAATCAAAACTTGGTGTAAAACTATTAAACGTCTGTCAACAACAAGTGAAAGCACTTAAGAATTCATCATAATTAGGTTGAAAAACTTACCAGACTTTTATGATTTAGTAATTTTATTTTCCACTCCGACTCTCTCATTAATGTTTATTACGACCTGGTTTCAAAATAACTACAGTATTTTAACAAGGCGTTAGCAATTTTTTGGTTGAAGAAATCAAAGTGTAACTTTTAATGTTATACATCTATGAACATACGTAAAACATAATTTTAGACTTATGTATGCGTGAGTTCCTGATATTTTTATTTGATATTCTTCAAGGTTATCTGCGGGTCGGGAAATATTGGATTACTTTGATGGGAGAAATAATAGTTATCAAACAGTTTATGTAACAATAATTTTCTCAAAAATGAATGCACCCGATCCTTCATTATAATGAAAAGCAGAAGTAGTTATGACTAATTTTGCTCTCTATTCACAAATGTGACGTTCGGTTAATTGAACACATTCAAATGAACACAAGATAGCAGTTGCACACGATTAAATGCGTCCTATAGCAAATAAAATTTAATATTTATAATCTTAAATCAATGAAAATCATATCCATAAGACATCAACATATAATTACCCTTTTTTTCTGCCAACTGTGTTTTATATTTTCACCTGTACGTGATCGTCTCTGGACTCTCAAATCTGCCTTTCGACGTATTAGTGAATAAATATGAGCGATGTCGTTTTATCAGTTAGTGGCCATCTTCCTTCACACCCTAAAATATTTCGATATAAACAATTAGTCAAAAATTAGTTAAATGAAAACTATCATTAAATGTGGACATATCGCCCTGGAAAACTTTCCCATTCGTGGTTGAGCAGTCATATTTACTTGCACTATGAAAATAAAATTACGAGTATTGGGTAATTTACCAATGCATTGGGGTTAAAATTATCTAAATGAATACTTTTGTAAAAGAGACGGTACCATTTGACTATATCCCATTGATAATTGAAATTATGTGATTGGAATTAGGCACTTTGGCAGAGTTTTGTGGAGATAGCTAGGTTTCAAAATGCACCATTATAAATTCCTTTCTATTTATATGATGAAAAGACACTCTAGAGCTATTTTCTTCATGTTGATTCCTACTCCCTTTTACAAGAATAGCCAAGTCGAAACCTATTGCAAAGTACGAACATCGGAACAAGAACATTATTATAAGACGTGCTCTTAAACTCCGTTATATGACAGAAAGAGACAACAGTTTCTTTGCGAAGGGTATCTTTGTCATCGAACACTCAGGGTAAGCCTAATTACCCCGAGGCTGATGGTGGAATCAAAAGCTATTATTTACCTTTTGGTGTCTATGATTTGTGTCTATTTTTAAATTTGATTTTTGATGAATAGGATCCATCATTAATTCGAAACCGGCCGTTAAAAATATTAATACTGAATTCAAAACTTTTCGGAAAATTGAATAGATACTTTTTATCAAGCACGCGTTGAAGAAGTTTTCCGATAATGAATCTGATATTCAATTTTAAATTCCTCTTTAGACAAGGTGTTATTCCGCTGAAACTATGTGTCATATTTGTTCTCTCCTTTTCTTGATGATGCGTAGAAGTCTTTTAAAACCATACATGATGCCTGTTATTTAATTTTCAAACAGAGTTGAATAAAGGTGCCAAGTCGTGTGTCTGAAACCTTCCGATGATGATTGAGAAGAAAGTTTTTAGTGTGTGTACTCTCCAATAATTCCTTTCCGGTGTGCATAACGAAACGAGTGGCCATGAATAGCAAGGCAGCTGACCTGTAGAACAGGCTGATATTTTTCTCGACGCCCAAGTGATGATTGGTTTTTCTAACTCAAGTCTTCTGTACTGTAGCTTGCGTGCAAGGTGTTTTTATCTCTCACCGCGTCACGGGAAATAAGAAATCAGAATGTGCCGAGTAACGATTGCTACGCAAAACCAAAGAGTCGGCCAGGATCATGCTTTTTAATGCCGAGAAATGATTGTGTAATACTGGACTTGGGTCATGTAGTATGAGATCCATTGTTTAAGATGCATGAATTTTAATTATACTGAAGCACTCCTGAAGGATTCCAGCTTCGTATAGAAATGGTAAATTTCTCTGGATACATAAAAATTACGATAATTTGAATTTATCGGTGTTTCCTGAAGTAAAAATCTAATGTAATTACTTTAAAGTCATGCAAGAGGAATTAGGAATAACTGTTCGGATTCAACTGCCGGATACGTCCAATAGCGAACTTAAAAAAAAACTCCTTTAATTACTCAGGCCGTTAAATGTTGGCTCTACTGCTGGAATTAGTAACATGAATACCCAATACTTACTTACCATTCATAAAGAAGTATGGGTCTAATGCAATATCCCACCCACCATTGGCGGAAGTAATGAGTAAGGGAACCTATACAAACCAGGTTACCAAAGAGACTCACTCCTTAGGTAGGAGAGTTTCACACAATGACTTTTAGAAAAAGTAAATTTCTTGTGATGACTCCGTCTTTCTCCATCCAAATCGAATGGTTCAAACGCACCGCTGCACCCATCAATTTCTCATCTTCATCTTCTCATCCATTCTCTCCTCCTTGCCCACTTCAACGAACCGTACGAAGAATTTTCTTCCTCTTCTTATTTTTTAACGGAGCAAATGAAATTTTTACGACCGTTAGCTTTCCGCCAATCACTTCATTTGCTCTCGTGGGAGTGGGGAAAGGGGGGAGAACGAGTCAGATAGCGTGGCGAACTGCCGCAGAAAAATCAACTTCGCGAAACGCGAAAGTGAATCATCTCGAGTTGATTGCCTCGTAAGGGAGCACTAGGTTGGATGCAAGGTTTTTTTTTTCTTCCGCCAACTCGCCACTTCCTCTCCCGTCGCAATTCCTTCAGTCGTTTCTTTCTCTCTCTCTCTCTGCGCGTGTTAGAAGGAGTTTCATGCGTGAAGTTGAGGTGAAGCTATATGCACCCACTAGTCAGTTGTATTGCTTGCCACTGCCACAGAGTGACGTCTGCGAACGCTATGCCGGAAGGGAATATTTCGAGCACGACCAATAATTTATGCGTCGTGGTCACTAGAAATTTTATTCCGCGCCTCAACTGTTCTGGTGCGTCCGTTGCTATGGTTATAGTTGATAAAAGTTGATTTTTGACAAGAAATATAATTCCCTTCGTCATTTTCTCCGAACGCCGAGAATACCGTCTCCAACAGGAGCAATCTCCTCTGCTCTCCCATTTCCCCAAATCACATTTCCTCCCTCCGTGAGGCCATAATTACTACCTATTCCCTTTGTGTAGGCGGGAAGGAAGAAAAAGACGTCGTCGTGGTGGTAGTTCAGCTCTCTTTTCACTAGGATGCCATCCCCAACTGCAGAGGTAATTTTCTCCGATTCGTAATTTAGATTTTTTTTGAAGAGCATAAGACGATTGTAGTTGGGTTTTTATGCTTCGCTCATCACATTTACTCGGACCTAATTTGATACTGGATATTCCACGCAAAAATATCTTTTCACTCACATTAAACTTATATCTCTTTGGAAAATTATGAAATTAATACACTTATAAAAGTCATGAACCAAACTTTGTAAAGCAATATGACTACCGCTGCCGCTTTTAGTTTTTATTTTGTCAGATGTATCGAATTATTTATTAATCAGTGGTTGTGTTGTGAGTGAAAATCTCCCCATGGTCTATTATATTCCATTCTGTTTGCAGTAATAATTAATTTCTTCTCAGTGAGATTATGACTATTGTAGACTGCATCAGACTGAATCATAATATATGAACCCGCGATTTACTTTCTTTAGCTTTAAGTATTCGTTGTTGAGTCCAGAAACAGCTCCTTATATGTACAATTCTCTTATAAAGGATTTTGGAACAAGTACATGACTATGAAATTCACAGCATCAAAATGTACCCTATTTAAGTAGTATGAATCTGATGATCGAAGCCTACTCTACCAATTATACCTCAAATGCATTAATTGATTGTAAATATTCAGGCATTAGAGAATTTAATCAGTTTCCAAGTTAATTTTATGCCGTTTACTTTTCATTTCAATGCTTAAGTAATTGTAAAATAATATTTCCAAGCACACAATTTTTCAGTCCATAAAAATCTAATGGATTTGCATCTATGAATATATAATGTTTTTACATAATCACTTGCAAAATTCCAAATGGCTTCAGTACTTTATTTGACCGGTCAAATATTTTTTTTAGATCTGAAAATCATTACGACTTCCTTCCTTCAAAATAAATCTTTTTGCAGAAAACCATACGTATTTTTATGGGGTAATACTTGAATATTCATACAATTTTCATGATTCGATAATGCTGTTGGTCATACCACGATCAAATTTTATACCCTTTGTTCGTCCGCTTAAACTGCGCCGATTTTTGTCGACAAGGGGTTATCTAGCTCCATATCTAGGGCTCAAACTTTGATATGTAGGAAATAAGTAACTGTGCCGGCGACAACAAAAGTTATCGCAAACAATGAAAAAACTAATGCATGTCATTCTTGTAATTGTAACACAAGTAATTTCTTTTTCCAGAAAAATGGATAATCATAATTCGTTCATAACAAATATGATATCGCCCATCAATGACAGTAGTAAACTAAGGTCCAAAGACCAGTGTCAAACTTTTCAATCAGAAAATAAAAGCATTCTGAACGCTGTTTACCTATTTACATAGATGTTTGATCCAACGATTGGATTCGATAAATAAACGAAAGCTATTTTTTTGGCGGTCATTATCATCCATTCTGCTGCAAATCAAGGATCATTGAGACTAATGCAGTAAATGCCCATTCCAAGGAAACCAGCTCGAAATAACCGTAAAATTGTAACAGTAAATTAGCAGGAAAGTAGTGAAGTCAATTTGGTCTGCATCCAAATCCAAGATAAACACAGGATATGAGAAATATACTGAAGCAATTAACACTCTGTGGGTATCGCGAAGATAGACCTTGGGGAAACGAATGTAAACCTGATGTACTTGAGTTCATTGTTGAGAATGTTTTTTACAAACACAATTTATTTTTTATTTCGTGGCAAGACTATTCATACCTAGAGTCAATTATTTAACCATCATAAAACATTGTACTGATGAGCATATCCTCGGACAGCAAAACCAAGAGAAATAAATCCGTGTAGCAGCGGGAATGGTTCAATCGGAAAATAGTACGTCGAGAGAGAAATTATCCTTCACTAGGAGGTTGCACATCAGTACACAATACGAACTTTATGAATAATGTTGGCAAAAGGGACTAACAAAAAAGGCAAAGAATATCTTCCCTCAGGGTTAGATTTCATCTTATCGATCTTCGTTGTGATCTACCTTTCGATTGCAACCCCATGTTAATGGTGAACTTAAATAGGCAGTATATAAACCAATATTTCACAGTGAAAAAAAGAAATTAAATGTAAATATTTCGGCATTTCTATTGATACATGTATGAAATATTTTATAGGGTCCACTGTAGAAGTAATGCTCATTTTCTGGGTAAAATAGATTTATTGATCGAACTTGTACAAGTGCTTAAAATGATTCAAAATACTTTCCCCCTGCATCAATACTCTTGCGGAGACGTGTCTGCCACACGCCTGGAAGGCACTCTGAAACTCCTCGACGGGAATGTCGTTCAGGAACGTCGTAACATGCTTTTGTGTATTTTCCACGGTCTCCCAATGCTTTCCTTTCAGCTCTCTCTTCATTCGGGGAAACAAAGAAAAGTAGCACGGAGCCAAGTCGTGACTGTAAAAGGGCTGGGAGACCACCGGGGTGATGCTCCGGGCCAGGAAGTTGGTAACGATGAAGGACGTGTGGCTGGGCGCTACATCGTACTTCACTTGGAGACACGTATTTCTGCTCAGGCTGCTCGGAGCAAACTGGCGACCGGCTGCGTTGAAAGGGCAGACCCCCCACTACACAATAAATAATGCGCATTATAAGCGTCACAATAAAATAATGCGCATTACTTCCACAATGAACTATGCATACTAAGTACTTAAAAGTGGGATTAAAAAAGCGAACACTTAAAAAATTGAATGTTGGATTCCCTAAATGAAGCTCTGGAACAAGTTTTTTGTTCAAAGACAGAAAGGCATTTTTGCCCAATGCTGTACAAATCCCAAATTGAACTTAATTTGGAATATTATTTTGAAGATTAGGACTAGTATGCCTACTATACTATTACAGACCGTCCTTCCCCATCCAATTTCCAGCTCAACAACCTGAGTGCCGTCAGGGTGCAGACTGCGGCCAAAGATTACGTGAATATCTTTTGGAAAACAAGATGTGGATATTCCTTAAACCAAACTCACTGATCACTCTTTATAAAACAATCTGAAAGTCGCACAAATGTGCCATCGCTCTGTGATTTTTGTTCGTCAAAAACTCTTTTCTCTCAAATACACGACAGACAGATAAGGAGAGATAGAGATTATGGGGAATCGCAAGTCTAATAGAAGGAAAGAAACAAGGCTGCCAAGCGAAATACGGAATGGGTGATCAGTGAAATAAGACTGGGCGAGGAAGGGGGGGGGTAAATAATGGAACACGGAGGTTAGCATGTCGCGCACACTTTGCAGCTAGAACGGTTAAAATAAGAGAAATAATATTATCCTCATTCCATCCCACCCACTCAGGACCTCCCATTCTCCATCCATTCTTCCCTCCTGCATCCATCCCTCACCTCCCCTCCTCCCCTTTCCCTTGTCATTCTCGCTCGGTTTCCCCTCGGGGCCACACATTAGCAGGGCATTTTTTACGAGCCACCCACCCTTCTACCACCCGCTTCTCTATCCTCCCCCGCCTTGCTTTCTCATCCACGGTTGTGAGGGCGGGAGAAAGTGAGTAGGGTGGCGAGAGAAGCTGCTGAAGGCTTAGGAGGAGTGTTAGAGAGTTAGAGGGGGGGGAGAAAGGGAGGGAGGGAGAGAGAGAGAGAGAGAGAAAAGCAAAAGAGGGTGAGTGGGTAGTTTTTCGGTGCGCTCTTGTGAGGGGGCGGAAATTGGCTGTGGGCTCGGCGGAATGGAGGAGCTGAGGGCAGGGTTTGCGTGGGAGGGAGGCGAGAAAAGGAACGAGGCCTCGAATGGAGGATACAAACGAAGAAGACACGATAGAGGAAGGCCAGTGAAAGCAGAAGACTGAACGTAATTGGCTGAGAGTTGTGCCGCAACAACTGTATACAGTTGGGTTTTGTTTTGGGGAAATAGATTCATGAACGGTGAATTTAAACATATATTTGACAAATAACAACAATATCAAAGCATTACCAGCAATGAGAGTGGTGTCTGGATATTCTATGGAAAATCACAAGGAAAGGAAGTAGCTCCCCTGCCATGATGTATGTGTTTCAAATACTGTTGGCTTAGTAATGTCTTCTCAACAGTCACCTACAGAACCAACCGTCTGGTTGATTATTGGTGTTTGTGAAATGTGCAAACACTAATGCAAAAAGAAAATCATTTCTGTATTCCGTTCGACTCGCCTCAAGAGTGTACGGCACGTGAAGTCAATTAATTGAAATTTATTTGCAGAAACAGGTAAAAAATTATAATATTTGCGATAGATGTTCACTGTGTTACTTGAATACATAGTGAAAAATGCACAGTTTTGCTAGTTACAGAAAGTACTCAATAAGATTTCCTCCTCTGTACATTAAATTAAAATCTACTGTTCAGTATATTTCCGGTGCAAGTCGAATATTTGGGTAAAAATAAGCCTAAGTGAAAATATTTAAAATGACTATTGTGTGCTCTTTAATTTCAACTCTCAAATTTTGAGATTAATCGAAGTAAATTGATAGGAATTCCGGTCGTATCAATAAATTGAAGAAAATACGTAAGAAATAAGCTTACTCCATTGGTCCGTAGAGACACAAATCTTTAAAACTCTTCAACAATTACTATGCCGCACCGCAATTGGCAGTCCCAGACGATACGCTAATCTGAATATTTGTAAATGGGAGGTTGGTTATAAGGTTTTTCATGGAACTCTTTCAGCCGAAAGAGAAATATTTTGTTTTCATGCTTGAATCATCAACTTTACACAAATTTTTCCCCATTCCGCATATTTGGATGAAGTTTCATGCTTTTGAGTTATGAAATATGGTATTGATATCACGTGCCTAATTTTTAAATTTATACAAAACTATCTACTACAACAAATAATGATATAGACGCAGAAAATGAGTTCAAAGATTCTCAAATGCGAAATTCAATCGATATTGTCAACAAAAGAGAAGTCAAAATTAAGTACAGAAGGCATAACTGACAAAATCATTATGGTTTATAACAAATGAGGCAAGAAAATAAATTATCATAGAAAAGAAATAAATCAAACTAAGTCACTTGAGCTTTAGTTGAGGTAAATCCCACAAGGCCCCCGCCACACGCCCCCCCCCCCCCCGCCACACGCCCTTGCGGCGCGGGCGGCTTGCGGGGTATTATGTAGATGTAGATGAAGACATTCAACAAATGGTTACACATTTGATATACTTCGGAAGATTTTGATTGTTTTGTCGGTGCATGGATCCACTTGATATTACCTATATTACCAATGTATTTAAATGAAAAGGTTATAGACTTCAACGCGATTATCAAACTAAAAATTGCTACTGTGACATGGCAATGCTAAGTACTATTTCTGTAAACTTTATTCTGATGATAAAACTACTCATTAGTAGTTTGGGAGTTGGGTAATTTATAACATTCATCATACCTTAACAAAAACATCAAACCAAAGAGGAAGTTGTTATCGCGGTTGGCCGATCAAATCTGATGGGTCCATTCATCATTTTCGATTCTTATTAATCAGTAGATGTTCCTGAGTTAAGTAGACACCTATTTCTCTTTCGGGTGAGTAACTTTTGTTACGCGTCATGAAAATAACAAAAATATCCCAAGAGAGAAGAGGATTGTATTTTTTTCCAATGGCAGAAAACCCCGGTGGTTAAAACTACAAAGCTCGTTGGCAAGGATAGCGGTCGTTGTGGAAGCGCGAAAGGAGAGAAAGTTTCGGAAGGTCAGGCAGATGAAAGAAGAATTTCCGTCGGGAAATCAAGAGAGGCGAAGTGTTGGACGGGGATGGAGTGGAAAGATATGAGGGAGAAAATAGAGGAAGAATCGAGGAAGAGGGATGACGAAGGACTTGGTTCGGGTTGCAAGAGGGAAGGGGGCGTCTTAAAGACGTCCCGCAAGAGTCTATGCAAGGAGAGAGGGAGAGCGTAGAGAAGAAAGAAAGTCAAGCGGAGGAAGGACTCGGTCAGGTTGAGAAGTAATTAGTCGAGGGAGGAAATGCCTGGAAGGTAAATAGTGCCCGAGAGATGAGATGGAAAGAAGGCAAGATAAAGAGACCGCGAAGGACAGGTGAGATGGATGTGAACTCGGAAAGAATCACGGTAAACAGCAAACATTAAAACATTTTTGTTAAGAGAGGGTGTAAACAACGTTTTTCTAAAAATAAAGAAAGTGGAGCTATTGAAAAAGTTGAGAAAACAGTTATGAGAATAAGGAGGACGGGTGCAGAATCCTTAAAGTATTGAAGAGCTAAGGGCCTAACACATGTACTTTGGAAAGTGAGTTAGAACAGTAGATAAAGAATACAAATTTGGCGGAACCTCTAATTGGCACCTAAACGAATAAATGAAGAAAGTGAAATTATCCAAAAATCAAGATTAAATTGCTAAGTATACAAGTGTTCTTAGAGGTGTAAAAGCGTTATTAAACTCTGTATATGAGTTATAAATAAACAAAAAGTGTTATTCCACCATTAAAATTTAGCTGTTCATCCCCCTATGTGAATACACACTTGGTTTATCACCGGATGGCAAGAACATTCCTTGATTAATGAACACGTTAAAATGATCGCTGCTGGGGAATCCATCACGATATTATGATAACCTACCATGTTTCATAAGTGTAAACCAGAAAATATCAAAATATGTATCAGGTAAGTGGGTTTAAATAAAAAATAATTCCAAACTCAGGGCATTCAACAAGGAGACGTACGTGAACACACGACCGGAAAGGTTTATAAATTCGTCAAGAGAGAGCAAAGTATGTAACCAGAGCTCTTTTAAACAAAATAAGTGAAAAAGGCAAAATAAAGCAAAAGAGATTGGACGTTTTACAATGGGTTGAAATGAGTGCGTAGATATCAGGCAGTGTAAACGACTGCGTGTATAACGGATGAAGGCAGAAGGTTTTAAGATCTCACTTTCGAGGAGGGGACTTGCTCTTTTTTAAGTTTTGCGAACAACTGAGAGTAAGGAAAGGTGATTGGGACAAGCGCACGACGAAATGCTCGGACTACGCTATCCTCGCCCTCTCGCGAGGAGATAGTGATAAGGGAAACCAGGGTTGGCGGAGGGACATGAGAGGGGTGATAACAACGAAGAGATGGACTAGACACGGGTACATGCGCGCACTCGTCGTTGTGGACACAGCGGACTAATATGAGTTGAGGGGGGGGTAGGTGGTTTGAAGTGGTGAGCATGGCGGATGAAGGGGGAAGCAGAGGGCGCTATTAGTTGGGTCGCGGACGGAGTGAAGCGTTGGGGGAAGAGCAGGATTTGCGTGTGGGAGAGGAGAGTGTAAGATGGGGTGGGGGTTAAGAGGTAAAGGACCCTCGGAAGGAGCGAGGCAACCGGTGTGTGCAGAACGCCCGAAAGGGTGACGCAAAAAGACAATCTGGAGGGATTTGCTAGTGCGTGATTCTGTATGTTTGCGAGGGGGAGGAAGGAAGGCGAACGGAGACGAAGGGAACTAGGGGTAAACATATGTACAAAGAAAAAGAAGAAAAGAAACACCAAAAAGGAACAACAGGGTATATAACCGCTGGGATGCAATATCTCAGCATTATTCCCTGTTTATACCACACCGAAACTAAGAAATGAAATCTTAAACCCATCCGTACTAGCTATTCAAAACCATTTTCCCAATTCTCAACTCTGAATGCGTCACCATTAGAACTCTGTCAGTAATTGTGAGCCGACACGCCATGAAAATTTGCAGAGCTTTTATATCAGAAAAAATACCTCTTCCAATATTTACAATTATTAAATAGATTTTGGAATCGAATGAAAAATGGAAAACGAGTGAGTTTCATGAGAAACAATTCGCCATATATACGTACTGTTTTCCTAAACAAAACGATCTCGAATGGGTGTGGAACATTGTGTGGTGCTCTTGAATTTATGTCCGTTTTGATGCATACATCGGAAACCAATATTTTTAAAATGTGAATGCTCCCTGCTATCGCACATCTAAAAAATCTCGCTGAATTTTTAAAACTCTGCTTCCACTTTCAATCGGTTTGGTTGTTCAGATGGGTATTTCGATGATTCGGTTTTAAGATTATTTACTTATCCTCGTAGGAATCTTAGCTTACTCTTTTACCAAAATATGTTTAAAGTGAAGTAAATCTTTGTATTAGCGCAATTTTTTTTAAACATCACGAAGAAAAGCTGGATAAAACCAGGAAAATAGTAAAGAGATGACCATAAGTTGACTCTTCTTCCACAAATCACGATGCTTTATTGATAGTATGGCTTTAGTTTCTATTTAGGATCAAAACTTATAAATTTTTCAGGTGGTCTGAAACAAATTAATAAAATAATTAAAAGATTCTAAAAATAACTACCTCATATCCATACTAAACAGAAATACTTGTTTATTTATATTTATTAAATATGTGGTAAAGTACAAGTCTTTCTGTTTAGTATGGATATAGTATTAAATACTTTCACGAAGTGAAGCCTGAAACAACAGAATAAATAACTACCTCTTTCATTTATCGAAAGATCCCTTTCATATGCTGAGACTCGCTTACCTGTCTCCCTTTTAACTCAGCCGACATGCCCCTATCTCTATGCCTCATCTAATTCAATCTATCATTCTTTTCTGGTTTAAAATACCCCCACTTGTTTCCTCTTCTTCCCCACCATTTGTACAATATAAGCCCTTCATTTCGTTTCCTCATTCCTACTTAACCCATAGAATTCTTCCACCTTTATTGATATCCATACCACAAGCCTCCAAATACATACCTGATCGATATCCTGAAAGACTAATTTTATTAATATTTATAATAAGATTCTACCATATACTACCATATCTTTGGCTTACATCCCATTAACCCTTTAAAAGCGGATACCCGTTTATCGAGTGCACCTAGAGCCGGTTATTAAATTCCTTAACTTTCCTTTTACTAGAAAATATTGTTCTGATATTCTATTCTGTTTATGTTTATTACCGTCCAAATTCTACGGCATAGCTGAGAAGTGGGACGAGATTTGGCAGATTTAGCTGAGATATGTAGACGTTGATTGCCTACTATACTCATTCGAGCTTTTTAATCTCAGTATTGACTGCGACTGTTTTAATTTTTCGCTATAAGAATGAGATATATTTTCTTTTAACTTCGTCTGAGACGAATATTCTTAAAACAATTTTTAAAGTGAAAAATACCCGATTAATTCCACACAAAGGTTTATTTTTCCAATGAGCTCTTTCTGTAATCGACCCAGGTGTCACACTAAAAAATAAACTATTCAATAAATGGGTCCTTTGACCCTAAGCAAGCCAGACAGCTGAAACACGGACGAATTCGGAAACCACAGCCTGATAATTGGAATCAATTGTTGACCAAATGGACGCCATATGGCCTAAACAACCATTCGACAGCAACATCAGTCTTTTAAAGGGGAGTATAATATCAGCCATCCCCTATCTGGTTTATTTGCCAATTGTTTGACGGATTTTATTGTGCAGGTACTGTTTTTTACTCAAGAGTAGACATGTGAAAAGGGACATTTAAAAGGTGTTAACTCGGGCCCTATTGTTTCTCACACGTGTGCATCCGCATAAAATGTTACTTGGCAGTGCCTTTTACGCGAAATCGTGGGAATATGAAACGCAAATAACGTTAAAGTGACTAGCCCGCTCGAATGGAATTACTGGCCGATGTTGGAGTGAAACTGGAAGCGCGGAAGGCACACACACATCGTCCAGTCCAACGCCCCGTCTCCACCAGATATTTTTCATCTCTTCCAGGCCCCTACCTCCCATTACCCGTCTCCAAAGATCTGTTTTTGTACTTCCCATCGCATCAGACAAAAAAGAATCGCTTTCCTCCTAGCCGGCGAATAAACTTCTGCCAACCTATTCCCACCTATCTTGACTGCTTCTCCCCCTCCCCATTCTCTTCCATTCACGCACTCTTGTTGAACCTCTAAGCCAGACATGGCTGTAAGGTTTTACATTCCTCCGCAAGACGGCGATATTTTTCCCCAGTCCCAGTTGATCATCATTTTGTGAATCACTGGCATTTGCTCTCTCGATTTCTTACCTAATACCTAATAAAATCATCCCCACCCCGTCAATTTAAGGCGAAGTTAAGAAGTCATAGAGTATACTTTTATTCGGCACCTTCTCAGTAATTTTTGGAAAGGTTTTTAATGGCACCGAAAGAGAAGACACCTACGCATTAAATTATTAACCATTAACCTAATTTGTTATTTTTTGACTCATAATCTAAATTACTTCAGACATTTTAAAAATGGCGATAGCCAAAATGACAACGAAAATCAAATATTGTTCAGTGTACTTTACAGCTGGTTATTATGAACTTAAGGAAGTGAACTAACTTATCGTTGACATGACATGTTTTTGTTTGTTATAACTGATCCCAAGAATATTTATTAATTTTACGACTCAAATTAGAATCAAAACTAATTTTTTAAAATAAAATTAAATATAGATGCAAAAGGAAAGAGACTCGCAATACATCCATGTTTTTTTGTTAAATTTGTTAAATTAAGATACACTTTTGCACTTGTCTGCAGCACAAATCATTTTAATTACACATTTCATAATGATGTACTTTATTATGCTCGTCTTCATTGTCGTTTTAAAAGAGTTTTAGAAATGAGATGTAGTTAAAGAATCCACAAGCTTTTACGGGAGCAGGCCTTCAGCTGGCGTCATCACGGAACGGCGAAAAATCCACCGTAGGAACGCTAAACACATACAATTCATTGTTTTTCATAACACCTTTTCATACACACGCGTGTAAAAAAATCTCAAAAAGTGTTCTTTAAACATCTCCTACCAAATGAAACCCCACAGCATGACCAATAGTGTTACCAACCTTTGCTTAATGCCTTTTTAGTTACCATCTTTTACATAACTTCAGAGAAAATGCGCAGTGGGAGTTGGAGTTGAGTAAAATTAATAGGGCTTCATAGATGTGTCAAGAGATTAAGGTATCACCCAAACAGGGCATATGAAACCAAATCAGAAGCTATAGGTACACAATTATTCATAAATTAATGAAACTCATTCGTGTTATGAGGAAGAATAATCTGAAAAGATATGGATGGATATGATAATCCATCCAAAGTATTGATGATACTCGCATATCAGTAAGTTATTAATGGAATATATGTTAGCAAAGAATATTTTCAGGTATTCTACGTTCGCATGTCAATCACATTTTTATAGATCTGCATGAGATACATTTTTTCTACTCATAGACATGGGAGTGAATATTACAAAGAATTTATTCGAACTCCTTAGAGGAACATGGAGAAAAATAATGATTAAAGCTTCTTTTCATGCGATTGATAATTGTTTGAATGAACTAAGAAAGAGATTGGCACGAAGGTGAATTCCCTTTTTAAGATTCAAGGTAACTGTGCAAATGAATTAAGTACTAGGTGTCTCTTCATTCCTACATTTGTTTATTGTCAGTAGCCGTCTAAAAGGGTGGAGTGAGCAGGGTGGCTAGAAGACTATAAACACTGCGTGCCAGACATCCGCTCGCCTTCCTTCTTGGCACAGCAAACGCACGCCCTCAACATTTATGGCACCTATTCTTGAAACTAATATTACTTCGAGGCAAAAGGAATGCGTAATATTAACATACAATGGTACTATTTTTCAAAATTTTTATTTTGGTAACCTATCGAAAAATTTCCCCAAATGTTTCAATAAAATATGTTCCATTAGTCTATTAAAGATGGTATTATAGGGGTACCTATGCGTTTTTACACCCATAGTTTTTACCGTATGATAGAATATTAAGCAATAATCTGCGTGGGATTTAAAATTTTAAATTAAAATGCTCAAAAAAATAGAAAGCAAGAAAGACTGATTTCCATTGAAGCATTCATTAGTGCGTAACGCTAAAAGATCCCATAAGGAGGAGTATTAAACAATTTTTTACACGCGTACGTACGTAAAATAAAGTTAATTATAGGCATTTTAAGTTTCATATACTTCAACAGTAAAGTTCAAAATTATCGTGGCTAAAATCATCTTGAATAAGTGAAGACTTGGATCTTTCGAATTCTTATTCAAGAAATGCTGCTGATTGCACCGTGAAAATAAGGCAAAATATTTTTGGATCAATATTAGAAGCAAAATCAAACTTTTTCGAAATGTTGAACTGACAAATCTTCACAAAATATTTATTATTTTTCATTATTTTATAATATAATATGTGATTATTATGGGAAATAATATTCGATATGCTAAACAGTCATTGCACCAATGAGGCCAGATGATGCGTGTGTCAACGGTCGTAGAGATATAAATCCGGCTTCTCTGTATATTCTGTAATTTATCTAAATTCTGCGCACACTAGCAATGGATATCAAACTGTCTTACACTGAATTATAGCAAACCTCTTGACATGAAGCGTGTACCCCATTAATATCCAGAATTTCCAGGGGTATGCCAGATTTTTCTCGGTTCGCTAACATTCCTATCGCCGCTCATTATAATTTGCATATGTTCCAGTTAATTTATTCCCTCATTCACCTTGTTATTCCTTTGTCAACATTTAATGAGGTGTTCAGGATCGAAATTTCATTTCAATCAAACTTATACAGTCGCTTATCATGCTTCGGACCCTTCTATGAAAGATGAGATCTTCAGCTTGTTTTGATGACTGCATAAACCCTAAGTAGATCGAGAAAGATATGCTAAATAAGAGTTAATTGGACTTCCTTTGAAAGTACGAAATTCTCTCTGCCAGAGATGGCATTAACCCTTGATCCTCCCTGCCAAGCTCGGTCGATCGAGTCATTAAAACAACTTGAATTACGGACTTTACATTTGAAATGTCCAATTATGCTTGTGAGCATATGCTTAAGGCTAT
Source organism: Hetaerina titia (assembly GCA_037158775.1). Lineage (NCBI taxonomy): Eukaryota > Metazoa > Arthropoda > Insecta > Odonata > Calopterygidae > Hetaerina > Hetaerina titia. The sequence continues at coordinate 52,947,558 of CM073771.1, forward strand.
AAATCACAAATGTGGTTGCTTACACATTAATAACTACAACCTTAAACCTCGTCTTCCAATGTCTGTATAAGAATTAAAATGGTCACTATTGAAAAACTTAGCGTGAAAACTTGGAAATAGGCCAAAATATACGGACTACAGTTATTTTTTAGTAGAATTTATTAATATATCTTATAACAAGATTGAATATTTTATAAAACTATGCAAAATTATTTTCGCAAAAAATACACTGCACAGTATACTAAACCATAATTAATTCGATTCGTTCAAAAAATGCCATTTATACTTTGTAAAAACTTCATGTATGATTCATCTTTTTCCCTCATGTGATCGTCTACACCGTCCTCCCCCCATCGATTTGCAGCTCGTGAGAAATGATTTGGCGGTTTACTTAAGCTATTAAATACACATGAGACCCTGGTGATATTTTTTTCCTTCCCACCCAGAGCTCTTTCGTAAATATAAGAAACAGCATTCGATCGAGCCATTCGCTATTATTCATCCACCAATGACTTTGCGAAAAAAGGCAAATGACTCGAAATAAACCCTCCAACTTGACGGCGCTGCCGTCCTGCTCTCTTCTCTCAAGACTGTGAGGAAGACGGATAATGCCCAAGCCTATGTCCTTTTCAGCTGCTAGGAGCGAGGGCGAGATGATTGCGAAGTTGATGCGACGGAAGAAGGCTGTCTTGTGTGAGTCTTGACTTGAGTATAGAATCGAGGTAGCCCAAGCAATATGGTCGGTTGCCATGGATACCTTACGGTTGTCTCTCGACGGGAAATGGGAGAGTGTTCGACGAGGGAGGAAATAAAAAAACAATAAGGAACGGAGTCAGATCCTCATAGGGTAAAAGAATGCTGGAGACAGACCGTCATATAGTGGGCGAATTCCTCATTTTAATTAGGTACATACCCGAATTTATGTGCGTATATGTATAGATAAACTAGCACACACAAGTATGTATGTGAATATGTGTGTATAATATGAACAATTTGTGACTATTTTTCCGCATTAGGCGTAGTTAGACCACATACCCTCGACATGCGTAAAAAACTCGTAGTGAGTATAATAACTGAAGGTGCGATCTCAGATGCTCCGGATAAGATTTTATTATTTTCTAGTTAAATTACATCTCACCAATGAAATGCCAACGATGTTAAATTAATTTCAATTCTTTCTGGAGGATGAATATCCTATGACAATCGCGCCTGGTACCATTTTTTAGCACTTTCACGCAATTTTTTCCCGTCTTGTGGTTCATAATACTCAAACATATTACTTTCTTCCTATCTTCTCTTCCGAATTCCCCAAGAATACTTTTATCGGTCATTACATGGACGTTTTCGCCTTTACTTAGCGCTCTATAACTTCTTACGGTTTAGCATCTAATGTGAAAATTTAAGAGTGCTCTCTTAAGTATTGGTTTAATATATATATATATATATATATATATATATAATCTCTCGATTATGTTTTTTTTTAATATTTAAGATTGCGAAATAAACACTAACATTTGATTTTGATAGCCTACATGTTGTGAAATAAGGCGGAAATGGAGAAGAAGAGGTAAAACGATAAGAAAATCTCATTTAGCGAATTAATGTCATCCTGTTATGTTCCTCGTACTGTGGATTAGTCAACACTTTAGCTGAATAGTGGAATAATACTTGCATTGAAATAATGTTCCTAAAAGATAATCCTTACAACTTCATGAAAGAACTCCAAGTGATTCGCTAATCATAGGAATCTTACAGTAAAACTTTCTGGTTTGTGGGGTTTTGAAATTGACTAACATTAAGAGGTCTGTACGAGTCTTAAATCCCTTGAAGATTTAAATCTTAGAAATCATTTTTTTTAAATACTATATGTTTAAAAATAAATTGTCATCTAGACTATGAGGATAATCTTTGAAGATGCTAAAACATTCTCTCGCATTTTCAAGTATTTCAGACCACGCTAGAGTAATTCACTGTTTTTGTGTGTTTCGACGAAGAGGAACAATTTTGACGTTATGATAAATGTGAGGCTATCGTCGAAGCTAGTTAGCACAGCGATTGACGAGCTCACTCGATTGCAGTGGAATGGAATTTCTCCTGGAAAATGAAATTTGCGTGCTTTCTTTATTATTAAATGGCATGGAAAAATCAGCATTTCAGTAGCAACATACGGCTCCACCAAAATCCAAGCTAACACAAATAAATCTTTATAACTTAAAAGAGAAATTTAATCCAGGGCTGTTGAGAAGAAAAATCATATTACCGTACCTGAGTTAATATTGTTGAACGGAGGTATATGTGTATTTGTTCATAGGAGTGATCGCCATATACTACCACCTTGTGATGTGTGAAATTTACGCATATACGTTATCAGGCCAGTTCATTTCAATTCATTGCCTGCCACTAAGTTCTGGTACTCAGGAATTCACGATTTGTATTTCGCCACGGGTGTCATGAGTTATCACTCGGCTTTAAATCCGATGGCTTCCTATCAGCTTTACTCACAATGCTATCTCCTGTGAGAAGACTTGCAAGGAATGAAAAGGAGAATATGGCGGAGAGAGAAAATAATGATTTGGACAAAAAGATGGAAAAGTGAAAACGCAGATAAAGCGCTTAGGAGAGGGGAGATGAGGTGTACGAGGCAAGGAAATCGAAGGGAGAAGCGGCTTAGTGAGAAGGGATGAAGGATTAGCATGGGGTGGTTGAAAGTGCATGAGGAAAGAGGGGACGTTGTTGAAGGGGAATGAGATGAGCTAGGGGAGTTAAGTGGCGTTGAGAGGGTGAGTGTATGTGTGTAGGAGGACGTAGGGAGGTGTAGCAGTGGGGAGATGCGCAACAGGTGGAGTGGTGTGGTGATGGCGAACGACGATTCTGCATTGTGGTGGTCTCTTCGCCCTCCGTGTGCGTATTCGCACATAATTTCGCTATGGAAGAATGAGCAAGGGGATATGCTACTCAAGTGGGCGTCGCTTCGGGAAGTCTTGAAAGTTCCTCATCAAAGGTTTTGGACTACGTGAGTGTGGAGATCTCTCTCTCTCTCTCTTCTTCAGATAAATACACAACTGTGCTAATGGTCTAGGTGTAAGCCCGTGAGATATATCCGCTTTTACACCTTCTCCTTGACCCAGGGGTATATCGCAAGAGTACTGCTCACTGTTAATTGTTCTTAGCAGACTCCCTGGTCCAAAGGGGCAGAAAAAAATAAGGCATTATTAGATATAAACACCTCTTCTTGAGCTTCGCATGGCCATTCATTGTGTTTAATATGAATTCTATTAGTCCATTTTCGTTCATATTCTAACTGGAAAAAGGAAAAAATTGGCAAAAATGGGTTAGCTTCACAAGTGAAGTAAGCAATGTAACGTGGGTGTGCTTGCAAGAAAAGTTAAATGAGCTCTGGAATGACCTCCCAGAAAAGGCCTTTTAGATGTAAAATGTATGTAACACAATAACTAATTAAACATTTTGCTCCATTAATTGTTAATTCTAATGGAAATTTGGGTGTAATTTTAATCGAAACAAGGCTAATGTTTTATGAAGTCCACGTACGTATTCATGACCTTTCAATAATATTTTTTAATTTCTTCCACATTAATGACCCCAACGAGTATTATTTTATGGAACTTTGTTCACTTTATCCATCTTACATTTTTTAGACTAGACATAATTTCTGAATAAGTTTTGAAAATACGAAGCACATCCAGGAACGCACTGTTTTCCGTGCTCCGTTACATTTCAGCCAGTTCTCCTTCTCTACGATTCAAGTTTGAAAGATCTCACGAAATGATTTTAGTATCATTATCTTTCTCCCTTATATGTCTTCTCGTATATTTGAAAGAGTAAAAATGTTTCTGGGAAAAATTAATTCCATTTTTATAGCTATTCTCTAGGTTCCCACATTTTTCAATATTTCGCGGTGTACCGTTGTTTTATCAATACAGTTGAATATAATTCCCAGAGAGACGTTTACGGGTATCTTAAAAATTTATCATAGGAGGTTATGGATTGAACCCCCTACCAGATCTTACTTCCTAGAAATAATTCTTCGAATTACCGTCAGTCTTTTATGTTTTTATTCTTCATTTGGCACGATCATTCAGAATTGCGAAGGGTAATACGCTGAAGACTAATTGTAACGATGAACTTTATCTAAACATTTATCCCAGTTCAGAGAAACAGCCTTCTGGTAATTTGGGCCATATCACACATTCAATTCGCCCACAATCGAATAGCATGTTTTAAGAAAACGTCATCCTGTGCACACGCCGTGCTCTCTATGTGTATGTCGATGTGATTTTTGCATGCCTCACAGGCACACATAAGCACCCATGTGGGCATATGAGCGTGTGTATGTTTGATGTGTGCGTGTCCTGCGGGTTTTGCGGTTAAGATAATACACTTCGCGTGCTGCCTTCTGGTGCTTGTCTGACGAACTCCCGACACCATCTCCCCGTTGACCGCATAGCATGCACCTCGGTCAGTAAGACTATCAGGTGTCTGCTCTCGCAATATCCTCTCGACGATCGACGGGGAGTGAGTGGGCGGGACTGAGCGTGGCAAGGCGCTGGACACAAAAGGATATGTGCATGCGGGAGCGTGGGTGGCTAGAATGGGTGGAAGAGATTAGAAATAGGTAGCGAGTGAAGGAGTTCCGGATTTGTTTGATACAATCTAAGTCTCGTGGGCTAATTTACACCACTGCCATCTGTGTGAATAAATCCTTTGGTCGAAAATGCCTCGAAATTTTCTCTATCGACCAGGTTATTTTTTTTAGTTTATACTTATTTATGTGGCGATAAGGCGTCATTTGTTTGTACAATTTTGTTAGTTATTATTCAAAATCGGCGAATACACGGATTTAGCAGAAGACTCTTGTTGTCGAAGCAATGAATAAAATATTTCATGCAAAGGTATGAATAAGTAATGAATTAAAATCACCCTTGTTGTCACATAGTTTCATATTTATAGATTGGAATAAGTGCAGTAATGCCTTTTTCAAACTGTATCCTTGTTCAAAATGGGTACATTTTTGAAGAAACACTATAAAGCTAATTTGCAAGTAATAATCATATATTTAAAGCATATATTTTCATGAAGAAACTGTCGTATCTAGATACATGAATCAAATCATACCTATATATGTTTGTGTGTGTGGTATTTCTACGTGGGTGGTCTGAATAGTTTCCAACCTCAGAAAATATGTCTTATATGTCTTGTTAGGTTGGAAACTTTTCAGACCACCCTTGTATGTATACACTCACACACACACACACACACACACACACACACACACACATATATATATATATATATATATATATATATATATATACATATATATTCAAACTTGAAAATCCCGCCATACGGTGCACAAATATTCATTCAAACAGAAATAGGTATAAGGAAAGGGATATATATACATTTATAAACATATTAAAGGTATTTTAGAAGCGATGATAAAAGAGAATGTTAAACACACGCTGAACCGTAAAATAGAAATAAATGAATGAAATCTATCACCTATTCAGAAATGAAAAATGGTTTAAACAAGATAAAAAACTACAGAGCGGACCCTAAAATCTTTCAAGGAAATCACTGAGACGTCATAACGATAAGAATAATGCAAAAAGAATCCTTGAATGTATAATAATGGAAAAAAGAAATGAGGAATAACCGCAAAAAGTTCAATGAAGCAAATGAATTACTGGAGACAGAGGAGAACATTATGAAGGGAAGAAGTGGTTAAGTACACAATTGCACGCAAAGAGTCGTGAAAGGGGATGCTTGGGGGATGAAAGGGGATGAATATCATATATCCACGATGATGATTATTAATGCCAATGTGTATGTATATATATATATATATATATATACACATATATATATATATACACACATATATATATATATATATCAAAGGCCATGGAGTTGAATTAATTGGTAAATATATCACATACAGTTTCATTTATATCATAGTAAAATTCTTGTGGGGTTTACAAGAGCAAAATATTAACGTGAACAGTCAAACCGGGTGACAATAATGCATTGTGGTTAATAAATAATGAAATAATAAATTCACGCTGTAAAAGCGTAATAAATACCCGTAGAAGCAGCATTCTCAGTTCATCATAAAATAACTTCGAATTAAATTAATATGCCTTTTTCGATAGCTACCCTAGTTTTAGTCAATTTTGATGTGCAATTTTAACATTTTATTATATAATGCTGATTACCACTTTGACTAGACAAAAATTGATGGCCCGTCGTGAAGAATAAAAATTTTTCGATTTATCTGCCGAACACATTCTACTCAGCTAAACTCGTAAAAATAGTATTGACTATATAGGCAATACCTACGGTAGTACTAGGCTGATGATTTCAGTGTTTATTTGATCTTTCATGAAGGGGTTAAAACCAACTATTAAACTACTATTCCGGAATTATTTCATTCTTCTTACTTCGCGACCTTTCTCCGTTCTCTAAACTTCATAATTCAAATTTTCAGTGAAAAATACTACCAAAAAAATTAAATTTTACATTTTAAATTTCATTGAATATGCTTGTAACTCCGTGACTTAAAATTCTAATATGAGGTGGTTTAATTCATTCAGAGAAAGTTGACATTATGGGGAATAAATAAAACAAAGATATTCCTGCGAGAGTACGAGAGTATAGTATCCAAGAGTTGAGAAATCTGCGCATCCAGCTAATATCCCCGACTGGTCAGGAAATCCAATTATGGTGGTCTCTTAAGACCACTCAAATGGACGCTTTTCCCATTAACGTAGAATTTCCTCTCGCTCTTAATACGGCTCGCCTTGTTGAGAGAAAGGTTCATGGCACTACGGTCGTGTGCAGGTGAGACCATCAAGTTTGTTTTTATGCATTCGCTTGAGTTTATTTGAGCCGCAACGACCTCTGTCGCATTCTTTGCTTTCGCGTAAGGAGTATTGAGATAGAATACAGGCCTGTAGGAGAGTAAGAGGTCCCTCTCTCTGACACGCTCGAGTTGGGGGCAAAGTTATGCGCTTTCCCATTCCATCGCAATCGCCCCGTCACCATTCCTCTGCTGTGATTAACACGACTACTTTTTGTTTCGTGACTGGCGTGGGAGAATATATTTTTCAACGAAACTCCAACTAAGGTAATATTCAGCACATATATCATGTTACATAAAACAAAATATATCGTTGCCACGAATTTTTTATGCATTGGTCAGCTTTTCGATCATATTTACCTTGAAAGAAATGACCTTCTCAGGTGGCAACGATTACAATGAGAACGCTTGAAGATTAGTAGGAATACTGTTTCAGGGTCGGGATACTATGTAATCCATTCAAGAGACAACTGAAAGGTTGTGATTAATAAGAAATAATTTTTTTGCATTTTATTTTATATTTTTAAGGCAAAGTTTTTGGGACTGGAGATATTATTTCAAGGTCATTTATTTTATTTTATCGATTTTTTTGACAGCTCTATTTTGAAAACGAATAAACAATGTGAGATAAGTTGGGTACAAAACACACTATATTAGCAAATAATAATGATGCGAAATTTAACGAGTTTTTATGCAAACGTTCTTCTTATAAGAAATTTCTACCCGACCACACACATACAAATTTGTGCTATCATATGACACGCATCATGAGTTCATCCCTCGTGGTAATACGCGAATACGGAATATTATCCGCCCCTGTTTACTGAAGCGCCAGGTAAACAAGGCACCTCCGAGAGGGAAATGGATATACACGCTCTTAGTTTTAGCCTAAGAGAAATGACGTTGCGGGAGATGGAGGAAGATACCACGCAGGCAGGTGGGGGTTGTATGCAGGCAAGTGATGTTTGTTCCAAGGAATGAGATGAAGCTTAAGGGTAGGATGACGCTTTGAAAGAAAGATAAATTGCAAGGATATAGTTATCGGGCTTACATAAGCAATAATGTATGGAAAATGTGTCGCGGCTCCCTTTTCATTTGATAATGGTCCAAGTGTAAACAAGCATGCGAGAGTGAACGTAGTTCTGATGAAATGCCTCAAGAAGGCATTGATCAAGCCGTTTTGTAACACCCAAAACTGTAAAAAATTTTGGCACACCATTAGATATTTATTACACTTTCATATGAGTATTCAAAAATTCTGCCCAATATTATCATCCTGTAATTTTTCCGACCGAAACAAAATATTAAGAGTGGCAATGAAAGCTGTAATATTAATGATTGAAACGAAGAAAATTAGTTGGCGCTCAAAAAATTACCCGAGAGGTAAAAATTCCGACAAGAGAAACGATAACTAATAACCATTGGGAGTGCCGGAAAAAACATTTGAAAAATTATGCCATGCACGTGGGAAAAGGGAAGAAAGAGAGAAAGGTGGAGGAAGAGGGAAAGTGGAAAGAGCATAAGGTCATGGAAGGAGGGGAGGGACGATAAGAGGTTGAGATGGGAGGGGAGGAAAGATGAGGTAGTACACAAAGGCGAAGAGGAAAGGGAGAGGTGGAGAGTTGAGGGAGATTGCGGGGGAGTAAGATGGATGAGATGTCACGGAAACCTCAGGAGCCAGGGAGAGTTGGAGGGATGGAAAGAGAGAGGATACTGAGGTTATAGGTGGCGTGTGTGGGCGTTGGAATAGGAGGGGAGAAGCGGGGGTTGAGAAGAGGGAGGTAGTGGAGGCTGTGAGTTTTGAGGGGAGTTGCGGGGAGGAGAGACGAGGGAACCGAAAGGGTTTGGGGCAAAGGAGCCGTGATATGTAGGGGGTGGGGTGCCGCCGGAGTGGCTAGGAGAGCGAAGGAGATACGTAGGCAAGGATGGGTGGGTGTAGAGTGTGCGTGTTGAGGGGCCAAGAAGGATGAGGAAATGTTGCTGAGGCAAGGCGTAGACGGGGAGAGGGGGGGGGGTTTGGAGATGAGAAGGATGAAAGGGAGGTGTTCGGGCGATGGAAGCGGGCATGAGATCGGGTGAAATGGGGTGTGGAGAGAGAGGTTTATGTGGCTACGGAGTTGTGGTAGGGATTAGCAGAGAAGGCCAGAGACGATGGGATCAGCAGGCAGAGAGACAATGCGGGTGCCCCAAGAGCGCGCGTGCGTACTTCAGACCTTTCAGAGGCGTAGATCATACCGCGAAGTAATGAATGCTTCAGACTCACCGGTCGTAATTGCCCTTATGACTAGTTTTTCGGGTCTTTGAGAGAGTGTATTTTTTCGCCGAGCTACTGTCATGGGAGTGCAGCGACTAAAACCTATTAGTATTGGTCTGAGTCCAATAACGGACTAAAACCGATTAGTATTAGTCACCATATACTTGCTGATAGGATAAATCATTCTGATAATCAAGGGGCATAGAAAATAATCGGATTAATGTTATAAACAGATCTCGTAACTACAAGACTCGCTAAGTGCACTGGGTGAATGTATCGTAAATTGATGCCTGGATGGCCGTCGACCGATTTCGATGAGTATATTCTGATATTCTGATGATATTAATACCTTCAAAGAGTTAAAGTATGTTTAAATCAATCGTCCATGACACTCAAAATGGTACGCGGTCACTGAGAAATATTCTAATCAGTAAGTAAGAATAGTTGAATATCCGTTGTGCGGCTGTAGAGCTGAGGTCAACAGATTTTTGCAGCCAGAATTCACCGATAAACGTGAAAAATGCAGAAATATGATATTCTACGACTCTCGAGAAAATATTCTTTTAATAATAATTTAAACGGCATACATTTTTTTGGGAATGGTTGTATTTTCGGTTTATAAATATTGGCAAGACATGCGTCTGAATAGAGTATTCAGGTGATAAAATGCGTTAACCTAAAAAACGAAATTTGGTCGATTAAAAATTTAACCCAATTCCCAAGAGTTTATGCCCAAACAGAACCCGTGAAACTGTGAACATAATTCGAAGCACTGCTGAGACTTTCGTTCATTAACAGAGCAGTGAAAAAGGGAAAGATTTGACTTTGGAGTAGGTAAAATGGATCATTAACAAACGAGGAAATGGGTAACTATTGCCTCTCCAGAGTTTTTACACTGGTTGTGCCTGCTTAGAAAGGCAAAGGATCGTTCACGGGAACTCGCTCCGATCAAGCGCGAAATGGCGAGTGAAGGCGAAAGAAAATGTATAGGATGTATGACGCAATGAAATTAGATAAAGGATTACAAAAAGCGAGACGAATTAAAGTAATTTGGCCGCACAGTCCCAGCTGCAACACTGGAGCTATGGATAATGGAAGTAATGAAAGGAGACCCATTGGCCACCACTTCTCTAAGAAGTCATACCACTGTCCCCCTGAGGAAACATTCCTTTATCATATTCCTCATAATATAAAAAAAACATAAATACAGCAATAAACCCAAAGGTCCGTTTGATAGGTGATTGTAGAGTTCACCCAGTAAACTAAGCCCGACGCCGTGTGAACTTTACACAACAGAGCCAGTTCCTTTCCCTATGCCGGTTATGGCTTCCCAGGAAGATTTATTACCCGAAAAATAACATAGCTCGGGTGAAGCTGCAGATGACCAGAGAGGCTTGCCCGGAAGTCGAACCCGGGCCCTCCGGTCGGTAGTCCACTGTTCTAAACCTGGACTACCGCGACCCCCTCATTATATACCTTATGCCTTTCATGTTCCTTATAACTACTTCTTTCCACATTACATGTGACTTGTCTTTTATGTGTGGACATTTTATGCCAAAATATTTTCCCAAACAATCAATATTGCGAATTTCAATTATTTTTTACATTTCAGTCGATTTAACCAGACAAGATTGTCTATATTCACTGACATCGTCGCAAAACTTTTCATTGCAATGAATGTTGGTTGTGGAGAAAAGTTAGATCTTTGTAATGAAATTTTTCTACATTTTTAGCAAGATTTACGAAAAAAATCTCACTTACATATTTATTTAAAAATTGTTATGTTCCTCGGATAATTTGTCCCACGGCTAAGAACACAAAATTAGGTCTGCTCAGGCGAAAACTGTAATTATGAGGTCTTTTTCGGAGTGATTTACTTCTAAATAGTTTGATCATGGGCATATTCCAGCATTTTTGGCGGCACAAGATTATTTTGGTTGTGAGAAGCAGAATAGTTACTATATCCAAGGATTAATTTTTTAATAAAAATTGAGACGTAGAGTGGTGAGCACTACTCTACAGTCAGGTTTTCAGGCCATTACCATGTTTGTTCCGATTTCTACTCGTAATTAGAAATGTCGCATTTCATGGACCTTCCACTTATAGTATCTACCTAAGTCTAGTAAATATTTAATGACTATGCTCTGGAAAATCTCCCATTCTACTTTTTAATTTTAATTTAACCCTATTAATTCGGTATTGGCAAGTTTTACTTTCGTAATGCGTACCGAAATACATTCTGAAACAGCGGTAACGTAGAATCGGTTTTTAACAGTATGTAATTTAACTCATAAGTTCAATTTTGAGTGGCACTTCGGCTTTTGTACAGGCTATGAAATCTTCCGTAAAATTTTCTCAACACATGACTCGAGCGAACGTTCGTGGTTTTTTATGCCTGGCTTTTAAAGCGTAATGGACCTGAAAACTCACTTTTTTCCATCGATCTGGAATTTAATGTAGAAACAGAGTCGTGGGCTTGGCGCATGCGTAGAGAAAAATGCAATCATGCAGGATGAATATTTTCCTTTGTTATGACAATTATGCTATGTAATAGCCCTGTAATTTTCCCTGAAAGTCTAGGATGGTAGAAAAAACTCCCACGGTATCTTTGACATAAATCACCTCCGCGTGGAGTAGCAATTTCTCACACCTTAGATTCGACTGGCAATGGAAAATCTTTCGATGTAAAATGAATCTGATGCACAACCTGAATTAAATCCATATCTTTTGACCAATCAAGGAAATGCATGACTACCCTTTCTATCTACTAGGCAAAACTACGATAATGCCCTAAAAACTACCTATATGCCCGCACCGTAAGTGCGTTTAGAAGGGATAGATTAACGTCTTTTATTCGGAGCGAGTGGAAAGAAGGCTCAAGGAGTATTCACTCACTCCGTCGACTTTGGAGACCGGCAAGAGGAAGTGAAAAAAGGAGGTAGCGTTATAAAGATGAGCTACATGAGGCTTTGTGTGTAAAAAAATACATATTCAAGCATGAGGTGCATACCAGAAGGTAGAGTTTAGCAGTATCAAAAAGGGCGACCAGGTTAGAGGAACCGGGAGGGATGAAAGAGGAAAGCTTACCGGTTGAGTTGGATACCTAGAAAAAGAGACCGACAGTCGACAAGGGTCCCAAATCTTGCATAGGATTTAATCTAACTAAACCAACCCCTTTCCCACCTTTCAATTATTTTCTCTCTTTTCATGGATATGCGTGAGTTTAAGGGGGTCCATTATCTGTGGGAATGGCAAAATGGAGACGGTGATGGACGAGTGAGGTTTTGTTCGCAAAGAGAATACGTTACTAGAATACTACCGTGCTTCCCGAAGGTTTTTCCTTCCCTCAGAAATGAGGAGACTTAGGAGTTAAGGAGAATGTAGTGAAGGGTGAGATTGGGAAGAAATAATGATGTGATGCTCACAGAATTTTAAAATTTTTAAACCTAAAGATTAGGTCGTCATTGGTATTCTATTACGATGACGTGACTTTTTTATTTGGATTTCATTGATTCCCAAATTTCTACACGAAGGATCTTCTTCGAATTACAAGTTATCCATTCCGTGACATAAATCCGTTTCCTGCCATTCCGTTTCAACTTTGAAATTACAACTACATGGCAAGTATTATTTCCTTAAAATAATAAAAATATGCATGAAGATGAGCACACATTGACTTTTATTTTTTACTCAAAAAAGTAGTATTTACCGTAACAAAAGAAACTGTATAACAATGAAGACAGATTAGGTGTGTGTAGGTTCATTTGGCAGATCTTCCTTATTAATAGTTAACGCAACTTTTTTTCAAATATATTCCTACGACCAAGATCTTATCATGACGCACTCATGAACACTCTGTCACAAATTGAAAAACATTACTGCTTGAAACGGGGGTAAATTCTGTAATCATCGGTTAGCGAAGCACCTGAGTTATAACCTTTTGCCATATCCCTTATTAAGTTCATCGTAAGAGAAATTAAGAGGTATTAATTTGACAGTTATTGTTGTTAGTACAATATGCAGAAGTTTTTCTAAAATAATAATAAATTTTTTGGAACGCATACAAGTGCGGAGTTGTCGATAATGCTCAACTTTTAAAACTATTGAAAATAAATCAAATTTTTAAATTTTACACAAAAAGTATTGAGTTTTACTTCTTTCTTTCTAATTTACTGAGCATTATGTCAAAGGATATGTAGTTCTTATAACACCTTGAGCGATAAAAAAATTTCAATAACACGTTAAAACACAGTGTTCTTCCGGGTTTCGCAATGCTACGCAAACCGCTGAAGTCGATTGTTTATACACACACGTAAAGCTTAAATTTTTAAGCCTTACATTTTTTGCATCTTATTTTAGGTGTAACAAAAGTCAGATACACGATCGATACTAAACTACTATGTTGTAAGGACGATATGTCAACTATTTCTGAATAAAACTGAATAGATTCTTTGCGTAACTTTGAATAGCATTCAATTTTGAATTTGCACTTCATTAATAACACCAATTGGGTTACCATTACCAACCATCCATCAAGCATTACAAGTTTAAATGTGACAAGTAAACGTGTCAATTAACACTAAAGTGATAAAAATATTTAAAAATATCATGATTACAAATTGTAAATCTAAACTAAATTAATTTTTTCCTGAGCGAATTATCACATTTGAAAATATTGTATTCCGAAATTTTACTTCGCTAAATTAGAACTTGTGAATAAATGAGGCCAGTGTAATAGTTAATAACGGCTACCAATTACCATATCAGGAAGCTCGAATATGAAATCAGTACCTTATTACCAAAATAAAGAAACACTTGGAAATGATGTTTTATTTATTTATTAGGTAATCTACCGCTTAAGGTAGGTTTTTTGATGGACACAACTATCAAATAAGCATTTTGTGACTCCCCACCTAGCAATCTAATCTATATCAGGTCCCTCTTCATCTCGGTGTACTTCTTTCCTCTCTTCATCCCGTCCAACATCCCTATCCTGTTCTTGCCCTTACCTCGCTTGCCCAACATTCTCCCCTCTATTACCTTCTTCAACATTCCACTACCGCTCAATACGCCTTTCATCCATTTTTCCTGCCTCCATAGGATTTCTCTCAACAAACCCCTCTCCTCACCCACCATTTCCAGTACTTCCTCATTTGTTTTCCTTTCGGTCCATTTCACCTTCTCCATTCTTCTCCACACCCACATATCAAAAGCCTCCAATCTACGTCTATCCTCCTGCTTCAGGGACCACGTTTCCGCGCCGTACATAGCTTCGCTCCATATCAGAGTTTTTACGAGTCTTGTCTTAACATCCCTACTCAACGTCCCCGTCATCAACTCCCTCCTCCTTGAGAAAGCCTCCTTGCCTAGCGCAATTCTTTTCCTTACGTCCCTACTACTTTGACCGTATTGGTCCAAAACACTTCCGAGATATGTAAACTGTTCTACCTGCTCTGTTTTTTCCCCGCCTATTTTAATATTTAGCTTAGCCTTTTTCTTTCTGGAAAATCGCATAACCTTTGTTTTATTAATATTGATTCTCATCCCGTATTTATCCCACTGAACCTCCAATTCACTCAGCAATGCTTGCAACCTCTTGGCTGACTGAGCAACTAACGCTTGGTCATCAGCAAAATGGAAATGATGTAGCAAACTGAAAATTGTATATTTAGTTACTAATGCCATTTACAATGGATTATCAGCTCGATATTTCAATTAGGTCAAATTAAAAATAATAATTTATTTTGGCATTAATATTTCGAGAAAATATTATCAAATATTCATAACATTTTCAAACATTTGCCACTCCAGTGATTTCATCAACAATATGAAGTAAAATTGCGGGTTGATAAAACTCGCCTTGTCGTGTCAGAATATTTACCTACAAACAAAGGGAAATAATATAGAATAAAATGCAATAATTACTTATCCTAGTTATTACTAATAAAAAAGCTATCAATGTTGTAACAATTCTATCGGCACATTAAAAATCTTGTAATTATATCATACTTGAGGATATTTTTGGATTTTTTCTCTATAATTATACGACAGCACAACATCTAAACCATCATATTAGTTCGTTTCTAAAACGATTGCCCTTTTAGTTTGTTCTCAAGTATACATCTTCGGAATCAAATGGTATTTTTGATAAGACCTTTTCAAAAAGGTGTTATACATTGAAGGATGCAATGATACCAGCCAACAATAACATTGAAAGTGACCATTCCTTTCAGTTATTTACCTAAATAAATAATGTTTCAATTGTCTTCGGTGTCCATTTTGCCTAAATCCCGTGTCTCATTTTTACATTACCGCTCTCATTGACCCTCTCTTTAGTTTTACTAAGCCCTACCCCAAATTCGTGAGGCTCTTTTCCATATCACGCATGCTTAGAGACCAAGGAGAAATTCCCTAACTTGACGTATGTCTGACGGCTAAATGTCGAGCATTCGTATCGGTCAAAGAGAACTAAAGAGATTAAGCCTTAGGAGAGACAAAATATGCACATAGGAAAAAGTGTGGATAAAAATACTGCTAAGGCGCTAGTTATTACTCTCATCTTCGTTTACCACCCGTAAAAACTAATGGAAGATTGTTTTCACTCAAAGGCAAATCATTATCTATTTTCTAGACGTACAGTATTGTAAAATAGGATAGGATAGTTAGGTTATCCTATGGTTAGCCAAGTTTTTTTCACGTCTAAGAGAGAGTTGGGTTGAACTTTCTGTTTGCAAGAACTTAAATGAATCAAGATTTAATTCATGATAGATTTAATTTAAGCTCAATCGCGCAACAAAACTAGAAAATATGAGAATTGCATGGGTGATGAGTACAAATAAAGAGAATAGTGGTTTCAAAATAAATATAAAATAAAAATTTTTCCAGAGGCTTTATGTAATATTTCTACTGTCACAGATAATAAACTGAAAGATAAGAAATATATAAGAGCTAATCGTGCAAAGGTGAAACAAGGCATTTACTCATGCTTCATGTATTTTTGGGTAAACAAAAAATGAAATACTACATTTTGTGAAGCCCTCTCGAAAATAATTTCAAAACAATCCCCCTGGGTGGGAAGCGAGAACATTAGCCATTGCACCATCGTGATCGATGGCTGACTGGCCAAGAGAAAAGAATCGAGAAGCTCGGAAATTTGGAATGGGCTAGCCGTATGGTGGCAGAACTAAAATAAATGTTATCCTTTCACTACAGTCCCCTGCCACACACCTTTTTTTGGTGGCTCCCAGTGAATTTTGTAGATGTAGATACCCCTAGAATTGGGAAGGAGAAGAACAAAGGGCATTGGTCTACTGCACAAGATATTACTACAACGGGACGACTCTGATTGCAATCCGCCTTGTGAGACAGGAATAATATTTAATGAAATCTATAATTGAAGATGCATCGTATGAGAAAATAATAAAATACACAATTAATGGCAACAAATCGAGAAATGAATTTTCAGTAAAAAATAGAATCTGCCTTTTTTTATTATATAATTTGATTTCAGTTGCACGTATAAACAATTTAAAGGAAAAAATGTTTATTTTTTTTTAATATTAGCATATTAATCTGACAAGTACAATAAAGTGTTTTAGTATTCTGATGCAGGATTATTTCAGAGTATTTCATGGCCAAAATCATCAGCTATTGCTACAGAATCGTTATTTTCAATTTTACAAATTGTGATCAAATTATTAGAACATAATGTCTTTAGAGCATCGTCTCCTTACCCTCCGCAGTGCTCAATCGTAGAATACAGACATACGCATTTCGACCTCAAAAAGGTGTATTTCCGCTTTCTTGGTATCGCGTGGGAAATGGATATATTAAGAGACACATTGCATTTATCTTGACATCCGCTCGCGTTTCTGGCAGATACCAACATCTGCACACCCCCAACCGTTCTCCTTACCGCTTTTTTGTAACCCCTTCCCTTACTTACTTCCTCCCACACCCAGTCATTATTTACGTAGGCTTATAGTATGTGTGTATAAATACATGCATGCATGCAATTATAGAAGCTTGATATTATGTATAAGAGAGGCGTTTCGCATACATTACATCTAATACGGGGGATGAAAAATAGGGAATATCTTCCTCCGTATAAGGCCTTTCCATTTCTCCTCCCCATGTAACATACAGTTGCCATATGCTGGAGCCCTGCTCTGTTAACTACTCTCATTATGTCACGTATGAGTTTTGCCCGTATCTTCAATGATGTGCTTACAGACATGGCTTAAATAGTATGCAATTGGCTATTAACCATCTATTTTTTCACATCCGATTTATTGTATGGTTTACGAACATTTTATCATTTCTTCCGGGATCTGGACCCGAGCCTCTCACTTTCACGCCACTTTCAGGGAGTTAGTCGATCTATATATCACATATATATATATATATATATATATATATATATATATATATAACCATAAACACAGTAATCAACCCGAAGGTCGGTTTAGTAGGTGATGGTAGAGCTCACCCGTGTACCAAGCCCGACGGCGTGTGAATATTCACACATCAGGGTAGGGGGGCCAGTTCCTTTCCCTGTGCCGGTTATGGTTTCCCAGGAAGATTTGGTACCCGAAAAATCAACTAGCTTGGGTGGAGCTGCAGGTGCCCAAAGTGCCTTGCCCGGGAATCGAACCCGGGACCCTCTGGTCAGCAGTCCAACGCTCTACCCGCTAGACCACCGCGACCCGCATATATATATATATATATATATATATATATATATATATATATATATATATATATATGTATGTATATATATATATATATATATATTCATTCACATTGAAATAGGGATAAGGAAAATGGTAAAGGAACACATATAAAGGACGAACACAAGAGAGGTGGGGATGGCGGATGTGAGCAGATCACGAATGTAAAAATATTTTCCTCGACCGGGACTTGAACACCGGATCTCTCCAATTGCCGGGCGGATGCTCTAACCGCCTGAACTATCGAGGAAGGGTACTTTTACACTGAAATCTGCGATCTTATAAAGCGCCAAAATGCTCCGAATCATTACCCAGAAGATGGCGTTAGGGAGCTGTGACATCCACCAAAGGAGAAATTGACAAACACAAGAAGAGAATGGACAGTAGGTTAGCAAGCATACAACATCATAAAGGATAGGAACGGTGCGCTTCATGGCACGCATAGCCAGAAGAAGAGACGAGCCTGATTGGCCAAATGTGAATGAATATTTATTCGCCATATGGCGGTATTTCGTGTTTGAATGTGTGTATATATGTATATATATACACACACACACACTTTTATATATATGTTTAACTAGACTCTCATTTTTTTTGGCGAACGTTTTCAAAAATGTATCAGTGACATGAATACGTATCGAAGTGTGAGTATATTCTGCTACTTCGCTCTGCATATGTTGTGCGATTTCTCATATCCGCCCCTACCCTCAACGTGAGTCTATAGCCCCGTCGGGTCGGCTTTCCTTGGTCAATGGAGGAGGAAAGGTTCACATTTTCTTTTTTAAGGATCCAGTGGAATGTCGGACAATTTCAGAGACCATCCTCGCCTCTTGCTCTCCTTCCCCAAATACTTTGAACCGAGTCCACCCCACCTTTTCGTATCTCATTCCTCCTCCCACGCCACCATTCCGTTCCCAGGGCCACGAACCACTTTTTCCCCTTCTCACTGGCGACGGTTGACTGAGGAGTATTCTAGTAAACGGTCTGAAGCTTTGAAAAAAAGATTACTTGAAAATCTGAAGTTTCTTTTTCTTATTGTTCACATGGTCGTAAAATAACCCTGTACGAAGTCTTGAGTTTATTTTTTGTCAGTATGGTATGTACGTGGTATTGGTGCAATGGAGATCTACGGAGCCCGTCCGAATAGAGGGTATCTGCTTCAAAAGTCAATGCAATTTTGTCGGGGATAAACGTGTGCTTAGCCAAGAATTGTAAATCTCCATCACGTTTTAATTAGCCGCAAGTGTATTAATTTTTGTCATTTATTTTCTTCGACACGCATATAGTATGTCAACCGCGGGAAAAAAATCTATTTTTCAAGTACCAGATCAAGGTCAATCATATTCGATATGTGGTTTCCTAACTTTGTTGGAGTTTGTTGGTGGGGATGTGATAGCCATCATAAATATATGTACATATATTTATATATATTCAAACTTGAAAATTCCGCCATACGGCGCTATATATATGTATCCACCCGAGTATATATACATGTACACTGTTTCTTCTGAGGAAGACGGAGCTAAATTACGAGGAAATTATTAAGAAATAACGTGTATCCTTTTAATGTGTTCTTATATTGTTTGTTGCTGACCAAGATTGTTTATAAACACTACCGTGTTACTTAGACGAAATCATGTGTATTATATATATACATATATATACATATATGTGTATATATATATATATAGTTACATATATATATATATAGTTACATATATATACACACATATATATACATACATATGCATATATATATATATATATATATATATATATATATATGCATACATATATATATATATATACACACACATGTTTACGTGTGTCTTACTTATTATTTAATTATGCACCCAGTAACATAATATTAGCATTTTAAGTATACATTCATTTTCTGTGATTATTTTTCAAGTAAATGAAAATTTTACATTTACCTGTTAACATGAATTTTACATCCATAGTAGTGGCTGAGACGTTTTTTTCACAAAAACAGTGTTTAATAACTTAATAACTTTATTTTTAAATATGAATTGGAAAAATGCAGGATAAAAATTACCTGAAAACAGAGAAGAGCATCCAGAAATGCGGTGTTGCCACATAAAAAAGTCCAAGTGGTTAGCGAAATGGCGACTTATGAACTAACATAAAAATTTCTCATAATATGAAGTGTGTCCCTCCCCAAAATTTATTGTGAGAGCAGTTGATGCTTGTTAAATCATACAATGCAAACGACTTTATGAAATCTCATCGGTGAAACATTTTAAACATTATTCCAAAAAGGCAAACAAAATTTCTATGCAAATAAATGTGATTCCAAATTAATCAATTTTTATATTTCCAGAAAACTATTGCTATAGAAAATGGATCTATTTGGCTTAGTTTTATTGGTAAGAAGCGTAGCAGCCTTGTGAGGTTTCTACTTCGGCCGGGGCCCAAATTTAGGAGATGCCTCTGAAAACTCAAAATTTAACCGATCTATGATTTTATAAGCAAGCAAATGACTGAATAAATTATGAATGAATTGTTTCAAGAATGGATAAAATACTTATATTTTCCAGCATAGGATAAGATTTGAATCTCATTTTCTTGAAAACCATTTTCTCGCATACCTAGAGCAAATTTCTTGTTTCATTCATTCAGTCACTAATTTGAAAGTGTCCTTATGAAATAAATAAATATAATAAAGAGCTAAATGTAATCAAATAAATTTCGTAATTACTTTTATCAAATCCACAGAAAAGCAGAAGTGTTTTAACTCAAATTTACAAGAAGAACTTCTCAAATTGAAAGCAGTCATTATTTTCACAACTCGAAACTTATGAAGTTCTGTAACTCGCTAAAAGACATCCGTAACTAAATATCGGTCAACTTTATTTGACAAAAAATTCATTGAATAAATTAGTTTTAAAATGCGAAAACATTATATTAGGTAGCTCTTTACAATAAAGGCCATGAAGAGGCAACTATCACAATCGATGGAAAATATTCAAGAGAGGATTTATAGTTTAGTTTCGTATGCATTTATGCATACGAAATTTTGCATTTATGTTCCGAGTTTCGGACCAATCAACCGACCTTCGGGTTGATTACTGTGTTTTTTTATGGTTCCGAGTTTGTTGGAGCACGGAGTTGGCTTCTCTACTGGAGACGCTCGACACCATTCGAGGGAATCTTTGATCCACGAAATCTTCCATTCGCAACCCAGCTCGATAGCCACCTTAGCATCATCCAATCGTCCTTAAAGTATGCTACATAAACTTTTATAGTGCACAGATGCCAAATATTCTAGATCCAGCAATACGAATTCAAGTATATTTGGACTTGCAACGACTTTTAGTCCCCGACCATCGCCTCTAAAACAGACTATTCGTGGTGCACCCCAGTGTTGCCTTCCGGCAGATGAGAACGCGGTCGCCGTCCTTCGCCACTGTAAATAAGAGAACACAAAATTCTCCACACACGTGATAATTCCACATGTCATTTGGCAGGTTATGGTGTGGTACACGCGATGCAGCGGAAAAGCCACTGCCTCAGCTCTTCCTGTGGAGTGTTGTGGGTTCGCTCAAATTCACTCTGCATCCCACACCGTCACGGTATAACAAACTTTGAGAATGCCTGATATAACCAATTCTCACCTGCCTCCTCCACCAAGAGCCATCTCCAAGTTCAGCCTGTGCTACGCGAGCCCCTAAAGGCATTACTCTCCGAGTCCAGCTTCGTGTGCCATTTCGATTCATGAAAAAACTTTATGATGCGATTTTTTTCCACTCAAAATCCTCTTATCGCTGCAGCATCCCCACATCGCCCCCACTCTTGAATCCCTCAGCTCGTCTTGCGGGATTTTAATCGCAGTCCCAGTGAGGAATGGAAGCGTCAGAGAAAGGGAATGATGGAATTGGATTTTTTGCCCTCCCGCGGTTTTAGAGGCATTTTCTCACGGGATCCCGTTCCACTACTGAGTCCCGAATCGCTCATTCCCGGATATTTCTGTTCGCCAATAAGCTGAACGTCCAACTTGCTGCTCTTGCGAAGATTCTCTTTGATATAGGTGAAGCAAGAAAGGAATTTTATAGCATCTAAAATTTGCACGGTGAATGAAAACGTCAAGAGGTTCATGGAGGCTAAATAATAACTTTTACGTTAAAACAGATAAATTTTTAAACTAAATGGCAGTATTTATTCCATATTTAGCTACAACCTTCTATCAATGAGTCTAAATTACCACATATTTTCCTTGAACGTGTTCCAAATGTGAAGATACAGGCCACATGTCAAGCGATTTTTGGTGTGAATACCATTCTTCTCGCAGGGAAGATAATTAAATGACTAGACTAGCGTACAATCACTGTAATTCCTTAATGTGATGCCCTCTTTTTTAGTACGAATTTTCTTTAAATTGGTGCTGCAATGAGTATTCCCAAGCGAAATATCTTTGAGCTTGTTCCATTTACTCCACATTCGCTTAACTTAACAACTAAATAAAAATTTATCAGAGAGTGGTATTGTTCTCAAGGGATAATTCAATATTATCAACACATAATATAGCAATTTTTTTAGGAATATCATAACTTCCAGAGTAATTGAAATATGCCCCTCTATATTGACATATGAGCATCTTATAGATTTTTTCGTAATTTTTCAACCTTACATAAAATGGTTTAGGTCTACTCTCGCGGAGCCGTTAAAAGGGAAATTCATAGGAAAAAATCTATTGTTGCCGTAGTCGTGTGTTGCATTAATTATTTCATGTTGAAAGTTGTTATTTTACTGCTGAAAGCATAATTATTTTTTTAAATTTTTTTAAATATCGCTGACACGTTACATCATATGTAACATAACTTGAGCAACACGGCTTCTTCATTCAGTATGCATAGTCATCTTCCACTTACTTGTCGTAGTACTATCATCATACAGAGGGAAATTTAATGAATCTACTCCTAATTTAACATACGAGTATATCGTATAAAGATAAAGTAACATGTCAATACATATGATGTGTATACTTCTACTACTAGTCTCGTATTAGCAGCATTATCGTCGCCTGATTACGACTGTCAATAGCACCTAAAGCTCCTATCCCCATATAATATATATATATATATATATATATATATAATATTTATATTTAAATATATATAATATATTTATATTTAATATATATAATATATTTATATTTAATATATATAATATATTTATATTTAATATATATATTATATATAAATAAATATATATATATAATATACCATTATTAGCTTTATGCAGAATAGTAATGGCCTACTTTTATATCTCTATAACATAAAATAGTACACATTTTTTATCAGCAATTTTGTAAAATTTCAACTTTCATGACTTTTTTTAATCTAAATTTAAAATTACCTTAAAATTTGGGACTGCTTTATTCATTGTAGGATCCCTTATCCAAGTCCCCCGGTCTTCCTTTGATCCGTCGGTATTAGCATATAGTAATGGGATACAGCTAGGTAAAAGTACTTTTCGACACACTGGCTTTTATGGTACAGCTCTGGTTAGGTGAGTCACGGTGGTTATAATGTATCAAAGATAGAGGATTAATACATCGCATAAATGCTATGATTAAATCGAATAAAATGTGAACAGGTGATGTGTTATGGCGCTTTTGTAAATTTCTTTTTCAATAAATGATAGTTAGAATCAATAGATCAGTTTGTACCGAATATTTCGCGTTGTCATTAGTGAATTTTTCCAGATGTGTTTTAATTTTAAAATGCTTAACTATTACACTAAGCTGTACTATCTTCAATTAACATTGACTTACCTTTATGTATTTGCTGGCAAAGTATTTGAGGATCGCTGTTAGAAGTAGAAGGGTCTGTAGGTCCTCGTCAAGTAGCTCTAACCAGGTTCGTTTCAAGTCTTCCAGCAGAAAATCACAGAAGACACAATGATACCAGAAGAGAACTCTTACATGCGTAACCACTTTCATGCCTCTTCATGAGAACATGGCCGACAAATAGTTTTTTGAGGATTCCCATAACCGCGTTAAAGAGAGCATTTGAAAATGGCTCCCTTCCAAATTTACTAAATTGTCTTTCAAGCCAAATTTATATTCCAAATGAACATATTTAAAATCTGGAGGAGTTTTCTCTCGTTTTTGTGTGTCCACTGGTTAATATGTCATTGGTCCTTTAAATAGATGTAAATTTTCGTCACTTCAGTGTGATTAGATTCATTAAGGTGTTTTTTAATAACATGAATTGAGTGCGTTTTCCATTCTTCATATTTTCCTCTAAATATAGGTCATTCAAAAGAGTTTCTTATTCATCTCTACATATGAGAGTCAAATATTATGATCGCACTGTCTCTCTTTTCTACCTTTTTCATTTAATTTTAGGTAGAAAAATTAATATTCTTTTTCCTGGTGCATTTTAATCACAAGGGAGCGCTCAATTTATTGCGCAATATTATCATTAGATGCTACCAGAAAAAAATATGTGAGTTCAGGTATACAATTGTTTCAGGCTCAACTTTGTGGAAGTTCGTGCTCATGAAATGAAGAACACAATGTATATTTCCACTGATATTTATTCTCGTACAACTAGTTTCTTAGACTCATCTCTCACCTCAACTCACTTAGACGTCATCATCAGGCAAGTACCACCACTCATTTAGGTGATTTCATTGCTATTGAAGACTGCCCATTACTAATTTTACCCATTTACTAATTTTATAATCAGTCTAGAAATTCATATTCATCAAATTCATATTTAAAAAAGGCGGGTCACGGTGGTCTAGTGGGTAGAGCGTCGGACTACTGACCGGAGGGTCCCGGGTTCGATTCCCGGGCAAGGCACTTTGGGCACCTGCAGCTCCACCCAAGCTAGTTGATTTTTCGGGTACCAGATCTTCCTGGGAAACCATAACCGGCAGAGGGAAAGGAACTGGCCCCCCTACCCTGATGTGTGAATATTCACACGCCGTCGGGCTTAGTACATGGGTGAGCTCTACCATCACCTACTAGGTTAGGTTTCGTAAACTTCTCTTGCTCGTTTTATAAATTCTTGAAAGTTTCAAATGTTAAATATTTGTTTCTAGTAATTCTAGAACATCTAGTATGAGAGCTTTCATCGTTTTCATTGTGCACGAGAAACGTATATGATTTTGTTGATTGAAATTAGGGAAATAACTCTAGAAAAGTATTCCTTCCAATACGCCAGGCCCGGAAATACATTATGCATTTGGGTATTCCCACAGCCACCCATGGATTATTTTGCCACTCTTCGTTCGCGTCCCTCGAATTTGTCATATTTCAATTAAACTGCCATTGAATATTTCAAAAATACATGAATGGAATTCTACAATGAAATGATTTTGCACAGTAAACATTCTATATCATATGAACACATTCCCTGGGAGAGCTAAAAGAAAAATGTGCCGGAAATCGAAAACTGTACACGGGAGAAGTCTGTCGCGTTCAGACCAAGGAATGAGATGAGGAATGGCGCCGTCTGTGACCTCGAGTGTAACTCCCGACTAAGATAATCTTCCCTCGCCGTAGAGACGTAATTGTTGGCAATTAACTCACGAGACTCGCCCATTACATCGTTTCAGATGGTCTTCCTTAGGGAGAGAGTGGTAAGAAGTGGATGAAGGGGAGGAATTAGCGTAAGTGGGGAGAGGGAAAGGGAAAAGTGAAAGCGGAGGTGGTAGGAGGAGGGTGGAGAGTAATAGGAGGGAATGGCGAATGGGGATGATCGGGAAGTAGAGCGATCGGGTGACAGGATGAGGGTAGGAAGGCGTTGGGGAAGCAGCGAAGGAAACAACTGGGAGGGGGTAGTTTTTGCTACCAATTGAGATTGAGCAGTCTTGCACGCTGTTTCCAATGTGTATTTCAACTTGTGAAACTGCAGAAGATTAATAAAAATGTTAGTGAAAACAAAATGGAAATGAGGAAAGTTAATCTCAATAAGAATGAAAGTCATCTTATAGTTAACAACTGTCTTGGAAATAGTAGGAATAATAGAAAAAGTGGAAATGATAGGATAGAGTAGATTAAAACAAAAGCTTGTCGAATAATTTTCCGTGACTATTTACATTAGGCGGAATGAAACAAACGTGAATAGACAAGAGTTAATACAATTGTGGCGTTGGTAGGAGAAAGCATAAAGATACAACTGAGGTATAGTCATCAATGAATAATTAATCTTTTCCTTTATCCCACGGAGAAGAAATAAGTCTTTTTTGAAACCACTACCAAGATGACGAGACATTCGCACTGGGCACAAATAAGCTAAAACGGCCTCCTCGTGAGTAAACAGAAGAAATGAATGGTTGGAAGCACTGAAGGGAGGTTAAAAATAGAACGCGACAAGCAAGTAATGTTTCGTGAATACAATAGGAATTAGTATTTGAGTAAATAGAGCTTCAGAAAACTGATCTTTCGCCGACAGCTGTCGTTGAAGGATATCGAAAATCACGCACAACTTCGTGCACCGTAGTAATCACCCCATGTTTTCAATATTTTGTTCTTAATTCGAATTTTTTTATGGTAATCCAATTATCCCCTTTATTTTTCACCTTTGACCCTATATTTCCTTTAATGAAATACTCTGATCATATGCTCTGACTATATGATCTTACCTAGTAGCTGCATGCCTTTGGTAATACCTAAACAAATATTTTTAATAATCACGTGATAAAACAAATGTTTTGATAATTATGTGAACATTCTTGGGCTATTAAGAAAACAGTTTTCAGTCAAAAGACTAGAATTATACTAGGATTTTGCTTAATGTTTGGTTATGCATTTTTGAAAAAACATCGTAGCCTCTGGAAGTTATTTCCAGTGTATAAGCCAGTCACGTGATCTCAAAACCAGTCACTTTGAGACAGCTAACATCATTTTATGAACCACTTTTTACGCAGTTTTTGAATGCCCTCTTGGCAAGAAATTTGTACCTTAATAACGCCTTTTCGATGCAACCCTACAGCGTATTGGTGAGAGCCAATGGCAATTCCTACAATGGCCATTGTTAAGTGTGACAGAATGCCTCATTTCCTTCTCTATCGGCTCTCTCTCTCTCTTTCTCTATGCCAGAAAAGATTGTCATGCTAATGATATTCGTATCTCATAAGCAAAAGCAGTCTATTAGTGTTGAAATCATAACAATAAAATCTGAATTACAATTCGCATGTTAATTTTGTTCTTCATAATGCGATTCTTTGTGGTGAACACAAGTCATTTGACTACCCATGTGCACTCAGCACAAACATACATTCGTCATAGTTTAGATGTGCTCCAGAGTTTCTTCTTCTATTCTACAGTAGCATTTGGCCAGAACAATGGACAAAAAAGATGTATTGCAAAGTATCGCTGTTCCTCCTCCGTCTCTCTATTATCTCTCTTCTGTTCACATCAAATTCCGCTGCACTCCATCATTTTATGTGTCCCCTTGAGAGAGAGAGAGAGAGGTGAGAGAATGCGGTAATGCTTTCCCGGAGAGGCGTTTCCATTCGCCAGCGGTGGGAGGAGATTTTCTTTTTGACAGAAAGAAACGCGAGGAATAGAGAACGGAATAAACTACTGTCCGTGGGTGGGCGAGGGGGGAGGGGAGGGGGTTGGAGGGGAGTGAATGGAGGGAGACGTTGTGCCACTCCCCTTCATTCTATGCCGCAGTGTCCTCGGGGGAGATTTCTTCAGAACCGTGTCGGGTGTCGGACTGCCGGTAAGTACGAGTTTTTTTAGGAAAGCGAAGAAGGCTAATTTCTCCCTCACCTAGAGAAGTGCGTATTCCGTTTGAGGTCGTCGGGAGGGAGAAGGAGAGAGTCAAACGAGCCGGAGGTTCCATTAATGACGGTATTTGTGAAGTGATGGCCTGCCATTCCAACCCTCTCCTACACCTTGTCCTCCCATCTTCCTCTCTTCCCTAACTTCCCTCCCTTGTCTTGTCGTCTCATTATTCCCCTACTCCTTTTATGCCCTCCATCCCATAGCGTGTCTTATTACTAAATGGAAATGTTGTACTTAATATTGTTCACTGACTCCTTCCAAAACCCCTAATAGTTATGTACAATTATTAACGCTGCCTTGAAAATCGAAACTCCAGTTGAAACTAATTAAATACTGCGATTCGATTCAATTAACCTGACTGATTTATTAACGTTTTATTTTAATTATCAGGATAAAGCCATTTACATGTTTATCATGGCGAAAGACTGATTCGAACAAACTCGAATATCGTATAAAGTAATTCTATCCTATGCATTATCAGCAGCAGCATGGGAAATGGATATAATTTTCCAATATTTTACGCGAAATAAATGATTTTCTAATTTGATAATCGTGGGTTTTGCCTGAGTTGTGGAGTATCACGAGAAATTAGGAGAAATAGAGTTCTACTTGCATAATCTAGGACATAATGGAAATATTAGTGATATTTATGATTGATGGGCCTACTTGTAAAATTTTTAGCAACTTTATAAACTATATTAGTTTATTTGTAAAGCAATAATAATTTTTATTAATTTTGCAGCGAGTGAAACAAACACCCAAGAAAATTATTTAGCGGCAATTCCTTACAACATTCCTGGATAGCATTTCAATTTCAACACAACAATTTCTTGAGATTGTATCGTAATATAAGCATGTCTCGGTTTTACACCTAAATTATAAAATTACATTGTAGTTAACATTGTCAAAATTCGTTGCATTAAAAATGTGTTATGCATATTAGGGATAACTGCATGAAATGACATTAATTACATAATAATCTCAAAATATAGGTTGATATGAAAACATTGATATGAACCCAATGGAGACATGGGCCACGAATTAGAGCGTACACTCTATTATTTGTAAAGAAACATCTGTAAGGATTAATGTTCCTTTGAATTCTGAGAAATTTAGTGAGTTCTAATGTCTTATACTATTTCCTGGAAAATACTAAACGAGAAAGTTGACTCTTCTGTTACTTCTACCCGTATATACAGTCTCTCTGTAGACGTACTCAAGAGCGACGTCATGATTCCATGACCGCTGGTTTTGGGGTCCCCTTTTTGCTCTTTCGAAAGTTACCAATGGTCCACGGCTTCTTGGCTTCAAAGAACTGCAGGATGTGTCGCGACGGTAACCTCAATTGAGCCAACCATAGATGAGCGTCAAGATGCAGAAATTTCTCAGGGTACATACGATAATATCTACCCTGACTCGGAACAGTGTCTCCTCGATATCCGGCCGATTGTTTTAGCCAAATAAGCTGCTATGGTTTTTAAAATATGAATTTCTGGAGACATCAAAAGAACAAGATGTTAATTATTTCATAACCTCATGCCCTTTTAAATATCCTAGAAACTCACTTTGGAAGAGAATGCCTCGGTAGTTTAGTAGGTCAAAGAAATCAGTCTCAGTCGGAAATCGAGGAGTTACGGGTTCGAGCCTTGATAAAGGCTAAGGAATTTTGTACTGAAATATTTTGGTGATGTTGTCTGACGACTTTCGGTTTTGTATAAACTGTCGCAGCCACGAAAGCACATTTTTCACATCCATGACACCATCGCTGCATTTCTCATTCAACTGAAGATGAATTACGATGGGCTTTAAAGCAAGCGAGTTGAGGAAACAATTGCACGTTGTCATTAATCACCAAACGACACCCTTTTAAGTATTGAAAAAGCCTATCATTGCAACGATATCATGAGCACCCGAGCCATGCGCACTCTATTGCGCATTCAACGTTTCATCGAATCTTCCTGTTTCTTCCCAGTCCCAATAAAAAATGTTGATGGTCTTATAACTTGAAGGTCGTACACCTGTTTTAGATTTCAGATGCTGAAAATCCTAAATGACGGAGCAAGTAATCTTCATTCCGAAGACTCCACAATGGTGCTTTTTTAAGTATTAATTGAAGAACGAACTGTTAATACTCTGAATGAATATAAATGTATAAAATAATAAGACGTCGGTAGGTTAATGCACGCGAAAACGTGGCGAGGTCTCACAATGCGAAATCGTTCATTGTTTCACGTATAAAAGGCCCCACGGCGATTACTGAGCCAGCACGCTTGCACCACGCGCTCGGGTCACGCTCGCAAATTCCGTCGACCGACTGCTTATTTCATGCTTTCAGACCTTTAAATTACCTCCCTCCCTCCCACTCCAGCGCCTCACACTAGATCTACACCAGGGGGAACGGAATCGATCGAAAAGAAGCTAAATCTCTGTGTTCTAATAGTTAACGCCCGTTCCATCCACCCCATTCCCGCTCCTCTCTCCACTTTTACCTCATTATATCCCTGAGGGGTTCATGTTGCGGACGACGAAAGAAATGTGCCTCGAGGAAGATTTTAAGGAGGGAGACGGGACTTCTCAAGAAATGTGTTCGGCATCTGGGTTCTAAACAAAGAGTGTGGTTTCCGAGGTGATAGCTGCGCAGGCGAAGAGGGGACGCCATCGTGTGATTGGTTATGATTGGTGCTCAAGGCATATTCTCGTTATCAAGCCTCGGTTCATGGAGGGGTAAGTATATCGTACGAGGGAAGGAGGTGGAGGCGGCACGGGCAGTTGAAAAAAAAAATACGGAAGGATCCTACCAGCGGAATTTGCGTCTGCTTTTAAATTCACGTCACGTTCGACAAAGTAGGGAAGTTTCGCGTGAATGTATTATTATAAAAGGCATTTATGCATACGGTCGAATCCTGCGGCCTATAACCGTTATCACTTTACCGTTAAACCACTCTTTCAGAGATATTTCATAAAAGGCCATCCGCAAACTATGAACCTCGTAATAAATTCATAGTAACCATTTAAAAACACCTCGGATTTCCTGTTTAGTTAGCGCTAAGGTCTTCTCCTCAACACTTAATAAATTACGACATGCAAGGCATAAAATTAAAAGCGCTATTGCCTGTCTGCGGGGCGGATGGTAATAATTTCTGATAGCCCATTCTTCGTAATGAAATACTGAGAACACAGTTGAAGTACAAAGGGTTTACCAAAGAAAAGGTTAGTATGTGCTCCATTAGATGCCATCTTCAGAATCATCTTCTGAAGCCAGGCCATCCTGAAGATGATGGCTTGTCCGTTCTACCGTCCAAACAAATTCATGTTAGGGTTCTTTCTTTGCGTTACTATGTCAGATTAAATTTTCAACCAAGGTATGCATATATACATACATAAATAAAAATACATATATGTATATATATATATTTATTTATATATTTAAAAAAAATATATTTATATACACATATTGATGATGTAGAAGCACTCACGAGAGCATTACAATATGTTCTATTGTGCCATTCAAATGTCATACATTTTCCTATATATATTATTATTAGGTAATCTACCGGTTAAGGTAGGTTTTTGGATGGACACAACTATCAAATAAACATTTTGTGACTCCCCACCTTGCAAACTAATCTACATCAGGTCCCTCTTCATCTCCGTGTACTTCTTTCCTCCCTTCATCCCGTCCAACATCCCTATCCTGTTCCTACCCTTATCTCGCTTGCCCAACATTCCACTACCGCTCAATACGCCTTTCATCCATTTTTCCTGCCTCCATAGGATTTCTCTCAACAAACCCCTCTCCTCCCCCACCATTTCCAGTACTTCCTCATTTGTTTTCCTTTCGGTCCATTTCACCTCCTACATTCTTCTCCACACCCATATTTCAAAAGCCTCCAATCTACGTCTATCCTCCTGCTTCAGTGACCACGTTTCCGCGCCGTAGATAGCTACGCTCCATATCAGAGTTTTTACGAGTCTTGTCTTAACATCCCTACTCAACGTCCCCGTATATATATATATATATATATATATATATATATACATATATATATATATATATATATATATATATATATATATATATATATATATATATATATATATATATATATATAAACCATAAACACAGTAATAAACCCTAAGGTCGGTTTAGTAGGTGATGGTAGAGCTCACCCATGTACCAAGCCCGACGGCGTGTGAATATTCACACATCAGGGTAGGGGGGCCAGTTCCTTTCCCTGTGCCGGTTATGGTTTCCCAGGTAGACCTGGTACCCGAAAAATCAACTAGCTTGGGTGGAGCTGTAGGTGCCCAAAGTGCCGTGCCCGGGAATCGAACCCGGGACCCTCCGGTCAGTAGTCCAACGCTCTACCCACTAGACCACCGCGACCCACATATATATATATATATATATATATATATATATATACATATATACATATATATGTATATATGCATATATACATATATATATATATATATATGCATAGATAAATTTTATTATGCAAACTTTCCGCAAGAATAATTAAAGACAAAAAATTGACATATTTTACTCGATAGTTCACTGCATTATCTTCACAATAAATATACATTCGAGTTCCTTGTTCACAAGACGTCCTAAAAGAAGATTCATGCTCCTCCATCCATCTTGCGGAAATGCAAGTTGTTCCGTGCCCTAGCTTTGATGCTACTGATCAGACCAATAGTACATGAATATCTAAGCGTAGTAAAAAGATTTTGTATACGTGAAGTCTGATAGAAGTGTCAACTTTACTGACCGTTTATTTTCAAAGGGATCGCACACTGACTTACAATCCACGTTTACCCTATGATTGAAGTCTAACTTCGACACAAAAAGTATGAATTGGAAGATTTGTAGCTCATTTTGGAAGTGAAATGGACAAGCAAGTATCTGACAAAGTGAATGTTACATATTGGTCTGTTTTGCCTAGTGGAATGACCTTGGTAAGTTCTGTTGTCATCTTTTGATGAGGCAAGGCATTATGAGTATCGATTGGATACTGAAATGGTGAGAGAAAAAGTAGTTCTTCTTCTTCCTTTTTGGACTGAAAAATACCAAGCATAAGTACTTCTTCAGTCTAATTAAAAGTATATGACTGTATAATTAGCAAAAAAAAAAACAAATTTAGAATGTATGAAGTACAGTTTGCTAAAGTGAAAATCGTCACTTCTAATTCTGTTTCCTTTAATTGTCTTAGACAACACTCCTGGTTAAACGTATTTCCTTCTTTTTCATGATAAAATGTATGAAAACAAATCCAAGAAGTTGGCGCTTGATTCTTTTAATTGCATAAAAAGGAAATTTAATATAATTCATCTGATGAAGGTTGGAATAAAGAGGCATGATCAATTTAATGAAATTTACATAAAGATATACGATTAATTTCCTGTGGTTAGGCGGATTTAACTTGATCGTCCATAAGAAGAAACTCGATCTTGGCTTCCGTCTTCTGAAATATTATTGTATAATTTTACAGGACTGTAGACTTGGAATTATAATGTTTGTCGGGTATTATATGGACAGAATTAGTTGAAATTTCCAACGTTTTCACTCTCGATCTCGAGAATAGCCTACTCACATTTTCCTCTCCATTAGCGTTATAATCTCCTCGTTTACACTCAATTTGAACTTAATTTTTTCGCAGGGCAGTCATAAATCTGATACCGGTACTCAACTTCAGAGCTTTTCGGTCTGCGCGTTAATGGAATCTTTTATGCATTTCTGGCCTCAGCAAAATCGCAATGTCTTCCATCCCATCATATAAGCTGTGCTCCTGGAGAGAAGCTAAAAAGGTTTTTAAAAAATAGAAACCAAGTTCTACGGAAGCATTTGAAAAAAAAAGAGTTACAGGACGACCTCCCTTGGATAAACTACCTATGCGAGCATCCATATAACGTTGAAGTAATTTTGAATAACAAACAAGCACGCCTTCTGAGGGAATACTTTAAACCGCCCCGCAAGGCGGTCGTACAACCTGATCCAAAATGAACGCGTATGAAAAGCATCATCCCTTTCAAGAAACCCATCCCACCAGTTGGACTTCATCTGCGTCATAAATCGTTCGCCTCGAGATTTTCAACGTTTTTCCAGTCCTTTATTATTTTTTCAACTCTCTTATACTTCCTCCACGCCAACCCTCTCCCCTTTTTTTCCACCCACTCCCCAATACTTTTCTCTTTCCCTTGCCGCCGAAAACGGAGGTGAAATCTCGAGGAGAGAGACCCATTCACGAGTTAAACTGCGTGTGAAAATGGCCTAAAGCATTGTTATGAGAGGCAAACAAAACGGTCCCGCGAAAGCTCGGTCGTTTGTGCTGCTGAGTATTTTCACACCTCGCGGGGGTCGTGGCGCGGTCTTTCTTGAGTGCGTGGTAGCCCAAAGAAAGAAATGCGATACATATTTATGCTCATTCTCCGTTCCGCATTAAAAGAAAAGTCCGTCGCGGTGGAAAATTGATTCCAGGGAATGAGTGTGTGCTAAGGAGGCCTCGTTTTTTTCCTACTCGTCAATTTGCGGTCGTGTTTGTGTAGCCTCGACGCTTTTTTCGTATTTTCTTCTAAGCATTAATCTCTTAGAGCGTGGGGCTGGCCATTAGGGAGGGATAGTGTTAGTTCAAGGATCTTAGAACACGATGTTTGACTTTGCCCGAAAGAAGATCAGCGATTGATGGCATATTTAGTCTAAAATACGTAGATAGCTGCTAAAAACAGCAAGAAGCTAACAGCCTCATTGTATTTGTGTCGTACAATACTATCTCTACAGAAAAAATATGGATGGTAACGGGGGAAACAGATTGAATAACGTGTATTTCTTGGCAATAAAGAAGTAATGAAAAATATTCAGACAACCTATTAAACTTAAAATCAGTCTGGTAAGTCCTTCATTGTTAGTAAAGGAACTTCAAATCTACTTTTACCTATTTTTGAAACACTAAAATTCTGTTCAAAAATTTAGGATATATGAATTTATTAACATTATATAAGATTTCATCTGAGTCCTTTTAATAATCGCAGGCATATTAGGATGTAAAGGAGAAGATCAAGAACATATTAACAATGTGATATGAAAACTTATAAAAGAGTAAAAGTATTGACACCCAGAAATCAATCATAAAGAAAACCCACACAGGACCCATCTACCTATACAGAATTTCTCGGAAAATCGGGAACATAGGATCATCACTAACTGTGGAACTTTTAGCACGAGAGATAACTATAATTACTCAAGTGTTATAGTCACATCAGCTGGGAAAGATGAAATATGAGCAATGAAATAGGCGAGTGAAACAAGGTTATACAGCAAGTGCACTCACTTGCATGAAGCCAAGTGATAAAGATGATACATAGGCGATAATAATCAAGTGTAAAAGTGCTACGATCGGTTATTCATTATGCTCCACTTCCACCACATAACGTCTGAAGCTATTCAATTAGTTATTATACATAGGTATTTAAAATCTATAGTAAAGGCGATAAAAGCATATGGAGCGGAAGAGTGGGCCACAAATACAAGATAATTAATGAAGTAGAAATAGGTTTTTGGAGATGTGACAGTGCGTCACTAAATAATCGCATTAAAAATGTTTAAAGTCGAGAGATAATGAATGAAGAAGAATAACTGTGAAGATCAAACTATTGAACAGGAACAACGAAGTACGTAAGCTCGGAGCTAAGCTATCCTCATCTGCGTCATGCTACGTATTTTTCTGTCTAACCTTGCCTTAACGGATTTATCATACCATTTATATATGTTTATAAAAATGTATCAGTGCATTCACTTTCCCAATTTCCAACTCTTCCTCTGTAAACTTTTCATACCTTCGTACCGCGTCGTCTTCTTTCGCCCTATTTATTTTGCGCCTCAGTCTATTATTGAACTTTTAATACATCCTTTAACCAAATCGGTGTTTATGTTCTTCTCAATATCCTTCTCTCGTGTATTCATCTGATAATCTCGTCCATAATCTATTGTTTCCCTGTCTCTTTCCTATTTATAGTTCCTATCGTTTCTTACAGTCCTTGATATACCTTATTTGATATGTTCATGTTTTTCCTTCGCCCATATACGTGTATGTTTTCTCACTCATTATTTTATCTACAGGCTGCTGATATTCCCTCATTGTCGATCCTGTCAGTGCTTCTAAGTTCCATTTCCTAAACCGTCTTCCTTGTTTTATCTTTTTGAATCGGATGCTACACATCATAATTACAAAATTGTGACTTACGATACACGGCCGATTGGGCTGAGTCCTGTTGTAGCCAGGACTCATTTTCTTTATAGTGTCCATAATTCCGTCCTCGGGATGAATAATTGAAGGGGTTTCCCGGCGCCTTCCTCAACAGGATCTTTATCGTGACAACTTTCGTCTGGCTCATACCATTTGACGATGAGTGACCCAATCAGGAGTAAATATCATTGCTCCAGCATGACTCTAACAGGTCATCAGAACGTACTAGGCTTTCCACCACAACGTGGTAGTCCATAAGCATGGTTCAATGGATTGCATCTACCATATTATATCACATGCAAGTTACGCATAAATTACTTGAATCGGATGATAACTGTGTTAAATCTTTGTTCGCTAGGAAAGTTCTCTAAAGAATCCTTATTTCTGTATTCAAAGCAGTTTTTGTTACTGCAATTTATTCTTCCCTAATATGGTGCACAACTATATGATAAACCTTAGCCTCGTTACAATTTCACGTGGTTTCAAATTTTTTCCCATTTATATTAAGAGCTACAATGGAAGGGAAATACTTGTACTCTTCGTTGACTTATTAGCTACAATGAATTTCAATGGCCACAATAAGAGTGATTGGGTTTTTAAAGCGGATACGCCCGAGGTACTCCTTGAGTAGTTTCATTAATAGAACAAGGTTTAATCCAATAAAGCTTACGTGAATTTTGGATGTAATTAAGTCATACAAATACTAGATTATAGAATTAACCTGATATTACATTCAAGGCCATGATCAGTTAACAATCATGAAGTAAATAACTTATTTCATCAGCGGTAGCGCTCAGAAGAATTGAGTTGCTGACATCTCTGCCAAAATACCTTGCTGAATCTGGTCTCATATTCATCTCGGCGAAATGCTCCCGTGTCGCCCAATTCTTCTCTCGAATACAATACATACAAACACGAAAGTTATTCTTTTATTGGTCGTTAAAGTTCTGGAACCGGAGAGAATAAAGAGGACAGGAAGAGCAAGGTGGTCTGATGAGCTGATTACTGAGAAACCGCTTTTGTATACGGATGTTCTGATCATCTCTTTATACATGCATAGAACCTGATACCAAAGACCCAAATTCAAATTCTGAAGAGATACACAATGATGGAGAGATTACATAGCAGAAAATACTGGATCTTCATTCGTTTTATGTTAAAGTATCTAATTAACATACTCGAATAACCCCGCGCCGTTTTAAAATCCTAGCCCAAATAACTCGTTCACTTAAATGGGATTTTTTCGTCTTTATATTTGGAGTGTATGCATGTAACTTTCAACTTTCGGTATATTCTAAGTTCCGCGGGTTTGGCAGTGGTCAAAATAGAGCAGTAGGGTAAGGATGCTTGTCCATAATAAATCCACAAAAGAAGGTACCGTAAGACATTTTTGAGAAGAAGTTTGATAGCGGTCTTAAGGTTATCTAAAATTATTCAGTGTTGTGATATAAAACATAAATTATAAAAAAAATTCTGTACCGAAACTTGTGTAAATACTTAACTGTTTATCAATTGATATGCAGAATATATTTTACCTAGATATCTTGGTTATTTCCTTATAATAATTACTTAAAAACGATACTCCCACATACAGCGATTGTCCCAAACTGGTCTGACGAAGAATCAGATTCTAAGTGACTTCGGAAATATATGGATCAAGGACAGTGTTTTCATACCTTAGTACAGAGATGAGAGAACTATTGTCTATAGAACACTTTCATCCCGCGCCAAAATGTTCCGGTAATGGGTATCATGAAATATAATTTAACAGTCCCCCCAAAATTCAATTCTACTGAAATATACTTGGCATCCCCAATAATGTGGATGCAATAACATGATCTTTGTTAGAGAAGGTTGCGAGATTTCTGTGCTAATGTTCTCTCAAACGTTTACTTTGTGGACATAACTGTTGAAAAATATTAGAGTTGCTGGTACATTTTCCTGGCGGTTATGCTACGTGTATTTTATACGTAATACTTAAGGAATGATGCATTAGAGTTCATGTGCCACATGATATTTAAGGTATTACTAAAATATGAAAGAATTATTATCAATAAAGTATATGGTCAGAAATAAGAGTGTTTGGTGAAATTCCTCTTTTTTCAGTATTATTTAAAAAAAATGGGCATTGTTCGAGATAAGGAAAATTTAGAAAGATTTTTATTTTTATAATAGCCATTTACAAAGATGACTAAATTGGTCGCCCTTTTTCAAGGCAAAACAATAAAGGCTTTTGCGTAAATTTTCCATTATGTTTAATAAGGTTGATTGGAGAAATTTAAGACATGAATATATACGAAACACAATTTCATAGAAACTAAGCAATAGTTAGACGGATACAAAGACGGAAGAGTCGGATACGTTTGATGGTTGACAATGAAGGAAGTTTTTGGCGGAAATTCAAAGAAGACAGGTAATTTGGATTGTAGTGTTACATGAGAAAGTATTGAGATGACGTTTGTCACAAAGAGATGAAAAAAGAAGAGGGACATGAAAGGAAAGAATTCGGCATGGCGTAAAAGGAGATGGAGTGTTTAAATAGCTGAAGAAAGAAATCGTGCAGAAAATGAGGTGCATACGCGTGGAGGAAACACTAAGTTACGGATGAGAGAAATGTTTATAAGAACTCCATCTCTACTTGGTAGCCTATGTATACAAATAGCAAGACTAAAATCAGTGGCGCTCCAATCCATCATCATCACGTAGAATTTTAATATTATTGCATCAATCAGCAGCTTTTTGGCATTCCTGATATTCCAAAGTTATTAGTTTCTCTCGCAGAGTGAAACAAGGAGTCGAGAACAGAGATACCAATGGGAGACCATACGGGGGAGATTATCTTTGCTTCACTTTCCACCCTCAGTCCTTTTAGAGTCCCGCATTTTACCATTCTTCAGGTTTTACCACTCCTCCTTTGTATTGTACTCTTTCCCTTTCACTACGCTCCATATCTAAAACCCCCACATCTCCTCTCTCCCGCACCCATCTGTCGACTGACCTCCTATCACTCTGCTCCGGTCACTATCTCTCTCGGAAAGAACAGAGGCAAATCCCTTCTTTTAGCCTTTTGCCAGCCGCCGCCTCACCCCTTCTAAAGGGCAAAAAGGTTTTCGCAACGGACGTGGAGGGCAAAGGACGTCAAACGACGTCGCCGTCGTAGGTAGCTGCCGATGGTCGACCTTCTCATGTCGGGTAGCTCTCAGAGTGGAGAGAGATTGGGGACGGCGGCGGCGTCTTTCGGACCCCTTGTCTTCTTGCTGCGTGTGGGTGGCGAGGAGAATGACTAGGAGGTGGAATTAGGAGAAGGTCGTCCCCCGCGAACGATCAGAAGCGAAGTGGTTGGGATGAGTGCGGCTTGCCGCTCATGAAGAAAGGGAAGAGGAAAGAAAAAAAGAGCTCAGAGAGCTTTGGATGCAACTTAGATAAGTGAGGATAATGACTACGCTTTGAGTCGGCAAAACTCTCTTTTTACGCTATCATGTATACTAAGATAGAGCGTATTTAGCAAACATTCGTGACTTTCATCCCTCTTCAAAAAGGAATTCATCTATTTTCATTTACTTTTTACTCCATTAATTAATTATATTGTTTAGAGGTAGCTGATTGTTTTGCATGATATTTAAAAATTATCAACGGAAACCTTTTTAACTACCTT
The DNA here is from genome assembly GCA_037158775.1 of Hetaerina titia. Classification (NCBI taxonomy): domain Eukaryota; kingdom Metazoa; phylum Arthropoda; class Insecta; order Odonata; family Calopterygidae; genus Hetaerina; species Hetaerina titia. Next base: position 52,987,085 of record CM073771.1, read on the forward strand.
TGATATGTTCGTACTTCCAAAGAATATTGATCGGATTAAATTTAAGTGAATTTCATAGGCTGGATTAGCTCAGCATGCTCGTAACACTATCTCGCAAAACGGTCTAGGTTACAGGGATCAGCCATATCAATATCCTGTGAAACCAATTGTGATCAAAGAACTACGGAAAATGCTGCCACGCCTGCCTTAGCACAGTTACCTGCTGATTTTGATCAAAAAACGACAATTTCATGGTGCAAAAATCATTCGCTCTGCTCAGTATCTAAACCCGGATCTTGCGATTGTCAACCGGAATTTGACCGTAAAATCATCTAACACCAGAATTTTTCGTGGCTTGCTCGATAAAATCACGACCTATGAGGAAATAAAAACAGTCAATTGAAATAATACAAAATCGCATTCATTTAATATGCTAAAATCCTGCATTTTTTTAAACGCACCACTAAAAGGGAAAATGAAGCAGGAATTTATTCTTATTTCGTTCTTCCAGTAAGAATAGAGCACTCGTAAAAATGAAATTCAAGCCTCTCTGTCTGCCATTTCGCAAGAGTATGTGAAAAGAGAAAGCATCGTTGAGATTTTCCAACGCAATTTGATTTGCGCTGAAACAGTTCATTGATATCCTCATAATTTTTAATGCCGATTTGTTTCCACACCCAAAATGCACTCACAGATCTATGACTACAAGTGTTTTTGGTGAAGATGTAGCTCTACCATCCCTATTGGAATTGTATGATGCTATTTTACTATAATGACTGAATAACCCTGCTCGTATAACATTGATTTGTCTCAGATAGTACACACAATAATAGTAACTAAGTAGAGCAGTTCAAATGGGATTTTCTTGTTCAGCATTCTTTGAAATCTTTGTAAGCCAAAAAAAATGGTTGCGTTTGGGTAACATACTTTAGTTCGGCGATTGCCCAGATAGTATGCTAGTCACTGAATTATCACCGAGCAACCACAGGAAAAATTGTATTCCAGATAGTTGCAAATTTTCGGCTCTAATTACAGCACTGATTCGTGCGCTGAAATAATCGTGGCGTAAAACGCCATTCAGTCTCTAACCACTCCCACCCCTTCAGTATCTTCCCTTTGACACAGGCCGCCTTCTGGGCCCAAAAAGCCCCCACCTCCTTACCTCGTTAACCTTTCTCTTACCTCCAGGATCCACGGCTGTTGCTCCCACTCAAAATCCCCAGTATCTCTCCACCCCCCACCCCGACTCTGGCCTGTACCGCACGTGCCTTCGACATTTCAACGGAAAAGGGGATCTCCGGGAGAGAGGTATTATGACGAGCAGGGGTGAGAAAAGCGGGAAGGATAGGACCGGGATTCGGAGGCGGATTGGAGAGGAGACAGAGAGGAAGCTGCCGAGTTTGTGAGGCGATGGGTTTAAAAGATGAGAGCGGAGGAATTAAGTGAGGGAGTAAAAGAGGAGGAGAATGGGGTGGTGAAATGGATATCGGAGGAGGGAGTCAGATGAGTTCTAAGGGGAGCAGGGAAATTAAAGGATATAATAAAGATGGCGATAAAATTCCACGCCGGCGCTATTATTTTTTGTTTTGAGACTCGAAGACAGTGGAGGGAAATTTTTGGTTCCCTTTCTTTTCTTTATTTTCCAAGGCGTCGACGGAGACTGGCGAGACGGACGGGTTTGATAGGATATGGGGAGGGAGTGAGAGAATGAGAGGACGGGGGTGGAGGAAGAGAGGAAGCATCTTTCTCCCCCTCTCCTTCACCCATCACTCTTGCCTGCAAGGCAAATCGCCGAAAAAGGAAGAGACGGCTGTAGCAACGCAGTGCCTCTCGAGTTTTTCCTTCGTTTTTTTTGTGAATTAGCAATTCTCTCCTAGTTCGACAAGTTTCGCGAAAGGCTGTGCTGAATACAAAAGAGATGCTATACATTGTGCCGCTACATATTGTAACATGCGGTTGAAGCACAATAAATTTATCATTAATGACGAGATTTTGTTCCAGCCGCACATTTTTCAACACCCGCTTCCAACCGATGCGAATAAATTTAAACGATAAAAACAATGTGTATTTGCGATTGAAAGTTTAAAATTGATGCACACTCTTTAAATTAAGGCCAATAGTGGCCAACATTTACCTCTTGGTTTCCTGATTGTTTTCCATTCTGAAAACATTCGAAATTGTAGCTAACTGCGATCACCTGAAGTGGTGACGAATGGGTTGGGTCGCCTTGCCTGCCGGCGAATCTAAAGGTCAATGGTTCTATTTGGCGAATCAAAAGTGTACCGAGACATGTCATGGCGTTGATTGTCTGTCATGTTTACAGCCCAAAGACTGGACCCTTAAATCTGGACTGCTTAAAATACACTCTACATTTTGAATGATATATTGTTTATCAGTTGATAGTTCGGAATCCATGCCAAATTTGATCGAAAATATTGAGCTATTAGAAATCATTTTGATAATGTATTTATACATCCCTATAAGGTATCCAGCAAATGAAAATAAACAATTAAATTATTTATAACATTCATTCAGAGGACACAGGAGTTTTTGAGTCAGTGTTAGCGTGATGGAAGAAATTAGTCGCCATAGATCAAAAACCTTCATAATGAACAATATTTGCGTTTTTATGCATCCATACTAGCGATTGAATAAATTACGATACTAGGATAAAAAAATAATAATATCGCCTAAGGAAACGTGAACTTTCAGATTTCCCTTACACCGAAGTTTATTATACGCAAAATTCAATTTCATTGGATTCAGCACCATGTTTTAATGTTAAATAAAAGAAAACTTCATATTCTTGCCTGGGAGCCCATTCTACTATTAAAAGTACGACATATATTCTAAGATGAAATAAATGTCACTGGATTCTCTGCACAACTGAAATCACTGGCAGCGCTCTTTGTACATTGAAGAATTTGTATATTGTTGAATTAACAGGATGTCGCATTTGCATGATAGTGAAACATAATAAATGTATGGCAACTAAGCCAACATATTTATTACGAGTAATGCAATGTAATGGAAGAAGTAAGACCCTTTGCTGTCCTAATGATTTTCACGAAGAAGAAAATTAGTCCCGCCTCAATTTGAGAATGAAGCAAAGCAAATATATTCCTCAGAGTTCTATTACTTATACAGGTATTAATTCGATATTCATAAATCGGAAAAAAGCAATCTTTGGAAAGCGCATATATTTATCGTAATGACGAAGTTTGATAAAATCGAAATCAGGACAGAGCTCAGTGTGGTTCCTTTTTGCAGGTGTAAGCGTAATTATATCGCTCGATGAGTTTGAGGTAAGATAAAATGAGATGGGTGGGGTCGAGGAGGGCTCAGGAAAGTGAGGGAGATAGGAAAGGTGGGAGTGAGAAGAGGGAAAGTCTAGATAGTTTAAAGGCTGAAGGGGAGGGAGGCAGAGATAGAGTGGATGAGACAGAGTGAGAGGTAAGGAAAGTGGAAGTTTGAGGGTGCGGTAAACCACCGAGAGACTCCATCTGGAGTCGTAGGGCTAAGGAGATCTGAGTGAAGTATGCGGGAGAAATGTAATTGGTTCCCAGAATATGAGTTACGGTGGAGGAAGAGAGAGAGCGAGTGAAGACGAGATTCAAGAAAGGGCATATCACAAAACATAATGGAGAAAGAATTTGCAGGGGAAGTTTTGTCGTACATTCATGCGATATTCGGAAGCAATGAGAAGTTCTCCTACATTCGTCGTTCATTCCGGCTTAGCCGAAAGAGCTCGCTTATCGTGGAAATTGAGCTGCGAATGACATGCTGAGTATCAAGTATATTGTTATAACGGTAGTACACTCAGGACCTCTTCCGATGCCACAATTATTTGTCTAACCTCAAGTTACGTCTGCTAAAAGATATTCACGATCATTAAATGATATCCACATCTTATTTACAGTAAATTGTCCACAGTCATAACTAGTCCATAGGAATTCAGGATCTTACTCAATCAGTATAAAGACGGAAGAAAAATTGGAATCAGACCGATTGTGATTTCTTGTCAGAAGGCGCGTTCAATCAAGAATATCCTTATAATTATCCAAAGAAATCATCGAAAATTTTCATCATTAAATATCATTTGAGTTATATACTTTTGAAATGTTAATGCTCCTGTAAATTTTTCATGTCTAAATACAAATAATTGTTCAAATTAATTTTTCATACAAAAGAAAACGTTAACTATGCTCTTAAATGCCATGATAATTATGTCAGCAGACAGTAATTTCAAATAATCTTCAAAGAATTACATGTGGTGAAACTATAAAAAATGGGCGTTGTAGTTCAGTGGATAACACAAAGGGCTACCCGGGTTCGATTGCCGGGGACGCTTACGTACGGACACCCTGAGCTTCAACCTAGATGTGGTTTTTTGGTACCAGATCTGTCTTGGACACAACTGGCAGGAAATTAAAAGGATTTTTTTTACAAAATAATACGCATGGAGTGTACCTTCTATGGTAGAGAGAACGGAAAATAATAAGGCATCTGGAGAAAACAGCCGATCAAAAAAATAAATTATAGTTCCGAATGAGAGTAATTAAGAGCCAATTAGGGCATCAAAGACATAGTAGTTAAATTACTGAAAAAAGGATAAAGACTTACATTAGACTCATTTGGAGAAACGATGACTTGATTGTAATAACTGTTGACGGATAAATGCAAAGTTATTTCATTCCTACAATTCCTCATTCTTTTAAGAAGCCACTCTTATCTATTGTTCATAATTAAAAGCTCATGGCAAATATAGTTAATGCAAAAATTCCATTGTGATTAGGTCAAAAAGCTGAAAAATAGGCGGAAGCCTAGTGAAAACCGTCCAGTAAACAACTTTCTTCTCTCATTCGCTTGTTGTGACTTAGGCTGTCTGCTTCAGATAGCTTAGTTAAGTCAGTTAATATTTATGTCATAAAGGTTTTTATATGGATTGGGAAAGGAAATAAGAGAAGAAATTCGTTAATGAAAGAGTTTTCACCAGGTTTCCTTCCCCTATTTTCTGCTACTTAACTCAATCTCACTCAAATTTATGCTTTAACTATTATAAATTTATGAACACTCGAAAGTAGTGTCCCCTAAATAGGATGAATATTAGTGTACATGGAATAATTTTAATCGGATTTACTAATACGAAATACCTGTGTACAAATTTCTTCATTTCCAAAACTTTTAGTATAAATTTGTGCAAAATAATTGTGAAAAAGGGGATGATCAAAGAAAACTGAAAGACTTCGTTAAAAGATTTTTGAAATATAACTTTACAGCTTGCGTTTACTTTTCCTCTTTGAGCTTATAAATTTCATATTTTCTTACCCGTAACTTTTCAATGAGTTTGGATGTTTCAGAAGACGTTGAAGTAAGTTGAAACACGTCTTCCTGTTTATTGCTAATAAATAATTGGCTGACGTCCATCGAGTAACTTGCAAGGAAATTAGCAAAAAAATAAAATGCTAAATGGTTTTGAAGGAATCATTTAATAAATAGGATATAATATTGAGCAAACCGAGAGAATGGAAATTAATAAATTTCAAGTTTCATTTGTTTGAGTACCTAAATAGTCATGAAACGTTAAAGACTCCCATTGCTACTTCTATCCATACCGACTCAAGACACTAACCCCAAGATTCGCAGATGAATTCTGAGTTAACCTTTAAAAATGATAAATTAAGTTTAAAGGAATGTACTCGTTATGTTCTTATCTATATTAATAAAGCTGATCCTCGAAAACTTGACGTTTCGTAATTATGCATAATGCCAAGATGTGACGCACAGATTATATCCGATTTCAAAATTAGGAAAATAAAAACGTTTCCCTGTATCCTCTCAATTCTGAATTCGTGCGAATACTGTGATTCTCGAAAAGTGTTTGAGCATTTTAAATTACTAAAATTTAATCTTATAAAAAGGATTTCCATTGAAAAATATTTGCACATTTCCTGTGAATTAAATCCCAAATACCCGGATATAACTAAGCCTATTAGTTTTGTTGAGCAATTTTCTGGTGTCACGATTAAAATATTATGATGAAGTCGTCGGATGAGCATTGACGAGGACCCATTTCCAATTATATCGAATTACATGTCTCATTTTTATTCTTACCCCGAGTAGGAGAAAGCATAGAGACTCTCGTAGATCACAAATATATAAGCCATATAAAATAAGAACAATTTGAAAAATTAGCGCGATATATCTATAAAAGCCTGTTAATTTATAACAGCACAAAGAAGAAGAAGAGAAGTTGTTTTCCTTTTTAAAGGAAATGTGGCAAAGTCCCTTTCCCGTCATCAATCAAAAAATCACAAATGTAGAGTATCCTAACGCCTATCGAAGGTTTGTAATGGAAACTGGTTTTATTTGTCTGGAACATTATATCCCATAGCCGCAACACAATAAGTTAACTTGTAATCTAGTACTTACCGTCACATTATTCTAGATTAAAAATGCACAGTGAAAATAGAGAACCTGAGAATTAAGGGAAATTCTATGTAAAAATAATTAATAAATCGGACGTATCTGAATAGCATAGGGATCAAGGTTCATAAAATTAATAAAGACTTTACGAGTAATAATATTATCATGGCAAAGAACTTATCTAACAAACGAGAGTTGAAAGAATAACTGAGCAATCGGTGAACAGATAAATCTTAAACAGGTATCACTAAAGCATTTGATAGAAAAAGTACGTCTGTGACAATGTATATTATTGTAAATTTCAATGTATATCGTGGATATGCAAGGCAAAGAACCAGAAAAAGAGTGCCTCATGTAGTGGTAAGGAAGTAGAAAACTTGAAATGGAATGGATCGAAAGTTTAAGAGAGTCGCAGGAAAGGAAACTCGATGCAGAAGTATGCGTGTGATGTGTGTATGTCGGTGGGAGAAGAGGAGGCAAAGTTTTTGGAAGTAGGAAGAGAAGGAAGGCAGGATATGAGAGGGTGAATTACTACGGCTAAGAGGAAAAAGTACGGGGAGAAGGAAGGGCTGTCTTCGTCCCCCCATCAATGCGGTTGAAAAACTGCTCATCTGGGGATTCCGCAAATGGAAGCCTCGGAAGCTTCGATCGCTTCACGGAGATAACCTTGACTCTCCTCCCTCTCCACCACGAGAAATACGTTTTCGCGCGAGGTGCCCTAGCTTTTTTTATTATTTTTTTAGGCTGCCACTCTTCCGCAGCCTCTTCTCAACATTTCATGTTTTCATCCGGACGGGCTCTCCACTTCGCGGATTTCTCTTGCTTTGGAGAGAAAAGTTCTCAAAGTCCTGCTTACGTAACCGAGGTAAAAGAGATGTAATATTTGCGTGGAGTAGCGCCCACGACTGCGAGATCGGCACAGACACTTCATTTGATTGATCGATCGCCGAGCACTATTACTATGCATTGGGGCAAATTTTCCAAGGAGCATTGGCGCTGACGTTTTTAAGTTTATGTGTGCCCATGCATAAGAATTTCGCGACAGCTTACTCAGAGGACAATGTTCATTTTAAAGTTTCAATTTAGATTTAATTTATATAAATATCGACGGCTTATGGCCTCTATTCGAAGAGATGAAGCATAACACAAAAAATTTTAATCTTTTGTTTCTTTATTTTGTTAATTGATTGAGTAATTTGAGAGTATGTATAGCTGCAAGAAATCAAGAGCTCTACGGCCTCTAGGTTAAAATAATAAGGGGGAAAACTCCAATGGCCGTAAAAAACATGTTTTTTACGGCCATTGGAGTTTTCCCCTGTATGTAAAGCTGTTTCCCACAATCATATAAGTGATTAGAGACCCAAAAAAAGACTGCACAACATCCCTTTTCTATATTTATGCTCAAGCATCCATACTACCTATTCAAGGGAGAACATAAAGGTATTTCATTTATTCCACTTTCAATAATAAAGGACATGTATGGTATTTGTTCAAGTTGGATTCAATTTTTTTATTGAGGAAAAGTACCTTTTCTAAAATCTCTTTCAATCATGTAATTAAACTGTGGATAGAATATTTTCTCTTCGGTTAGCAACATATCTCATATTTTTATAAATGCAAAACAATTCCATTATTAAGTTTTTCATTTTTAAGAGGAGCTTTATGTTTGATCTATCTGATTTTTCTTATGAAACCGACCATGTCATGAGCAGTAATCATCAGAAGTTATCACTTTTCGCCCATGCTTCCGAGCAAGGACTCCTCAAACAAATAGCTAGTTAATTCATTCCCACTTTATTTCTCCTTACAATTGGGAGATAAAAAACGTTTATTGGGAAACATTTGACTCTTTAACTCATAATAATGTTTTTCTACAGCCAGCCAGAGGAGCTTTTCCAATCAAATGATTTTCTAAAAAAAATCACTTTCGCAAATCGTGTACATTTCTGAAGAAAAGCAAATGCTGAACGTTTTTTTACTCACACAATACTCCACTCTCTCTTACTTCCCCGCAAAAATGTGATGAAAATTAGGTTTATGCATTTCTCAAGAGTTGTTTTTTTTTCTCTGAAGTGTACATCCCAGTGCACTGAGACTTTTACACTCGCCCACTCAACGCAAGCCAACCGCGCAATATCCATTCATCCTTTAGACCATTTCCTCGTTCCCGTCCATCAATACCTGTCAATTACACACGGCGAAACTCATTCGCTTTAATAGAGCAGACAACGCAGAAACAAAACCCAACATTGCCCCTCGTTCCATCCTCTACCCCATACCTCGCCATTTTTTCACCCCTCTTTCTTTTCCTCTCGTCACACCCTCCCTTTATCACTACCTTCCGATTCACTCGCTCAATTATCGATCAACTGTTTTCACAATTTATACAGTACTCGATGTACCCCGCCCTCCTAAATCTCTTATTGCTCTCACTTCCGAAAAACCTATATCTCAAATCAAAAGCGTATGCTCATTAGAATTTCGGCTTTGCGATTGCTCAGCTGGTTAGTCGGGAATTGGCACAACGTCCTATTCTCAATCCCTGCCATATCTCAATTTGTCGTTGACGTCATATTTCCTTCTTTTTCCCTTGCGAGTCACAAGCATATGAAATGTTTCGCCGGGGTGTTCACTCAGAATTAAAGTGGATGAAAACACAAAAATCCATCGCCCTAAATGTATGTAAGTTTACGTGTAATAATTACTCCATCTTTATGAGATTGCTTCCTATCAATTTTTCCAAAACATATCCTGAATTCATTAACTTTTATGCATTCATGTAAAACGAAACAGCTTATCCGAAATCTTCTTCGTGTATCCGTTTGGAAACGCATTGTTGACTAAAAAGCCATCTTCGATGAATTTCATGACTCTGAATTCCAATTGAGACAAAAACAATAAGAAGCAACATATTTTCCTCGCAAGAAAGTTCAATTTTTTTAACGTGGTTTCATCCCCTTTCCCGGAGATCATTCCTGTTTGGTCCATAGTTACCGAGTTAAACTTCTTTTGCATGTATATAGGAATCATTAGGAGAGAGAAAATTCCACATGAAAGATTTGACAGAACTTCATTGTAATAAAACTTTTGAAGTGAAAATATAATAGTCATCTGTGAATGCCATTCGTTATAAAATTCTATCAAATATCCAAAGCACTGTGTGTTTTCTCTCTTCATGCTAAAAAACCTAACCAATGACTATCACAGGAACCTCTCTTACTCCATTCATCAAAGGGAACCTTGTGACGCAAATTCCCTCAAGAGCACTAGTACGTAAAACCGAATGTCCTACAGTGTCCGGATGAGATTTAAAAAACGCTATTGCGACAGATAGGGTAGTTATTTCATATCTGAAAATCCTCCCTGAGATGAGCTTTACTACGGAAAATACCCCCTTGAAACTTATTGCCAATCAATACTTTTTTCCCTTCGCAACGGAGGTCATCCCGCTTGGACCCGCCCAGCCATCCCTCTTCCCACCCGTTAGCCACCACCGCGATTCTACCGAGCATCTTCCTGAATTTTTTCCATATCTTTCGCTATGATGCATCAATTTTTTCTGGCGTAAAATGCAATTCGGTTCTGACGGTAATTAGTTTTTCCCCGAATGGCAAAAAGATCCATGGCAGAGATCGGAAGGCGAGAGAGGGAGGGGGAAATTAAGGCAAGCGTTGAAGGGATAGCGAGATAGAGAGGGATATTTCCCCTGCCTCAACCCCGGACGGACAGTGCCCGTCGTAATTGCATCATATCGTGTGGCGGCGTAATGAAGATAGGATATCCGGGACGCACATGAGGAGAGGTCGGGAGAAATTTACGACATGGCGTGGATAGCCCCTCACCTCGAAATTATCCAATTTGATTTGTTGGGATTTTTAACGAGCGTGGACAACTTGCGCGTAGTAAGATTCATCTGTTAGTAAACGATTTTTCAGGGTAGATGTTTATCACCATAATTTTCATTTGATGGATTTTTAATATCCTACTTGACAAGAAGTATAAAGGTAATACGTTAAAATTTTTGTAAAATGATTGATTTTCTTGATCACAGCAGTATGAAGAGATTAATGATGAGGGATGGCTACATGAGTTTCCTGCTAAGGTGATTGTTTAGTTTTGTGCGGAAAATGCAAATAGCGCCATTTGTCGGAATACCGAAGATTATGAGAGAAGAAAGTGGTATTATCTTAAGACCAGATATGTCAGGGCTTTAAGAATAAGTCAATAGTCTAGGTGATTTAGTAATTATATACGTGTATATATTTGCCCACACGTGGACTACAACCTTGCCATGGTGGAAGAGCTTGTGCGTTCCGATGACCAAAAGAGCTGTTCTGTCGGGAGCAACGATAACTATACATACTACTTTTGGACTTTCAGGCTTCACTTTGTCGAATTGTTTGAGCCGTACATAGCCACCCCTTTCCTGGGGTGGCTATGTACGGCTATTTGACCGGCTATGTTCGGATTAACATTTGATAGTGATGGGGAATTGGAATGCAACGGTAGGTGAAGGAAAAGGTGATAATGAGGGGGGGGCACTACGGTTTAGGCACGAGGTATGACAACAGGGAGAAAGCTATTGAGTTCTGCAGGAGACAGGGGTTATTCATAACCAATACTTGGTTTAGACACCACAAAAGGCGTAGGTATTCATGGAAAATACCAGGTGACTCAGAAAGATATCTGTTAGATTATATTCTGGTTGGACACAGCATTAGGAACAATGTGATCAATTCGGACAGCTTCCCGGGAGCGGATGCAGGCTCTGAACACAATTTATGTGTTGTGAAGGGTAGCGTTCATTTGAAAAAGGTAAGGCAGGGGCGGTGGGTTAGGAAATGGAATGTAGAAGCATTACATGGATTGACAAGGAAGGAGTATCAGCAAGCTGTAGAGAAAATCATGGATGAGTGTAAAGAGTTGAGTACTATCGCAGAAAATGGGAATATATTAAAAGAGGGACATGAAAGCCACAAAAGAAACTGCAGGAACCTTTAATGGGAAAAGGACAAGGGAAATATGGATCATGGATGAGATGATTACAAAGATAGATGAGAGAAGAAGATGGAATAATGTAAACACAGAGTTAGGCAAAAGGAAGTACAAAGAGTTAACTAATAACTTGAGACAGGCAACAAATTAAGCAAAAGAAGCATGGTGGAAGATGCAGGGCGAGGATATGGAAAGTTTGCAGAGGAAGGGTGAAATTGGGGTGCTTTAAAAAAATGTTAAATCACAATCAGCAATTAAGAAGGGAAGATCGGTGCTAACAGTGAGAGATAAGTCGGGTAAGACTCTGGCTGAAACGGGAAATCTTTCAATTATTAATAGTTTTAATGATTTTTGTGGTTGCCTATTTCAATTAAATTATCCATGATATAGGTACCAACTTAAAAGTGTGGTTTAGTGAAACTCGTGTTTCGCAAGACGAGCAAGACGATAAGAAAGCATACGCACAGCTATTATGAGTACTATCCTCATTAAGTATTTCTGTCACTGTCGACCACAATTTCAAGTGTCAAAATTTAGAGGTTGACTTAAAAAATATTGCAGGATGGAAAAGAGTTATTTTTTAAGTGGAGATTTTTTAAGATGAAGAAGTGAGGAAATCGGCTGCAAATATTAAAAAAAAAACAAAATATATATCGGCTATACTGAGACGGCATAAATAAATGTGGAATTATCAATGTCTGAAAAATTGGACATTTAAGGTCATTCGCGGTTATGTTAAGGTACTAGTTTTTGGTGTATTCCCTGTGAAAATCAATGAAAGGAGAAAGTCACGTAAATTATGATACTTGAAAGGATCTTTTTTGTACACTACTTGCCATCCTGGTGTCCTGTAAAGCCTTCCTCTGATTCTTCCGAAATGAATGCCTCAGCTGATTTAATCATCAACGCAGAACCCAAATGTTGCTTGGGCCCTCCGAGACCAAACTACATACAGTGCACAACCTATAATAATTAGTAGTTTACATTGTAAAAGTAACAATTTTGCGTCTTACCAATCACATTGTAATAAATCTGATTGTGAGGAAATCTAATTTAAATCTGATTGGGAGGTAAAACAACTCATTCGGAATGAATCGGACAGTGTTTTTTTTTAAACCCAGAGATTTTATTTAACACGTCCAGTTGTGAGCGAAACAAGTCTACTTGAGCAACCTGCTTGCAAATATGCGTTTCATGAAGCATTCTTAGGTGGCCTATAAATTACTTCATCTAATGTCTTGGATTGAGCTCGAGCCAAGTTTAGAAGTGTTGTTTTCTCAAGTTTCTGTATAAAGCCGACGCAACTGAGCCAAGGAGAAACAAAACTTCTCCCTCTCGGCCGTAATTGTTGATCCCCATTCTACCAGGCTGCCCTCGTCATGGACCGTACTCGCCGAATAACTCAAATGTAGTAAGTTTAAGACCAATCTGTGGCAAATGTATCACGTAATTGCGTGAAGGCCTACTGAAAAGTCATTTACTCGGGGGAGTAATTGAGAGGTCAAATGATTTAAACAGTGGATAAACTAACGGACTTCGTCAACCAAATAATATATCAAGTTTTCATCTATGTTCTCGGCTCTGTCCAGAAAGTAACCTCCGTTATGCTATAAAAAATATACTGGAATAGATACGTGAAGCTTTATTAATTTCATCTCAAAATTACAACATCGTTTAATATTTTCATCACCACTATTTTTTTTATTACACATTTGAAGAGATTTAAACATTTTTCATATCTCGGAACTGGTTTACGAATTTCTTCAGCATAAAATTTTGCCACCTGAAATCGAAGCCAGCCGATGACGACATCTTGAAGGCCTTCGTCAAGACGAGCACAAAACATGTTATAGCCTAACTTTTCAGTCATGTTTCCATGCTACAGAGCCGTAGAAATCTGTGAAAAACTATCAAAAGATTTCAGATATGATAAAACGCCAGTTTCCACGAACTTTTTCATCAATTTTCGGATGCAGTTGATTGTTTATTATAGACGGGAGACCACTTCTGTCTTCATCATGGGCATTCATGCCCCCTTATAAACGAACGACAACACTGACACATAGCTCTTGCCACTCATCGCATTTGGTTTGTACAAAGCACAAATTTCCCGATGAATCTCAGCAGCTTTGAAGTTTTTTCATCAGTAAAACCCTATTCACTGAAAGGACTTCACATTTTGCGGGAATTTCAACCGTATTGTTCATTTTGACTTGCTATTGTAAACAAAGGACAAGCGACGGAACCATCCAGCCACTACAGCTCGAGGCGTACTGACCTACTGTGTGTATCGTCAATAAAGCGACCATTCGGCTCTCTTCACTGCTTCTCACGCTATTTCAAAACCTAAGTTACTCTCCAGACAGTCCTCGTCATATGCGTATTCTGTCTTGTAAACCTTCCTAATTTTTTAATAAACATATTTAAAAATACTTCTCCACGTAAAAATATTTATCTTCTTCGTTGTGTTATCCCAGCTGATATCCTGTTTGGAAGTTAGAACCTTAATAATGATTTTCAGTAGGGGGGGTGCCGTCAAATAAATGAAGCCCAGAGGCCTTCCGGTGATTTACTTATAAAAATGGATTTATCTACTTAATTAAAATTAGCTTTGTCTCTCTATATGACACAAAAATACTCCGAGTTTCGTTCAATTCTCTAAGGTTTAGTTTTCATCGGTTTCATTCCCAGAATTTCCCTTTAACTTCTTTCATCCAACCTAACAGAATTCTCCCAAACCCCCCTCGAACTTCTTGCAAGTAGACTCATTCCCTGCCCCATTTTCCAACCTCATCCTCCTCTACGCTCTCACCTTGCCTTTTCTCCAATGGATCCTCCTTCCCCCACGCCCCAGTCATTCCCGCTGCCATAGCAACCATCCTCCCTTCCATCCTCGTGGACACCTTCCTTCCACTCTTCCAGTCCCCATGCCCCCCTCATAATTCTGCCTACCTCCTTCACCCGTCGACCCCTCCCACCCCCTTCTATTCCCTTGCCGTCTCCTTGGGGAGTTGCATTTTCACGCCGCGAGGAGCAAGCAGCTGGAGCACTCACTCTCTCTCTCTCTTGGGGAATTTGACCAAGCACCCGTGAAAACTTAGGCCAAGAGAAAATCTGTCCATTAAGGCATCGACGCTGATGCTGGGCGGAGAGGGAAGTAAAAGTGGGGAGGGAAATGTGGAGGTATAGCAGAGGAAGAGAGGGGACACGTAAAATTGGTAGGAAGCCTTCTTACCTCACTAGAGTGAGACAAGACAGGAGACGTCGTAGTACAAAGAATGAGTAGAGTGGTCACGCATGTCAGAACTCTAACGCTGTCTTTAAGGATTCATCATATTGTAATATCGTATGAACAGCGACTATTTCCTGGGAACCGTCAAATTTCCTGATGCCTGTACTAATTTTCTAAAATATTATAAAAAATATTACATGTATTTCGGAGAGAATAGGTAAGATTTTTTATAGTCACAATGATATTGCATCTCTGCCGGGTTTAAGTTCTCACAAGGAAAGATTGTAAGTTCCTAGATCAATGTTTTATGAAAGAATCGTACAAAATTAAATTAAATATGTAACTGTTGTCTGCTCTCTAAATTGCTTTAAAATAAGGCACAATTACTGCTATTGATATCAAGATATTTTTTTAATTTGATATCCTCTGCACCAATTAAACGTCCTGTGCTAACACTAAGAATATTCAGCTCATGTTCACAAATATAATAAGTGTTGATTGATTAAAAAAACAATATTTGAATTTTATTACAAGGTATTTCTTTGTACGTATGGATATTACGATTCCTTGGCAGCCAAAGTAGTAATTACAAATAAGAATGAAATCTCGTCCTTCTCTAGTAATTTATCGGTTTAGGTTATATTGAGGGATGTATGAATTATAATAATTAGAAAGGCAGCTGGTTTCTAATTTTTTTTGGACTAATCTGCCTTCAATCCACAAAATACCGCGAATTGGTCACAAAAGACATGATCACTTATAATTGTGAAGATTCTTGAGAAAAGCCTGCCTGCCAATGGAGAACAATTGCTTCATCGGTCGGTAGCATTTTCTTTTTCTCTTATTTTATCTTACTAGTAATTAACCATTATAATTTGGTGTTGTTCTCTCGGTGTCCCAAGGCTCTCAGGTGTCCTGTACTTTCCTAAATGTCCGTCTTACCTTCTCGTTTCGTGATCAGAAGGACTCCTAAACACATTCCTCCAAACTATTCGTCACTTTAATCCTCTCTGTGTGATAATTTTCATCAAATCTAGAGGATGCTATCTACATTTTATCCAATTACCGAATGAACGTTTTCTCTCATGATTGCATACTACTGCCGCATCATATTCCAAATGTATTTAACTATAGAGGAGTCAGACACTCACTCTCCCACTCCTTCCTTTTATTGCGTTTTCCCACAATTTGTTTAATGAAAAATAGCTGCTATAACAAGTTGACCTGCATTTTCTTCTGATATGTGTACTTCGTAAACGGTTATAGGTCAGTGTAATGTCCAAAAAGTTTACCTGTTTACATGTATTTTATAATTTATGTTTCGGCTTTCTTGTCATTTAATGCAAAACTTCGGTGATAAACGTTTTTTTATGTTTAATTTTAACCCCCAATATTTAGAAATTTGCTACATCTGATCTGAATCACTTGTGTATAGCCTGAAATCTTTAGATGTCTTTAATTCTCTGTGAATCATACGAGAATGAGTCATTTCGCTGGTTATCTTCTTTGAAAATAAAAAAAGGTGTGATTTTCTGAATACCAGAATTAGGTGTAATAGGTAGTTTCTTTTCAAAACATTCATTTTTTTAAAATGATTTTTCTGCAAATTTTCTTCAAGGGCAAACGCAGTATTTGTGTTTATTTCATTTGGAATGTGCATTAAAATCCAAGTATATTTATCCTGATTCCGACAGAAAAAATTGTTTGTAACAAAAGGAAGAGTATAAGTTTTATCTCTTTTTGACGGCGGTTTAACGTATTCACAGGCTTTGAGGAAGTTCTATCGCTTATTTTTTTTATGTATTATTCGCCGGAAAAAGGCATGTGGAAGAGGAAAATGAGAGCTGCCTAATGAAGGTCGTCATTGGTTGAGAGAGGAAAGGTGAAGACGGGTGGAGGAGGCAGAGAATGCTGCCAGAAGAGAGACGGAGAAGAGGGAAGAGGAGGTTTGAGGAACGGTGAGTGAGTGGCAAGAGGAGGCGGTTAATTATCGATTATCGGTAAGTGAGCGGCAGCGAAGCAGCGGGCGTTCGGTAACTGTTTTGCTCTTTTTTTTCGGGTTTTGGAGTGTTTTGAAGAGAAAGGTTCTCGGCAAGGAGTGACGGAGCGTGAACTTCAAGCGGCGCGACTGCTCTGCTAGTGTCGATTTCTCAGCCTCGAACTTCCCTAGCCTTGAAGGGCTTCAGGTAATGACTTCCACGAGTTCAACGACGCGCCTCTCTCGAACAAGGCCTGTCCTGAGGATTCAGAGACGCCGATTGAAAATAAGAGTGATCAAAGTGATAGGGTCTTTCTGATTCCGTATGGTAATGTTTCCTGTCCAATTCTAGTGTCATTCATATCCTGTCCCTAAAAGAATTAATATTCGTAAAACCTACTGAGAGATTTAAGGGCATCATAATGGTTTGGGGTTCTATTGAGTTTTGCCTGTCATTAGAAATGTATAAAATGTTAGAAATGTATCCTTATGAATATATACGTGATTGATTTTTTCACGTATATTATTGGATTTGACATCCTTCACAAAACTAGTAAAAACATAAAATGTAAGGAAACCTATGAAAAACTTCTAAAATAATGACTCCGGTAACATGCCATAGGAAAAAATCCTAAATTAATGCAATCTTCAGGGTAAAGATTTTCAATTCTCTAAAATGAAACACTGCCCTATCTATTCGTGCATCAGACAGACATTATTGTTTTCCTACTGATAGAGCATAAAAAATATTGCCAGGTGAAAGAACAATAATCCGAGTAAAATATTGCATGTAAAACTTTAATATAATGGTGTAATTATAGAGTTTTAGCTTAAGTGAGCAGAAAATAAACCTTCGATTCCATGTCTTAGTACTAATGAAAGATTAAGCACTAAGCTTCCACCTCATCTGGAATTTATATTTAACTGACTAGATCTAACCAAACTCAAAGGATAAGAGCCTCCATGGATTTCCTCTCAGTTTTTATCTTCTACTAATGGCAAATAAAGAAATATAAATATAAAATATGATCATTTCATATTCATTACAAAGTTTATGGTGAAACCTCAGTATTTATGGGGGAAATTCCAATCTTTGACCAGGAAAAATATTAAACATCGACTCCTAAACATTGGATGAAAAACTTTGTCTAACCTTGAGTAACATTTTAATGATTTGGGAAACGTTATCTAAATAATTTTCAAGTACTCTTCTGAAGTATTTTGGTCGTTTCTCTTGAAAATAAAGGGATCAGTCAGTCAGTCAGTTAGGGCAGAGAGTGGGATCATGGATGAATTGATATGAAATATTGGTTCATTGCTGACTGAACCGGAGACTATTTAGTGAAATGAAAAGACATATGAGAGATATTGGAGATAGCATCTAGGAGAGAACATCTGTATGTAACAACTCAAATGTATAATCAACCATTGTAGGAATTTAGAGAACACCGAATATTAAATTTTAATCAATGAAATGTAGAAAAATCTTTAATTGGTAAAAATTTTGCTTGTTTTTGTGAAAAATACTGAATTTATGCTCAACCAGGAAGGAAAAAGTAAAATGGAAGGAGAGAAATGGACATAATCACCGATATTAATTTCCCAATCGATGATATAAATTGGTTGAGGGAAATGAAATGACTACAGCTTAAGTCTACAATAAGGTAAAATAATAATATTTAAGGATGAGAGAACTTATATCAACGGAAGATTTTGATGTCCGGCTGAAAATGGCCGAAACGTTAAATGTGAAAATAACACGAGAAATGTAAATCAGCGGAAAATTATGCACGATTAATGGACTGAGATTTTATGCAAATAAAAAATGATAGCACAAATTTTCATTAGTTATGAAGATACAAATGAAATATGAGAAAAGGAGGAATTTAGTGAGACACGAGTGTATCGAATCGCTTCCCCAACATGGGCTGCGTTTCTATGGAATTGAAACGACTAAATCGCGGCGAGAATAAACGAGCAACAAGTGCTGCATAAGTGGAAGGATATGGCTTGAATAACTGCTGCTTTAAAGGGAAGGGACTGATAATACACCCAAGGGATGAGGAAAGCAAATATGAATAGATATTTGGAAAAAGAAGAAGCTTCTTGTCATCAAATGGATTTTCGTTCCACAAATTTTATCCACACAAATTTTAGATATCAAAAACAGAAAAAAAAATTTTTAATCAAATATTTTATTCCTAAAGATGAAGTAATATTCACTTTGGAGCGTAAAACTGAGTTAGTCTAATATTTCGGAGATGAGATGAAAATCCTAACTGCCAGTACTCCAAAAATAGCTGCGGTGAATATTTGATCACGGTTGGCTTGGTGCTGTCCAGTGGGAGGATGAGGAAAAGAGAAATACGGAATGGTCAAAATTAAGAATACATGTTAGCTAATGGAATTAAAATGTTACGTTAATGGAAGGAAGGAAGAAGATAAATGGCTGAAGAGGTTTTATAATGGGATTAGTATAGTTGTGACAAGGATTCTGAACAAAATTTTTTTTCACGGTCGAGAAAAACTAATAAAAACCTCAGTCACTGGGTCGATGGCCACAAAATTAGCCGTTTTATCTCTTCGACTATTTAAAAATGATAGTGTGAAGAAATTTAATATACTTATGCTCTCATGGATTGCAGTTGAAATTAAGTGTGCCAGAGAAACATAGTAAACGTTCGAATTAATCATTAACTCCTTACATGTTCCAGATATCCAGCAAAACACAGTTGAAGTCTTAAATAAGCAAAACAGTAATTATCAATTGCCATTTATCTAAAGCCTTGGGCCTTGTATTAATTATGATAGATTAATTTTATCTCTAAAAAAGAATGAATGGAATAAATTGATGATTCTTATGATGGAAGCTTGTTAGATCGATTAATTTAATATATTCTCCTGATTACATTCGTATTTTGAGATATTCTTGCAAGTGATATGGTAATGTTTCTCTTTTTCATTATGCGCGAACGCAAACCATAACAAAATTATCGATTCGTTATATTCGCCAAAACATTTTTTCCCTTTGCGTCACACTTCCGGCGGGAAGCCTGGCGGGAGCACGACTTATTTTGTGTCATTCCTCATTTTCCTTCTCTTCCAGCTGCCAAACTTTTCTTTTCTCCTTGCTTCATCCTCTATATGTTTCTCTCGTTATGTGGCAGGCACATGCTTACTCCTCCGTCTCCCTCTCCCTGGAATACCTTCCAGTTACCATGTTGAGGAAACGAACTCTCTTCTTTCCAAACATCCCTTAGTACGACCAACTCTCTGCATCCCCCACTTTCCTCAGCAACAGGAAAAATGCTTTCCCCGAAATCCTTACTTCCTTTGCCCTTACCTTTTTTTCGACCCATCCTCCCCATGCCTTCGATATCAGTTCAACCAGCTCTCCTCCCACCCGGCGAATCCCCACACTCCTCCTCTCGAGCATCCAAACCCCCTTCCACCACCACTATCACTCAAGTGACCTTCACCCTGGCTTTGAAGGAACCTCCCGCTCTCGAGTCCTTTCCCGAACCCTCTTTCTCACTTCCCTCATTTTTCCTTTCTCCACCCCACCCCACCCCCCTCTCTCCACGCCGCACTCGACTAATCTTTCCCTCAGCGTTTCCATGACAACGAGCTCCCGCTTCCCTGCCAACCGCCCCGACGCCGAATACATCCCATCCCTAAGAACACACGCACACACACACAAACACATCCGCCCTGACTACCGTGCTCTGCCACACCCCTCTCCGCATCCCCACCCAACCCCTCCTCTGACATCCCTCTCCCTCACCGCCTCACACACTCCCTGCGACGCCCCACACACACACCTACATCCACCTCCACGGCGTCCCCGGCCTCATGACGTCAGGCGTTCCCCAGGGCAACTGCCGCGCTCCGAGGTGAAGGTCGTACGGTATGAAGAGAATTGGGGTAGGGCGTCAAAAGGGAGAGATAAGGAGGGTTGGGGTAGGAAGGAAAGAGGGAATGAGCGATTAGGGGTGGAGAGGTTGTTGGAAGGAGATGGAGGGATTGGAAGAAAGGAGGAAAGACCCCTAAAACGAGTGATGGAAGGATACAGAGAGGGAGCAAGGAGGGTGGTGGAGAGAGGGAGTGGTGTCAAGGCCGCGCGTGGCAGGGGTACCGGAGCATGCGCTTTGACGATTAGTTTTCGGGGTCCTCGAGGAACTAAGCGGAAGGAAGACTATGGAGGAGAAGTGTTGGGTAGGGGAGAATGGCAGGAGGTGGGGTGGAAAAAAAGATCAGGGAAGAAGAGGGAGAGAGGGTTGATGACGTGGAGAAAAAATACAGATTTATAACTATCTATAAAGATTGGCACTCCAAGGAGAGTGAAAGAAAGGTATAGGTGAGCGCGATAGACAAATGGTGGGATCGGAAAGATGGAGCAGAGGCTGGTGTGTTATGAGGAAAGAGAAAGGTTGATCGTTTTGGGCAGAGTGGAGGGTCGGCAGGAAAGATTTGAGAACGCAGAGAGGGAAATTAAAGAGGAACTGATGGACGAAAAGGAGTGTGGATTCAAGGACGAGGAGGAACTCCTTTTCGGATCGGAGGGTGTCGCGGGAGGAGATGGAGTGTTGTGAGACAGAGGAAGGTAAGTAAATTAACAATAATGAGGAGGTATATCGGAATGGTTAGAGTACGGAGAAACTAAACTATTTCATTATAATAAACAGAGTATGAACAACGCGAAGCGGTAGTTACCTTGGATAACCGATAACCAGTTTCCAAGTTTCCAATAACGAGTTTCTTAAGAGTTATGCTTAACATCAACTAACACTTTCAAATATGCATAATCAAAATAATAGATGCGTGTGTGTATATACATTTCGGGGTATATTGGAATATACGACAATGTATACATACATAAAACATACACACACACACACACATATATAATCCTCTTTAATTCCCCTCCCCACATTCTCAAATCATCCCTTCATCCCTGCCGTCTCTCCACGTCTTAGACAACAACACATAACATGAGAACACATAAAAAGAACATTCACACATTATATGATATTATACTCCGTCTTCTTCGGAAGATTAGTTAGGACTGACTAGTCAGAGGCATGCGGGACAGAGAAAGAAGTAGACGAGGGAGGGGGAGAACAGGTGGTGGGGGAGGGGTGAAGGAAGGGGTTGTAGAGGGGGAGAAGGGGACGAGGGAGGGGAGAACAAGTGGTGGGAGAGGGGTGAAAGAAGGGGTTGCGGAGGGGGAAAGGGAGAAGGGAGGCCAAAGGGGAGCGGAGATAGGATAGGAATGAGAGTGAGGATGTGGAAATAGTTCCAAGCGACACAAAAAACAACTAATTCATCCACAGATATCAAAACATCCACGACCCAGGTGTCAACTCACAAAGTCATCATCAGGACTTGACAAATCAAAACTCAGGCAAAGATTGACAAAATATATGCGGATGAACAAAATATCCCACTATCCCGCATGAAACAAATCCACACCTATCCACTTCAACCCTCTATAATTAATGAACGACATTGAGACCTGGATTTTGATAGGCTTTGCAGAGCCATATAAATGCCATTTCCATAGTTTTTAATGTAATAGGGTTATCGGATGGGGGAAGGGATGCTAAAACGGAAACACTGTAACGCTGGTTGAAGGGAGTGTTGTGGTGGGAGGCATAAGTTGGGATGGGAAGACCAGCGGACCAGCGGGGAAGAGGGATAACGTGAGGCGCGATGATTGTTTATCCTGAGGTTAAGGGGTGTGGAGCACTGGCCTATGTAAAATTCCAGGCAGGGTTTGCATGTCAGAAGATAGATTACATTCTGAGATGTGCATGAGAAGTGTGGTTAGAGCATCCGCCCGGCAAGTGGAGAGATCCGGTGTTTAGGTCCCTGTCGAGGAAAATATTTTTACATTAGTGATCTGCTTGATTCCGCCTTCCCCATCTCTCCTGTGTTCATGAGGGATGTAGTATTTTCATAGGAAAAGTAAGGTTACAAACATAAATGTACGTTAATTGAGAGGAAAAATTAATTAAACGAATTTTTTTATAACACAAATGGATAAGAAAGTAATTGGAAATGGCGATATTATGTTTAAGGATAGCTCGTTATTTTTTAAGTGCTGCGACTGGGGCTATGGAGAGGATTTGAATACGAAGGGAAAGGAAGATTTAGGTGATGATGAGTGGTTACGGGAAAAGCGATTCCAGAGGAAAAAGAAAGGAAAATGAAAACTTCTGGTCAATATGAGGGGATCTTTCGGGTGTCTGAGAATTATACACATTTCTCTTTGGCAAAAATTTAATCCCATTTCGAAAAAGATGATCATTTCCGTTTATTTTTTTCTCGCCAAACAGGAAAATGCTAAGCGTTGTTATTAGTTGAATTGTCCATAATATAACTTAGTTTCCAATACTTTTGACTTATAAATGGCCTTTAATTCAAAGTTTGAAACTTATTCATGAAATCTTCCCTTACTACCAGACTGAACTTCCGGTTTATTGCAATTCGTACGAATGATAAATCCAGAAAAGTTATAATCGCCTTTTTAATACTTTTCAATTATATTTTGACGGAAGTATGTATAACATTCTCTCACTCCTCGTATACGAAATCAGCGAATAACGATCAACGTGCATTAAGATCATATTCAAGTACGTGAATTACTTGTTTGTATGCAGGACCAAGCATTTAGCGAGGGAAATGCTAGTGCGGCGAAAACAATAGGTCAACATATAGAACCATACCAGGTGAATTCCATAGTATTTTCGTTGAATATGAGATCGGAATATATCATTACATGTTACATTGATGGCATAATGTTGAATTAAAGTTTGCTATATATTTAAATTTCTCTCCCAAATGTCAACTGAAAAGTCAAAGAGGATATTAACATTCTATGGTAATATAAAACACTGTTTTTCTAGTTGTTTTTAAATACTGAATGAGAAATTTCAGTTAATATTAACCCATTAATTTCCATGAGTGTCACGCATTTAATAAATTTCCTCTGATTGATAACATGGGTTTCAGATCGTTTAAATCAGAAGTACTTTCGGAGATAATCAAAGACCCTCCATCGATAAATGTGGAATAAGAAATCCATAATAAATATTTACCATTATTGTATTCATATCTCTCATATTTGGGCGCTCATCTGAAAAATGTATATGTTACTATCTGTTATTTGAATACCAAAATACATTTCTAAGGCATACTCAGTAAATATAAGATCAGACAACAAGAAATTGAGATAAGAGAAAAAGTTACGTTTCCTGCTATTTCACGGAAAAAATTCTTAGACTTATTAATGCTAATTTTTAATAACCGTGAGAATAAGGAGTACATTTCAATATGCCACAGATTTTTTTCATTTTCCCATTCTACTCAATACTGTCGTTTTGATTAATATTTTGCCGAAAATATCCGTAGAATAGGAATAGTTGGGAGTCATTACAAAGATTTATGATATCACCCAGTTCTCCCCCGGAGGACTCCCAGGCATTCCCTTCCCCTTTTTTCCGCGATCATACAGAACCATATCGATAAGAACAGCCTTATCACCCAATTAACCGACATACGTTCCTACGGGAACGCCTCAATCGAGCGAGCGGTTAACAGTTTTCTATATCCCCTCCAAGTAACCCGCGCTCCTCGGTATCCCACGGAAAACCCCGTTCGTACAACCAGAAAGTCGCGAGGAATTTCGCATCCTGGATTCTGACTGAATCCAATTTGAAACGGCGTATGTTGCCGTGGCAACGTGTTGGGATACCTCCGATGAGAAAAGAGAAGGAAGACTTCTCTCCCTTTCGCTTTCCATATTTTTCTTCGGTGGTACGGAGGAGGAAGAGAAGAGCAAAAGGAAGAGGTGGGTCTGGATGAGAATGAAATGAGAAGATTGGTATGGGTTCGGCAGGGTTGGGGATGTCGGGGCATGGGGGCCGACGAGCGGAAGGTTAGGGTGCATTCGTGTGTATTGGGGAAGGAGAGAAACTTGAAATATGGGGAAGGGAGGGTAAGGGAGGGAGGGGAAGGGCGGATGGAAATGAGATGCCAGCGGGACGGGGTGTGGCAAATAAGGAAGTGTAGCGAGAGGGAGGGCTCTGCTGGGCCCTCCCTGTCTCCGAGGTACCGAGGTGAATGTTAGGGTCCGGAGATTGACGAGGAACTCTTAGAGGGGAAGATGGAGGAGGGGTGAGGGAGGTGAGGGAAGAAACGAGAGGAGTGCCTGGAATCAGGATACAAGGGATGAGAGTGAGGTGGGGGAAGGGATTTGGGAAAATCCCCGAACAGAAGCGAAGCCATGTGACGAATAAGAGGAAAGTATTCCTCATGTTGCTCTTTCTTAGTACATTGAATGTTTTTATATTTCTTTAATTTCTGACAAAATTTCATAAAATATCGACCAATTACACAAAATGCTTACGGAGAAGACTATAAATGATAGCAAAAAGGACTCTTTGAGAGAGCTTGGGCTGGATTCGCCAGGTCCAGTTTTTCCCCGGTATTTGACAGCCGTTGAGGGTGCCTACATTCTTTTTTTTGGGGGGGTTGTGTTGATTAACAGGGTAGGTATCTCGACAAGTAATTGAAAAGCACTATTTTAAAATGCAAAAAGAAGGAAATGAAAAATTATTACATCATCTAAATCGATTATGGACGCTGTATGTTATTCCATGATATTAAGTATCCGAATGGATTCATAGAGCTTGCGATAGATATAAATACTGTGCTGAACCCACATCTTAGAATTATCTTGATGTTTTTTTTAAAGGTAACTCTTTTAGTTGGTACAACTCTTTAGCAAGTGTATTTACTCGACTACCATAAAATTCCGAATATCGATTTCTATTAAATGTAGTACTTTAATTAAATTACTATTCCTTTTAACTATGGTGTCATCAGGTATGTTTTACGAGAATTCCCTTCGCGAGATAGCCTCCCTAAAGGCAAATCAATTCGTTACTTTATAAAATACCACCAATTTGAAGATACGAAGAGGATGAAATCAATGGCAATGCATTGTGATTGCGAGAAAACTGGTTGATAAATACTGCCTTTGATATCTAGCCCATTTTTAATGTACTAAGTTTTATTATGACTAACAAGAGTTATTTTAAACGATGATTCATGAATTTCATTCTATTTCACACCATTAAAAAAAGTAATCAACCCACCAATTCAGCGTATGAATAAAAAACTCATCTGTGCGTAAAATGTATAAAAATTGCAAAAACAATATGTTAAAATACATGAACAGGGTATTGTAACATAGCAATTTTATGGACAAGTAATGATTTCCATCTGTAAATTGCAAAAATCACAAATATTCACGTTCAGCAAAATATGAAGCAAAATGAGTCAGATAGTGCACCCACTAGGAGGTAGGTGCGGGCTCTATCCGTTAAATACCCATGATTAGCGAATGGTGTGTCCGATTTCTAATCAAACACCATGGCGCCCACATAGTCAAGATGGCCATCTGTTTATTTGCAAAATTTTACCACGCGCTTTAGGCACCATTTATCTTCGTATGCTTAGCCTTGGGCGATGAGCGAAGACAGTGCTCCGCATACAAGGAAAACCATGGGGATACCGAGGGCATTCGTTTTCAGGGCTTTGGTGACCACTCTCCCACGGTCCAGGTTTGAGAAAAAATAAATCTAAAAGGCGAAGGAGAAATTTCGGCCCATGACGGCAGAATCTTAAGGCTGTATGCGCCAGTGATTACTTTCTGACGATGCCATATCTCAAACGTCGCTCCCACTCCCATTACTACAAACAGTAGTTCCTGTTGTGCCCGCTTACGAAGAAGGATCATCGCTTCTGAACATTCGTTCGTAACAGGGATGCTGTTTGAGCTCTTTGCCTAGACATCAATTGAGATAAGGTTTCAACCGTTTTTTATACGCTGCTACGTCGTGGGAACTTTAAAAGAGCAATAAAAACTAATTTTCAAAACTTATTTTCAAATAATAAAATGGAGAAATTATTTATTCCTATTTTTTCATCTCAGGGTGACTTAAAAATTTTCATTTGATGTTTGTATGCCCATGTGTGTGTATTTAATTTACTCATATACATAGAAATGTTTATATATGGGTCTTCCAGTGGTTAGAGCGTTGGACTACTGACCGGAGGGTCCCGGGTTTGATTCCCGGGCAAGACACCCTAGGCACCAGCAGTTCCACCCAAGCTACGTGATTTTTCGGGTACCAGATCTTCCTGGGAAACCATAACCGGCACAGGGAAAGGAACTGGCCCCCCTGATGTGTGAATATTCACACGCCGTTGGGCTTGGTACACGGGTGAGCTCTACCATCACCTACCAAACCGACCTTCCAGTTGATTACTGTGTTTATGGTTTTTATATAATATATATATATATGCACTCTATATATATATAGGCACTCTGGGCACCTGCAGCTTCACCCAAGCTAGTTGATTTTTCGGGTACCAGATCTTCCTGGGAAACCATAACCGGCACAGGGAGAGATCCATCGAAATAACGTGTGAGTGTTCCTTTTATGTATTCTCATATTGCGTTGCTGTCAAAGTTTTATATATATATATATATATATATATATATACTATATATATATATAAACCATAAACACAGTAATCAACCCGAAGGTCGGTTTAGTAGGTGATGGTAGAGCTCACCCATGTACCAAGCCCGACGGCGTGTGAATATTCACACATCAGGGTAGGGGGGCCAGTTCCTTTCCCTGTGCCGCTTATGGTTTCCCAGGAAGATCTGGTACCCGAAAAATCAACTAGCTTGGGTGAAGCTGCAGGTGCCCAGAGTGCCTCGCCCGGGAATCGAACCATTATATATATATATATATATATATATATATATATATATATATATATATATATATATATATATATATATATATATATATATATATATATATATATATATATATATACACACATTCAAACACGATCTCCCGCCATACGGTGAACAAATATTCATTCACATAGAAATAGGGATAAGGAAATGGGAAAGGAACACACATTCAGGACGAACACAAGATAGGTGGGAATGGCAGATGTGAGCAGATCACAAATGTAAAAATATTTTCCTCGACCGGGACTTGAACACAGGATCTCTCCACTTGCCGGGCGGATGCTCTAACCACTTGAGCTATCGAGAAAATGTACTTTACACTGAAATCTGCGATCTTATAAAGCGCCAAAGTGCTCCGAATCATTGCCCAGAAGATGGCGTTAGGGAGCTGTTACACCCACCAAAGGAAAAATAGACAAACACAAGAGGAGAATGGACAGTAGGTTAGCAAGCATACAACATCATAAAGGATAGGAACGGTGGTCCTTTATGTGTTCCTTTCCCATTTCCTTATCTCTATTTCTATGTGAATAGATATATATATATATATATATATATATATATATATATATATATATATTTGTCATGGTGGAAGGGCTTGTGTGTTCCGATGACCCCTAGAGCTGTGCTGGCGGAGTAACAATAATTACTCCTGGAAGGGTCACCCATGCCAGATAGGTCGAAGGTTAGGAGCCAGACGAAAGGTAGTCCACGCTGCGTCTGTTCCTCAGTGAGGCGGCTGCAATGGCGTCTGACCCCAGTGGGGCGGCCATTAAGTGATGGTGTCACGTTAAAAACACTATTGAGGAAGGCAACGGGAAACCACCTCAATTATGATTCCCAAGAATATAATGATGGGCACTATAGATAATATGAGTCCTGGCAACTACGGGACTCAGCCCAAGAGGCCGTGTGTCGTGCCCGGCAGCGGGAGAGGCAAGGCTTCCGCGGTCGTCATCCCACGAAACCCTTGCAGGGAAGAAATAACTTCAGCAGGACAGAAGACTCAGAAGAAGGCGAAAGTAGTTAGAATAGGAACCTGGAACGTCAGGACAATGTTGAGGAGAGGCAAATTAGAAAATATTAAGCGAGAGATGGAAAGAGGTAACATAGATGTTTTAGGCCTCTGCGAGGTGAGATGGAAGGATAGCGGGGATTACTGGAGTGACAATTATAGAGTGATATATAGCGGCGGGGACGAGAGTCCTGCTTAATTGCCGTAATTTTAAATAAAGGGGTAGGAAGAAGCGTAGTCAACATAGAGCAAGCAACTGATAGAATTTTACTCGTAGAGATTAAAGCAGAGCCGACGAACTTGGTCATTATTCAGGTATACATGCCACCGAGCAACCACAAGGAGGAAGAAGTCGATAGGATGTATGATGAGTTAGAGGATATAGTCGCGAGTGTTCCTGCAGGGAAACATTTGATAGTGATGGGGGATTGGAATGCGACGGTAGGCGAAGGAAGAGATGGTGGTGAGGTGGGGGACTATGGGTTAGGCACGAGGAATGAACGCGGGGAGAAATCAATTGAATTCTGCAGGAGACAGGGGTTAGTCACACTAACACATGGTTTAGACACCACAAAAGGCGTAGGTATACATGGAAAATGCCAGGTGACTCAGAAAGGTATCAGTTAGATTATATTATGGTTAGGCACAGGTTTAGGAACAGTGTGATAAATTCACACAGTTTCCAGGAGCGGATGCGGACTCTGACCACAATTTAGTTATTATGAAATGTAATGTTCGTTTCAAATAGATAAGGCAAGGGCGGCGGGTTAAAAAATGGAATTTAAAAGCAGTAAATGAATTAACGAGGAAGGAGTATCAGGAGGCTGTAGAGAAAATGATGGATGACGGTAAATAACTGAGTACTATCGAAAAAAAATGGGAATGTATCAAGAAAGGGATATTGGAAGCCGCTAAAGACACTATAGGAACTGTTAACGGGAAAAGGATAAGGAAACCATGGGTAACGGATGAGATGATTGCAAAGATGGATGAGAGAAGAAGATGGAAAAATGTAAACACAGAGTTAGGCAAAACGAAGTACAAAGAGTTAAACAATAAATTGAGAAGGGCCACAAATAAAGCAAAAGAAGAATGGTGGAAAACGCAATGCGAGGATATGGAAAGTTTACAGAAGAAGGGTGAAATTGGTGCTCTAAACAGCAAGGTTAAGTTATTATCGGGAAGTAAGAAGGCAAGATCTGTGCTAACAGTTAAAGATAAATGGGGTAAGATAATAGTTGAACCAGGAAAAATCCAAGAGAGATGGAAGGAATGTATAGAAACACTGTATGGTAAAGAACTTAGGCCGACAAGGTTAGACATAGAAAAGGAACATGACGTAGAAGAAGATAGCTTAGGTCCAGGCATACTCGACGATGAAATAGAAAGGGCATTAAAAGAGATGAAAGCAAATAAGGCCGTGGGGGTGGACAACATACCTGTAGAACTGTTGAAATATTTAGGAAAATGCGGGAAGAAGGCCTTATATGGACTGATTCGTAGTATCTATGAAGAAGGAATCTGGCCGGAAGATTTTGCGAGATCGGTGTTAGTTCCTATTCCAAAAAAGGCAAAGTCTACGTCATGTGAGGATTACAGAACAATAAGTTAGATATCCCACGCAGCTAAAGTTATTCTCAGGATCATCAACAAAAGGATAGAGAGTAAGGCAAATGATTACTTAGGGGATTATCAGTTTGGGTTCAGGAAAGGAAGAGGTACGCGTGATGCCATTGCAGTAATGAGATCACTAGTCGAGAGGAATATAGAATACAATCAGGACGTTTTTGCCTGTTTTGTGGATTTCGAAAAAGCGTTTGATAGAGTGAATTGGGAAAAATTAATGCGTGTATTGCAGAAAATAGGAATGGATTGGAGGGACAGGAGACTGATCCGCAACCTGTACATGTCTCAGACTGCTCAGGTGCGAGTGGGGAACGGAGAGTCCGGATGGGCAGTGTTAGGAAGAGGTATAAGGCAGGGTTGCCCATTGTCACCGGTACTGATCAACGTATATGTAGAGGAAATGATTAAAGAGGCATGGGAAGAACTGGAGGTAGGAATGAAAGTCGGAGGGGAATTCGTAAAATCGGTTAGGTTTGCTGATGACCAAGCATTAGTTGCTCAGTCAGCCAAGGGGTTGCGAGCATTGTTGAGTGAATTGGAGGTTCAGTGCGATAAATATGGGATGAGAATCAATATTAATAAAACAAAGGTTATGCGATTTTCCAGAAAGAAAAAGGCTAAGCTAAATATTAAAATAGGCGGGGAAAAAATAGAGCAGGTAGAACAGTTTACATATCTCGGAAGTGTTTTGGACCAACACGGTCAAAGTGGTAGGGACGTAAGGAGAAGAATTGCGCTAGGCAAGGAGGCTTTCTCAAGGAGGAGGGAGTTGATGACGGGGACGTTGAGTAGGGATGTTAAGACAAGACTCGTAAAAACTCTGATATGGAGCGTAGCTATGTACGGCGCGGAAACGTGGTCGCTGAAGCAGGAGGATAGACGTAGATTGGAGGCTTTTGAAATGTGGGTGTGGAGAAGAATGGAGAAGGTGAAATGGACCGAAAGGAAAACAAATGAGGAAGTACTAGAAATGGTGGGGGAGGAGAGGGGTTTGTTGAGAGAAATCCTATGGAGGCAGGAAAAATGGATGAAAGGCGTATTGAGCGGTAGTGGAATGTTGAAGAGGGTAATAGAGGGGAGAATGTTGGGCAAGCGACGTAAGGGTAGGAACAGGATAGGGATGTTGGACGGGATGAAGCGAGGAAGGAAGTACACCGAGATGAAGAGGGACCTGATATATATTAATTTGCTCGGTGGGGATTCAGAAAATGTTTATTTGATAGTTGTGTCCATCCAAAACCTACCTTAACCGGTAGATTACCTAATAATATATATATATATATATATATATATATATATATTTATTTATTTATACATACTATATGCATGCATAATAACACAATATATACAAATATAATAACTTAGATATCAACAGAAAATAAGTGATGAAAGTGAATATAGCAAAAGTGGTATTTGAAGAAAAACAGTTATTTACCTGGGGAATCAATAGGTAGAAGAGGTGGAATATTTTTGCTATTTGGGAAACAGACACAGCAAAGAAGAAAGAATCGGGAAGGAAAATTTATTGGAAGAACCACTGCCGCAAAGAAATTCTACAAGAATGGTTCACCGTGGTCGAAAAATACATAACAATAGTATCGGAAAGGAAAAGGTTGGAATTATTTTAAATATATTAGAATCGGACAATGAAGATAAAAGGGATAAATAAGTGACCAGTGTAGAGGTTATACGAAGAGTAAAAAGAAGTAATAAGTGTAAGAAAATATCTTAAAGTAAGGAAAAATCAAATTTACTTGAATTCAACATGTATCTTTGGAAGGTTTGACCTTTCAATAAATATTTCAGTGTTTGTTCGGTTTTTCTGTATTTATTATAAAAGACCTTGATGTGCTTGAGCGTGTCTGGGAGAATATTTTTTTTTCACGATGAATGTTCTCCATTTGGACGTGATCCGTTGCTTTTTTTTGGTTTTTCATAAATACTATATTATCTAAAGACAAGAAAATAATTTAGATGTGTTTGTGTATATTTTCGTTTGCGGTTTATGCGTACTGTACCGGATAACCGAAAGCAAAGGATCACCAAAATTTTATCATTTCCAGGTAACTGTATTACTGCTAACGTTCCGAAACTTTGGGGTCTCAAAAGTATTTGGAAATGAACACAACGAAACACTTTACATAAAATATCAGTTGCGTGAGCAGCGCTACATTCCACGAGGTTAGGGCCAATAATTTTAAATACAAAGGTATTTACCTTATTCATATTCAAAGAACTATGGAAGATACAGTGACTGTAACTTGAAACTGAATCATCCAATAATATACTTTACACACAGATAATTCAAAGAGTATCATTATACACCTTGTCGGCTAGTTTACGTGAATAATATATCTTGGGAATTTTTTGGATAAAAATAGTCGAACTAGTAGAAATATAAGTAAAAGATTTGAGATTTGACTAAACAAATAATCTTTAATAAGAAGAAAGAGCTTAGTTGCAGGTATATGGAGTAAGGACCTTAAAAAAAAAAAGCCTCGCAGAAATTTGGTTCTATACGGCACGGAAGTATGGTCTTTTTAGCGGAAGACAGGCAAAGAATAGAGATTTTTGAACGTTGATTGTGGAGAAGGATAGAAAGGTGAAATGATGACAAATGAAAACAAACGAGGAAGTGCAAGAGATAGTGGCGTAGGTGAGAGCATTGCTAGTTGATACCCAAATGAGGCAGTTATGGTGAATGTCGAGTATTTTCATTGGCGATGGTCTGCTGAACACTGTGGGAAAGTAAGGAAGGGCAAGTGTGGACAATGTTGGGAAAGTAAGGAAGGGAGAGGAAAATGATATGGATTTCGACGGAATGAAGAGAGAAAGGGAATATGTGGAAATGAAGAAGAGTTTATTGTAGTGTAGGAATGTCTGGTAGTGTTTTACTAGGAGAGCTAAAGAAATTCATCGTTACTTGATATGCGTTACGTACGTTAGTGCGTCCTTCGAAAATCCACCGTAAAATGTATACTTTTAAATAATGGTAGGCTACACATAGTAATAAGAATAATGATTATAGTAATACTGCTATTATATTTGCGATGATGATTAAGAATCTGCATTTTGGAATCAGATCAGAAATTGAAACGACAAGCGTGCGGGGGTAAATGAAAAAAATTTGCCATGTAAAGGTTTTTTTCTATTCCTTTGTGGAGAACATTTGAAAATGATTTGAATAAGGACACTCACATCATTCTAAACCTTAGCATTAAGTTTTCACCTTTGACTGTATTCTATGCTATCTCATTATGATGTAGAGTTTACGATGCTTCCAATCTTGTTAAAATGAAACAAGTCGAGAAGTAATACTTGGAGTCCCCTCGGGTAAATCGATGGTGCAGGTCAGACTAGTAGAAGTTATTCATGAGTAATAAACTCCCGAAATTAGGAGGAGCAGGAAGTTAGACATGGTGTATTATTACCCGACGTTTTCCCGAAACTCTTTCACACTCTGAAACAATTTCTTGCATGCTGCACCTGTTTCACATCACAGATTTATGAAATTTACATTTATCTGCCAGAGCAATGAATGCAATGCTACTTCGAAGTCTTTCATGTTTTAGCAACAACGTGAATTGGCGGAGAAAGTCGAGGTTTCAGCCGAAAACCGTGGGCGGTCATGTTCCGTTGACACTGATATTGCTCCAGCATGCGTCGTTCGGTCCTCATACTAATTAGCTCTGCAAATTTTTTCATGTATTTTATTGAGTTTTGATTGTATTTTTTCCACGAGCATATTGCATTACCGCTGAACAAACGACTCTTCTGTCTCTGACCACAGCGATAATATTCGTCCCGCTGGTTACTAATTTGAAAAAACCTGTCTCCTTTCAAGTTTCGTTTGTTTACTGTTTTCTCTGCGGCCGATTACTAATACGAACTACCACGCACCGTCACCATGATTCAATTTTAGGTGTTTTCCTAATTATTTTATAGCCATGTAAAAATAATATTTACTTACTTTCAGCCTAGAAATTGTGCACTCTAAATTTATAGCAAGGAAAATGGCCATGTCCATAATTTTAATATAATAGGAAATTATTTTCAAAAATTCTTGACAAAACGAATTGTTTTATATGCATAGACTGTTTGTCTCCTGTGTGCAACAAATTTCAGAAATTTGAAGACGTATCGATAGTTATAATTTTTTCAAATATTAAAATTCTTCCAAGTACTTGCGTATTAACTGCAGCCAAACATTTCCGTATGATCTGAATTTAAAAAAAAACAAAACATTATCAATCAAAAATCCCTTCATCCACTTTTTCTGCCTTATTTTTGTATTTTTATCAACTTTTTCTCTTCCTTTCCATGTCTAGGACATACTCTTGTGTGTTTCTTTTCATACGTTACACTTTTTATATTCTTCTCCCATTCCTCAAAAGTTCAAAATCATCTTTTCCTACTCTTAAGACTTATTGAACACGTTTCGCAGCCATGCAAGGAGCGCTTATGATAATTTATAACTAATATTTTCTTAATGTCTAAACTAAAGATCCTATTCCTCAACTACCCTCTCTTTGTAAAATATACTTTTACCAATACTATTATTTTCAAAAATTTTCCTCGCTGCTTTGGCTAGTATCGTCTACAACGCATTTTAAATTAGTGAAATATTTAATATGCTGTAAAAATGGCCCTCCAAATTGAATGAATGACTCAGTCTTCTTTTCCATTGATAACCTTATTTTCATTCCGTCCCTATCACAATTACTCTATAATGAAATTATTTTAATCCTCTGATTGACTGACAAATTAAACTTTTGTAAAATCTGAAATGATGAGTTTCAACCCTAACCTGGCAAATTCAAATAAATCACTCTTCACCAATATATTTTTTGTAACTGCAGACATTTTATGCAATCTTATCGATTTTATATGCCTAATCTTCATTCAAGTCATTTTGAGGAAGAGGTTTTACATTAGTTTTACATTGGTTTTACAATAGTTAATAATGGAACGTAATATGAAAACCCCAGAACTTTCCACGGTTCGACGTCACTGTACTTTTTTGTGTGTCAGATGCCACGCGATTGTTGGAGCAATATTGATTGCTCACCCATCGCTCATCGTTAGCCTATGTTTTTATAGCCTCCACGGAGAGGGTAAAGTGGCACCGGTAAAAATTCGAATTAGGGATTTAAACGAAATCTAGTGAAGTTTGAGAGTCGCTGAACTCGTTTAGTCTATTTTCCGAATGATATGTGTGTGTCCGTAGTCGCAGATGTCTGCGTGTACATGAAAGGCTTTCTTTTTGTGGGTGTGATTACGAAAAAATTATTGACTCGAGCAAAGCGAAATTATAGATTCACCATGATTCATTAAGAGCAGATAAACTGACTAGATATTTTCTCAGATCAACTAACTGAAAGTAATCGTTTCTACCTTTTTCTCAACCTGTCAGTGGCGCAGCCACAAAAAATTAAAGAAATCGGAGTGCTATTTTTTATGTGGCCCAAAAAATATTTGAAAAGAGCGAGTGATCTGAGGAAAATTTTTTACCGACTCTATTATTCATGTGGCATTATTTTATTTTTCTAATTGAAACATGAAATAACTGGGTTATTCTTACGGGACTTGAACCATTGTACGGTAAATTATTTAATCTATCTTCTTATCTAATCTACTCATCATATATCACTCGTAACGTCTGGGAAAAGTTGTTCATATAAGGAAATTTAATGTTTTTGGTGTTTATGAAAGTGGTCACCGTCACTAACACTCGTCATTAGGGCTAATTCTCAGCCCATTCCACCCAAGAACGAAAGAGATTCGTAAAATAAATTACGAATTATCTTTAACAATAATTGACTTTTAGACTATTCATTACTCTTGCCGGAGGCACAGTTAAAAACTTTTCGTGTATCTCATTAGTGAGATTTCCTACCGTCAATTGTTCTACCGAATTTATTCTTGATCATGATGAGAATACCTGCTTAGAGAAAGTGTTGTGTTGGTCGTCAGATACTTCCTGAGTTTGCTCTCAAAATTGGAGCTATTGAATGAAGAAATGGACGGAAAGACAGCGAGACCAATGGTCATACGGCAGAGTACGAGACCATATCGGAGAGTAGACAAGAAAAAGGCGTGATCACGCCTCTCACGTCGAATTCTCCGATAAGCACCAGTTATTCTCATGTGAGTGATGCTAATCGCCGTGGCTGTGAGACGAGCACTTTAGAGGTGTTAAGTAAGTAATTCTCTATTATCCGGACACAACGCGAAAAAAAAATCAGAATCTCGACTCCATAGATGTCGACTTCAGCCTGTTTTTCCTCTTGTAAGAATCTTCCATTTCTAATTGCAGTGTTTTATCCATTTCAAATTCAGGTCTTATGATTGTAGAAATAAAACTAAGAAAATATATTTAATGCAAAGGAACCATCTGAAATGTCATTGCATTTATGTTATGTTACTTACGTGGTTCTTGCGAAGTCCACCGTGTATTTCTATGATTTTTTTTTCGCATGAGGAGAATTTGAGCGCTCTTTGTTTTGCATCGATGAAACCTTGGCTTGAATGGATCGATAGGTGTATTTAAATCTTTTTTACACTCCAAGCTTGTGTGAACTAGTGAAGTGGATCGAATGTAAGTGCTGTGTGGTGTAGCCGAAGTGAATTTTTTAAGGCAATTGCACGGGCAAAAAATGTATGGGAGGGAACCGTTTCTACATTCCGTCGGTTGGAGGTGATGATCCGATGCCTCGCGGCTGATATACTGCCGGAGAGGGAGCGTAATTTTTTTGCCGTAATAAATCGAATTTTGAATGCTAATGAACGTTTCATCTAGTTGCCTCCTGCGCCTGGAGTCATTGATTTGTTTTGGTAGCGGCATATATTTTTACTCCCCCTGAAACGACCTTTCGGTCACTGTCATGGTCATAAAAAGAACTTTAGAATGCCTCACTTTGAGAAATTTGTGAGAGAAGCTAAGCTTTGCAGCACTGAAGCACTTGTTGCTTTGAATACCGAGGAGTACTCGTATGTCCTGATACATTCCTTTATTTTTTTCATTGGCTCCTTCTTTGAAATACGTGTTGTATTTGAAAATATTTAGTTTATTAAAACTTTCCGCTTTTTAATTTAAAGTTAATTACATTTAGTTGATAAACTCCTATATAGGCTTCAACCGCGAATGAATTTCCAAATTGTTTTATTTTCTCTTCAAATTAATTTTAGTTTAAAGTCAGAATGCGGGTCTAGCGGGTAGAGCGTTGGACTGCTGACCGGAGGGTCCCGGGTTCTATTCCCGGACAAGACACTTTGAGCACCTGCAGCTCCACCCAAGCTAGTTGATTTTTCGGGTACCAGATCTTCCTGGGAAACCATAACCGGCACAGGGAAAGGAACTGGCCCCCCTACCCTGATGTGTGAATATTCACACATCAGGGTAGGGGGGCCGTCGGGCTTGGTACATGGGTGAGCTCTACCATCACCTACTAAACCGACCTTCGGGTTGATTACTGTGTTTATGGTTATGGTCAGTATAGGCCACCAAATTAGTCTGGTTGGGAATAAATTTATAATGTTTACGAGTCATTAATTGTTCTCTTTGGAACCCATTTCATGCAAAAACATCACTTATACTAATTTAATCAACCGATCATGGCGAAAGAGAAGCATCTGATTAGGACAATGTTGATTTAGAACTTTGAGTAAATTACTCACCACTCTTATGAAACACATCTACTAATATTAGAAGATAAATCCGAACTTTTCCTTCCTATGCTTTCTTCTTTTTCTCGTAAGTTTCTCAATATGGAAATTATCAGAAAGAACACTTAAATTCTTCATTGACAATAATATACTTTTGGACTCCTAAGTAGGGATCGAATCTACCGAATATAATTATAAATGTTCTCATAGCATTTTCTGTTCATAGCAGATTATAAAATCTCTTAGAACACTTAAAAGGATTCTGAGATGTTTTATTAGACAGAAAAAATAATAATATAAATTGAAAACCCTGTTACACATAAAATTATTTTCCGCAAGTAAACGCGTATGAAAATCAACTGCTACATTTTACGAATGGCTTATAGGTAACGGGATTAGTCTCGAGAGACATAAAAGATTAGTTATTGAATCTTATCATGTTCAAAATATTTTATTCTCTGTATTTCACTTCATAAGGTTAAATTTTATTTGTTATAATTTGCTGTTCACGAGGTGATATTTTCAAAATCTCAAAAAATATTGTTTCCCTAGAATTTACTAAATATATGTTAATTTTATTAGTTCAACGTCTCATCATATAATGGTTAAGGAGAATTTGGATTTCAAGAGGTCAAAGTGGTAAGTGATTATATTGCTATTGCTTCAAAATACTGAAGACAAGAATATGTTAACAACGTCTAAGGATTTTTATTTCATTTTTCTCTTAGTTCTTTTATTTCTTTTCTCTTATTTTATCTCTTTTCTTTTATTTCTTTTCTCTCGCAAGAAAATAAATTTCTTCGAAGGTATCACAAAAACCCTAATGAAATTAGAAAGAATAGCATGTTCGTCGAAGCTAGAAACAAAAGATTAAAACAATTGCAGTGATCTTAGCTGCATTTCGCACGCAAAAAACTTTGATGGAATTTTTCGTTTGTGGTTCTAACAAGTCAACGTTATGACGTTAATTAATGAAAATTATGCTTCATAGAACTCTTCTAATCAATCCAGGTCCCTATGTTCTAAGAAAAATTCAAGGCTCAGCATATAAACGCGCATGTCTTAGATGACTGTTGTATGTCTTTACTAGTTATGCCCTAACTGGTGGCCTCGTATTCCTCACTCGGGGACTTCGATCCCTCCTTCACTTCGCTTTTCACCCAACAATCTCCGCCTCACTGCGTCCATTTCCCCTGACAAACTCCCCTCAAACCCCCAGCATCCCACCAATCTCTAACTTACCTCATGGTAATTCAGCAAGTCAGTAGACCCACCTGGATTCCCCCTACCCTATACCACTTCTCCCCCTTCTGAAATTTCAATCACAGCTTCCTCAGGGGGTCTAGAAATTCATCCCTACACGCCCAACTCTATAGCTCGGGGGGGGGGGGCTGAATAATAATGGTGCACGCAGGAAATGCATAGTGAAAAAAATCGTTTGACAAGACCGCACCTGACTCGGCGCTAAGCTAATTAAATCGATGACACTAACGTGTTACCGTACACTTTATGATGAAACACTACTCGGCAGTGCCTCGAGTATCTTTATTCAAGAAAATCTACAGAACTAATTTTATTCGTCCAGCATACACAAAAATAACGCTGAAGATGACGACAGTGATATTGAAAGACGTAACAATTTTGAAACAGATGAAGCGTTGGCATATTTCAGTGCAGCACTGTGTGATTGCAGTTTAATTGAACGCACGGACGGTGGACGAGTGCCTGCCTCATTGCACTTTTATCCATTTCGCGGGGAATCGCACCCCATCCCAGTGTTCGGATTCAGTTATGCCCGTGGAACGAGGCAATTTTAAGTATTCCGAGTCTGATTCCGATTCTATCACAGGAGTGGAGTGTGGTGTCCAATGACCCGAAGGGAGCGTGCCCTGAAGTGTGTGTGAGTGGGGGGAGAGAGAAGAGGGTGATGCTTGGAAGGAAGGAGCGCCAATTCTCTCGGCAACGAGGCCCTCGCCTCCCCTGGGTCCACCTGCCCTCGCCCCTCACACACACATATTCTCTCTCTCTCATCCTCCTCCCACCCCTGGTCCTTTCTTTCCCCTCCCTGCCTCTCGCTTTCAAGTCCGCCACTACTCTTCCCATTCCTTCATCCCTTCCCTGGCTTTGCCAATACCTCTCTCTTCACTACCCCAGCTACTTTCGCCATCCTACTCCCTCTTGTCCCGGCAGCTTCCCTCCCGCTCCTTCTCGTCCCATTCTCTTATTCGAATTTCCCAATACTCCGACTCCACTTCGACCCTAACTTCTTCTGCCTGATGCCTTCACCCTTACCCTCCTCACCTCTCCCCCTCTCGTTATTCCCCCCCTCTCCCCTCGCTCTTCTCCTCATGCCACCATCCCTCCCTCTTCCACTGCTCCTCTTCATCCCCTCACTCCTCTTGTCCTCGAGACCCCTTTATGTGTAAATCCTATCGTCTCTCTCCACGACCGACTAGCAGCCCCTCTCGTTTCCTCGCAACAACCAACACCTACCTCCGCGCCACCCTCCCTCCCATTCGTTTCACTGCAAGTCCGTCCATCTCTCTCCCTCTCTCTGTCGACTCTCTATCCTCACCTCTTCTCACTCCCCCTATCTCTCAACTATCTATATCTCTCAACCTCTCTCTCTCTCTCCGCTTTTATTCTCCTACTCGCCATTCGTCTCCCAATCCAGTCTTGCCCCCTTGGCCGCCTCCGCCGGTTTCTTCCCTTCCCATTACTCTACTCATTCCCATTACCCTACTATCTATTGAGAGTTTGAAAACCTTTCCATGAGATCATCAGTTTTACCTTTCAACATGCGGATTCGATTGCTAATGTTTCGATAAAAACTGGATAACATCAATTGAATGCATTGCACGTTTCCATATATTATTCGTCCAAAAATGTTATATTAACTGGTCATTGCTTTAATTGAAAATGTCGAAAATGTTTTTGCAACATAGGACACTTTAATAAGGGTATGTGCGAAATATAAATATGTTATCTTACTTTCATCATTCTCCTTACGTATTTTTGGCATTTTTAATTATTGTGACTTACGGTCAGGAAAAAAAGGTTTTCATTGCTGAACCACTTAAAATACATATTCTCTTCGGTGTCCTCTAGGTTGCATGTTTACTTTTTGTAGATACCCAAGTCGTTCACAGAACTTCTCATTTTTGTGGAATATTTAATTCTGTACGAATTGTATTATTTTTATTCATGTCAGTATTTGTGTCATTAAAAAATTAACTGTGGAAAAAGTAGTTGCAGGTATTACATGATACGTCCAGCATCTCTGTAGACAGGATATTCTTTGATCGAACGACTGCCAACAATTCCCAGACTCAAGATTTTAAATGAGCCATTAACTTCGTGGTATTTTTCTGCTTGAAATCTTGATGGCCAGTTATTTTTTTACATGGCCAGTTACATTTTTGTAAGACACTACGTTTGCATTTAATTAGTCACGTTTCAGAACAACTTAATACGCGTGCAATTATGGTATCAGATATATTTTTATATTATATCCATTAAGAATAGAATTGACAATATCTATCATATTCCATAAAATGGATTCAGAGTCAGTACCGTTAAAAGTCACGCTAACACCCAAATCCAGTCAATGCCGCATTATACGTAATAATGCAAATTCAATGGACTATCTAAGCTATAAAAGCTGGTTTTTCATTTACTTGTTCACATATGTATAGATATTTTCATTTATTTATTATTTAGATAGACATTTCTATGAATCTATAAACAAATGTAAAAAAGAAATTTTTTATTAGAATGAAACAAGAATTTCTGCAGATTGATAATTTTAGACCCGTAATAGCGAACTCTTTTTTCCGTGGGCCGCATTCATTTAATTTTTGAAGGTAGGTAGGTATTTATTTGTTTCGAATAATCTGTTTTCAGATTTCAGCATCGAACAAAATTTCGATTGAACTGGTCTATAGAAAAAAATCACATTTTAATTGAATTAATCTTGCTTCTTGTCCCTAGGTAAACGAACATACTGATGATGTTACCTGTGGTAGCAGAAATATGAGAAAATTCCCAGGAAAAGAGAAAAAAGAGAAATATAATTATTCTGGAGAATAATAAAAATTCCGTTCTTTCTTTTTAAGAAACCAAATTGGGATTCCTTTGCGTCCAATAAAACCTCTCTCATTTTGCCGAACAATTCGGAATAAGCTCCCTAAAGGAGAAATCGTATATTCTCAATATTCAACTTCTTACCTCCTCTAATTCGATTCCCAAGAAAGATAGAATCTTTTTCTTTATAAAACTTCTTAGGCTTCTAGCTCTGGACAGCTCCTTTCTTCCCTTTGTTCCCCTACAGAATTTTGGATTTCTTTTATTCTTACTTTTATCCTCCGTCGTCCCCGTCTTCCCTGTAACCAATATTTACGTGGGTGGTCTGAAAACTTTTCGACTGAGAAAATTTCAGGAAAATGTCATGCATCTTTGCGTCAGATGTGTCCGATCTAACAAAGATACAAGACATTTTTTCTAAAATTTTCCCAGTCGGAAACTTTTCAGACCTCCCTTGTAGATCTTCAAAATTCTGTTCCTCTCTTATCCTCCCGCTACTAGGCTGTCATTAATTCTTTTTTTCGGTACTCCAATTGTCATTTTCAGATGTTTAACCAATCGTTGTAGTTAAACAGATTTCTTGTCTCTTCGATTAAACAACATACTAATCATATCGATGCGACTTGCTGTTAAATTGGAGCAAATTGTTAAAGAAAGTTTTGAAATACTCGTTTAAGTATACCTTAAGTATGAGTCATTCAAACTATCTTTGTCTATTCTAAACCTGCTCTCTGGCTTCAAATAATTCCAATAACATTTGAGAAGAAGGCTTAAAAGCCCTTCCCATCCTCAAGTACATCGTTCTTACTAGGAGAAAAAATTGGAAAACTTTGTAAACACCAATGCATCTATTTAGAAATTCCGACTCGGTGGCCGGGAACACTTATTCAAAGAAATCTATCTCATGCCTATGGAACTCGGAAAAGGTTCAATATTCTATTTTTCCCTGCTATACATCGGTCTGATCTCATAGAAATGACCGATGTAAGTTAGCAGATGGAAACGGTTGACAATCAATTATATTCAAGTGTATTCAATCACAAGAACACTCAGGATCAAAGTAGAATGGAACTATGTCGACCTAAACAGGGCTGGACTCGTTCGAATTAAATTAATTATCGCTTTGAAATGTTTAACGTTTAGGTTTTAAATTTTTATGAGAGGAAATTGAATATTCATATTCCTTCATGTGTCAAAATAATTATATATTACTCCACGTGTGGTTGCCCAGTGGGTAGAACGCAGGGATTTTAACCGGAAGACCCAGGTTCGACGCTGTGTGGTGACTCTTGGCATCTCAGCTTTGTATAGGCAGAGTACTTTTTCAGATAGAGGTTCAAAAGTTATACATATATATATATATATATATATATATATATATATATATATATATATATATATATATACATATATGTATGCATTTATATGCATATATATATTTATCTTCAATAATTGCGAAAGTCTCCTCTTGCATTATAAATTTTTTTTAAATAAAGAAGGTGAACACAGAATTTGAGAGAAAGAAGTGCCAAGAGCTAAACGGTAAACTACGGTAATAAACTATATGCAACGTGGTGGAAATAGCTGGGCGAGGATATGGAGAGGACAGACAGAGTTAATTGAACGCACTATGCAGAAAGGTGGAGGAACTATCAGAATTTAAGAAAGGAAATTACATTTAGATCAACCGAGTTAGGCCATTACAACCACCCTCCC
The DNA here is from genome assembly GCA_037158775.1 of Hetaerina titia. Lineage (NCBI taxonomy): Eukaryota > Metazoa > Arthropoda > Insecta > Odonata > Calopterygidae > Hetaerina > Hetaerina titia. Next base: position 53,030,640 of record CM073771.1, read on the forward strand.
GTTAAAGCTCATACTAATGGAATAGTAAATCTCGATTAAGAAATCGTAAAACTCATATCTTCATATAGTCACTTTCTCCTTGATTTCAATGAGTTGTTGATTCGCAGATTTAATTAAAATTCATTAGATCCATTATCTCTTTCCAATATTTCTTTGATATCTTCTCTTCCTTTTTCCTCTTTTGATCAATTTCATAGCTCAAATAACAAATCGAATCTATTAAAGAGTTAACTTCGAGATTTTTTCGAGGTTGGAACCTAAACGGGAATCGGAAACGTGACATAGGCATAGGCATGCCTACTTTTGAAAATATGTTATCAAATTGAAGATGCAGTACGATCCAAAAACTCGAATTGAAAAAATAAATTAAATATGTGGTATAGTTGAAAAATATGCGCCATTTCCTTTTATGTATTTGAATATAACAACTATACAAATGTAGTGTGCATCTATTGATTTTTTATGAAGTAACTGAAGTTATTATTATGATTCAGTACTCATTTTCCTATTAGTTAATGCGGATAACAATGTCCGCAAGAATCGTTCCTCCGTCCAGTAGCGAAGTGCATGCTGTGATTCAATTTTTGGATAAAATAAAACCATCAGCTTCCCAAATTCCTCTAATATTATCCCTATTTTATGGACTTAGCAATAATTAGTGAAGGAAAGGTTAGACATTGGTGTCGAGGTATCAAAATTGGCCGCACTAATGTGAATTATGAAGAGCTGAGTGGCAGGTCCAGTAATTAAGTCAATGAATTAATTCAACAAGTGGACCAAGAACTATGATCTGATCGACGATTGACGATTAGTGCTCAGGCTGATAAATTTTCTCATGTCGGAAGCACTACTTTTATACTTTTACACGTTTGTTTTAGAAAAACTCGAATATTACAAATTATCTGCATGATGATTACCAAAAATACTTACCGATCCAACACTAAAGGCATAGGAGGTTGAGTAGACGATCGTTTCTGGACAGCTATCAACATGACTTCACCGTGCTCCTAGCGATTATTCCCCCTTCTTGACCGTACGAAGACGACCAGGAACTCAAAATCACCGTTGTCAATTCGTTCAATTCTCAGGTGGCTAACCCCTATGCTGAGGGATTGGTGACACGCTGATAAAGGCCCTCAGAGGTAAAAGATGAACATGTAGAAAAGAGAAGTAGGAAACTTAACCCCGCAAAAAAAATTTTGAACGAGCATACTTTTTTAAATGGGCAAACAGACCTAAAATAAAAAATAACCTTTGTGGAAACCTCAAAATAATGGTGGTACGTATATCGATCGTAGAGATAAAGTAACAAATTATCCCTCCTGCTCAAAATGTCTAAATCACCGTTTCAAATATAAGACAAACTCATTTTCATATCAAACCATTAATATAGAGTTCAATATGTTAATATGGTGGGAATCGATTTACTTGAAATAAATTTTGTTTGATATGATCCTGATTGATTCTTTTTGCTGATTTCCTTTCCTTCCGAGGCGTTGAAAATGCACCATCTTCAAGCTGCTTGCTGGTACTGTAGAGACAATTAGGCATCATTTCCTTATAAAAATAATTGCATTGGTCCTTCATATATTCTCCTTCCAATTGTTTACCTACTTACACGTTATGTCACGTCCAATACACGGATTCTTAAGGATTCAGAGCCGTCAACATCCTGAAGTAGGCGGCAGAATATATAAAGATTTTTTGAAGGCGAAGGTTGGCAACCTGTTGCTCACGGTCATTGCAGGCCTCTCTCGTCATATTAAATAAGAGCTTTGTTGTACAGAGTGGTCGGCTCAAGCTCCCAATCAGTTTTTTCCTCTATTTCTCATTTCATAATGGTCGCTCAGACTGAAGCTAGAACGATGAGCAGCGCATTCGTACTTCTTTAATGCGTGCTTCAGTCATCGCGGTCCATAAAGTTCCAATGACTGGAAGGCGAAGCTCACTTGCCTGATTTACCTTTCTAGTACAACTATTCAAAAAAATATTTATATTGTCAGCTCAATCTATAACCAAAATATATTACAAGTATAATTTACGATAGTTCACTCCAGGATTACGTCAGTGGAGGCCGTTGCAAGTTGAAATATGTTCAGTTCAATTAGGACTGCTTCTGATGATGAAAAGAGCAGTGCATATAGGTTTCTCTTCACAGAAAACTTCTAATAGTCACTATAAAGAAAAATAGTGTCACTCCAAGGACTTTCATGTAACCGTGAAATGAGTAGATAGGAAGGCCTTTTACGAAGGAATATAAAAATTAGCATAGACCAGATGGATTTGGCTACGCATGTACGTTTATATTATCTTATTATCGTTTATCCTCCTATTTTAAAATAGGAGGAGAAAAATAGAGCAGGTAGAACAGTATATCGGAAGTGTTTTGGACCAATACGGTCTAAGTAGTATGGACGTAAAGAGAAGAATTAGACAAGGAGGCTTTCTCAAGGAGGAGGGAGTTGATGATGGGGACGTTGGGTAGGGATGTTAAGACAAGACTCGTAAAAACTCTGATATGGAGCGTAGCTATGTACTGCGCGGAAACATGGTCGCTGAAGCAGGAAGATAGACGTAGATTGGAGGCTTTTGAAATGTGGGTGTGGAGAAGAATGGAGAAGGTGAAATGGACCGAAAGGAAAACAAATGAGGAAGTACTGGAGATGGTGGGTGAGGATAGGGGTTTGTTGAGAGAAATCCTATGGAGGCAGGAAAAATGGATGAAAGGCGTATTGAGCGGTAGTGGAATGTTGAAGAGGGTAATAGAGGGGAGAATGTTGGACAAGCGAGGTAAGGGAAGGAACAGGATAGGGATGTTGGACGGGATGAAGGGAGGAAAGAAGTACACCGAGATGAAGAGGGACCTGATATAGATTAGTTTGCTAGGTGGGGAGTCACAAAATGTTTATTTGATAGTTGTGTCCATCCAAAAACCTACCTTAACCGGTAGATTAACTAATAAATAATAATTATCGTTCATGAGTGAATTAATTGTCGACTTATTTCTCTGAATCTTTTTGACTTTCGGCCAAAATGCTTTCGGATTCTTTTACAAAATTTTTACTATTCCTTTCAAACATTCTAAATTTTTCCTAATAACCGTGCCATACTCGTTTCCTACGTAATACGTTTCCTAACTATCTGACACATTTATTGTTTCATGCGTGTATGACCTTCTATTTCTAAAGATCCTTGCTCTCAATCACTTTCTATGTTCACCCATAATAGGTGATATATCGAAAATTATGGAAGTAACGTGTCGTATCATTCAATTATATGCAACGAATTATCTAGAACTTCAAAAACAAGTTGATAAAATATTAATAATACAGTCATACACCTTTCTCCATTGGATTGTTGGAGCACGACATTTCAAAAATGGTTCTCTTCGTCTATTGTCTTACATTCTTTGAATAATCAGTCACGCTTCTACTACTAATGCTGAATTACTTATCTTCCGCCGACCCATTTATTTTATAAGCATATGACGTGCTCAGCCGAGTGTGCCAATGGGATAAATAACTCCCATTAACGAAGTGCTTCGAGAGTATTTCCATCAATTTCTATCTTTCTAGATATTCGTACCGTCTTCAACCGCATTTAAATTTGCTTAGGGCCATTATTTTTGCTGTGTTAAGGACACATTTTCGCACATATTCATGGGAGCCCAAGCTGCATTTTTTCAACAGTTTCAATCAAACCCTCTTGGTTACATTTTTCTCTCTGGTGCCTTGGGCAAGACAATTTTTCTGTGTAGTTTCTTTTTTTTTGGGTCAAGAGTTTCATATGACGGTGAACCAGGAAATGCCATTTTTTTTCTCTCCTTCCCTACCTCGCGCTATTAGAATGGTAGCTCGACACCCACATCGCGATCTATAGTTTCGTCATTGTACTAAGTCCCTTCCCGTTTCTTTCTTGCCATGCCACATTTTTCAACGGAAGATATAAATCACAGCGTATTACATAGATATGCAAATATTATAGGAACGGCTCACATTCCGACCTCACGCATGTTATGTACTTCGCACGCGCTCGGTCAAATCAAGTCGAACCGCCTCCATGCGAGCGCGCGAGATAGAGAGGGTGGGAGAGAGATAGAGATATGATTCGTGCGTTTCCGCCACAGCTCGGCTCCCACTCGGGGCGGGAGTGAGAGAGTACGAAGTAGTCGTAGTAGTAGTAGGGAGTCTGGCCGGAAGGCAAGGAGGGAAAGGAGAGGAAGGGAAAGGGGGAAGTTTGAGGAACAGAAGGAAGGGATGGGTTGGCGGAGGAGAGCGGAAGGGCAGAGGGACGTAAGTAGGGGGGGGTCATCGCGGAGAAGAGGTGGGGGAGAGGGCGGGAGTGGGAGGAAGAGGTTTTTTTATTGCGAAGCGGAGGATGGGGAGATTTTTAGTAGTAGAGGGGATGGAGAAGAAGTGGAGAGAGCGGTAGGGAGAGAATGAGAGGGTGGAAGAGTTTGCGGCTTGCGTGAAGCTGGAGGAGAGAGGAAGACGAAGAGGAGGGATTCGACGGAGAAGGGGGGGGGAGATGGATTCGGTCGGAAGGGAGTGGGAGGAGGAGAAGGAAGGCTGGAGAGCGAGAGATAGAGGGGAAACGGAGGAGTAGCGGGAAAAAGGAGGGGAGGGGAACGTGGAGCACAGGGGAGTTCTTCCCGGTCTCCCAGAGCTCTCCGGTTAGTGGCGGAGGGAGGTAGCGACCGTAGTTAGTGTACGGGGAAGAGAGACTGGCGGACGAGTGAATTCGCGTCTGCCCATGCGTGCGTGTTTGTGTGAGACAGTTCGCCCAGCTTGTGCGTGTGCTTCGGTCGCCCTTTAAAAGCCGTGAAAAAAGAACGCCCACTCGCCAGCAATTTTGTATGCAACCGCCACACCCATTCGAACCGAGGAACTAGTGTTAAACAGGAGACATGCTGAAGACGGAGGGGAGAAAACAACCAATTTTCTCTCCGATACCGAAAAGAAAAACACTTCCGACTTGACTTGATAAAGAATACCGAGGTGGAGTGTTACGGGGGCGTTTTCGGGGGGACTTTTGTTACTCGTGGTTTTGCAGAGTTGTAAAGCGCAGTTTTTCCATCTTTCAGCCATCGTGGAGATTTGGTTGGGAGTGTTAGCGTGATCGACTGTCGCCCCTCTCAACGTGTGGATGGACTTCATGGACTCGTTAAATTGCAACCTACCCAACCCCCCACTCCTACCCCTCGTGTGACCTTGTTGTCGATGGGCCAAAGATTTTTTAGACTAGTGTTTGTGGTTCACATCATCTGCGTGGAGAGTCATTAAAGTAGAAGATTGTGCTCCGTTAAATTTTACCTAGGGAAAGAGGTCGTCGGACAGTGTCAACGAGCCGTCTTCGTGGACTGCATGTCATACGCCTGTATTACTTTTTATGCGGTGGGGTGTTTGTGGGCGCCTTCATCTAACGGTATAACATTTCAGCGATTGTATTTTTGTCGCTGGTTCATTGCATGCAATGAAGAATCACAGTTGTGTGGTGGGAGTGACTTATCAAAAGTTGTTTATGACCGCCCGTGAGCCCCTCCGAATTTGAAAACACGGACTGAAAGGGACTATCATCTCGCGCACGTACGAAGGTGCTAAGGGTATCCAGCGACGACTGTTCCTGTCACTACGGTCAAGTTTTACTTTTTCACCGAAGTCCAATGTTGTTTCACAACGCTGAATTGGCGAAAAGTGGTGAGTGTTGCTCCTTGCATGTTGTAGTTCTTTTGTAAAACCGAATGATTGATCTCTGAGCTCTTGATAACTAATTTTTTCACCGTTGGCTATCGGTAGAAATGAATGAAATTTTTGTCGTCAGATTATGGAAACGTCTTGCTTGTCGTTCTGCTCACCGGGCCGGAGTGCTCTAATTTAATGCCTTCAACCCCCACTCCCTTCCGCTTTTAAACACTTCGGTTCTTTGCTTTCATAGGTTTTCATTCTTTGTTTACTTTCTTTCCAAGGAGGAATGTTTGACTAGAGATAGAGAATGAAAAGTAAAAACGATCAATGAATATTTTAGGGACAGCTCTACAATCTCCCTTGATTCGCGGTATGCGTATTTCTCTGTCTCGACGGAGGGAGTAGGGGAAACTTGTGTTCCTTATGGAGTATCGTACTGAGGACGGAGACTTCAGTAAATTGACTGCCAGGGGAGACAGCATACCGCGCTCCCCGGCGTCCCCTTCTTCCCTCGCCCGCGAGACTCGCCGTCTTGTCTCGGTCTTTCGCGCACATCCCGCTCTCTCACTCGCCGGGACCACGTGTGCGCGAGGGAAATGCAGTCGGGCGCTGCAAGAAAGAGGCCTCGGATAAGCAAGTAGCGTAGCGGGCGGTGGTCGGCGGCCTGCGCGACGAGCATGCATGCTTGGTTGGGGCGGAAGGAAAAAGAGGAGTCGGTAATGGATGTGGGTTCCTCGATCGTGGGTTGGATGGGGGATTAAGGACACGTGTTAAAGTTACCATCTCGTTCCTTCCTGTTCTTCATTGCGATTCCTACGGGCGTGGATGGTCTTTTCGGCAGAAATTTCAGGTAGTGTCGACTGCTCAAGCCGACTCTGTCCTGAGGCTTGTTTAACGGTAGTTTTTTAAGGAATTGGGGTATAGAGATTGAGTTTTCTATTGACATATTTTAGGCTGTCATTCCGATTTACTGCTTCAGTTAAAAATTTCGTCAGTGTTTTTTCATGAGGGCAAATCCTAAACTATTTTGTTGGTTTCTGGATTTGTAATTGACAGGATTTTCTAAGTTTGTTTTGTGTGCAAGACTATTCCCAAGTTTTACAATCAGATAACGTAATATTGTGATATCGAAATGATATCTTAAAATGTTTGTTTTATATATGAATTGTTCTATTATCTGATTTCCTCTGATTAGTCATTTTATATGTACAAGCTATACATCCGGATTGAGAATGTTGTCGTAATCAAATTGTTGCTCCTCACGTCAATTGCAACAATTCAATAGCCGCGTCGCTATTTCTCTTCCAATTAATTCACGAGCGGTATGTGATGATATATTTGCGTACGCCATACCTGTGTTACTTAGTATATTTTATGCTCGTCAAATTGGCAGTAACATATCTCTTCTCAAGTTCCAAAGTCTCCAACTTCCTTCCTTTTTTTCTCAGAAGATGGGGTAATTTTAGGCTTTTGATGGGAGTCGTCTTCTCGATGTATTTCGTTTATTCATTATCTCTTTTCTCTCTAGACCTCTTTGGTGTTGTGCCCATCTCTGGGTTTACAATTGTGCATTCAATATTTTGTTTCAAGTATACTTCCCGTGTACGACGCGCCAATCGTAACTACGAAACTTAAGACTTGGGCTCTACCCACCCGACCGGCTACTTTCTTTGTAAGAGGATATTGATTCATTTTGAATAATTTGTGTGATTCAAAGAGATGTATTCTGAAAAAATTACATTGATTTGCGATTTCCTTTGTTCCTTATTTCCTGCTCAGCTCTGACAAAATCCGCTGTCAGAACCATTAATTCTTCTTCTTCTGTTTTTTTTCACGCCCGTCCGTTATTCAATTATACTTCCTTGTCAAACTCTTGAAGACGAATGGATTTCCCGAAGACAGTGCTTCTGTTATGAAAAGAAAAATCTAACGCAAAGGGGACCTTATCATGAACTGCAAAACTGTTCTCGGTTAGTACTTGACTATCCTCGTTGTTTCACCTTAGGATTGGCCGGATCTTTTAGATTACGGGAAAAAACGTAGCTTTAGGTTATTTCATGATCGAGCAGGTGTTTACAACGAGAAACAAGAACCCCATAGCGTGCAGCTTTTTGCAGTGCTGTCATATTTATGTGTTTCCTTTTGTTTGAACTCCAGGGGTCCATCACGAGCTTAGTGGCGTTTTGTATTTTTTTCTTGTAAGAACAGAGATCGTTATGACCTACCATTTATGGCCGTACATACTCAATTACTGCCTCGGTCCATAAACAACCCACCAAGTAAGTGTTGCACGATGTTTTAGAAAAGCGTGTTTAGCCCACGTCCTTCAATAATCCTTTTTCGATCCGATACTTAAGTGTGTAGTGCGCTGGGAAAAAAATGTTTCCAAGTAATGTAAAGCCATTCCCAACCTTATTTTCCTCCCACTTTTTTGACCTTTCATCGCAGGTTATGATGCTGCGACGAACTAAATTGAATTGATTTGCAACATTGTCCGTCTCACAATAGCTACATACCTAAAAAGTTATTAAACTTCTTCCAATTGTGCTGATTTGGATTTGTTGTTGAGTTTAATTGCTGAGCAGGTCTCGGCGTTCATGTATAAATTGGTATTTCGGTCATTCTTATATGTCGCTCATGTTTTTTACACATATGCTTGGTCAGACAGAAGACTACGTTGGGGGTTTCCCATTTCAGCAGACAAACCCCGAACTCCTTTTTTTCCGCCGCTTTGCCGCACAAGAACATATCAGAGAGAGAGGGGAGAGGAAGAATCCCTGCGTCGAAATACACTTGTGGAATCTCGAGTCGGGAACAGGAAAGGCCCGCTATGAACCTTCCCCTCCCTTCCATGTCCAGCGCGAATGGAAGACGAAAAATGTCACTTCTTACCTATATTCGTTTCTCTCTCCGTCTATTCCCCCCGGTTTCCGCCGCCTCTCCCTATGGTCGGTGAAACGGGGCCACTGGGGCACTGCGGAGACGACTACAGAAGCTCCCCATTTGCTCCTAAACCACCCCGTAATACCTCTTTTGCTCTCCCCTTCCCCTCTGATACCTAATCCACTCCATGTCCCACTGCAGTGGAGTTAATGGTTGCGAGTGGCGAGTTTTCTATATTTCTTACACGTGAATCGAGAAGCCGAAATCCCAGAGGGAATGGTGCTTGGGTCGTCTTTTGGTACCGTCTACTGGTATTAGTTTTTATTCATTTTAGAACGCATTCTACGGCCATCCGCGTTTATTGGCTCACTTTAGTTGGGAATTCACAATTCGGCAGTTTCTTGCATCACACATTTTCACTGGTCTCGATTGCCAAAAGTGTTTACGGAACGAACGAAGAAAATTAAAGCTTGAATGGATAAATTGGTCTAAATGAAGTTGTCGCTCGCTTGGATCTGGTCATTCAGATGCTCAAAGATTTACCTTTGGAACTAGATATTGGTTTGGGTTTGTCAATGACGAGCTACGAAGCTGAATTTTTCAACTATCCAGCATTTTTAGATACACCTATGTAAATGGTGTTCAAGTAGCATAAAGCTTTTCAAAAATTTGGCATAGGAAACTTTGGTCAAATTATTTTTAGGTTGATCTATGTGATAAAACACAAAAGGTAATTTATAAAAAAAAATCTAACAGAAATAATCATTTGCAGTTCTCTCAGCGAATGGGGATGGAAAGAAAGATAGGAATTCAAACTTCAATGGTCTTTATCCTGCAAACTATGCGTGTGATACACATATATTTTATGTTAAACACTGGGATATAATGAATTTTAATGCAACGATTTTATTGTAATGCATGATGTACAACTAAATTGAATTTAATTCGAGTTTTAATACTAAGCGTATTGTTATAATTATACCTCGGAAGGTTTTTTTAAATTTTTTAAAACTGAATTCTTATTATTAATTTTTCAATTACGATTAACTTTGAAAAGTATTACTTACACATACCCATAAGATAGGCATTTATTTATTAAGACTTTATTTGTATGTGTTTGTTTTATATTTCGCAGCCTAATTGATCTTGGTCAGGTTGAACATTATGCAAATCTAAGGGATAATTTGGATGAAATTGTTACTTAAGTTCCGCAATAAATCCTAAACATGTATTAATAATCTCTTTCATGCAAGCGCGAAGAATCGGTAAGGTGTAAATAGCGTCGGGTGAAAAATGAATCCATTTTTTTTCTCCACCCTCTCAACAACCTGCATTCTGCCGAGGGAAACCTATTTCACCTGCGTAGAAGTACATCCGCCCTATGTACATTGCTGGTCCATTGATTCATCTGAAATTTCCCTGCGTACTTCATCCAGACACTTTCAGAAACTATTTTTTTCTCCACCACCACTCAAAATCTCCTAGCTTTGCGTTCATAATTAATAATCTCAACTCTTTTGAGCTAATTACCGTGAGGAGTTGATGAATCATGTGACGCCTCAGCCTGCGCCTTGTACATTTCTTACTGCCGTTCCCCTCCCATCAGTTGCAAAGGCTCTCTTTGAGTACCGAGAGTGAGGAACTTGGGGCGTTCCTCGGGCGGAAAAAACTTCTCTTGTCCAGCATGGGAGGAGAGTGCGACGGGCGGGGCACCCACGGGGGACTCCTTCCGCACGCGTTTCGTCATCGTCTTGCCCCACCTTTAGCGCTCCCCCCTTCCCTCAAAACCAACACCCTTCTTTTTAGGGTTTTCCGCCTCCTATTATTTCCCTTCTTCAACTCTCCCACCCCTGCTCGGGTTCGGACTCGCTCGCCCTGCTCCCCATCCCTCAACCTCGTTTCTTTCATAAGCTTATCCATTCCCCTGGTTTCGGCCTCTTCCTCCAAACCCCACCATTTCCCGCTCTCCGACTACCCCTACCCCTATCTCTCAACGCACCAGTAAGGGTCCCATTCCTTCGCGCCCACCCAGTGCCCTCCACTCCCTTCGCCCCTTTCCCACACACCACTCGCAACCCCCCTCCCCTTACGCCTCCCCCTACTTCACCACAAGCAGTCCCGGTCACCCTCCCCCCCCTCCGAGCGCTTCTCATGGCACTTCCTCCCTCTATCTCTCCCCTACCACCCTCATCTAAAACCCCAACCACCCGCTCTCACCCCACCCATCTCTCCCTCTCTCTCTCCCCCACCTCCCTCGCATACGCCTTCGGCATTTGGTCCTCGGTCTTCATCCGCAACACACCTCCGGAGCACAAAACGGCAAGGCACACCCACCCACCACCTCGTCCCTCACGGAAGTCCACAACTGCACACTGTTCATAACGGTGTCGAACCGCTCAAAAAAATCCCCGAGTGCTCCCAACCCCCGCTTTGACGTTATTCGAGATTTTTTTTCTGATGCATGGATGTGCGTGCGTGTGGACGTTTCGGGAGGGAGGACGTCCCGTGGTTTCCAAGACGACGGCAGTGATCCAAAAGGAATTTTTCTGAGTCGGCGGAGGGTGTGTTTCGGAATCTCGTGAGAACCGCGGCGACGCGACGTCGCCGCTTAACCCGCGCTCGACGGCCATCACCCCGTTTCGCCCGTCGCTGGACTCGGGGTCTCTCCTGCTCCGGCAAGTAGTCACCCCCCGTCGCCGCGGCGGACGCTAGGGAACGACGACGACACGTCGCCGCCGCCGCGCAGTCCCCGCCGCCCTTCTCAACCCGTAATCTGCCGCACACTCATCTCCAACCACACCTCAATAACGCGTTTCCTCGCGGGGCCGTCGTGGGTGCCGTCGCAATCCACCTTTCCCTGAAGATCGACAAATCCTCCGTCCCCTTTGGTGCCCGAGTGTGTAAGTCTCGACAGAAATCTTCCTCCTCCCTTCCCTGGCTTTTCATAATAGAGATCGTTGGACCCCGGAATGGTCCCGCTTCTCCTTAGAGAGTGAGCCGAGTCAGGTATTCTTTTATGGGGACATCGTTCTCTACTCTTCCGTACTCTCTTGGGTGAGGTCGATCACTTACCAGAGTTTCCGGTGACAACGCTAAGTCTTCGATTCTCTCTTGGTGCATTTCGTGGTGACACTACTTACGACACAAGTAGTGTGACTGGATCCTTCCAATTTTGATAACATTTTATGAAATTTTGCCTCCTCAAGGCATCAAGAGCAAGTTAGAGTCAAGAGTAAACCTATCATAATTTTGCGCTTGATTTCGCTTAGGTGTACAGAGGTCGCGGAAATTATTGTCCTGGCGCATAAGTTAGGGCTTCAGTGATTTAGCGGCAAGCGTCAATTTTTTAGAAGCTTGTACATCGATTGCCTATCATATTGTGTGGAACATAATCACTTAGAATGACGAATTTAAAGTCAGTCGGCGGATACCTGGACGAACGAATAGGTCGTATCTATTCGAATGACAGACTATACGCAACTTCAGTCCTAAGATGTATTTTTAAAGGAAGGGATTTTGTGGAATAAACTTAAATTTTACTCCCATATATTCAAGGGAGGTATTTTTAATAAGCGTGTTAAGAAACCCTAATGCTTGGTGCCTTTGTTCTTCACTTTTCTCGTTTCGAATGGCGGAAGAGAGGGTTTGAGAGGCGTTATTAAGCTCTCTTCCGCCTCCGCGAATCTCCACTGGTGACCAAGATGGGCGTCTCAATTTCCTCGTGCCTTCGGTATCAAGACGGATGCGGCATTTCGTTTTTTCTTTCCTACTGATCCAATGTTTGGGACGATTGCAGATTGTTAGACTCCGTTATTGCGTTTTCATCTCATCTCTTCCGAAGTTCCCTCCTGGCACTTTTAGTTTTGATTTTCTGTTTAGGCTCCCCTGTTGAGCGCAGACATTCCCGGTCATTTGACGTGTAGTCGTTCTGAGTTTTTTCTCTCTTCGGAAATGAGAAGTGTTGTTACCTGTGATCGGAATGTATTGATCGTGAGGGCGAAATTAGCAAGTTTTTATTTTCACGTAGACTTTTTTTAAGGTAAAATATTTTAATTTGTTAACTATTCCGAACAAATGTCATGATTTTTACTTTCGATGCTGTGGTTATGGTATGTGACGTCGAAGGGGAATCGAAGCTTTTAAGAGTTTGGATATTCAATGAATTAGTATTAATTGAGCTTCAGATTCCTGGGGAATTAAGTGCATAATGCACCGTTAACGGGCGCAATTCAAAAAGTCGGATCACATTACTAAGCTTCACTCATGCGCGAAACGGTTTGGAAGTTGTACCTACCCTTCCGTTTGAACTGCGGTCGCGTTGACCAACTTACTTTACGATGATGTCTTTTGAGTGTAATTTCTATACCTTAAATCTACCCTATCGTATGCCGTCAAGGATGCAATGAAAACATTACATTTCCTTCGCTTCTGAATGAGAGAATTTCGTTAATTCCATCTTTGATCGGAGGGAGAGGTTTTTGAAATATGTTAGATTTCAGCGAGAGCTGCAAGAAACTTTTCATGTTAAAAAAATAAAATTACTCATGTTGACTGTTGTGGATTAAAGTATGTGATAATGATGATACCATTGTTTATATATTCACTCATTTACTTAGAAGTCTACTGTATAAATTTCACCCGTAGTAGAGTTGTAACAACCGTAAAATCGAATCGGGTAAATCTCTTGTGCAAATGGTTTTTGTTCTGCAACAATCGTGTGTATTATGCCTTTGGAAATGTTTTAGATTGATATTTTCTTTCCTACCTTGCCTTTCGCATTCATGACCGTAAAATGTAACTAATATGATATTTTAATAAAAATTACCTTGTCCACATAATCAAACAAGTACTAGGGAGTACTTTAATACAGAAAATACTCTGTGCGGAAGACGCGACAGTGATTAGATTTACGCTGGTAGATGGACATTTCAATGATAATATCCTCTATGAGTAACCTCATGCTCATTTTGTACTTCATCAAGTATTCCATATTTCACTAATTAGAATCCAGGTTTTTATTTGTCAGTTGGTAATAGTTTTAACTATAGGGGATTCCCTTCGGGGTGTACATTTCAAAAGGCTGTTACTCAACGCGAAAGAAGGAATAACTGTTCATCGTGAGAGAAGTTCATCACTCGCAATGCGTACTTCGTATGGTGCCGCCTCAACCTGTTTGGCCGGCTGTCCACCAGGGGGTTCTGCCTGGTCCGGGGAGCTACGTTAGGTGAAGACGCCGATTCCGGTAAACTCAGCGAGGTTTTTCCCTTCCGTTTCCTTTTTCGCAGAGGAAAGCGCGGGCCGTCTTCGACAGTCAGGATTTTATTTTAATGTTTTGGAATATGAAAGGTGTTTTTTGTTGTTTCTATTAAATTAGTTTTGTTTCACATCATAGTTGATTTTGAATTCGAAAATTGAAAAGGGTGACAACTCCTCTTTCGTCCGTATTTCTAATTGAAAAATATTGTGCTTGTGTTTATGGCAATTCAGTGAAAAATTCGTTACTCCTTATTTAAGCTATAAATGCAGTTGGTAATTAAATTTTCAAGTCGCCTTCTGTTAAAGAGGTGTCGTTTGGGGAATTTTCTGGTTTGAAGTTTGGTTTGGGCCACATTTCTTGCTCTGGGATGAAAGTAATACGGAAGTGTATGGTGACATGCACAGCTTGAATTTGACGTCTTTAATGCGGCGCGGTCACAAACAATCGGTCCATCCGAATTATCGAGAAATTCTCAAGTGCTGGCCATTTACTCTTTGATCTTTGGAAATTATCTAAGATTATTTTTATAAAATTTACATAATTCCTTTTGTGAACTCGTTTATGCTTATACGGTATGAGTCTCGTGCTTCTATGAGCTCACCGCGATATTCAGTGTTATCGGAAATCAAGAAATCCTTTTGACCTTTCCCTCAAACAAAGCCGAGGAGAATGACTGACCTACCTCAACAGGTCAGTCACGGAGTTGGCGAAAGGGGTGTCGTACCCATGGCTTCGAAATTAACGGTTTACAGGCTTTGCCTCTTTGGTTTCTAAACTCTTTGAATTATCGCCGCTGACCGTTTGTTCACTGAATCTGTAATCTTTGTGTGAATGCATCGTGGAGCGGGTCCCAGTTTGGCTAATGTAAAATCCCTTTGGCATGGGAAAGCGGTATTGTATGTACCTGTGTCGAGTGACGGTGGCGATGAACGCAATCTCCTAGGGCTTAAATGCTCTGCAGCTGGGTATTGCTGCACATTTATGGGTTAAGGTCATGTATCAACCGTTATTTGAACATTTTAGAGGATCTAGATAAACCTTTTAGTTTAAGGTTTCGTGGCATTAATTAACTGGCCGGAATGTCCGTTGTAAAAAAGAGAAAATACTATACCCTCGAGAGGAGCTCCGTGATCACTTTTTCCAAAAACTTATTTTCGATCTTTTGTTAATATCATTCAGCGACTGGTATTAATAAATTCTATGTTAATAATTTCACAAGTTTTTCCAGTAATTCAAGGAAACTTTAACGAGCAAAGTCGTTGAGAAATTCAATAAACACATAAAAATATTATCATTCTCAAAATGTATGCGGGCGTGCATGCGTAGGGGTTATTCGTTTTATCATGATTCACGTTTTCCATTGACCCCTCTTTCGACCTGACTTTCGAAATTCTGCCTTCATAAAATCAGGGATGTTGTGGATTTAGACCTGAATCATAGGTTTGCTTTATGTAAATCTCCGAAAGCTATTTGTGTCAACTTCCCTGAAAATTTTCAAGGCAGTCTCGCCCTTCCTCCTCTACCCACGTACAACTCTTGATGACAAAGAAATCCTCACAACTGCAAAAAAATGGGAGAGAGTTTACGAGTGCCTATTTGTGATACATAGATTCCATTTCTGTAGGTAAATTCGAGAACGGCCTAATTCGTGCTAAACTCTGAGCAAGCAAAATCAAACTGAAGGAAACATAATCGTGGTACAAATTTCTGGTAAAATATTCCAGATAATGCCAAAACTCAATTGCCGGAATAATTACCTCTGATGACATTCACGTTTGCATTATTGGCCGTAGGTGGTCATTAACTTGAAGTACTTGCTCATTTGCAAGAAGTGAATTAGCTTTGCGCACTTATTTGTAGGCTTGGGATAGATTTACCAGAAACCACTGGTACGTTTCTCCTATCCTGCCGTATCGCGCGAAAAATTTCATTATATTTATTTCAATTCTGATGTGAAAATATGGTTATGTCCTGCGAATGTCAGAGCGACATTCCATCTAGTCTTATGATTCAAATCCCAAAACAGTGCTTTCGTTAATTTGTCGTTTAAGGGTACTCAATTAACTGTAAATAAAATTATATTTTGTGAAATCTCTTATACTGTTTGATCTTTTCCGCATGTGTTCGAACTGTTTCTCGGATTTCTTTGTTCTGTTGGGATAAGTATCGAATCGATTGTATTTGAGCATTTCTTAATGATATTCATCCTAAACAAAGGGCCCAGTTGAATCGAAGTTAATCCTGACCATTTATCATCCAATTTGTATATCGTTGTTTGAAAGTACCTTTAGCTAAATATAAAGCCGAACGCCGATTTGCTGTAATCTATAATTTTAATCGTCCTCATGTAATTGGAAAACCTTTTTAGTTTTTGGAATACGATATACGAGTAAATCGTAAATCCAATGATTTCGTAATGTTTTCAAAATGTTTACGCATCCTTTGAGTGAGTTTATGTTGTGGAATTATGCTCTTGAGTGTTAGACTTTCGGTTTCCATTAAAGTTCTAAAATTAATGTATTACGTCCAGGAAAAAAGTCACTTTGTGAAAGTTAACACATGGCGGCTTCAGTTGCTTACTAAGCCAACCAAACTACGCTTGCGAAACTAATCTCGACATAAAGCAGTTGAGAACTTATTTATTTACATTTACGTATTTTAACGTTGTTCTACTCCGCTTTTTACGCTCATGATACTGTTCAGTCGTAGTTATCGTTTCAGTTTGTTTCGGGAGGCCGCAGAATTTTAAGGAGCGGAGAGAGAGGTCGCTTGCTCCCAGCTTGGATATCCGTGACGCAACATCTCTCCTCCTCCTCTCTTTGTATCTCGTGGCGCTATCCCACCACTCCCCTTCTATCCAACCCCCTCCCTCCCCCTCGATTCTTTAAGTGTCCTTAGGCTACGCCCACGCAAGTTAGCCGGGAACGCTGTCGCCTCGATCGCGGCGGCGAAGACTGTGGAATGACAACACGCACGGGGCGAAGGGTCAAGGGTCAGGCGGAGGAAGATGTGGGGAATGGAGGTGGAGGAGTGAGAGGGGACTGAAGAGGGAAAGGGGGATGAATAATTCCGTCACCCCACCCTCAACATCTCCCACCCATTCTCCGACGGTGCTTTCACCCGTCCCGATTCCCACTCCGACTATAACATCCGTCCAAGTTTAAGCGCGCGTTTGTAAAGCTCATGTGACGAGGAGTAAAAACAAGCAAAATACTCCAGGCGTATGCACGCACAGGAGGCGCCGACTCCGATTTTTTTTTGTTTTGACGCGACAGAAAACCAAATCTCTCCCTTCACCCTGTCCACTCTCCCTCCACCCACTCCATCTCGCCCCTCCCACACTCCCAAGCCACTTTTCAAGACTGCGTTCTTGCTATTAAAAATAATTCCCTCCCTCCCAAGGCACTTGGCCGATCCCCTACCATCACCATCTCTCCCCGCCTCAGTCTTTTTTTCTCCCCGGATCGATGACGTAGAGGTTTTCATGTGACGTAAAAACCATTAGCGATGTATCTGCGATCACGACGGAGTCTTGATGCGTTCGTTCTTTTTGAAGTGTTCTGTGGAAGCGATGGTAATTTCTCCGCATGATTCCACTGACCTGCATTGCTGATGCGGTCCGTGGGGCCGCGTTGCGCGTTATAAATGTCGTCGACCGTTCTGCGTTTGTGTGATTCCATTTGTTATCTCATATGCCTTATCGAATGTTTACCCCCGTGTCAAAAACAGTAAGAACAAGTTTGCGAAAGATACTTGAATTTCCTACGTCAAAATCTTTTAACGTCTCTAATACTGACAACGTAAATCTTGCTTACGATCTTAACTGCGCAGTATTCAACCAGCGTCATGCATATGCATATTATTTTGATTACCCTGGCCTCTGTTTATCGACTTGACAGGTTATTCCCAGACGAATCGACGCTTTTTGGCTGGGATAAGAGAATATATCCCATATAAAAAATAAGGCTTTTGCGCATCCCATATTATCATATGTCGTACTCGAAACGTAGCCGCTGAATGAACAGCTATTTGAATTTTGAGAATGTATTACTTGTTAACGCTAGGTGCATAGGAAGTAAGATGATCAATACATTTGGTCCATAGAGTTAACATTTGATACTCTACGAAAAAGGTTATTATGTAAAATCTTATAATTCTAAATGTAAGTATGCACATGGTTTATTCAGGATTTACAAGAGTATTTAGTTGTACACTTTGACCCTAAGCACGACGATAGCGATTTTCATAATCAATCCAATTGATTTCATCATAATAATTATCGGAAGGAGACCTATGGTGAAATTGGATAGTATTACGGATTAATGTCATTTTGAGAGTATCTAATTTTCATTCCTATTTGGTTGGGAAGCTGGTTTTTAATACTAATTTCTGTGAATTTCAATTTTCATTGATTGTCTCATTTCCGTCCATGGTCGCTGAAATCTCAGTTATTTTCGTATTTATTTTTGTTTGTATTATTTGATTTGACGGGTAAAAGTTAAAATCTGTTCTAAAATAAATTTATTACATAATGCTGTGTTATGTGTTGTATCTGTTGTAATTTAATGTGTTAAACATTACGTTGGCGTTTAAATACACATTTTTTTATTCTGAACTTAATTTTTATTTGAATTGAGGTTAATTTTCTCAACTAACTTCCTTTTGGATTTACGTATTAATTTACTCTTAAACTCTATCCCGTTTTTGTTGCCTCCGTTACAATTTTATGGTAATAATTTTTGTCAGTAATATTAAATAACTGTTCGGCATAGATACTTCCCATCGGTCCCGTAGCGTCCACTTATAATCTGCTTGTTACTTTTGTGTATATATATATATTTATTTTTGAACGTATTTTTATGACATTTTCTTATGTCATTCATTCACCGACGGATCATCACGTGGGTCATTTATCATCTTGTTACTTTTCATCACTTAGAGTCGGTTGTTTTAGCGATACACAGCTGCGACCACGTAAGATGTGAGAAGAAGTGTCCTGCGGAGTTTTCTTTTACTTGAGACTTCCGCCACCAGAGTTGAAATCCAAGAAGAAACACCCCGCGCCCTCTTTCCCTCATTCTTGAAGAGGCTGTCTCGTGTGATTTCTATTTCATTCTTTAACGCTTCCCACATCCGATTAAAAATAGGAATGTTTTCACATGTTTGGTAGGTAATTATTATTATAGGGTATTTATTTATTATATATAGGGTAGGTATTATTAATTATTTAAGGGTTAGGTGGAAGAAGGGACTATTAAGTCTCAACCTCGCCCAATTAAGTCGATAATAAATAAATAAATAAATAATTATGGTTAAAAAACTATTTTGCCTGGTAGGAAATCGGCTATCCTTGTGTGATGTTCGGGAATGATCTTGTGGATGTTCCTAACGATATTTTTCTCTCTTTTATAAATGCATGAAGTACATTTCAATCGATATTTTTTACTATGGAAAAACAAATTCTGACGATTCAATAAACGCTATCTTGTCACCATTCAGTTAACATATGTTGAGAGATTGATTCATGATTACCAGGTTCACAAGCACTTCCTCTGAGGATTCAATTAAGCTGTTTATGCTCCTTCCCTCTCTAGCTGTCATCTTCCTCCATCTCCGAGCCACCGCCGTTTCCGAATTTCCGTCCGCTGTCCTTCACTCCCTGAATGTTCCTTTTCTTTTTTTTCTTGTTTGCGCAGGTTCGTGGCCAGAGGAGTCACGCTTCTAGTTTGCCAATTAGGGTCTGCACAGTTGATAAATTCACACGCTCAGTGGCGAAGCATGTTATTTACTGTTAACCGGCATGGGGTATTGGACTAGGACTTGGGTCAAAAAGCGCAACTTGGTGGCATTCGGAAAAAATATTCAGGAGTACATGGTCATCACAGGAATTAAGGGGTACATGCCCACTTTTGTTATTGATTTTGGTTTGAATTTACGATTTCACTTGGTTAAACTGGAAATTGCTGCGTAAATATTTGATTTTATGTTTTAAAGTGGGAGAATTGCGATCCGTCAAAAGTGTCATTTTGAAGTCGGCAGATTAGATCGGCTCTAATGACTGAACGGCGTCCACTCCAAGAGGGTGGAAGCGACTGCATAACATGCTGGAGTACACATTTGTTCTTGATTTACCTAATTTGCGCTTGCCTTTGAAATTGAGCCCTTTATCGGTTAAGTCCGAGTACTTATAGGTATTCTTCGTGTAGACAACCTTCTCGGAAATAAAAATGAACGTTAAAATTTTTAAAAACTTATCCATCGTAGAAAAACACGACAAAATATATATGGTCGAGAGCAATGAAGATATACTACGAATAAGAATGCATGCCGATTTCGAATCAAATTCCTATTGTATGTATCAGATTGCAACGCAGAACACTGTTGAAGCATCATTTCTGCTAATCAGGAACTTGGTTCGGCAAAATGCGTGTCATGCCGCTAAAAATTAATATTTTTACATACGACCAGGCTTTAAGTGAACGGATCCAAAGATTTTTTCATTAAGACTAAGAACAGTTTTAAAAAAAGAGCAGAAATTTAGGACAATACTATGATTTCTGCCGTACTTTCGTTTGCGTACCACCTAAATTAATGTTAATGGTATCGCAAACCAATGAGACGGGTAATTTCAGCAAAATATTTTTTTTTTAAATTTTCATCGGGCTCTTTACCCATTAATGACCATTTTTGAGTCCCAACTTTGTCTTGGTGACAAAATCGGTAGATTGGCAGCACTGATGGTTTTTCCCTCGGATAGCGTGGGCGTTTCGAAGCCGGAGTTGGGAGGAGGGGGTGAGGCATGAAAGGCGGTTGCGTTGGCGCGTGGGTGTACAGCCCTTAGGGGAGGGGGGGAGGGAGGGAGGAGAGAGAGAGAGAGCGGGAGGAGGTGAACTGAGGAGGAGTGGGGATCGTTGGGTGTGGGTGGGAGGATTAGTAGGAGGAGGTAGCCCTCTGGCTTGAGGGTCGAAGTGGGTGGGATGCGAGTGGAAGTCAGATATCTGCCTTGGCACTATGGGGCGAAGACGGGAGGGAACAGCGGGCGTTGGGAGGGGGTGGGGTGTGGATGGAGTTTGTTGGTGTGGTGGTTGGGTACAAAGGCGAAGGGTGTCTTCCTGCCCCTACTCCCATCTCATAATTCCTTCGTTCCTCCAAACTCCTAACCCGCCTCTCATCCTCCCCAGGAACAACACTCTTGAAGGAAAGGATTTTGGTGCGCTTCGCCAGTATCTCGTAATCCACGCCCTGGTGGCCCTGTCTCTTCCTCTTCATTCTATCCCAGTCGCTGTTGGGCAGAGGGCAGCCTTGGAGTTGGGAGTTCTTTTTCGTTTGTATTTCACCCGGACGATTGTGTTAAATGTGCTCCCTCAACTTTTATGTCGCATCGATTTTGGTGTTTTATGATGATCACGGCTCTTAAATTTTCGCTTTCATCGTGGTCCTGATTGCTACGTATTATTTTTAGTCATAAACATGTGACATCGATCGAAGAGATCAAGCGTTACTTAAAAATTATAAGTTGCTTGCCATTACGAGGTTTTAGTTATATGACATCTTACAATACAATACACTGTTGCACAATAACTCTTTCATATTTTAATCTCAACTCGAACATAGTTATTATGTTAGAATTAAATGATGCATTCATTTTAGTATTATTTTTAGATTGATTAATTAGCGGTTGAAATTGAATTATTTTTTAAAGTTTTTCTCAGGTTTATTTTGCGAGTTGTCAATCTCTCTTTTTATTTAGTTTTTTTCCACAAGCTTTCAAAATAACAAAATTTGTGTGGATCTTATGTTGCATATTCACCATATTAGTTGAATGTATCACAAGCAAGAGGCCCTAAAAGGCACAAAAGGTGTTATATACAGACATGCCAACTCTCCCGATTTAAGCGGGAGACTCCCGATTTTTCCTTCTTACGTTCTTGATGAACTGTTCAAATTGTGTACTTAGCTTAACATGTTAATAAAGTGTGACATTCATTAAAAATTGGCAAAGTGTCATAAAGGGATTAAGGTGCCATGCAAATATTGTGGTAATTAAAAGTGATTACTTCGTGATACACTTCTAAAAATCTCCCGATTTTTCATTTTTGAAAGTTGGCATGTCCTCCCGATTTTTCATTTTTGAAAGTTGGCATGTCTGTATATATTATCAGAACTCAATAATTTTATTAAACAAAGTATTTATTTCATCTGAATGGATAAAATAATTTACTCAAAAGACTTGTAATACATCGATAGTATGTACTTCCAGTCGATTCGTCTTTTGTCTAAAACTGATAACTGTCTTAACGATGTTTGAAATGCACGTTTAGCGGATGACTCCTTTGGAAGTTACTCTTGCGGCATCTCCCGTATTTTCTTAAAATTTGTTTTAGTGATGACAGCCACAATAAAGATAATCTTATAACTATGAAATTCCATGCGAATAATTCCTGGGTGAAAGGAGAATTCAGTATATAAACCATCACGTAATATCTCAGAACTGACGCGAATTGAAGCTACTGCTTGCGACATTATAATCCTTTTTCATTTTAGGAAGAATATAGTTTTACGTCCATTTTTATCGTTTTTGTAAATATTAACGGAATGCTTCTTTGCGCTTACGGAGTTCGTGTTTTTTTTTTGGAAAAACATCGGTATTTCTGCTAAATATCTGTCAATCCTGTAAAGATCGTATCTGTAAGCACAGGAATGCATGTGATTTTGGTGTTGGTTCTCTACGAAGGAGAAAAGTTGAGTTTTTATTTAAGGCTTATATAAGCACAATTCCTGTGCTGCTATATTTCTGTTTACTAGCTAAGTACGTGATGTGGATTGTAAATAGGTATAATTAAATGAATACACATATCACGTTCTATCCTAAAGCAAGTTATTCCAATTCAACATTAGGTGAATTATTTTACTCTTGAAGAATTACATGAGAAGAACTTTTTGATTTGATGGATATAAGTTACCGGTAGTGGAAATGGATGATGGTTAACTGTGAAACTTCATGAGAAGTTGTTCTTCATATATGTTAGACCTCATAAAATATTTATTAATGTGGTGGTAATTTCTGTATTTATTTTAGATTCTGTCCTTGCCTAGCAAGAATTATGCTTGCTCATAGAATTTGCCTTTAAGGCGCTTTTAGTTTCTACTTCTTCAATAATCGTTTTATGGCTTCTGGATGAAAACTCATTTCTAGTACATGAGGTTTACTGAATGTTGATGTTCCTATTATTCAAGTTCCAATGCCATAAACGCGTGCGGCGATTCGACATTCGTATGACACTGTTACTTCGCAGTTTTCTGGATCTTATTTGTTGGCCTAAATATTCCAACGACAGCTCAACTGTGGAAACTTGCTTAAAAGGCTCTACAGCCTTCGTCGCCGGTGGAAGGAGCTGTGCATCGAGCCTGCCGAGCTGTGTATTAATTAGAGCCGTGGGCCGCCGCAGAGAACGCGCCACCCTCATGAAGGGAAGGCGGTCGCAGGAGGCCGCCGCGTCAAGAGGCCGAGGGAAGTCCGTCCCCGAGTTTCGATGTCGGTCGGGCGAGGGTGGCTGACGCGCGCGGGCGTGGGTGGCGATGGATGGTGGCCTGTTGTGTGGATGTGTGCGTCGGGTTTTGCTGCGGTGTGCGTGTGTGTCGGGGAGAGCGGCTGTCGGTCCGCGGGAGGGGGAGAAGGGGGTGAAGGGTGCGCGTGGGTGTGCCCGCCGACTCCCTCCTCCGCGCGCCGCCGACCTCCCCCTTCCGCTCCAATTATGGAACTCTGCCCGTAATTCACTCACGGCCTTGCGATTCCTGTTCTCCAGAAGGCGGCGGCGTTGAGTGAAGGAATAGGGCCGGGGAGAGAGGGGGTGGTGACTGTGATGGCGGTCTTGCGAATAGTGTGGGTGGGGGTGGATAGAGGGGGTAAAAAATACGGACGATGTTTAATTGATGTCAAAACGATTACCCTTTAAGGGGGCCGTCGCCCTGGTCGGTCGTTAGTCGCGAGCTTTGTAATTTCTCTCCAGCTTTCTCTCTTAATTTTCTTTTTTCTTTTATTCCTTCGCACTCCCCCACAAACAGAGGCGAGGGTATGTGTACCGAGCGCAGGCTTTTTGTGATTCCTCTAACCCTGCTTCCACGACACTGATCATCCGGAATTTCCTCTCTACCCTCACAGATCTGCTCTTTCTTTTTCCATCTTTCCTCAAAACTTAGTTATTTTTCACTCGTTTAATTATTTTTCGTATCCTTCCCCCTTTCGAAACTTTGGAACGTTGCCTCGTTTATGATATAGCGTCCAATGGTCCTGGAGTGTTGATAATGAATGAGTTTTGTCATTTGTGTCTACTTGTCGTAAGAGAAGGAAGTAGGTGATTGCCCCATCGTGGCATATGCGAGTAAGTTGATGAAGTTATAACATTTAAAGAGCCAGCGGAGAAGTGATTCATAACATCAGAAGGTACACATGGGTGAATATAGTAAGGTTATTTCGATATCGCCTTCCGAGTCTTTATTATGTGATTATTTTTTCCATTATAAGTTAACGTCCTTTTTGCGGACCCGCGGGATTGTCTGCACTCGTTAGCAAAACGAGTGAAAATTCTCTCGAGAAAGTAACCGTGTGACGTTTTATCTTTCATGCATATTTTTTATCTGTTGCGTGTTTCAGATCGATTCATAGGAAATTAGCTGAGGCATTGAATTCTGACTGACGGATGCATGTAACCATGCACGTGACCTCATCAAAATCGCCTTCAAAGGCAATCCATTTCCCGGTGAACCGCTGGGCTTGGAGATGTTGCTCTTCCACCGAGGATTTCACTGCTTAGTAACAAGTTTGTTTTTTGTGTTTTACAAGGTATCAATTCTCACTAAATAGCACCCTAGTATACCAACAATAATATCACAAAAACGACAGAGCAACCTTGTCGTATTAAATCCAATTGGGCTCGCCGCTCGAGTTCACTTTCGAACTCAGAAATATCAGTTTGACTTAAAATATCTGTCTGGATATGCATCAGGACAGGTCATTATTGCATTAAGGTCAACATTCTTGAGCAGTTTCAGTGTTTTCAAAGTCTGCATATACCAAAATGTTTAAAGCAATAATTTGATCCTAAGTTTAGAGCCACATTTGCATAATAACCTTTCATTTACCGGATCAATGTTAGTATTGTTACTCGGATACCGATTCAGTATTGGGTTGATAGGAGTTCCTTATTCTGTGGTGTGGTCGGGTTTTTCCTTGAATGCCTTTTTCAGCTGTCAGTTACCCAGAACACCGAAGGTTTGCTCCATAAATGAAGATAGAGCGTACACCTGGTGGGTGTAAAGAAACCCCTCAGTTATTGTTTTTTTAGAAAATCAATTGACCTGTGTTCAGCATGTGGTGCCCCGAGGCAACACCCGGGAATTTATTCGATGCGGATATGTAGACGTAATCTCTACTTATGAAGCTACCATGTCATGTTTGCATTTAGAATGATTCATTTTAATTACCCCTAGTAATTGACTTTCTCAGCACTTTCGTAGAAAAAGTCTATGAAATGGTTGTTGGCGTTACTTTGTTGGGCTTCATAATGTGTAGGAAAGGAAACTATTTGTTGTTTAACACGATAGCATTTTATTTGCGACCGGTTTGGATACAAGAGTATCATCGTGCGGGAGGCCCAGTCGTTATTAATCTCTTGCGTTACGTTTTAAGTTCTCGTCAGAACTCTACAATCTGAAGCGTTGTAATTATGAACTTAATGAATATTTCATGACTGCACTTAGTATTTTATTGCGTGATTACTTCGCTTCGGAAACATCTCAATCACAAAATCATTATAATCAGTTTTAGTATGGCGGACAAATGCTGTATTATTGTTGGTATTCCCCCTCACCACCGCCAACGAATACATTTTTTTAATTTGAAGTTAGGAGCTCATATCGCGCGCAACCTCTACGGCCGTAAATTCAATAAGTACGGATAGAAATGCCTTTTAATTTTTACCTGCCACCCGCGGTGTTCACTAAATTTCCGGTATTCAGAAAATGGAATTTTTGCATCCTCCGTATTTAAATCAAGGACTCATCGGTAGGGAGCCGTGCGTTCTACTCATAGTATTTCTACCTTCTCTCCCATCCTACGACGCTAAACTCATTAAAATATTTCTGTTGCTTACGTAAATTAACTCCTTCGTCATATAAATTATGAAGTCATCCACTGAATAAAGCACTTGTTGTATGTAGCTGCAAGAGGAGAGAGCTATCTTCTGACTTTTGTCTGTATGTTTTGTGCCAAATCTTAATTATTTAACCTTTTTATAGTAATTTTCTTATTCCACTACGTACATTGCTTCTGGACGTGTCTGCTTGTGAGCCTGATGTTCATGGCTTAATGCCTCTTAGTCTCTGTAATCAAAATGCTTAAAATTTGAATGGTGTTGCAAAACTAATTTGCGGGCTGCTTTATCAATGGTAGGTACTTCTAAATCAAATTAAAAAGTTATATTCGGCGAAATTCCTCCGTTTTATTTCCTCGAATTCCGCTTCAAAATCACGATTCCGAGATGTTATTCGTCTGCTATATATAGATCATGTGATAACTAGTACGCACCAAGCAAAACATGTATTTCTTTGCGAGAAAATAGTCCTTTCAAAGGGTTTACTTGTTTATGGTTTTGGGATAAGTGGAATTTTGATGCCTGATCTTCCTCTTCTATACTCTCCTCCCCATTATAAAATGAAAGCTATCAATTCGAGGGGCTGGTTTGAGATAGCTGAGGGTAATGACAAATATTCCTTTTCTGTTGACGCCTGTGGTTTCTCAAGAGGTCTTATACCCGGGAAATTACACCTATTTGATGAGCTGTAGGTGTCCAAGTACTCCCGAATTTGAACCCGGTATCAAACCCCTTCGGTATGTG
Organism: Hetaerina titia; assembly: GCA_037158775.1. NCBI lineage: Eukaryota > Metazoa > Arthropoda > Insecta > Odonata > Calopterygidae > Hetaerina > Hetaerina titia. Next base: position 53,057,360 of record CM073771.1, read on the forward strand.
GTCAGATGCGCTAAGGTATTGGGCTTCTATCGCCATGAAAAGGCAAATTTAACGGTGCATTTCTTAATGATATTGCAAACTGCCATAGCCTTCGTATGATGTAAACTGTTTTCACTTTTTATCACCTGTTCCTCCTGTAGTAATTTGTTAATGACCGCTAATATACGTAACATTGAATTTGTCGCCATTAGATACGTGAGATGTGAAGACTTGTGTGCATGCGTAAAGTCAGTGATTTACTGAATTAGTTAATTATTATTGTTCATCGGTTTGTTTGATGAACTTCTATGGCCTGCTTCTACTAGTAAAATATAAGAAAAGAATTACTTTGAATAATGCGGGTCGTTTCTTTGAATGACTGAACGACATAGGGTCGGACCAAGAAAAAAGGTGATAAAAAGGTTACCATAGAAGAAAATTCTTGTCATTACCGCTGCAGTCTATCATTCAAATTATGGATGGTTTGAATCATAGGTATAAGTTTCTCATGCAATTATGAATGGCAAATTAATTAATGACGTTAAAGGAAGAATAATATGGAGGTTATAAAGGATCAGGAAACCATAACACCTTCAGTCGTCGTTGAAGTGGAAGTCCGGGACCGTATAACATTGATTAATATTGCATTTGATTTGGAATATTTTACTAATACTAAAATTTTACCCGTCACAAACGAGTGACTCTTTGCTGACAAATTCGCTTTTGATTTGAATGAATATTTTATAACATCGTGCAATAACGTGAGGTCATATATTCCTTATCTCTTAGCAGTATAATCTGTACTCCATGCGAATGGATTTGCGTTATCAATCAATCAATGAACGTTAAAGTGTATCGCAAAATAGAAAGGGCATAAACTTGGCTTTTCAATAGACAGTTAAGGGAATCATCAACCATTACCGAATTGCATATCAATATTGAGATATTAGCTTTCACATAAAAACGTGGCCTTAAAACATCTCAGACTCCCGAAATATTTGTGCCGGAAGAACCGGGTCAAAATAAATATTCGGGACCAGCGCCTGGGAATCGGGGAGTACGTACCCACCCTCTTGGTTGGGCGGGTATAAGGCTCAGGGTCTTCCTCCTTAAAGAGTTCGGGCGATTCAAAGTCGTGGACGGAAAGAGACCTTTGTTTCGTTGCCTGTCGGGATTCGGGGAAGGGAAGCGAGAGGGATGGAAGAGACGGGAGTGTGAGAAAAAGATGGACCTGAAAGGAGTGTACACAGACAAGGGTGGTGGACCCAAGGCTCAAATCCCTCTGGGCGGCGAGAGTTTGGTGTCGGAAGGTAGGGACTGTTTTGTGTGTGTGAATTGGGGTGAGGCTAAGGAAAGAGTGAAGGATGGGCAGGGAGAACGGGGGGAGGGGGGACGTGGGAGGTGAATCTGTCGCCGTGGTGTGGTGGCCAGTGAGAGGAGTGGGTGGGTGGGTAGGTTTTGCGAGCGTGGGTGTGTTTGGCGCGCGGGAAAGGGGGTGTGGAGACCCTCCCACCCCAAGGGAGAGGGAGAGGCGGTGAAGGTGGGACCCCTCCTCCCTCCCCCTCAGCTCGGCCGCCGCCGCCGCCGCTCCGCTATTGATTAGCCGTACCGCGCGAGGTCACTGCTCGCGTCATCGCCCTATGGCCTTGAGCTGTGGGAAGGTCGTGGGTGTGTTTGTGAGCCGGGGGTGCGAGAGAGGGCGCGGCGGGCGTGAGGTGTGGGAGAGAAATCGCCTGGCCGCGTGCTCGGAAGGGCCCCGACCCGCCCTCTCGTCTCCCCCCATTCCTTCCACTACCCCCGCTCTCTTTCGAATCCCCCACACTTCCTACCCACGCCCCCGCCATCGATGTGGTGTGGCCTGGTGGTGGTGGTCGTGGGTGCGGCATTCAGTGATGGGTATAAGTAGTATTGGGAGAGAAATGGAGGGAGGACCCAAAATAATAATAATGATGCTAAATAAAACGGTCGTCCGAGGGAGAGGGTTTTTCTTTAATCTATAAAGTGTTTCATCTGAGTGAGGATTATTTTTCTTTATTTTACTTGAGCTTTCGTTTTCTTAGCCGTAATTTTCACGTGTTCTTTTGTATTTCCTCCGGTCCAAAACGAAAGGGAATTACTATGTTTTTTCGCTTAAGAGCACAGTTGTTATTGTATTTGTTTTCTTCCGTTTCTATGTAAAATTTGATCATCCGTTTTCCATAATGAAATATGGTTCATTCGATGCCATGCCTTTGGGATAATACGGGCAAATTATATTCATAAATGTAAAACAGAATTCATTTTTCAGCATATGCTAAGGGATTATCTGAAGGATTTGCGTACAAATGAATTTATGTGCTTAAAATGGCCATAGAAACGATGGAAATTAGGTAGTCCTGCAGTTATCGTTGGGTTAGTGTGATTTCATAAATGTTCTTTGAATGATTAGGAATTTATTTCAAGTTTGCACAATTCAAATTTATAAATTGAATATCAACCATATTTGTGATAGCGGCCATCTGATAGTGAGTATTCCGCCATTCAGAAAAGAAGTCAGGAAAAAGCAATCGTAGGTTTGAATGTCAAACGCATTCCGTCTCGGCGCATTTCGCGGTCAGCCCATTCGGCCTGGCTACGTAGTCTTGAGATGATGAGTTTTGTGCTCTCGAGTGGAAAGGATGTGGGAAGGGAAAGAATGCAGGAAACATATTTTTACAACAGTTAAAGAGACGCGTTTTTTTCTAATATTATCTTAGCAGCTAGTTGAACTGTATCGGATTAAGTTTTGATTTTCTCATTGACGATTTTTAATTTTCTTTTAAACATTATTTCTTAAATCCTAAACTAAGACTTTGGTACTCTGATGCTTGTGTCGATAAAAGCAAAATGCCAATCATTTTTTTTCCTACCCACCATTACCGCTTGTACGTATCTAGTATTGATATATATTTCTTTCGTATTTTTAATCATGGTATTATCAAACTAACCCCATGTTGATATTGATTGGTGTATATTGTCTAAAAAGCACATAGGTTCATCCCCACAATTCTGGTGTCAAACTGTTACGTTCGATAATCTACCGAATCAAGATCCTGCTATTTCTTATGAAACTCTTTGTATGATTTAAGACATTATGTTTTCTATAATGAGGGATTATATTAACATTAATTCGTTTCGCACTATACAGACATTTTACAAGCGTCAACTAAAAACAAGTGGGTATAGAGTGCTATTTAATCTCCGTACCTAAAAATATTTAAGAAAATGAAAGGTTTTACGGATTATACTTAGGCAGGGTATCAATCATTATTCTCTTCCCATGAAGCTAGATAACGCCGAAGCTATTCCTTCCTCCTGTCTACGTTAACAAAGCCATTTCACGTCATCGGAGCCATATCTTTCTCTCTCTCGATGTTACCCGGCGAAACTACAATACATCACCGAGACTATTAAGGGAAGGATCTGGCAACCGAACGATAATGATACCTCGATGACTAATCCTCTTTGTGTTTATGGACCAAACTGTCAGGCAAGAATATACGACGTGGGGAGTTAGAGTGCTTGAATACTCAAACGATAAGGCTTTAAAATATTTTACTTTCGGCATTTCCCCTAAAGCACTGAGAAACTTCATTCTCATGAAGATGTGTCTTTTCTCGTCTCAATCACTCGCTTTCAAACCATTCAGAATTCTTTCAAGACTGTCACCTATCAAGAAAGCTTTAACGTTTGTGATTCACCTATGCAGATTCTCAAGTTCATTAAATATTTCTATCTCACTATAATCATGCGATGCACTTATTTTCAAAATCGTTGTTTGTATTTAACAAAAAGCTCTTTGTGCTCCCGATCCATTGACCCAATGGCAATCCATTGACGGATTTGTCATTCCCGATAAATCCCTTTATATGTCACTCCTAACAGCCTTTCAAAGGAGTTAATTTCATGGAAGTGAAAAGAATATAAGGTGAAGTTTTTATTGTGTGCTAATTTTAAGAGCGATACAATTCACTCCTCCTTATTCGATCTGGAAGACACAAAAAAGGAATTCGGTGTAACTAAAGATATTGAGGAAAGTAGGAAGGTACTGATGGGCATTTGGGAAGAGGGAGGTGGAAAAGGCAACCTTTTTCATGGGAGTTTGCTGTCGTTTGCTAAAGGGGACGGTTTGGGTGCCTTTTTTTTTAAAAAGAAAACGGAGGCGGGGAGGAAAGGGTGAGAAATAGAGGTTTGATGCGAAAGGCGATTTGCATCAATAAATCAAACAGGTGTTCTACGGGGCGGGAATGGAGTCCCCTCTCTCCATTCTCCCTCGTCCTCTGCTACAAAACTCCTGCTACCGTAACCAGCCAGTATCCAACCCCCTCTCACCCCCCCCCCCTCTAGAGCGTGTTCGAGTGTGGTAAAGAGAGCGACTTAAGAGATAATAGTGTGCGTGCGTGTGAGCCCGAGTGTGCGTGTCAGAATCATCGTTGGCGATGTGGTGGAGTGGATTTGTGTTTTCAGGAGTTTATATTGTTTGCATAAATCACCTTTGAAAATGTGGTTTGGTTTTATAGGTGGTGGAGGGCTCTTTCCTAGGGGTAAGGCCGTAACAGGGTTGGATGGGGGAAATATCTGGGCTCAGCATACGAGATGTTGTTTAAAACTACAGGAAATTCATTATGAAGAGCCGGCTTTTAGACATGGGGTCTCTGTGTGCTAATTATCTATTCATATGACTAGAGGAGTGTGGACAGCTTGTTTCTATCAGTTTTGCCATTTTCGGAATGTGCATCCTTTCTTTAGATACCCACAAAAATTTCTTTTATGTCCATCAGCGGTCATTACTCCTTATTATTTGTACCTTCCTTCTGGAGAAGCTATTCGGTTCACGAAAAATGTATGCAAAAGAACAGCCGGCATGACTCAGTTATTAGAAACCTTTAGAATGGGAGTCAACCAAGTCACAATGAAGTCTTGTGAAACTATTTATTCTGGTTGGGTACCAATTGTATTAGTTTACTTCTGAAAACGAGGAAATAGTTATGACTAAATGTTGCTCTGTTTGGAAAGCCAGTTGTATGAATTCAAGTGAAATAAATCTGGAAGAGACGACACAACAGCATGGAACACCTTATCCCACTCACAGTCGTCAGTTATCACGAACTAGTGAAGCTGTACAATCAATGGATGACAAAACAGCTATAAATTTTATATTAATTGCCATTCACCAAGTTTCCTTAAAAAAGGTGGTTTCATAGCATTTTTTTGCGGTATTAGTTCGCAACTTGGCTTACAATGGATACATGTAGTTAACCAAATGCACGCATGTATTTCGCGAAAGCGGTACACATGTGCGGCCAATGACTTGATCATCTGACGTCAGTGGTGGTACGCACGTGCCACCGTCCCTCGTTGATTTTTATTCCTATTCACCTTTTTGCACTCTTCCCGCGTCGCGTGGAATCGCACATATCGCATTAACTTTCCTACCTCCTCCCGCCGGGAATCCCTCCCCCCCTCCAAATAGAGACGATCTCGGGGAAATGGCAGACATGTACGGAAGCATTGTATCGGCCCCTGCGTGTACAAAGGGCACCAAGGACAAAGGGATATTAATTCCTCTTCCCACTTGTTTGTATCCCGGCGTCATTTTCGGACGCCTGTCCCTAGCGGTCCTTTCGGTTTATTTTTTCTCACCATTGCCAAACTACCTCAGCGCCCCTGGTGGATATACTATATGTTTCTCTTCTCTCTCTCGGGTTTGTATTTGTTTCACAATATTACAGTATCCGTTTCGCACAATCGATTCTAGAAGGATTAATGCAGATTTACTGCAAATATGGAGATGAGGTAGAAACCTCGCTGATAGATGAAAAATATTCGTACCGTTCCGCCAGGGGACATTGATTGCCCTTGCGATGGATATTTTGCATTGAATTTTAAAGTAAATACGATTTAAATCGTGAAATGTGTGTGTGTGTGTGTGTTATTTCTTATATTTAAAAAAATGACGGAAGTAATGACCACTACAGATGTGGAGACGTTGACGAACTTATTCAAAACTATGAATAAAAATTTGTAATCTGGTCGGTAATTTTGCTATTCTTGGGTTCTTGGCGCAACCATAATGATTTCAATGAGCTCTAAACCCCGTTCAGGAGCACTTTAAAAATGTTATATATGAAATTAGGTTCAATTTCCTACAGAATGATGGTACGTTTGATTAAGTGTCTTAAGTTAATAATTTAACATAATATCATTCAAAACGACTCACCCCTATATATATATATATATATATATATATATATATATATTCATTCAAACATAGAAATAGGTATAAGGAAAGGGGATAGGAAAACACATAAAAGGCGAACACAGGACATGTGGGGAAGGCGGTTTTTGAGCAGATCACGAAAGTAAAAATGTTTCCTTGACCGGGATTTGAACACCGGATCTTCCACTTGCCGGGCGGATGTGCTACCATTTCACACATTATAATATTATACATATATATATATATATATATATATATATATATATATATATATATATATATAGAGAGAGAGAGAGAGAGAGAGAGAGAGAGAGAGAGAGAGAGAGAGAGAGATATGAAGAGAGACCTGATATAGAGTAGGTTGCTGGATTGGGTTTTGTTTGGAGTTACAAAATATTTATTTGAGAGTTGCGTCCATCCAAAAACCTACCTTAACCGGTAAATTACCTAATAATATATATATATATATATATATATTTATACATAAATCAGTATGTTTAATGGAAAATTAGTTAATTAATTGTATACATAGTTGAAGCTAAATTAATTGTATAACTAATTGTCAAGCCTTTAACTATAGTAATACTTAATGGCCCTGATGCAGGTGATTTAGCTTAATTCCATACGATATTCCTAGGTAATATAAATGGTTAACATTACTGATATCTAACGTGAATCAATTGCTAATTGGATCTAAAATACCTCAGTCACTGAAAAGCTGCTTTCAGCCCTGGCTAATCTAATCCATTAATTTTTTTACCGTATCTTCTAAAACATAAATGAAGTAGTCATGTGATTATCATGTTTTGTGTATGACGGTTGTAAAATGGCGTTTAACCCCACGCCCAAGCAGAACCTTTAAATATGACAGGCAGGTCGATCTGATGAAGTCTTAAAAATTGCACGGCTTGTCACGATGGATCACCTTTATTTGCAGTTTTCTGTGGCTAGTTCTCGACATGCCTCGGTTAAGAAATGCATTTTTTATTTTCAAACGTGTGCCCAAATAAATTTCGCCTAGCTACTATCTATGACTTCACCATTCGTGTTTCGGGACGTTGATTCGAATGGTAGGAGAACACCCTCAGGTGAAAACCATCTCAAGGTACATCAATTAAATCCCTGATCTCCCATTGGTTCCTACCTTCTAATCTTTCATGGCGGTCACTTCCGTGTCGATTACCCTTTTACAGAACTCGGTGCCCAGGGAATTATTAGATTGGGTCATTCCGTGATATTTAATGCTCTACATGTCCCACACTTATTCGCAGGCTCGTATGGGAGTTGATAATTGGAGAGACCGAGATACTAAAAGGGAGGTTGCGCCTACTTCCATTTCAATCGCATCTCCAATCTTTTTAGACCCACGTGGGCGACGAGGACAGCCATTGTTACGCTGAACACGTAAACGCGCATGTGGAGACTGCAACATAAACGGTATGGTTAAAACGAATGGCTTATCTCCAGTTCGCGTATCTCCACCGTAATCTTATCTACCTGAATACCTTTCGGACTTGCTTGTAATCTGCTTGCTCACGGTGATATTTTACTTCCATTTTAGTTCCAGTTGCACCTCAAATAACAGATAGGTCAAAATATATGTATACCTGCGATTCAAGACATCATACAGGCATGTAGATATAACAGGGATTACAAACACGGATGCGACGGGATGGGGAATATACGAGGAAACAGTGTTAAGGAATTGGATTGGGTTTAATTAAGGATTTTGCTATCAAGCATTGATCATTCGGTAAGGAACTTCGAAGTATGTTATTTTGTCATAAATTTCTCGTTTATGATATTTTATAAATGTTAATTATATATATATATATATATATATATATATATATATATATATATATATATATATATATATATATATATATATATATTTATATTTATATATATATCTGTTATTATATATTATGTTTTATTTTTTGTTCTATTGTGCCGTTATGTTTCTCTCGTGAGTGCTACTATATCATATATATACATCATGGTGCGGGGGGTACTTCCTTTCACTGTGCCGGTTATGGTTTCCCAGAAAGATCTGGTTCCCGAAAAATCACCGGAGTGACTTGTCCGGGAATCGAACCCGGGCCCTCCGGTCAGTAGTCCAACGCTCTACTTTATATATATATATATATATATATATATATATATATATATATATATATATATATATATATATATATATATAACTGCCTATTTAGCCTATTTTAATATATGAATCCATAACCGGCACAGGGAAAGGAACTGCCCCCCCTACCCTGATGTGTGAATATTCACACGCCGTCGGGCTTAGTACATGGGTGAGCTCTACCATCACCTACTAAACCGACCTTCGGGTTGATTACTGTGTTTATGGTTTATATATATGTATATATATATATATAATATACATATATACATGTATATTATATTTTTTTATATATAAATAAATATTCATTCACATACTCTACAATATAAAGTACAGTTTCTCGATAGCTCAAGTTGTTAGAGCATCCGCCCGGCAAGTGGAGAGATCCGGTGTTTAAGTCCCGGTCGAGGAAAATATTTTTACATTTGTGATCTGCTCACATTCGCCTTCCCCACCTCTCTTGTGTTTGTCCTGAATGTGTGTTCCTTTCCCATTTCCTTATCTCTATTTCTATGTGAATGAATATTTGTTCACCGTATGGCGGGATTTCGTGTTTGAACGTATATATATATATATATATATATATATATATATATATATATATGATTAAAGAGGCATGGGAAGAACTGGAGGCAGGAATGAAAGTCGGAGGGGAATATGTAAAATCGGTTAGGTTTGCTGATGACCAAGCATTAGTTGCTCAGTCAGCCAAGGGGTTGCAAGCATTGTTGAGTGAATTGGAGGTTCAGTGCGATAAATATGGGATGAGAATCAATATTAGTAAAACAAAGGTTATGCGATTTTCCAGAAAGAAAAAGGCTAAGCTAAATATTAAAATAGGCGGGGAAAAAATAGAGCAGGTAGAACAGTTTACATATCTCGGAAGTGTTTTGGACCAACACGGTCAAAGTGGTAGGGACGTAAGGAGAAGAATTGCGCTAGGCAAGGAGGCTTTCTCAAGGAGGAGGGAGTTGATGATGGGGACGTTGAGTAGGGATGTTAAGAGAAGACTCGTAAAAACTCTGATATGGAGCGCAGCTCTGTACGGCGCGGAAACGTGGTCGCTGAAGCAGGAGGATAGACGTAGATTGGAGGCGTTTGAAATGTGGGTGTGGAGAAAAATGGAGGTGAAATGGACCGAAAGGAAAACAAATGAGGAAGTACTAGAAATGGTGGGGGGGGAGAGGGGTTTGTTGAGAGAAATCCTATGGAGGCAGGAAAAATGGATGAAAGGCGTATTGAGCGGTAGTGGAATGTTGAAGAGGGTAATAGAGGGGAGAATGTTGGGCAAGCGAGGTAAGGGTAGGAACAGGATAGGGATGTTGGACGGGATGAAGGGAGGAAAGAAGTACACCGAGATGAAGAGGGACCTGATATAGATTAGTTTGCTAGATGGGGAGTCACAAAATGTTTATTTGATAGTTGTGTCCATCCAAAAACCTAACTTAACCGGTAGATTACCTAATAATAATATATATATATATATATATATATATATATATATATATATATATATATATATATACACATTTTTACGATCGGAAAACATAATACGTTCTCAAGATAACTGGTGGAACTTCCGTATTCAACTAAACTACTTAAGGTTTTCATTCCTTTTTAATAATATCAATTAAACTATCAATACATCTTGGTCTGTAATGACATTATAGTATTAATGCAATAGTATCGATGGTGCCATTATCTGTTTTCTATTTCCCAACTTCTAGGCAGAGAACGAATGTTTATAAAATTTTTATTTTATCAAAACAGTTCTAGACGAATCGAACTCCCCTGCGTGGAAAGTTCTGAATCACTAATCACCAAAACTTTTTTTTTAATTTCAACGCATATTCTGATTGAGGTCGGACGCTAAAGAGTATATGATTAATTATAAAAAAAACGTTTAACACTGTAATCAGCCCGAAGGTGGTAGATGATGATGGTAGGTGATGGCAGAGTTCACCCAGGACCAAGCCCGACGGCGTGTGAAATTTACACATCAGGGAAGGGGGGTGGGGCAGTTCCTTTTCCTGGGCCAGTTATGGCTTGGTTTCCCAGTAAGATTTAATTCCCGAAAAAATTCACAGCTTTTGGTGGAGCTGAGAGGTTTGCCCTAGAATTGAAACCGGCCCCTCTGGTCGGTAGTTCAACGCTCTACCCCTGAACCACCGCATTCTACTTGATTAACTATATGTTAGCTGATTTTTCAATCACTTGGAAAAATAGGAAAACTAACGAATGTAATGCATTCGAACTTATCGTATCTACTTAGGCGAAACCGCAAAATATACGTTTATCGAGACGTCAGAAGTCATCAGCAATAGTTAGAGCAAGATAAGAATCAAGCATTTGGTTTCGCTGAAACTTCATCAAGCCCGTTTTATTCAAAGGGGTCAACACCATGTGAACCGTAATGATTCAAGCACGTGTGGGACATAATCAAAACAACCTCATTCGGAAGCCTGTTCCTGTTGACATTATATAATTCGCATCCACTTATTGTTCTAATGATTACTTATGCTCGAGATACGAAAGTTTGAAGCAAAATTGGCCTGTCTGCTAGAAAATTGGCACACATTTCATGACCACCGTTTTCATTCTCACCGAAAAATCGTTCTTCACCTGTAACATTCTTGAATGCACTTTGCTCCGAGCAAAGATTTTGACATCGTGATTTGCGTCAGTGGTTTGTGTTTTTTTTTCTCCACCGTTTCGTCGAGGAGGCGGAATATTACAATCGCATTTCTAAACGAACGTGTGGAAGTGGTAATGGCACCGCAGGGCAAGAAAAGAGGCAGAAAGGGGAAAAAGGCTGCTGGTTCAGCACACCCCCCCCCCCCACCTTAGTGATGAAAGGGGGAAGTTAAATAGCGCGGGAATGGTCGCTGGGCAGCGAGCGACAAGTGAGGAAAGCTCCCCGCGCGTGCGTAACCGGGAAAGCGGGTGCGTGTTCTGCGCAGACCCCCAATTAGAGCGCAAGGGAGGAGAAGGGGGTGAATAATCATGGGTGTTGGAAAACATTCCGGGGAGTGGAATAGGGGAGAGAGAGCAGGGTAGAATGTTGGGGATTATTTTGTGGAGGGCATAGGCGGAAAAAAAAACCAGAGCCCTCTCCCTTTCAAATTTGAGTGAGTATTTGTTTCTTGTACGTCATTCACCAAAATTTCCCAGAATGTTGCTTACGTGCAGGTGTTAAAACGTGGATACATGCGTGCGATTTCTGTTTTAATTGCTTTAACGCTGTAACGAAACAATTCAACGATTGAACGACGATTCAACGACGAACGAATACACATTATTCAGAGCTTCAAATAAAGAGCTTGAGGGGTTTATTCACGTATTCACACGTATGTTATTGGTTTAACATTCTATTTTGTTTCAGTCTAACTTAATGTGAAGAGAAAGAAGTGCTTGCAATTTATGGTATTTTCAAAACTTTAATATTTAATTTTTGTCGCACACTGGGGCTCCTTATCTCTTTCAATGTAAGCAGAAAGCATTCTTTGCTCGAGCAGGGCTAATATAAAAATAATGTAAGCCACTCATGTTGTTAGAAAATTGTAAATAAATATTTTTTTCGATCTTAACCCGCGCGTTCCCCGTTAATGAGTGTGATTAAGTCGGGAAACAATTTACGCGATTCCTGATTTACATAAATGGATGGTTTAGGAAGAGGTGTCCGTGAAGAAGATATTCGTTGAAACGCTGCTCCCTTTATATATTAGGATCTGAAGAAGTCTAACATAGATGCTTAAAAGTATAATTTTTGCAAATATACGCATAGGAGCAATATCATTTTGACTCACGCTCTGCAGTGCAATGATGCTCGATTCGGATTTCCGTAACCCTCCTTTTTCCGACGTTAGAGTCTGAGTTAAAACTAAGTTCAAACTTAACCCCGAGATCCATCTCATCCATTGGCGTCAATCGGTAATTCCTTTCCGAAGCCGCGTCAGCCGTCCTCCCACTCAAATTATTATGAGAGTATTTTTTTTTTTGCATTCCGACAACTAATCCCGTCCGAGATGGATGATGCAGAGAAGATGGTGAGAGAAAAGCTGGGGTGGGGTGAACGAAAGGAAAAAAATGGGGATTAGAGGTGGAGGAGGGTTTGATAGTAGGTAGGCGGAATCGATCGGTTTCGATTGATCGACCCGGTCGTCATTCGTCGAAGGTGATTCCGACTTTTAATTCCACCGCCTCTCGTACCCAACGGGGGATGCGATCTTTATTATCATTATTATTTTCCTTTTGGATTGTTTTATTTTTTTGCGCTTTTTTTTTATTTTTCATCTACCCTCCCCAATCCTCCGCGTCCACACCTTTTTGCACCTTCGCCCACCCCTCCCATATCGGGCTTCGTCGTCATCATCATTATCCGCAGTTCACTCCCCCGCTCCCTCTCTCTCTCTCTCTCTTTCTCTCCCACCTGACTCCCTCGTAGCCTCCATAAACACACAAAACGCGCACACCCATGGACCAACCGACCGGCGTTCGTTTGTCGTGCTTTCGTCGTCGTCGTCTGCCTCCCGCATCGCACAATAATATCTCGACTCGCACTGAAGCCGCCGCCGCGCTCCCGGCAAAAAAAAAAAAACTGTCCGTCTTCCTCTCTCTTCGCTCTCCGTCATTTTTAATCTACCGCTCACAATGGTTTTTCGGGATTGAATGCGCTTTGCATCCCCTCGGTGCCTTTACACACGTGTAATTTATTTTTATTCGTTTCTACTCAGGATTTACCTCTCAAATCCAGGTCCGTCCCCGGACAATTCCGTCTCTCGGAAGAAAATTCTATGTAATGGCTCCCATCCATAATTTACGCATAGGTATTGGATTATGGCGGTCTTTTTTAACCTCATCTGGGGGTGGATGCTCCATGATTCAGCTAAGAAGTTACTGATGTGTTTCAGATAATGATATGCTATGGTAATACATGGTTTCAACATGGTTTTTGCATATTTTATTTATAAATGCGACGATAATTAATATGAATTTCAATATTTATATTTTCTCTGAAGAAGCAGTTTTCAAAACCCCTATTTGTTATCTAACCATGCACCCTATCCTGATTACTCTGCGACTCCCTGAATTCATAATATTGGTCTTTTTTGCGTATTTCTGATGTTACATATTATTTTTATTTCGTTGTCTTAATCTCCAGCTTCATTTTACTGATTGCAGAAAGGAAGAGAAAAAGATAAACGGCTTATAACCCAGTGAAGAGACAACTCGAAGTAGGAAAAAACACAATCCATAAATGAGGATACTTATGAAAAGGTACTAATAGCAGACTAAAACATTAAAAAGAGATTGACGGAATACATTAATGGACTCGAACAAAGTTCACTTGATGGTGACTCTGTTAAAGATGAAATCGTGAGAGAAAAATCGTGACGAACGGAGCCCGGAGATACTAATAAACGAATTAGTAGAACCGTGAATGACCTGAAGACAAATTAGGCACCAGGATTTGAGAAAATAATCGTAGATATAATAAGGGCTCTCGGAATCCAAGCGAAGGATATCTTCTTTGCAGTTGACTTTTAATAATCAAACCACTTCACTTTTCCACATATACTTTAAGTAAAGTGGTATGAAGAACTTTTAAAAGTCAGTATGAAGATTTTCCACCAAGTTACGCCAGAAACTGTTTCATTCTTTGCAGTTATCAAAAATAAATACGAATGTGGTTAAGTACCAGAGGACTTGATTTGATGATTACAATGCTGAAGGAACCAGGAACAGATTAATGCGAATATCACAGAATGTTGGACCTCGATCTCACTCTTCGAAAATACTCGGTTCATTAGCCGAAGAATAGAAGGAGAGATAGTAGGCATTAGAAGATGCTATAAGGTCTTGAAATGGACTACAACGAGAAAAGATTAATCCTTTACAAGAATCGGGTATTAACCATAAAAATTATAAAAACAGATGGAAAATAGAAGCTTAAATAAACGAAGAAGGAAGACAAGTAATTCTCGAATTGCTGTTTTAAAGCTGAGAGGTTTTTTTTCTTATTTTACGTATAGGTAAGGCGTCAAAACATTTTTGCGCCTTTTTTGCATGTTAATAAACCAAAGTTTGAGGGATTTTTTAGTAATTATAATATTATCACATTTTTCTCACCTGACACTGTTGGATAATTGGTGTTCATTTGTCTCGTCTGTATTTAGCTCCACCAATTATGAGTCCTGCTTGCGGTGTCTTACGCCTGAGAGTCGATACCCCTGGAACGGGTAACGTTCTGTTTACAGTCAAACTCTATCTCGACTGGAATAATAAGAGACGATTATGCATGCGCCCCTTCTGAACCTCACGTCCAAGGCGCCCGTTTCCATGGCTCCGAGGCGTCCGTCAGATAGTAGCACCGCTGTAGAGGTAGAGAGGTGTGTGCGGCGGATAGGGGGAGGATTTCGGGATGAGGGCTATCAGGAGAGTGCGAGTTTAGGGATTATTATTCCTCAGGCGCTCGGGAATGTGTTTGTCGGTGAGTGGGGTTGTTTATTGAACAGATGGGGGTTCGAAACGTGGGGAGTGAGCTTGGACTGAGAGATGATTTTTAAGTGCCAGGACAACCTGTTGAAGAGGTGTGTTTTGCACTGCATGAACAGTTTAGGTTCTACTCCGATGCCCAAAGTGAGGAAAAGAAAGGGAAATGCGATGAATCCCGGATAGTAGGAGCAACAGATTCTCGAATGACAACATCACATATAGTTCGTTGATCATGAACACATGTTCGCGTATAGCTGAAGGGTGGATTAAAGAGTTTCAGTTTCGAAGGAAATGGGCCGCATTTATCATTTTTCTCGAAGCGAATTCAATTCAGAGCATTGAATCCGCGCGTCATGAAAAACCCCAGAGTTACTCTCAAGATATTTTGTCCATGCATCCTCGCTCAAATTCACTTGGCATCTATTACGTTGCAATTTATTTCGAGTTTTGACGTTGTAAATGGATTAGCGATCACCCGAATTAACATCGCTCAGTGAAATTTATCAATGCCCAGCCATAAGGATAAAAATTTATTTCTAATGGTTTATCATATCAACGTTTTACAAATCTAGCTGCTCTGCAGTGCACGCGATCAAATTAGGCAATCAATCCAACTTCGTGAGGATCACATGTACTAGTAGAACAATTTAATCGAGGGCTAACCAGCGAAAGATAACATTTATCTTTGACACTTTCATATTTAGTCCAGTCTAAACATTCCATTTCGGTTTTCCCGATGCAGTAAATGTTCGGGAGGGAATTATTCTTTTTCCGAAAAATCATCACTACGCACTTTATTAAGTTAAATTGAAATTGCCAAGTGTTGCACCAGCGTTTTATAGCATTTAGGTCATCTCATAACTCTGTTGTGTCCTAAGGATTACGGTTATCACGGAAAACCGCTTCTTCGTCGGCAAATAAACCTATCGTACTAGTGAGTACAAAAGTATATTATTTTTAGAAGAGAGAGTGTTTCTCTCGGTTTCTCTAATCCTTATGTGACTCAACTGTCTTTTTCCAACTTTTTCCATTCGTTTACATTGTGTTTTTATGAGATATAATTTTTCTGTTTATCATGGTAATGATTGCATTACCCTTATTGTAGCAATTACTTTCAAAATCGGTGAAACTACATAAAATAGTACTTGGTCAAATTATTAACCTTATAAGATGGCATTTGATAAGGAAGACCTTGGCGGTGGCTTGCAGGGTATCAAAGAATAAAAGATTGGGTGTAAATGAACTATTGTCGATATAAGTTACCCTATGCGTAGCTATTTCTACATGCTACCCTTCATACCACCGTTGAAGTTTATGGCAGGGGTGTTTCATCAGGCATGCATAAAAAAATAAGCTTTTAATTTTATTTTTTATCCATTTTATTTATCTTTTGTTTTATTTAGACATCATGTATATGGGCAGGGCCATTACTAACTAAGGCTCTATATTCAAAAAATAACTGCAATTCATTTTTGGTAGTGCATATGCCTAAATAAAAAAACCCTGAATTTATTTAATATTTTTGTATACGAGATATAAATTTTCATTTAGTTAAATATTCGCGGGGTAAAAATTACTTAAGCTTTGCAGTCAAAATTGAAGTAAACAGTGTAAATTTGCAACCATATGATGAGTTTGAAGTGACTTATGCACGATAGTTTGATATTTTAGTATGCTGCAAGCCACCGCTATGGTGTGTGGCAGGGAGTGAATACGCACCAGTCTAATTTAGCTTATGCTTATTCTATTTCAGATCTCCCAATTGCAACTGGGACATATTCTACCCAATGTCATCGTAATCTGCCTTCACTAGCATAATAGCGGTAAGTTGATATAGTTAGTTACAAAATGTGCATGAAATGTTTTTGTCCTCTAAATTTTAGGTCATGCCGCATACCGCTTTTTAATATGGAATGTTAAAAATAGTTTTATGCGCTGCTCAAATCTATTCCTACTCAAATCAATTCGCCTCAAGACAAAGAAATACATCGCCGCTTGAGAAGCTAGTCAGAAACTCAATGTATCCAATTTGTTGCACTACTTGTAGCGAAGGTATTCCACGGATATTCTCTCAGTCAATCTGTTTCTTTAGCCTCGACTGTCAGGCGTGTATAAGAATCCGCGTAACTTTATATCTAGTTTTCATTCCGTGTTGAGGTAAAATTGTCTTGACACAGAATTTCTGGTGGCCAAAGTTGAGGAAAAAACTAACTTCTCGTGGGCGGTCTCTTGTCATTTTTCCCAACATCCCTCTATTTTTAACCCGCTTTTCTTTCTGTCCTTTTAATATGTTCTTCGTTTCTCTTTCTCGCCTTTTCCGCATGTTATCCCTCTCACCAAACTTAAAGTAATTCGCTTTGTTTCCAGCTTTTGATTTTATCTTTCACCACAGACCCATGTTTCCGCGTTGTCATGTCTGTCTCTCTCTCCCTCATTACTCTTCTAATTTCCAACCAAAGTATCAACTTTCTTTTCTGTATTTTCGCTCCTCCTACACCTCCCACTTGAGATGAATCAAAATATTACATTCCGATAACATTTTAAGGTCCTTGTCATCAAATTTCTTCCCACGCGTTTTCCGACAATCTGGATAAGTTACCCATATCTTCGTCATACTCCTTCGATTATGTGACTGCATAATAAATAATTCATTAGCTTGCAGCGATCCAGTGGGTGGTATCCTAAATATTTTCTTCGTTCTTTCGTAGAGTGTTACCAACCATTTCTCTTCATGTAGAGACGTGGAGTTTTATACATTTTCAGAAAATATCCAATTTTAGAAAAATTTCTTAAACCCGTTCCATAGTCTACGAAACTGTCTTAAACAGTTAAACAGCCCTTTTTAAGCATCTCACGCAAAATGTTCATTCTTGCGTATTTTCAAAAAACCATAACACGATGTGTGCAATATAAAAATCTTATGGTTTCTGAATTTAGTTAAATTATAATAATTAAAAAAACATACTTAGTTTTTGAATCGGGACAAATGACAGATAATTTTTGCCCTTACCCTAATTCATGATTAAAAATTTTGATGTAATGGCATTAATTAGTACCCTGAGAGACACAACTGGGGTGTGTGGCAAGGGGTGAAGGTTTGTGTTGTTTTTCCTAAATTTCATTGTTTTACCTAAACTTACGATCTGGAAGCTTAGAGAAACGCTAGTTTTAGAGTACTTGGAGTTAGTTATGGCATTTCAAAGTTAGTTGTTACATCTGTATCAAATTATAGCTGCAATAGCAATTGAAAAACTTTAAAACAATTTTTATTGCATCATATAGACAGGTGTACGAACTACGGTACACGTTTTCAAATTCACGGGAAGTCATTTTGAAGTCGACTGTACGCATGCTTATGTGTTTCTTTCCGTTGGTATCTACCCAACTAATATTCCTGGAACTATCTTTTATAGTGTGAAAATTATCTCTCCTTTCTCTCAGCTTTCTCGACCCACCTTTATCTCTATATTTATTCTTTTTAATATGCCTTTCCTTTCTAGCCATTCTTTCCTTTCAACCGCTCTTCCCACGTCTGTTTAGCCTTTGTATTGTTTATATATTTATTTAAAAAAGACATCTTTCCTACCTAATTATCCTCCGCTTTTATTATTCTTTTCCATAGTTTCTTCCTCGCTCGATCCCCTAACTTTTGCTTGTTTCCTCATGTTTATCTATGTCCTCTTTTTAGACTATGCTGCTAGTATATGGGATCATCATGAAGTTTAATTGATTGCCGAATTGGATCACGTGCAGCGTAGGGGAGCTAGATTTGTAAAACGTTTTTATGATAAACTTAGTATCGTATCCAAAATATTAGGAGATCAAGGTTAGCAATCACTCACACAGCGAAGATTAAATTACAGGTTGAATCTTATGGATAATTCGGAAGGATGTCTCTTTAGCAGTGATGTTGATAATGTATTATTACCCTCATAGTGCAACTGTAGGCGTGGTCATCTCAATAAAACTAGTGAGGTTATATGTAGAACAGATAGGTTTAAGATATCATTCTTTCCACGAACGATAGAGTATTAGAATAACGTTGTCCGAAAAATGTTGACGAGGATGTCATTGATTTTGTTGGCATAGTTTTCTACATTGAGGCTATAATATCCGAAGATATTGTGATGGTGGCCAAATAGCATGTAGCTAATATTATACAAATATTGTTTTTCCTGTAGTTCGTCCGTGTGATAGGGAACAGAAATTGAAAATCTTAGCGATCTCTTTTGTTTTTCAGGTATAAGTGACTATATCAGTAATTCTCTCTTCCAAGTCATATAAAAAGCTACGGGGTAGGTATTTATGCTTTTCATTGACATAATGTATTGGTGCCTTAATGTTTCCTCGCATGGAAAATAATTAATGAAAATTAATAAGCTTTCTAACAGTTTAAATCCTACTTAAGAAGTATTACCTATTTTTATGAACAATTTGTAGACGAATGATTCATTAGGCTCCCACAAAAGCTGTCTTTAAAATTGAAATTATGAGTTCTTGCTGCTAAATACATTTTTTCTGGCCCTTTTGCTGTCCCACCCTTTCCTAATGTCCATTTCATGTATTGAAATGCCAAAACTTTGCACTTTGATCTGTCATTCGTTGGCCTATCAAATCCGGACTATTAAACCTTTCTCCATCCCAGGAACCTCAAGTGGAAGAATTGCTTCACCGTCACTCACCTTCCTCAACCGCCAACTTTTCTCCATTTCCTACTTTTTCCCTCCTCCAAAATGAGAAAAACCTTTAACGCGTTCGGTCTCCCCAAACCCCCATCGCCAGCCACTCATCCAAAATCCGCCCACTACTTCTCTCTGTTTCTCTCACACACCCCCACACACATCTTCCCTTCTTTCCGGGATATCTCCTCCTCTTACGCCTTTGAAGATCGCCTCAAAGGCATCCGCGGCAGTAAACTTCTCGCTCATGTAAAAGAGGTCCAGACGTTGGCGTGCGGAAATGTTATGAGACATTTTGTGGCTGTCTAAATGGCGACATAAAAAAATACCGCGGGAAAATGGTTTCTTGGGCGTAATCGTTGCTATTTTTCCAGAAAGGTGAACTGTGGCTAAAATACTTAAGTTGTTGCCTTAAACCTAGGGCGCAACCGTAGGGGCGCGAAGGAGATAATAAGCTATCCTCCTTTCCAATTTTGCCCTGCCCTCAAAAGCACCTGGCATGGGAAAGTTTTTCATTTATTGTGGGCATTACGTATTGAGTTGCAGTCTAAGAAAGCTTGAAACCATTCCTTTGTACAAAGTTGACCAAGTTTACCTAAGGTGTAGGAGGGTCATAGGTAATAAATAGCCACGGAAATATTTCGTGCATAAACACTAATATGATGCCTATTATATATACTCGATATACATTTATACCAAAAGGTTATTTTAAATGGCTACGAAATACATGCACGAAGTCTAACAAGTGTGCTATGGTGTTGGACCATTTCTCTTACCCGAATGGTGGTTCGTCTTATATGTCGATAAAACAGGTGGTAATAATTGTCTCGCTGTTAGCATTATCAAATAATGATAGGTACTGCATTAATTAGGCTTTGGAGAAAAAAAGGGCGGTAATTGGTGGCATAAGCGTATATTCTTCCGTTAAACGGTCTACAAATAAAATGAATATCTTAAATGGTGCCGTGGCTTGGCTATGTCTATCGCCAGTAAACTACAAATTACTAGGAGCTAGGAACAACACTCTTTTTATATGGGAGTATTGTTGTCAGTTCAGAAGACTCATTAAATTTTAGGCATTTTCTGCAGTCTGTCTACAATGATGAGGAAGGCAACTGGGAAGTACTATATTGTATTTTAGCCGATCATCGGCTATATTCAGTCAAGATCGTCAAGTTTAATTGTCTTAAATATGCATGTCATGTTAGATGGAAGAAGACTCAATCTCGGCACAATGAAGTCGACAAATAAACTCATAGATCTCAATAACCGAATTTATTCCAGCTGTGAAGCTGGTTTCTTGGAATCGCATAGTACATGAAGGTTATTTCTTCTATCGAATCAATCGTCCATTATATTCCTAATTAATTTATAGTGTTTAAATGGGATTCAGCTCTCGAGACATTTTAGTCATCTAGCGAGTGCATAGACCTTGTTCGATTAGCATAGTATGTAAAATATTTCTTTTTTTTGATGTTATTCCTTTTTTTCAATCATTGGCGACTATGCCATTTTACGTGGGGAGAAGTATTGCATGTGTAATGTGGGTAGAAGTTTGGCAGATGGTGTGCCATGGCCGGAAAAACCACGAGTGTTTGTTGGAAAAATTATTTTTCAGCCAGTATGCTCTTGCTCCATTCCCTTTGCGAAAATGCGCAAAGAATTTTTCGACACACACACACTCCTCGAGGATCCACCTGCCTTAGTATGAAGAAGGGCGATTTTGTGGGGAGAGTACGTTGCTCGAAAAGATAGACTAACGAAAAAAAAATAGGTCACGGCGTTTTAGGGGATGAGTTGTCTGGGATGGGGCGTACGGGTGTCTTCCTTTATATCCGGGAAACGAAGACGCAGGGTGAAAGGAGAGTGAGAGAGGGAAAAAATGAATAAGTAACGTGCCTGGCGTGTCCTGCGTTAGCGAGGAGGAAGGGAGGGATCCTACGGCTTGTGAAAGGGGTGCGAAGACGGAAATGATGGAAAGGGGAGTGGCGGGGTTGCGATGGAGTGAGAGAAGGGGGGAGATACTTGGGATGGAAGGTCCCGATCAGTCGCGTCATCATGACTACCACTTTTCGCGGGACTCCGGGATTTATCGAGCCGCATTGCAGTATAATGATTGAGGGTGCGAGTTTATCCCCCTTCCGGGCGGGGGAGGAGGAGGGAGACGGAAGTGGGGATGGCGGAGGAGGACGACGGATGGGGTGGGCGGCGGCGTTCGGCTTGGCGAATGTGTAGGGGGATCAGTGGCTGCCCGAATTCGTCCGCACGTTTCCGTCTCGTAGTACGTACTCCCTCTGCCACTTCCTCCCAACTTCTCTTCCAACCTTCCCTTTGTGTGCATTTATCTCGCTGTCTCCTTTTTCCGCCACTAGTCTCACAAAAATGGGTTTCACTCGGATTACTTCCGGATTATTATTTGTCTTTTCAAATAAATATCTCGCCCTAACCACTTTTCTCGTCACGCAAAAAATGGATTATTTTACAGGTTCCCTCGAATGACATATTTGAAACACATGAAACGTATCTTAATAGGGATCTCATTAGGTTCTCGTTCTACTGCCATGATTGAAATGTTGTCTGATTTGCGTTTGCGTTTAGTAGAGGGAAGGGTACTACATCGCGTCGTTCCAACTTCCCGATCTTTCATATGGCCATATAACTTGCACAGTGTCCCTCGCATCGATTGTCAGAATTTAAAAGCATGTATCGCTCTTTTTTTAACCTACTTTGTGCATAAGTACTTCGTCCATGAAGTGGTATTTATCCGGGAAAAGTTTTCGTGAGAAATTGCCTCATTAGCAGGACAGCCTAGAAACGTTATTTAACGCGCGTTAAGGAGATTTCTTGTCCTAAATACCGAATCGTATAAAATTTATTTCCGTGTTTCCTCCCAAATTCTTGAATGTTATTTGCCTTGCCTCAAGTCGACTAAAAGGGTTCGTTAATTTTTTTCTGTCACTTTGCCGTTTTTCTTGCCAAAATTACCGGAGATAGCTTTCTAGCTATTTCAGCCACTACTATTTACCACTGTGACCAGAGTATGCTAAATTAAAACGTTAAAAATGATCTTTCTACCTTATTATATACCCGATTGTGGCGCATTATTCGAAAAAGGTATCGAGTGTATTCATGAACTTATATATTTTTAAACTGCGGTGTTCTACTTATTGTAACTTTATGATAGTTGATTAAACAATATTAATAGCTAAATTGGTGAGACCTTAAATTAGATTGTAAGAAAAAAACATCTATATATTTTCCTTTCTTCAGGTTTTGGGCTCCCCCTTCCCCCACACACACAAACTTATTTCTCTCCTTTGAGCTCCCTTACTCTCCCGACGAATTCCGTTCGTCTTCCCCTCTTAGACTTCCGTAGACTCCTCTCTCTTTCTACCTTCACTCGCTCTCCTTCATCTCCCTTACTTCGCTCCTGCCCGCACATTAACCCCTTCGAGGCAACAGAGTTGAGTTTTTATTTTATATTTCCACCTCAACCTCCTCTATGGAGCTAACCACGCCCGCCTATTATGTTTCAAAGTCTGATTTGAATAAGTTCACCTGCTCCCAAATATGGAGTTTAGTAAGTGTAAGGCTCTATTCGTTTTATTTTTCTGTCTGAATTACTCCACGTGTGTGACGCTGTCCGGTTAGGAAAAGAAATGAGTTAGTGGATCCTTACCAGCACCATATGGTTGCACTTTGGCTGGACATCGATTTATCTCTTAGCCCGATAATCAAATTGATGACACTAGAGTTTTTACAACTTTACAATAAATACAAATTTTCCTGAATGAAGATAATCCAGTTCAAATAATCGATGATGTTACTTCATTTTATCACATTTCAAAACTCTCAAAGACAAATAACAGCACTCAACGACGCTCGCGAATTACTCAATTGGTCAGAGTTAAGAAATAGGGGTGTTATGGAAGTATTTCCGCTCATCTTAAAATGTACTTGTGTGTGGAAATTCGCCGTGAATAAAATAGTTTACTTTCCCGGAATTCGAACCAGGATATATCTTGCTATTCCGAGAAATTTTTTTTTAAATTGCCTGTCATTAAATTACTAGTGACGTGTTATATATAACCTGTTACACCACCTAGAAGTCCTATTTAATGGGAAATTTCACAAGGGGTGGATGCATTTATGTCGTATTGTTTTGTGAATGCTACATTATCCAGCAAGCAGATCGCTGCTCATTCTCCTCGAAAGCGTCTGCCTCCACGAGGTACGAGGTAATGAACGCCCTCGTCAATTTCTCGCTTCCGTCTTCCATCGTCGCGATGGAACGAGGTTGCGGGCAAGTGAAAGTGTGATTTCCTATTGCCGTCCGTATCAAACTCTCGCTCCCACTCTGCCGTCCGCATTCAGTAGTAGTACCCCTCCTCCCGCCTTTCCTTCCCTCTCCTTTTTTTTCCTTTTCCCTCTCCGCCTCACCCTGTCCTGATTCCCTCTTCCCCTTTCCATTTAACGACCGCAAAAGGCTGCTGTTGATTTGGCGAGTTGGCCGCTAATCAGAAGGGAGGAATTTTGTGGCCATGTTGGGAACGTCGATCTTTTGAATCGAGTTTCCCCCCACATTGCGAGCAAAAGGAGGCGGGGTGACCTCTGCAGTGCTGGATTTGGGGGGGGGGGTGGAGGTGGGGGGCGGGGGTAGGTGATAGCCGAGGTGAAAGATTTAGGCGGGGAGGGAATCTGAAGAGGGAGGTGAGAGAGTACACATAGCACGTGGATCAACGGCGTGCTTCCTGATCGTTGCCGAGAGGGTATCCGTTGTCAGTTTACAAACAGCGCTTGTTTGCCCCGCTCTCTCCGATCCTGCGACTCCGTGTGAGAATATTTTGCCATTAGGGTCCGGAAAGGTCAATTTTCTTTCGCGATTTCCTTACAAGGATTAATCTTTTTCCCAAAAAGTGAATTCCTGGCCTGATTTTTTTAAATGATTCTTGTGGGGCTCACTGTTTCAATATTTTCTACTCTAGCCTTTATTCCAGTTTTTTTAAAGTTTTCTGTCATTCATTTTAGCCATGAATGCTATTGGATCGGATTGGGTTGGATTGTAACGATCCAACAATTTTTAGTGAACACCCTGGAAGGTTACGTTAGATTGTAGGCTTTCTATCGCTTCCTTTTTACTTGAATTGATTCTCTCTCTTATATATTTACAGTGATATATATGCTCGCGTGCAGTGTTGTTATGCTACTTACATGGACGGGATAAAAAGGGCTTTAGAATTATTCGATACCATCCAATATTTAAAGCTACAATGGAATAGTAAGATGTGACACTCGTAAAAATAATAGTTTTATCTGCGGGTTCGTCAGTTTTTATTTTAAAACTTTTTAAACAGATTCTTGACACGCGAAAAAAGCTGATTTCTGTGGTAAATACTGTGTGGGTGTGGCATAAAATTAATTCCACAATTTAGTCATATTTTCTTCCTGCAAGCGCATTGGCAAAATAAACCCGCTCCCTTCATTGGCTTTGTTTGCTGAGTGTTCTTAACAAACGAAGTCAAGAGCAGCTTTCTTTAGCGCGGTTTTTATATTTCGGTGTGCTTATTTTCCTTTGTTTTATGGGACGAACAAAAGGCTTGGGAGCACCCTCACTTTCCGCCCATGCCTGTGTGTTCGGGTGAATTT
The DNA here is from genome assembly GCA_037158775.1 of Hetaerina titia. Taxonomy (NCBI): domain Eukaryota; kingdom Metazoa; phylum Arthropoda; class Insecta; order Odonata; family Calopterygidae; genus Hetaerina; species Hetaerina titia. The sequence continues at coordinate 53,082,540 of CM073771.1, forward strand.
GTATGCCTGTGTGTGACGGATTCGGCTTGAAAAAAAGGTCTTCTTACCCTCCCCTCTCTTCCTTTACATGGTATCTCTCTCTGTCGTTGTCTCACTTATTTGTTTCCGAGCACAAGCTTCTTGCAGGAAGAATTCGCCTCTTCTTCCGCCCTCTCCCCCGTAGACTGTTAGGTTGGTTGTGTTGGCTGTTGGACGTCAAAGACGGACTTGCGTGGGGAAAGTTTAAGCTGAGTGGTGAGAGGGGAACTGGGCGGATGGAGAAGAGAGTGTGAGGTGTTGAAGTGTATGTCTCCTGGATCAAAGGGCATTGCGAGAGAGAAGAATGAAAAAATACTTTCTTTATATTTCGTTCCGCTGTGCTTCCCGTTGGTATACTACCTTTTTTTCCGCTCTCCATTCCGTCGTACAGTGGAAACGGAAGTTATTGAGTGGCTATTTCAGGCTGAAAAACTTAAATGGTCTTTGATCGGGCGACGATGTTGGTAGTATACTTGATGGAGCTCCTTTTTCTTTTAAAGGGAATATATTTTCTTCTTTCACACGCCTGCAATCTGTTCCTTATTTTGATCGCCGAAGGAGGTGGTGATATCCTTTTGAAAACCTCTACATTTTCACCATTCTTCCCGCAGCCGGCGCCTTTGTTGATCGGCCAGCTATGTAGACATAGTTGCCTCTACTTTTAGCTAAACTTTCCGGTAGAATGAACCCTCTAGGGTCTGCGAATTCTTGAAACATTTTTATCAACATTAATTTATTCATTTGAATTTTTAATTATTTTAAACGCGGTCATACCGGTAGTCCATGAGGCTAAATATGAGTTTTGTAACAGAATGGAAATAGACGGAAAAGCTATCTGAATTTTCTAACTTCGCGAATCGGTTTTTATGATAAATTTACTGTAGCATGGTGAGGTTCAAATTTCTTTTATTTTGGAGATAATTGACATTAGGTTTATTAATCTCGTCAGAGATTCCCTCACTATTACCCTGGTAAGCCTCTATGGCAAACCCTGCCTTTTTCTTTATTGATATCTCACTCCAATTAATTATTCTATTTCTAGTTTATTTATTTATTATATTTTCGATAGTATTTATATATTATTTATAGTATGTGGGTGATGGTGAATAATATGTTTATTTTTTCAACTTGTTTACCTAAATAGGCTTGCTGTTCGTGAAAACATACTTCTGAAATATTCAGTGTGAAATTCATGTGACATCGGCCAAAATTTTAGTAAGTTTTACTTCGTTAAAGTTAACATGGGAAAGAATGATGAAAAGTCCACTTAATACTATTCCGCAAAAATAATTTACTTCTTTCGTTTTCTGTCGGCTGCTCAGGGAGAGCTGTCTATCCTCTCCGGGTTCCTTATTTTCCCTCCCTCACCGTCTTCACCGCTTCCCGCCCTTTTTATTCCCATCCTCCCCATCCGATCTTTTGGACTGCCCCAGGACATCATAATCTCGGCGAATCCCAAGATGCTGCTGATGGGACTCCCTCCCCTTGAAATCCACGTCTCCTCCTCAATCCTCCCCTTTACTCCCTCCGCCTTTCTGTACGCCCACAACTTCCAACTTCAAGGCCTCCCTCGCCTCTTCTCTTCCCTTTTGTTTGTTTTTATTTGATGTTTCCTCCGCCAGGGGCGCCGCACTCTTGCTCCGTTAGCAAACCAGCGTCTGTCTCCTTTTGTTGAGTCAATTCCTCTTTCTCCTTTTTCTTCCACCACTTCCTTCTTCTTTGACTTGGATCTTGTTGTCGTTGCTGTTTATACGAAGTTACATCGCGACTCATGCAATCCCTCCCTATCCTTAAATGTTTAGAGTGAAAGGGACGTGATTTCCTCGTTCTATTAAGTTTTGATCTGGGTGAATATTGCCAGTTGTATCGACAGTTGTATGAAATTAATTCTCTCATGCAGCGACGGTTGGAAATCACTTATGCTACGGTAGTTATGAAACTATGCAATTTTAATGAAGACAATTTTTATTTTACCTAAGTATTCGACATATTATTTAGTATGACTAACTGGGACCTGAGCGGCGAGCTGAAGTAAAAGAATATCAAAGTAAACAAAATCAGAATAGCCCTGGGAAAATAAATGTAACTGAGTAAAGGGCAAATTTTTCACTGTGTGGTGGCTATTCTTACGCTGATCGTGTTGATGGGTCTAATCCTAAAAAAAAAAACCAATTTGTCTAATATTATCTTCACTAAATACTCAGTAGAACATGTTTTCTTTCTAAAGTGTTTTCAAAATTATCTGGTCTCGTAATTCCAAGCAAGTGCCTGAGTTAACATTAATGAAGTAAAATAATTCGTTTACGGCAATTTGACAGCTTTAATCATTGCCACCTTGATCGTAAACTTCCTCTGGCATTGATTCAGGTTGAAATTATGGCATTTTTTTTGCCCACCATCCCAATATTATGGCAATCCCTTCTCATCTTTCTTTACAGCTGTTACTCTGTTCAGCGAATATTGCCTTGTTTCTACGCAGGCATTCAGATTGCATCTGTTTTCTTTAGTACGCCGCGACCTATCCCAACTTGAAAGAGTGGGGAAACTTTTTTTTTCCTTCCGACCGTAAATCGGAACCACGGCGCATAACCCGTAAACGTACGCTTACTTTCCACCACTCAGCTGTCCCTTCGACACAAAGGTTTTTCTTCTCCAGCTACAACGAAGGCATTTTCCCGCATGAAAATTTTCGTTCATTTTTCATCAACCATCACCAAGTTGGACGACGATTGGATTTTCTTCAGAAATAGCTGAAAATATCGGTAATTTTTGCTGTCAATTGATTACTATCCTTTCTATGGCAGATCGTTTAACTCATTACACTTTGAGTGTAATTAATAGGACGAGGAATATGTGGTTTAGCTTTAACTGCGCGGGAATACACTATAAATACTAGAAAAATATGGTTGAATCATACAGTGCCGGTTTGTATTGTTGTCGCCAGTGAAGTGTTTTTAAAACTTCAAAAAAATACGGAAACAGGGTGACCATTCGTTTTCTCCCCGTGAAGGGTTGAACACCAAACTTCATGATCGAAAAGTCGTCGTCAATTTAGTATGGAAATTGGTGCTATGGATATGAAAAGCGTACAATCGTGGGTACGATAATTCATTGAAGGTCGAACGTCAAGTGACAGCGCTGATCCGGCTGGTTTTTCTAGTGACTAAAAGTGATCCCTATAGAGGCGCTCTCGGCGGTCATGGAATTGTAGCGTAACTTTGCAAAAATGTGTACATATGTCTTCCGTGTTGCTATGCTGAAAAGTGGCAAAAGTTTTAAATTCCTTGTGTGAGTATTTTTTCTCGGAAATATAGCATTTTAATTTTTTTGTCATCTTATTAATCTTTTATACAAAGTGGTATTGTACTCACTCTGTCCTGAGCAATTTCCGATCATATATCCATTTCTTAATATTCTTCTGAGTATTTTATTTAAATTAAATTGCAACTAACTGTCATATTCAATTGTAATAAATTCATTCCAAGCACGATAAACATACGGTCTAGACTCAACCTTATAACTGCGCTCGCAATTATAATTATTTGCTTTCTTTAAACGCCATTAAATTATATGAACACGGAATATTCATGTTCATTTCATCTAGAATACCTCTTCTTTTAAAACTCAACAAAGCACAGACGTGTCGCGTCACTACGTTGTTCCGTTGTCATGACCGTGAAGCTCAGTTTTGTTTGAGAATAATGCTTTGGATGGTGTCATTCTTACCCACACATAAACTCGTTTTCTCGCTGATCCCTTTCGTGCTTCTTCCTTCTTTTCTCTCTCTTTCTCTCTTACTCGGTCGCCTTTCCTTTTATTTTTGTTGCATTTTTTGACTCGAGAGAATGTCCTTCTTCACTCTCGAGCCGCCCTCTCAACTTGAGCCACCCAGAGAGTGTCGCGGCGGGGGAGAGGAATGGGAGGAGGGTTGCGTGTGCGCGAAAGAGGGCTTCTGACGGCGAGTGGGTGGAATTGCGGAGGGAGATAGACGTAGTCAAGCTGATATATTTTCCCCGAGGAGAGTGAAAGAAAAGAGCGGGGTGAATGAGTGCTTCTACGTGATGTAAAAGTTTCTTATGCCTAATTATTTTTCTTTTTCGTCCTCTTATCCCAAGCAAAAAAAAAGTGGTTTCGTTAGTCACTCGTCTTGTCTACCTATTATTTCCTCAGGCGTGGCGTGCGTTGTTATTACGCTTTCAGTTTTCTCGATGGAAAATCGTGTTGATTCACCCGTCGGCACTAACGGTATGTAATACATCCTAGAGGCCAGGGAGTTACCACTACCTTATCAGTCGGTGGAAATTTTAAAGAACTTTTTTCGATTACAGCTTTGAAAATCAATTACAGTAATTTCATTTCGTACGTGCTAATTAGTGTGTAATTATTGTGAAGGGAATTACATGATCTGTATCACAACTTGAGTTACAGGTGAAGGTGATTATTAATAATTGGAAAATGAACTAATCATAGCCCAATTAAACGAACAAATGAAATGAGCGAAAGGGTTGCATATTTGTTTGAAGGAAAAGATTTTGCATTTTATGGAAAATTAATATTTATTAATATGTATATCTCGATAATAAGTCATGTGTAGGGTTATACGTACCAAAGCCTATAGTTATCACTAACGCTTACCTACCTCAAGTAAGCAAACCGTAAATTTCAAACGTTATACTTGTTTTTCGTTCAATGATATGCTAAATGCACGGCACGGATATATACTGGCAGTGTGTTTTAGAGAGATGAACGGAGGAGAAGGGTGGCTCTGGGGATGCCCGCTCTTGTGCTTGTGTGTGTGTCATTATATGAGTGTTCGCGAACGATCTAATAATAGCTGGGAATGACGTGTATTTATAAAACTCTCCGAAGGTCCCCGACGCGTGGACGGGAGCCTAATGGGGTATACGATCAAAAAGCTGAGAGGTGGGAAGGAGGCGTTGTTCAATGGCCCTTTTAATTTTTTATTATTTGTTCAATTTTCGCGAATTTCGAACAATTCTATTATTTTCCACCTCTTCATTTAAAATAAACGTCATTGAAACAGTGGAATTTTGATCCAGGAACAGTAATTGCAAGCTTTTTTTTAATCCATTCTGAAATCCTCAGGTCTGAGATTGCATAAATGAAGCTGTTTCTTATTTCAGTCATATTTAAATATTATTACTTGTAAAGTCAAATAATATAGTCATGACGTAACGCACCAATGCACTGTCTACATAAGATGAACTAATATCACTGCGCTTCGGCATTCGACAACTGTTTGCAAAGCCGCTTCAGACCGCTTTCAATGAGAAGGTATTTTAAGAAGTTAAAATTACGCCCTCCGCCGCAACCCGGCCGACGTTCTCGTACCATGGGTTGCATACGTTACCAAGAGAATTCCGAAGGATGACTCCAATTGGAGCCAATGGATATTCGAAATGGCCGTCGCCATTTTTTGATGGGAGCGCTAAGCTCGTGAAGGCATTTGACTGCCCATTCCTTTGACAGTTTTTTTCGAGGCTTGGATATTATTGACATTGGCGAAATCTCGACGTGATTCACCAATTTTAAGCACGTGCTATTTCCATGGATAAGTAGGGCCATATGCTTTCGAGCACCGCCAAGACTTTTGAAAGGCCCAAACTCGACGGTCGTGCCCCGAGCAAACTAGGATTAAGTCGTCCAACAACGGTGATAGATGGCCTGCTCAGGGTATTATAAGTACTCGGTTCGTCTGTCACACCTTGTATGCCAGAATCTTAAAAAGTCCTCGCTATCCTCGCTCGCCAGGAAAAATCATTCTTCAATATATATTTTCTTCTATTTGATGTACTTCGTCTTTCGTTCCACACTGGAAGCAAACTTCAATAGATTTAAGTATAGCGAATTAAGAGATAAAGTTAAGTATCGGTAAACAATAAAGCATAATTTTTAACTATCTTAGTAATTTTGGTTTCTAGAATTATAATTGCAGTATTTTCTATAAATATAATAATTGAAAATAACTGAAGATACTTTCTATTCGCTAAATTTCCATTGATTCTTTAAAGCCTTAATCTGGCACTTAAAGTACTCCTACGCCTTCAAACATAAAATTTTGATCCGTCCTTACGCAGTGTTCGAGTGGCGGTTTTCGTTAATTTGTTTCCAAGGGGAAGATTTTAATCGCACCGTCTCATTAAAACTGATATTTTTGTAGTCAAATCCATCATACAGTAATGTGCTTTATTAGTGCTGGTTTTCCTATCCGTAGATTTCTAGCCATCTCAATATTTTTAGCCTTGCGTCTCATGACACTAGAGCCGAGTAGTGATTATTTACTCTATGTTCGCGCCTTGAATGTTAACGTCCGTTATTTTTATATCATGCAAATGATGTCATCACTGACCAACCTCCTTTAGTGATCCTTGTTGTCCAGGGGACATGACATGGAGAAATGGGAGATATATTTATGATCAGAGCAAAATGGTCTTCGGATCCCTGACCTTAAACACCGCTTAGTGAATCAATTCTGGAGCAACGGAGATCGTACGCTATGCATCTATTTTCGGTTCTCTTTGAAGGAGATGTCGGAGGGACAGCTGGGAGGAATGAAGTGGACACCCAGTACAGAGTGAACCGCCCGCCTTAAGGACAGGATTGGATTTAATAGTCAACGGAGAGAGAGCGGCTTTGGACGACGATTTTTATTAAGCAGGAGCCTATTTTTTTTAGGAGAAGCCTGGCGCTTCCCTGTCATGATTCCTCTTCCCTATTGGGAGGGAGAAGATGAGTCTGAAGTGTGGTGATTGCTCATCGGTCGTCAATTGTCCGCACGTGCACGTTCCGAAGACCTCGAAAAATACGCCACCTGCTTCGTTGTCGGGCGTCGGATATCCTTTTCCTCCAACCCTCTTTGTTTCAATTCTCTCCCTCTCAACTTCTCCCACGGCGCCTTGATCACGATCATTTGGTGGTCTCGTTCCAATCGCGAGAGCCGTCTCCGGTTAGCTTTAGTTTTACATAGATCACGCGGCCGAGGTCTATCCTCATCGAGCTCGAAACGGCGTCCGAGAATAATGGGGAACTGTGTCAGGGGACGGAGGTAGGAGGAGGGTGTGTGAGAGATAGTGGGGGTCTGGGAGGGGAGTGGCCATTACGACCGAAGCTCCCTTGCGTATCACCCTCCGTGACTCCTCAAGTTATACGTGAGTCATCTCCCTTATTCACTACCTCACCTCCCCACCTCCACCGCCGTTCAACTTCGTCACGTGACACCATCACTGCACGATTTCTCTACGCAGTTCAAAGACATTGAGTAGTTGGAAGTGAAGTAAGGATACTGATGGGTAAATCACAGAGGGAGAGTTACAGGTCAATGAGGCCCGCGTTCAATTAGGATCAAGTCTCTGCAGATATACTAAAATTACTCTAAAGAATTATTAGGTTAAGATATTTTTAGTGGCGTTTGCTGACTTCCATTGAATTCTTAGAATGCGACACTTTAATGTTTGGGTGCTGCCTTTGCTGAATGTTCATGGAGTGCTAGAATGTATTTGGAAGAGATCAAGTTTGTTTGTTTCGGTTTTACTTATAAAACGAGGTTAACTGTAATTCGATCATCCTTTTAAATTTTTTTTAATTTAACAGACCTTTGAGATGTTTTTCCTAATTCAATCAGTAGCAAAAGAACCGGTTGTTGTATTCAGTGATAGAATTGGTTATCTATCTGTTTTGAAGTACATTATAATGACAGATAATCTCCGATCAAGAGCCTAAGGTGAATGACTTAACAACTTGGAAGCCGATGACAAATACTACCGTATAATATATTATGAAATGGACTCCTCGTGTATGACATTGTTTCTTTGGTATTATAGACCGTCATACTGAATTTTATGGGATCAACTTATTTTTCAGAATATTTTTACATATAATAATAAATATATAATTGTATAAAAAGATAGGTAACGCTGTTTTTCAATTAAAACGTGAATGTATAGGAATTTTTAGTGATTTTCATATCAGTGAAAGAACGGTTATTGAGTAATAAATGTTATAATTGTTTCACACTTAAGGGTACTACGAGTAATGCAAGCATAGGATGATTGGTTTTCTGCAGTTAGACGGCAAACTTAAGTTGTCTATTCTTTCAATGATCCGTCCTTTATTACCTAACAAACCGTCAGCAAAATGAGAAAGTGTATTAGGTTTTCCTTATGGGAAAACCATCGCGAAGTATCCGAAATTATCCCCGGGAAGGAGTCGTGCAATTTCGCAAAACAACTCAGGCAAACATAAAGGGTCGATAGTTTGGAAGTGAGTAAAACTCTTTATTTGTAAACATCGTGATCTTATTTATTGTCGTCCATGAGATTTCACCCTCCTCCGAACGTTCAGGGTTTGGAGCTCTGGTGACTATTTTTTCCACGTGAGAAAGACCTTCGAAGTGGATGAGAGGCAGTCATAGGGAAAACCCCGTTATGCTTCTCCTTTCCACTCCATTTTATTTTTAATTATCCCGTTTGCGTATATATTTACACGTTTCCCATCGTCCTCTTCGCTTCGCGAACTCGTCTCCCGCTTTCCTCCCATCCTCATGCAAAACAAACGCACGTCACCTCAAGAGGGCACGCACCCCATACTACCAGCATAACTCCCTCCCACGATTTACCCGAGGGGTTTATTTCGGCTTCTCATTTCAATTTTTACACGTTTCTCTCGCCATTCCTTTTCACTCACCCGCCATCCCTTGAAGGGAGAGTGGAATGGGGAATGGGAAGGAAGGTAGACGAGAGAGAGAGGCAGAGAACCCCTGCAGGATGTCGAGAGGGAATGAACCCTTTAATTGCTCCATCAGTAATTACGCGCTGTATCCGTTTTCCGTGTCGCATTTTGTGCCTTTTTTTATTTCCACTAGTCGTGGAAGAGAAGCTGTTTTTTTTGTATGTGCGCGAGTGGTGTGGCCTTAGTTAAGGGAAGGTAAGGGAAACAAGATAAAAAAAAGGTGACGTCCCGACCCAAAGATCCTTCCCTTCCACAAACCAACCCCAATTTGGAAGAATAGTTAACTCCCTTGCAGTCGAGTTCCCTCCTACTTCAACCTGCATTACTCGTCCACTCTTAAGCTTTCATTACCCTCGTTTTCACGCCTTCGCTTTCTTCATTATTCGTCACATGTTATGTTATTCTCACTTTTAATTTAATTTTTATTCTTGTTTCTTGTAGTATTCGAGTGTTTTCCCCCTCATCGGTCGGTTCCCTGACTTTACTCGCAGAAACATGTCATATGCGTCAGCCACATAAAAGCAAGTTCCTCGAATGTTTTTCGCATCAAAAATCTTACCGAGGAATGGTTGGGATTGTTTGATGAAATGTACTTTTAAAACGAAATCTTTTATTAAACTATAAGTAGAGCTACTCGATTAGGTACTTTTTTTCGTTTTCATAATTACAGTTCTGGTTCGCTCGACTCGGGATAGGCAACAACCAGCGTGAGCATGAAATAGACCGCTGTCATGTGCTTGTATCTCAACCTTTTGTCGAGGAAGTAAAAACATAATTCATAGATTGCATGCATTTTGATGAATCATAAAGAAACATTTATAATGTATTATACTACGGATTTTCAGTATATTTTTTGTGGAATCAGATTTGAACACCACTAATATTTTCCCTGCATTTTCTTTTCGCAAGACAATGCTACTCTTTTATTCAAAAAACCAACCGCACAGAATCATCTCATCAAGAGAGAGCTCTTTACTCAGAAACAGTGACACATCTAGCCAACTTAGTAAGCTTTTGCAAGATGCCAAGGAAGTAGCCTTCTCTCCTCAATTATCCTAAAGCTCTATAAAATCGTTGGGACCTGGAACACTTTCAATCAATGTCTTATGAGTATAAGAATGAGTGAGCCAACCTGTCATCGGAAATCACTCCACGGTAGGTTTATTACCCGAAATACTCGTATTTTCACCCTGTAGGAAAATACGAGTATTTTCATCAAGAACAGAGTCACTCAGGCGTTATTGCCTTCGAGGAAATTTCTCTCATGTTCCGAATCACGTATTATTTATTTTAATTAGAATGAATACGATATTATCAACTTGTATTACTGGATTATCAAACCGAGCTGACTTTGAATTCTGATTTGGGGTAGAGGGATAAGTGCCACGATGATGCAGCTGAACATCAGAAAACATCATAAAAAGCCTCCCCATTCTTATTCCTTCTTGTCACCACCATGATAGTTACTGCTTACGAGAAGTGCACCGTTTCCTCCCCGCTCGCACCCAATAGTGGTGATTATAACCTATCTTCAGGCCTCCGTCCAACACTCCTCGTCACCTATCTCCCTGCTTCCTCCTGAACTGCCTTTTATCGGACCACTCGCTGATTCCCCCCTCGGGGCAACTCCCATTTACGATCTCCACCGGAGTACGTGTTAGTTCGCCTCGTTGCGTTCCCATTCTGCTTTATTCCGCGTAGCTTTTCATCTTCCGCCGTCGTGGCATCTCATCTTTGCTTATCTGCATTGATTTCCTTCCACAAATGGTCGCTAGTTTTTCCTTCTCCTATCAAGCATCTATCCAACTTACTTCTCCATCTCCTGTTTATTTTTGTTTTCATGTGTTGCTCCTTATTTTTTTCAGTCACTTAGTCTCCTCTAACTGTCACTCTCTTTACTTGACAAGTGATGTCTCTGTGAAAAACCTTTGCTAATACTATTCAGTTGCGAGGTGTTTCCATTGGATGCTTCATTGCTTCTACCTTCATTTTATCCATTCTTAGTTGACGCATGAACTAAGTCGATGCATAAATGCGTATCGAGGCTGATATTGATAAAAATGTCAAATGAGAATTGAAATATTAACTTATGTTTTACTGTTTCATCTAAATCTTCCTGTATAGGATTGAGGTTGTGGGTATTTATGCCATGAAATATTTATTTATTGAGGTGATGGTTTACCAGGAAGACATTTATTTGATGTATCATCAATAAATACAAATATATTTTAATTAAATAAATACATTTGTTTCATTAAAAGTTTATTACCGAAGATATTTATAATTTCTTTGTATGAGTTCAATCTAATTACAAAGACGGATTCGTGGACTCACAATTTTGTGTTAGTTTTATCAAAATATAAAATACTTATGAAAAAAATAGCACTTACTATAGCGATTATTCATCGATTCTTGAGTTTTGCTATCTCGTAGACCAAATACGTGGCTCCCTTTAAAATATTCATTAATGCTTAAACTGTAGCTGCTCCACTTCAATTTGAACCCAAATTGTGTTCACTGACAGCAGCAGTGGCCCATAAAAAAAATTGCTGCTAACAAAAATTGATGGGGCAACCCTAGGCAAGGGAAATGCTCTCGATGCTCTTCGGTGTGTCGTCAAAGGAAATATAACGAAAAAGTTGCTAACATTTTATCGAATGCTTTTTCGAAAGTGAAAACGTGATTTGATCATTTGTAAACATACACGTACACTCCGTGTATAAAAATGGAAAGCATATCAATTCTACTAAATCTGATTTTTGAATTAGATCAACAGTACCAACCCTTATGGAGTTATCAAATATTCATTTATATTTTCAGTTAAGTAGTGTTGTTTCTGCTGATCGGTAAAGTCGTCAAGAAATTGTGTATATTCAGTGAGGATACTACAAAACCATTTGTTTTATATTCGGTAAATTAGATTTTTACCGAACCTTGGTAAAATGTCCTCTGTAATAGTTGTCTCCTCAGGGGAAATTTTAGTCTAGATTTTGGACTTCATTATAGCACTGTGGCAAGTCATTTCAGCCGAGATAGATAGTGTTATTAGTGTAAAATATTCCTTGGAGTGTGGAAATGTTATTGGAAATATTGCGTATCTATACTGAACTATTGCTACTCCGGTGGATGAAATCCAAAAAATGGTGAAATGTTTGCATTGCATTGAAAATTTGTTGTTAAAAAATACATCTTTTTTTCAAACAAATGGGTCTTAAATTTGATCCAACGGTATACCGCGTTTAAGAACATTATCCAAAGAACATTTAATGTCCTCCTTTCAGACGAGTGACTCCTGTAGGTAATATTCCCTGTGTGGTCAAATGCGGTTTATGGTCTTAAGTCAGTTCAGGATTGCGTTCGCATGATCCATCATCGCAGGACAAAAACGGCCCTGAGGATGAACTCCTTCCATCCATCTGCAATCATAACGCATCCGTATCCGGGCATGGCTCCGCTACTCCTACAGACGCTGCGCATCACTCGATTAATATCTTTCCACCCATGCATGCTTTGCTCTTCCTCCATCATGCAGCCTCCAAGGTATTTATTTCTCCCCGTTACTGCATGTACGTATTTACTATTCTTGATGTCTGTTAGCCGCAGGTCGCGATGGCTATGAAATCCGCAAGATAAAGACAGACATGACCTAGCTCAGTGTGATGGCACGACTCGGAATATCCTTTTCCCAACAATTAGCACATTCGTAAGCCCAAGAAAAAATGTAAGAATATTCTCCTGGCTATTTCATGGAAGGAGTAAAAATACTCTTATAGAACCGACGCTATTGCAAATATCAGATTAATTTACGAACATTCCAATTGTAATTCACGGCTTTTCGGAGATAATTAGTTTATTGAAATTCTTTGATTTGATTTAATTGTCCACATTCCTGCTGTGGCATGAAATGTGGTGAATGTCAGCTGTACAGTAAGGTTTTGTGATTAAATATCTGGTATGGAACAGGTCGTGATTTAGATCGAGACGGGGCCACAGCATTTCTTTTTTATTTCAATGCCGTCCAGCAATTAGATCACAATGACGCACGAGGTCTCCAAAAGGATTAAAGAGGAAAATAAAAACATAAAATCGAACTCCCACGGCTGCATTTCACTCGTTTTCATGCACCGACGCAAGACAAGAGGGTAGTAGATGCATTAAGATTGCACCAAAGGGACCTTAGTGTGGAGTGGGGGCGAGGGATGAAGGAGCTTGGTGGGGGAGATAAATACCAAGGGACTCGGCTGGGAGACGGAGAAGAGGGGAGAAAAAGCCTTGCAAACTGGCTCCCTCAAGACATTTATATATATATATATATATATATATATATATATATATATATATATATATAGAGAGAGAGAGAGAGAGAGAGAGAAGGCAGGCAGGCAGGCAGTGCAGCTTCCTAGGAAAGAAGGAAAGGGTGTAAGGGGTTCTTGGAGTAGACGAAGGGTAGGGGAGGAGGGAGCGCGGGGGCGTGAGAGAGGTAGGAAATGTGGGGCAGGGGATGGGGGAGGGACGTGAGGGCGTGCTGGGAGCACGGGTGGGAAGGAGAGTTAGGGAGGGAGTGGGTCTGATGCAGTGTGGGTCTCTGACGCGGGTAGCACGGGTCGAAGCCATGGGGAGCCACGACGAAAAAGGGGCTGTGAAGGCGGCGGAGGAGGGGGTTTGGTGTGCGAGTGTATGTGGGTGTGTGTGTATGTTAGCGTGAGAGCGTGCCGGAGGTGGTTGGTCTCGGGAGGGTGGGGCTGGAGGAGTAGGTGGTGGTGAAGAAATGGTAGTTGCGGGGTGGGTGGTGGGGATAAAGGGGGGGAGGCGGGCGGGCGGTCCTGAATGTTACGCGGATGGGAGGAGGAAGATAGCGTCAGGGTATCGAACCGGAAGCGGGGAGGATTGTCTGCTCCATGGTCTAGAGGAGGCGGAGAGGAAAGCCTTGAATGTATGTGTTTAGGTGGGGGCGTGATGTGGAGTAGGGTGGAGGATCCGCGAGGGGGGGTGGGGACCTTTGGGTGGGTGGGATGGGAGAGTTCGCCTCGGGGACAGCGGATGTGCAATGCGTATTCTCTGTGTGGGAGTGTGTGTGTTTCTTACGGTGCCGCGGGGTGGTGTAGTTCTTCCATTTTATTTTGCGTTTTCCTTCCAGGATCCGTGCGAAAACCTATTCCCCCACATTCTCCCCTGTGGACCGCCGCAGCATAATGCTCTCTTTTGGTGCACCATCGGCGTAGTTGGTGGAGGCAGGTGCTCTCTTCAAAAATTAGCGCTCCCATTCTTCTTTTTAGTTCTGAATAAAAGTTCTAGATAATTTCGGATTAGTTGGTCGCATATACTTATGTGGAGAGAAGAAAGCTTTTTTTCATTTACGAAGTTACCTAGTCCCAATTAATCCTTTAATTGCGTTGCATTTTCTTCAATATAAAATGATATTAGGTGCTTTTTGTCGTTTTTTGTCATGATTTCAGAATCGTTTTCTGCGGAAAATGTTCGTACTTTATTTGCACGCAGGAAACATTTACTTCATTTTTCGTTGCAAATTGTAAGAACTAGTTATGTGCCCCTGCTTTATTTTTTATTATTTTTTTTCCTGGAAAATATCTTCGTCGATGACTTAATTATCAGCGAATGAATATTTCATGTGATGGAATATTCACTCAGATATAAAAATAGATAGTTGATACAAAACAGTCATTACAGGGAATTTCTGCTATTTTAAAGCGCCATTACAATATATTTTAGCGCCTCTCTGGCGCTGCAGATTCAATCCATGTTGGTTTTGCGCTTCTCGTGGGAAGTGCGGCAAAATCGTCATGGGGGAATGGGAGGCGGAGCAGGGAGAGGGAGGAGAGGCGGTGGGGAGTGCGGGTGGGCCAACGGAAGGAGCCGGCGATGGTAGGAGGCGGGGGTGTATTCGTCTCATGTCCATGGTGGTGATGGTGGGGACGGAAGTGGCAAAATTGGGTGTGCGCCTTTTTCTTTTTGTAATCCAAAACACGTGAGCCAGAGATGTCAATTTAGTGGAGTAATTTCTGCGCGCCAATTTTTCGAATGTTAATTGAATGGTAATACATCATTTATTTGTGGCATCATCTTTAACTTCGATGACTGTGCTGACTACGTATTAAATGCTCGCAAGCTGATCTCTGCATAACTTTCGTCAGTTATAATAATCAGAACGCTTATAAATTTATATCCGTTTCACTTTTCTACTTTTGCATAATATGAAAGAATTACCTAAAATTCTCATGTATTGTTACCCACCTCGTCTACTGCTACCTTTGTATTTTGAAATTCGTAATATTAAAATCCACACTGTTCTGCACTACGGCTTTCACTCAGAAGTTTATTTCCCCTCGATTCGAGTTTTTTTCCTCCTGGACTACCTTTTTGCTTAGACATAGCCGCTTTATATATATATATATATATATATATATATATATATATATATATATATATATATATATATATATATATATATATATAACTTTTGGACGGCACAATATAACACAGAATAAAACAGATAACACGTAAAAGGACACTCACACTGTAGATGATTTGAGCTTTCGGCCTACTCCGAGGTCTTCTTCAGGTCAGACCTGTACCTGAAGAAGGCCTCGGAGTAGGCCGAAAGCTCAAATCAATTACAGTGTGAGTGTCCTTTTACGTGTTATCTGTTATATATATATATATATATATATATATATATATATATATATATATATATATATATATATATGGGACGTTAAACTGCGGATCCCTTGGCGCCTTTCGACAAGATAGGCTAATGCCGACGCCGGGTTTCTCTCCACCCTTCCTTTCCCACCCATCCCTAATGGCGCAAATGACCTTAGCTGTCGGTCGCCTCCCCAACAAAACCAATATGTATATATATATATATATAAATATATATATATATATATATTTATATATATATACATATATAATATGCGTTTTTGTGTATGCATACATTTTCCTGGTACCAACATCCGAATATGCATTCCATGTTTGGCGTTTTAGCGTTTGAATGTGTTTGTGTGTATTCGCGATATTTTATAATGTTGTAAACAATGGCAAAGAAGTCTAAAATAACATTCCTTTCTCCCTGTAAAGTATTCATGCACATTATAATATTCTTGGAAAATATCTCCTTGCTCCGAAAGTTTTTCTCCCCCGCATTATCGATTCACGCTAACGCGACGCGTGATACTGGTTATGGGGACGGGGGCGTGCCAATCGGTGCGGTAGCTTAGCTCGCGCATTCATCGGAATAAGAAGAAGCCGAGGACCCAGCCTCCTATTTCTTGGGGGTGGCCTTATTCTTTGAGACGTTCGCGGAGTCGATTCGAACTGCAGTCGATCGATTTCCCGCATGATGGAGCGAAGGCGGGGCGGAAGGGAAAATCTGGCTTGTACAATGGGAATATAAGGACAGGCTTATGACTGAGAGAGGACTTTCCTGAAATGTGGTGTAACTATGTGAAACACGTAATATTAGCCATCAATCTGGGCGTAACGACTCCATAAAAATGGATGTATCTACAGGTATTTAAACGGAATGCTGACTATGAATACGTATGCATGGGTCCATAAGTGCAAGTGCCTTAGCCCCTTTTCCGTGTGGTCTTAAGAGTAATATTTTTTCTCCTTAGTTTAGTTTTTCTTTAAAGCTGATATTTTAAGGAATTGATGACGAATTTGGCCGCTTTAGTATCCACGCGAGTTTCAGTTGAAGTAAGCCAAATAATCAATGTTCAAAAATTAACTTTATCAATAATTTTAATCTGTTAGCGATATCGATTAATCTATTTGAATTTCGGGATTTTTTTATACCCAAGTGAGGTTTCTGGTTGGAAAATCAATAATAATGGGTAATTAAGTCATACAAATGTGGAAGTATATATTTGTGAGGTTTATATTTTGACAGTATTGCAATGTGACTAAAAATCAGATTAAAAGGATGCGTATTTAACTAGAGAATTATTCACCTGCTTTCATGGAAATAGCGTCAGATCTATTAAGTAAGTAATATGTAAAGGTTACTTGTAAAACTGAGAACTAAGGAACATCATAATTACTAGATTTTTATGGTGCTCGGTAAAGTTGTTTTAAATTGAAAGTTGCATTTGCATTAGAAGAACTAGGTTGTAGTGAAGTGAGAAACGCTTTGCATGAACATTTTCGCAATAGAAGTAAAAGCACAGTAATTGAAAGAAATTATTTTCCGTATATTTTGCATGAAGTGTGTAGTCGCATGTGCTGAATTTATCAGGCTTATTTTTCCTTAACCAATGTTTGTTCAATTGATTTGCATCAAATGAGAATATAAAGGGCATATATTTTATTAAAATCTCACCTGTTTTTTGTATTTCGTAAATAATAATTCTTTCATGTCACGAAAAAACTCATGCAGAAAGTTTTTGTCGGTATAATTTCGCAAAAAAATCAAAGTACTCAAGATCGAAAACAATCGAGTTACAATGTATAGAGCCCTGTGCTTGTCATGTGTTTTTTTTTACCATAACATATTTATTTTTCATTTCTACGAGTAATGTGGATGCGAATATTCTTTAATAATGGTTATGAATTCATGATAATATTTAGAAACGCTATTATGCTTCTTAATTTTAAAGCAATTATTCATGGTAAAATTGTAATTTTTAGGCGAATCGTATTCATATATTTCGACGATTATGAGACTTTTTTTATTTTGAATTTGCTTATGGTGAACAGCAATTGCGTACTCCCAAGATTTTGATGTGATAAAAATGAATTTCGAATTTGTATGGACAAAAAAATACTCTTCAAAAAAAGGCAATGAAAAATGTTGGATGTTATTTTTCAAGACAGAACACTCCGTGCTAATAGTGTTCAGCTTAGTAGTCAGGGTTTACGAAAGCATTAAAAAAAAGAAAAGTTTCAAAGAGAAAAAGGCAGCTATATATCTCCTGTATTATTTAAGAGGCAGTATTTTTCCTCGGCTCTAGCGAGGTAGATTTTATTTTGGAGTGAAGTGAAACTAGCTTATTTCAATGTAGCGCACCGCAAGAGAGAAACATGAGGAGAGTAGGTGGCAGGCCTAATTCGAAACGTTTCTTAGAGCCGAAAGTGAAGTGCCTTCTCCTCGCCTGGAAACATAAATTTAAACGTGGGGCGGAGCAGTAGTCTGTAGAGCCGTTAAAGAGACCTCGAAAGTTTAACGGAAGAGCACTTAAATGCGGGATACTTGAACTGTCGTCTGGAAGCCTGCAAAATGGGAATTTACATGCGTTTGTTGGGGTGAAGTTTGGAGCACATAACCGTGAAAGGGAATATCAACCTTTTTACAGCATTCTCTTTTTCCATTCTTCGGATGTCTCTAAATTAAGAGTTTGGCCCAGGCTAAGCAATGCTTCCTCGACCATTGCCCACAGTATAATAATGGAGACATAGGTCAATAATCGACACACTTACGCAGGTGTATTTATAACCACTAAGGGATGAAATGCGTCGACATTGATTCCACATTCAAATCAGAAATTCACACTATTCTCTTCCAGTTACTTGTAATTTTCGCTGACATGGTTATATTTAGTCATCTTTTCTCGGTTTTCTGATTGAAATAATCGTGCTCTTAATGATACGAAAGAGGGTAGTGACTTATGAGAGATTGCTTTGCATGACTCCTCTGCATAAGACAGAAAAGCAGAGTAGCCTAATTTTCTTATGTCGTTCTAAAGCAACTAAATGATTCACTAAATGTCCACATTTTTTTTGTCTTATTGTCTTATGGTACTTAATGTGCATATCAGGAAATTAAATTCTCTTGTCAGTAAAACAAATTTTAGTTTTTTAAATTTGAAAGTTGCGTATTTTCAGTGTGATCATAAAAGATAAGAAATTGCAAAGATAATAATAAATGGTCCCGACTTTTTAAAATGTAACGAATGTAAAATGCTCTCCTCCCTATTGAAATTATCCAGTACTCCGTAATGTTCCCCTAATTTTTGATTTAAAATTACAAATCAGGAATGTGTGCTCTACAGCACGTTAAAAATCAAGGAGAATGAGTTCTGGTATGATGAAGGTTAAAATGTGTGGAAGTGTTTTTCTTGCTATGTCATAGCAGGACATTTTGTGTCCCAGTTCATAAAATTTCCATTTCACAAAAATTCCCACACAAAGTCCATGTCCCACATTTCCTGAAATATTATTTCGATTTAAAAGTGAGAGCTTATAGGGGGAACCTTGGTTGTGTATATATTTAGTCAATGCTTTCATGGTCCCTGCATATTTATGTAAAAATACGCGAAGCAGTTTTTCTCCTTTTTTTTCTTCAAGTCGTTCCGCACGACACGCTACTGGCATTTCAATTAAAAAATACAACGTAAAGGTTGCGCGGGAAGTGGCTATATTTTTTTATTGATGACGATATCTTCTCTTCGCTTTGAGATGCCGTTTGTTCTGGATCAAACATTTATTAAATTTCAGAATTTAGTTCATTAGTAAAACCAGAAATTCGATGATTCGTCGTTGTTCTTCGTAATAACTGCAAGATCGTGCCTTTAATCAATATTGTTATAAGTTTCTGTTCACATGAGTTATAGATATATTTCCAGTCGGACTGTTCACATGAGTTAGATACATTTCCAGTCGGACTGAAATAACAAAGACGGATCGATAAACATCTTCTCTATTAGTATATTATTCAAATGGAATTAGTATTTCATAACACTGTCGTAAACATCTAACTTTTTACCATTAGTCTCTCATTAGCCAAATGAAACGATTCAAAGGTCCAAACGAATTCATTTAAAGCGCACAAACTTCCGTGACTAAGTGGCTTGGAACTTTCTAATTCCACTACTTACTCAAGAGGAAGTATTAAGTCGACCAGAAATATCTTTGATGTCCCATGTACTTATACCGTGTCAGAATTATATCCGCTATTAATATGCAAAGCAGTAAATATAAATGAGAGAAGGCCTTTGGGAGTAAGGTGGGTGGTTAGAGGTGGACACGGGTGGTCAGCACGGCCTCTCGGAGGGAATCGAGGAAGGGAGTAAAGAGAGGGCCAGATAAGTGAGTACGCGGGGTTGGACAGGGAGGGAGGAGGGATGAGAGAAGGGTCAGAGGTCAGCGGGAGAGAGGAAAAAGAAGAAAGTAACCCTTTTTTTTTACCCTTCCTGCCACATCCTTTTACGGTGTTCTTTTTTTCGTGAGAAACAGGAAGGAGAAGAAGCAGCGGCGGTGTAAGATACGTAATTTTTTGGGGGACAGAAGAGTGCATGCATGTGTCTGGATGTGAGGAGGCGGTTTGTGTCTGTGTGTGTGTGTGGGAGTGCTTTCGAACGTGTGGTAAAAGGGCTGGCGCATGTTGGTCATGGACAGCGCGGGACTGCGGGTAGACGCCCCCGCTTTGCAGACACCTCCCACCACCCCGCCCTGGACACACTCCTCCTCCGCTCCCCCATGTCCCTTGCCTCACGTTTATTCAGCACTCCCCTCACCCCATTCTGGTGGTCCCTTCTCCCTCTCTCATCCCCTTTTTTTCGGGACCCTCCGACACACAACCACCAACGACACCATGGGCTATTCCTCCACACAACCACCCACCCCCCCGATCCACCCGCCCACACCTCCGCCAAACCCGCGCCACCAAGTTAAAACCCTACCCACCCTACTCCCGTTTTCCCGTCTCGCTCGCTCCCCTCTCCACCACCCCACTTCCCTCAGTTCTCTCCCTTCCCCCCTCGTCTTTCGACCCCGCATCCTCCTCCGCGCCCGCTTTTTTTTATTTTAAAACCGCGCACCCACCCTCCATCGTCTCCCCTCGTTCCCTTCCCCTTTCACATTGCTTCTCCTCGCCCCCACCTCGGCTCCGATCCCACACCGCTGCTCCAGTGCAGCAGAGCGGGGCGAGGCCCTGAAGCTCTGCAGTGCACGACGCAGTAGTAGACTGCAGACACGCGTGCTTTTCCGACTCTCCCGCCCGCCCTCTCCTCCTTCCCTTTCCCTTCTTCGCCTCCCTCCCTGCTCTCTTTCACTCCTCGTCCATCCCCTCTACTACGACATCTCCTCCTCGTCGCCCCCCTCTACCTCTCTTTCAATCTTTTTATTCCCTCTTCGTCTTTTTTTTTCCTCGGTGAAAATAGGTTTTTGAAATATTTCTCCTTTAACGCACCCAATTTATGTCATCTGAAATCCCGAACCGAACTTATTGTTTGGTTTTAACACGCGGTATTATTTTTGTACCTTGATTGTAAGTCATAATGGATTCCCCTTGCATGATCGGTAAGTTCGAATCGGCATTTAAACTATCATTGCGGTAAAATGTCTGTATTTTGTTAAAGTCGGCTGCAATCGTTTCTTAACCCAAAGGTTACACTTAAAAGACCTTGTTTCTGAAGTACTTTCCATGTTTTATAAAAATAATGTCATAATTATCTTCACGTTTGCCTGTCCTTTTTGTTCGTTACATTGTGCACGCCAGTTAAATATGGCATTTGGAAGAGGTGAATTATATGTATAAGATTAAAAGGAAATATTGTGAAATCGTAGTATATTCGTCGCCGAAATCGAACGTTCTGCATAATATATACGATGATTTATTCGAATTATTTTACATGATCCGATTATCTTTATGCGTCAACTGTGTAGGTAACCCAATTCCTCATTCAGGAAATGCACAGAATTATTGCATTCTAATCCAATTTTTATGCCACACTCGATCCGATTTGGTACGTGGTTTGATTTTTCCACAAATATCAGATGAACTGAATAGCTAAGGCAAAGCTCGTTAGGCATCGGACGAAGAAGAATCTCCTGCCCGCATGAATTTTGTTGCCCAAGCTTTTTAGGATTAGTTTCATCTCAAATCACGTGCACGTAATGGCTATATCTATAGAAGACTTGCCAGCAGCCTGTTGAAGACGGCAAGCTGCCAAGTCATAAAACTACAGGTACTTGATAGATTGCCAGGCCAACCAATCGCATCGCAATATTAGGTATTTTCATTAATTTCTCTACATCTTTCTCATTATGAAAGTGCTCGCTTCTTAAAAATAATCTAAGTCCTAAGTTTTGTAATAGATAACCCGGAAGGCATGGGAACGGGTTCATCTCTGCCAAGCTTCGTTACCTCTTCATGGGAAAATGAATTTTTATGATCGTGAAAGTGATCCCCGTGCGGCCGTACCAGTCACTTAATATTTTTGATAGCCTATGGCGTAAGGGTAAAATCTCACCTATGATACTTGAATTAACACTAAAATGGCTTGATTTCCGGAGATTAAGAACCTGTCTCGGAGGCTTTAAGATGGCACTGTGACATCAGAATATGCAGTAGCGAAAATTAAATGTATCTCCAGCACGGGCAGTACTTCAAACCTCTCGACTGTATTTATCAGTGTTAGGCTGAAGTGTATTCGAGTGTATGTGCCTATCATCTGAAAGAAACTGAAAACGTAAATGCATTTAGGTTATGAGAAAAAAATAAGTACTTTATTATTATACCAAAATTATTTTATAAATATACATTATTTTATAAATAACCTCTCATTTCTATCTCCTGCAAGACGTAACTCATGCTGATTCCTAGGCTTTCTATGCAACAGTATCCCGTATTTCTCTCCATTAATTGCAATGCATTGCCGTCGTTAAAAAACAGTTCCTACTTACGGATTAGGTTGTTATATTTAGGTAAACATTAATATTGAAAATGTTATAAGCCATATGGCAATGGAACTTCTGTTGACCTACATTCAGGAATCTCTCGGGATATAGGGATATTTGTTTAATATGATGATTGCTACTTGGGGACGATGAAATGCGATTTGCAAATGCGAGAGTGTCGAAACATAAATATTGTAATGATTTTTAAGATAGTTTCTCTTCCCCAGTGATGACATTAAAATATTAAGTCACGCACTTAGGGTAAGTACACATCGTGCAGGAAATATTAATAAGTATGGATTGGGTCGAATAATATTGTTTTGCCAAATTTTTTTAGCACTTTAGTTAATTCTATACCAACAATAAGTGAGAATTAAATTGTCTCAGGACTGGTTTAGTTAATGAATCAAGTAGGCTTATCATGAAAATGTTGACATCCATCGTGGTAAATGACTACCTATGTTATCGGGAAAAAAGGAAGTCAAATTTATTGCTGCGAAATTCATAATGTAATAATATTTGCTCGGGGTACTTGGATACATTATATTGAAATGCAATCATTTCCCTACTATCTAACAAAATAATACTTTCACTATGGTGCTACTGTATCGCTTTTGTGGGATGATAAATTTAAGAGAAAATGACTTTCTCTTCCAGACAGCTCTTAAAAATCCCCCTCAGTACATAAATGAACCTCGAAAATTGATTTGGTTTTACTCCTAAAATGTTTTATTGCTTTCCAGTGAGTTGAATCAAAATGTTCTTTATTCCCTTCGCCATGCTCCTGGGGTTGCGTAATTAAACTTCCATCATTGATAAATTTATTTTTCATTCGTGCAATATTCCGTCATCAAAACAGTTTCTCCAATTTTAAAAAGTCATGCAAATTAGAATGTGCCAATGTGACTGATTTGTTGCTAAATTTTTTAATTAAAGTTATTTTTAAACTTAACCCATCTCAAATAAAATTCCTCGTAGACTATTTTCTTAACAGACCTAATTAGAGAGGATATACAGTGTAGCGATAAATGTCTTCATTAATCAGTTAATAATTTGTAATTGGTTTGCTATTCTAGCGTCGTATTCCCCTGATTTTCTTTAACGAGGAGCATAAATATTAATTAACGATTAGCCTTATGGTGTTGGAACTAATCGAATCACTTTCTGCATTACTGCGCTGATATAGATATTTCCCTGTCAAACGTACATTTTCCGTGAAGGTATATCCATGAACTTATCCGTCAATAGGAGAATATCTTTCAAAAATGTTATCCAAAAATTCGTCGACCTCCACAATCTTTCAGTTTTTCGTTCTAATTGGAATATCTTATCATCCATTTTTAAATCTCTTCAATCAGAATGACGTGGTCGGGGTGGAAAGAGAAGAAGTTGGTTTATCTCTCCCTGCAGTCCTTAGGTGGACTTTCTTCGTCTGCGGAGATAATCCATTCCTCCTCGTTAAGCCCGGTTCCTCGTATAATCCCCCACATCAATATTCCCTCACGTTTAATGCCCACGTGCTAAAGAGCGACGAATTCCTCTCTCCCTAATTCCTCCCTCACTTCCTTCCATTTCTCTCTCCTATTCGCATATCTCTGCTCATGGAATACCTCGATTCTACCATTCCATCGTTTCTATTACGAGATCTTCGCACATGATTTACGTCACAAATAAGTTTACAGGTACTTGGGTTACATTCAATCACCTCATGTCACGAAAAGGCTAGTTGAAGTCGAAAGAGCGGGGAATCTTCGACCCTGAGCTTCTTAATATACTTTGACGGCAGGCACAAATAATATTTAGGCATGCGATCCGTCAAGAGTTCTCCTGTTTCAAGAGTTATAGCGTCCTATTTTTTCCTAATATCGTGTGGTCTCGTTCTGAAGTAGGTGGTTACAGTGGAATTGTTAATGTTCTAGGAACAGTGGAACCTTATGTCATTTATTCAACTTTTTCTTGTAATATTTGTGAATTATCTCAAGTGTTAACTTGATTTTGAGACAACCATCGTGAATAAGATATATCAGATCTACATAGTATCCCGTGGTCACCAGTCTTGAAGGCAACTCATCAAAACCACACTAACGTTGAGAAATTGATCATGTGTGTATTTGTATTCCAAAATTATAGCTACATCTTCGAGTTTGGGTTTATCTGTCAAAAATATTTTTAAAGAAGGTAATTACCGCAAAATAGTCATTGTTCTCCAATGTTCTGACTTCACTAAGACGTTTATGTCGTTTAAGGGAAAAAATTTGACATCTTTGTACGTTATTATGTAGGAATAATAATGTAAATCAGGCAATTAAAACGGCCTTCTCCGAAAGGTAAGGAATGTATCAACTTGGTGATTTAGCACAATTTATGATACAGGTTTTTCATGCGTGGACATATATTTATTTTACATTTTCTGTGAACACGTAGATATTGTTTCTTTAGAACCTTTATAAGAAATTGTGCGCAATGATTTTTTTTTAAACACTCGTTGTTTCTCCCGCATTTTAAACTAATTTTTTTTTTCGCCGGAAGGTTTTCGTGTAACATCCCTCCGTGGACTTCTATGTAGATGTTTTACCTTTCGTCATTTTAATTGAACATCCACCATTTATGATTTATTGTATCATCTTTTTGAAAATTTTTATCTTTACTCTCTTTGATGTCAAGTAAGTTAAAATAATGATTGATGCATTTTCAACAAGAATATGGGCACTGTAATGCAAAAACTTCGGATACAATTATGGTTGCAAAACAACTTGATGAAATAGCAAGATATCATCACCAATTTATTGATATCATTCTCCTCACAAATTTTATCACTTTAATGATATTTCTCAACAAAAATGTTATTTGTCAAATATTTTTATTCCGTTTGTTCATATAAAGTGGGAGTAACATTTGATGTCTGAGCATCGTGCATTCCCACTGATTAACCCCACTAGTTAAATATATTATTACTGCTACAGCTACAATAAGTTCCCAATGATGATAAATGTTGTCACTAAAGAGTCAATATTCCAAAACTCACATACTCCAATACTTTTTACGAACTCTTATTAAGGAGTGCCAGCATCGCCAAACATCTAACATGAACGAATAATTTCGATACTGATTTCTCTTAAGTTCTTTGCATTACAGACTAGTAGTTTTGTAAGACATATAGAATTTTTTTTTTAATTCTTAAAGAAATTTAGCCACTCTTAGTATCATCTATTCCTTTTTCATCATTCAAAGATGCTTCTCAAGGAGACGAAAGAGATTTGTCTCGCACGTGGTTGGAATGGAATACGTATCCGTTTTCTCCCTCCCTACGTCAGCTCCGACTGTCAGCCTGAATTCGAAATTTCTCCTCCGATTTAGTTCAGGAATATGCCCAGCCAAGTTACATTCTTCCCTATTTATTTCTGAGGAACGTCTGTATGAATATAGTGCTACTTAAAGATTCCTGTGGTAGTTACTTCTTTTCTGGCCAATAAAGAAAAAATTATTTGTCCTTTAATAAGTCAGTTAGAAATTTCATAAGAGCTTGTCATTTGTGTAACGAACTATTTTTTTCTTAAATTCTGTTTTAATTTGTATACAACCGATCAAGATTTCCATTTACCACGCGTAAGGTTGGATTTTATGTCCAATTTACTGCTCTTGATGTTTGCTCAAAATAATTACCTTGATCCTACTCTTTCAAATTCTCTTTTTGGAGTTCCTTGGCTTAATGATGCATATATCATCCCCTCCTGTTTCCCTAATCAATACACTGATTTATATTGACCACCACTAATATTCGAACCTAACGGGAATGCGAAAAAAGAGAATTCCTAAATGACTAAAGTCAATTAAAAAGTCTCCCCAGAATTGCCAGTCGATGATGCGTAAATAGTGTGTGGTTTTTTCCTCTCACTCTTCGATCTCTCACGCTTTACCAACCACGTCTTTCATCCGTAAGAGTGGACCGTGGGGAGAGCAACCGGAAAGAAGTTGGGGCAAAATTGTGACCGGGACTTTCTACTTCTCGCAGCAGGGATTCCTAATCTCCCTCCCCGGACGTACTCCTTGTCAGGGTCATCTCTCGAGCATCTTTGGAGGACCCCCCGTGTGTCCTTACTCCTGTCCCATGCCTACTTTACGCGTACGTAGGAGGAGCTTCAGGACACTGTGAAGCATGTCATGTGCCAGCTGTCGTGCCACTTTCCTTTTTCCTAGTTTTGGTAGAGTATAATGATAAAAATCTTTTGGGGGCACCTTAGCCCAAGAGATAAATAGGAGGTATGGTTGTGGACCTGGATACCTAATCATTCGTGAAACTCTTTTATTTTTCATCCAGTTTTAAATACATTTACCCCCCCCAAAATAATGCATACGACTCCTTTTGAGCAGAAATTTGTTTAGGCTTTCCAATTGAAGAACACAGAAATTCGCATTATACAACATACTCTTTGAAAAAATTGATCTTTTCAGGCTTGATTTCTGTGGAGCTTACCCACTATGGAAAGAACAAAAATTCAATTTTGCTGATTCCACTCAATGTGCTAATCATGCGACCTACGATCTTATGGCTCACTCTGTATTAAAACCCAGGTCGTAAGATTAAAACATCAAGTCGAGTTAAGCAAGCTGAAATTTTTCCTTTTCGTAATATAATTTGATGCTTGAAGGCCATAAAGACTGTACGAAAAATTACGTATTATTTTATTATTATTATTAAAATATACATGTGAAAATAGACAAATGTCAGGTGGCACACAAGTCCCAAGTGTTACAATAAACTTGCCTTGGAAAAATAACATGGTTTCTGAAATACAATCAACATCACAAAAGTTAATAAATAAAATCAGTCAGAAAACAAAGAAAAAAATACACTTTAAAAAAAATACACTATTATTTAAAAATATATGCGTAATATGTATGGCATAATTTAAAGCATTTAAAACCTAACTAATAATACTCCAAAGAACAATCATAACTTCGGATACTTTTGTTTTTTTTTAATTTTACTCAATTAAATTAATAATAATGTGTCTATTAAAATATTTTGAAATTTTGAACGTGTGTCTTTGTAGGCAAAAACATCACTACACTAACCATAGTAACTCAAGTATTGACAGCCTCAAATATTGCGATTTCTGGTAGGTGGCATGAGTCACTTAATGCTTCATGGTGTCCATTTAGATTTTAGAATGATAGTAATAAAATATTTTTGTTGGGGTGAGATGAAATCTTGAGTTGAGATTGAGTTCCTTTCATCTATTTATCTATTTTCAGTGCTTTCGGTAGTAAATAGCTAATACAATGTGACTCTTTAGTTAACACAGCTTCTTGAACTGATAATACGTGCTAGAAGATAATTACGTCGCTACGCAAGTCGGAGGAAACGGGAATGTAATGATTAATGAGGAAGTATCACTGGTCTTGTCTCCCATCTCTCGTAAGCTTCAACCTGCCAGCACTTCTGTGTAGCAGAGTTGGAATTGTTTCTTGGCTCGTCGATTTCTGTAGTAATACACGGGCTCGGAAAATATACACATCGAAAGTTCGGGTTCCCCAAACCGATGCTCGAAAAATGTCTTCACGTTGAGTTGCTTTGGTTTCATGCAGTTCGGAGATCGGCAAATGGGAAAGAGCATGATTGAAAAAGGAAATATTAGTCGAAAAATAACCTTCCTGCCAATTTTCGCCCCAACGCAAGCCGATCACATCCGTTTAACATTCTGGCGACTTTGGGACTGCCCCCGAGGTGCCAGGACTAAAAGCATTTCAATACAACGTAAGATTTATGCATGTTCGACTGTAACGTGTTGCCTTTTTTTCTTAGTATTGCTTCTTCCCTCTGTTTCTCTTATTGGGCGTATCTGGAATCGTTCGTGCGTTAAAAAACATTCGCAGTAGATAGGAAGGTGTATGGTCCCATTTTCCTTCTTGCCAAGTTCCTTTATCCTCATTTTTATTTTTCTCTTCAAAAACCGTTTCCAGCTTATTGAACTTATAGAAATAGTTTTATGCTTATTTTTTATTTATATTAATAGTTTTATGCTGTATGTCAGAACTAGTTTACTTCCGTTAACTCAGTTCAAATTAGCAGTGGAATCTTTAAGTTGTTCTCAATTTCTATAATTAATGGCAGTTTTTCTCTGCGTATTTCACGTGTATATCCTCATCTCTACTCCCTTTATCTGTGTCCTGCAGATAAAAATCTTAACTTTGTTTCTCTAATAATGTGCAATATTATTTTTCTTTAACTTATGCGTATAGCTTCCTTATTTTTTTCCGCGTGTGTCATGTTATGTAATGGTCATCCTCAATTTGTAAGAAAGCACCTAATGATCTCAATTTCTCACAAACGAAGACGATGTTCTGTTTTCCATTTCTCCTAAAGCGCACTCGTCTATCAACAGCTCGTCCTGCTTCTCTCCCCAATCCTATTCAACGTCTTCGAAGCATCTCGCACGCCCGCCCCCCCTTCAACCCGAGGTTACCCCTCCCCTTGTCCCTCCACCCCTTTCCTCTTCACCCAACCGAGGAGAGCCTACCCATTCGCCCAATAGTGGAATGTAGGAATTCCATGATTCTTGGCAGGTGCACTGAACGCGTGATGTCACCGTATACCATTCCGGAAAGTCGTCATTTTCCCTTCCTAACTTAGGCATGGGGGAGGAGGTGGCGTGCGTAAAGGGAGGTGGGTCTGAGAGATGGGGCGGGAGGGTTGAGGCTAGTAGGTGGGATGAGAGAGGTGTGGGTGAGGAATTCGGATCACCTTAGCAACATGTCGAGAGAAAGTCACATATCTGCCCTGTCTCCTCGTCCCGTCCTCCAATTCGATTCCCCCTCCCTCCCCCGCAATGGAAGTGAACCCATGGAGAGAACCCAGTCCACTTTTTCGTCCCTTTTTCCTCTCCTCTCGGCTCCAACTAAACAGAGCCACTCCGTCACCTGCTAGTGGTCAAGCGACATCCTTGCCAAGCATTTATGATAACATTGACCCCCCCCTCTCTCCTTGCTTCCCCCTACCAACCCGTCACTTCGCCGACTCCCTTAACTGACCAGCTTCTCCCCTCCCTCTCCCTCATTACAAGGTCCGATTATATATTCTTCACTCTCCCACTCTCTTCCCTCTGTATCTTTCTGCTTTTCAAGCACACTCTGCCATGGTTACGCTTCATTCCCTTCTTCTTCCGGATGACCCCACTATCCCATCGTTCGGGGTATATTAACAGATTGCTATTTAATTGCCTTTTTTAATCAAGGTGTACGTTGAGGTTGTGTCCTGCGATTCCCTACGGGGATATTTCAAAGCATCAAGAAAGTATACGAAAGCTGCCTAACCATTGAAATTTGATGAAAATCGGCAATGTTCTAAACGTGTGGTCCCAGATTTTACCGAGTGAATTTCTAAGACCAATCATTCTGGTTCTCCAATGTTACCCAATATCTTCATATTTATTGTAAACACAACCGCGTTGAAAAAAAATGTAGCTCAGTTACGTAACGTTTTTTGTGCACTAAAGTTTTTGTTTGCTCCATAAAGATGTTGGTTGAAATAAAGTCATTTTAACTCTATTTCTTTTAAATGAGTTCCACAATTTATTACCCAGTCTCTTCTTTGAGTTTCCCGAAAATCTAAAGCGTTTCCACCATCAATGGGTTTCTTCTGTCGATCGATGGAATCATTGAATTTAGCGTGAAAGAAAATCGTAAGGCGTAACTTTCCTAGTTCATTGGATCCAGAATCGTTTCCTTAATGCCGTTCGCTCTGAGCAAAAACTTATTTTTCGACTTATATTTGTAAGTTTCTCTCATTTTCAATCGTCTCTGAAGAGGTTGCCACACGATTTTATCCCGTTGAATTGTGTATCTCATCGAACACTCCTGCAGTGTGCATATTTTATATGCTCCTTGAGTATACTAAAATCCCTTCTTACATTCTTTCTCGTTTCTTCCGTTTACTTTTCATTCCTCCCTTGCTCCATGCACGAGAAAAAACCTCGTTTCCACCCACTCATGAGTACGCTTTTTTTTTTAGTGTAACAGTCTTTATGTCTGCACAAACGGTTTTAACTATCTGTCCACATGGATGCGTTACGAGCGTGCACTGCTCACAGGAAAATCCTATTTACGCCTAACTTGGATGTTTCTGCTTCTGCCGCATAGCTGTGTCTCCTTATGGAAAGAATGTCCGTTTCCCTGAAGAACTCAAATCACGCATAAACTTTCGCGTTATGATTTTTGCCCTGGATGTCCGGATGCATTATTATAGCTATTTTATTGTTATTTAAAGCCACACCCCCGACGGTAGTGCCACCTTGTTTTATAACCCCCGAAACGGCGTGTTTTAGCGACAGTTGGGAGGTAGAGAGTGGGAGATATAAATTTCAGTTTTACTACCACGGTATAAAATGACCGAATGTGAAGTGTGTGTGTGTGCGTGTGTGTGTGGGTTTTTGTGCTTATCGGGACAGGGGTCTATTTTTAAACTAGTCATGGCATAGATGAAGGGTAAGCTATGTTGGGTACAGCTCTCTTTGCGACTTCGAACTCAACCGTATGTTACCTCTTTCATACCAATTGCCGTATCCTCTATCTCCTCTGTTTTCATTTGTACTTCTCCTTTAAACTCCTTCCCAACTCTTACGCTTCTCCAGATCTCAGTTCTTTTACATTTCACTTGAGGTGTTCCGACTTGAATCGCCGGCAGGTGTAATTTTTTCGGCTATTATCTATTTTCCTTTTTTTTCCTTTTCCCTCTGCCTGAATTTGTTCGTCCCACCAGGGTTTCACCCCATTTTATCGAGAATTACTCTTGGCATTCTCTCTAAAAGTTCATACGTGCGGTCTCTTAGCCATATATTTTAGACAGCAAGAGTTGTGGGCTCTCCATGTGTCCTCTTCATGCATTTTACACTCGTTCTTTATTTCTAAAATGTCTTGCAATCCGGCTTCCTTCCTCTAATATGTTTTCCCTTCCCCGTTCTCTCTCTACCATCGCTTTTCCTCCTGCTGCCGACCAGTACGCATGCGCCATTTCCCAAGTCCGCCTCATCTCGTTGTCCTTCCACGCTTTTCAGCTTGCTTCCTTCACTGGTGTATCTCGCTGTCGTCTCTGGGAGGGGAAACTGCTCACCTGTCAAGAGCTGCTCTCCGGACTGTGATGTGTGGGAGGTCGAACTGTGATGGGCGAATGTTATAGAGGGTCGTATCTGAGATGGTGGAAGATATGGAAGATTTCATCTAATTGGGGTTCCCAGGGATGTGGGGAATGAGGGATGGTCGGAGGTGCGTAATTCCCCCTTTTGGTTTCTTTTCATCGAAATCATCCCTTTCGGTTATTTATACCGCTTCAGTGTTAATGCGGACGCTCTGTGGATGCCCTAGAGTCTTCTGCAAAAGGTAAGAGGAGAGGAAAGTGAACATTGCATTTTACATTTTTTTTAGAACTAGACCGAGCACGTAGGTTGAAATGAGTTCATTTTATATGCCATTCACTCTGATTTTAATCATTACTGTGTCATTCTTTGGGGGCTTGATTGGCACAAATCTTAAAAGTGTATTAGAGAAAAAATCACAGTAAGATATTTTGTAAAGTTTATAACGTCGATGGGGAGTGCCTCCTTTTAGACAATTTATTCATTTGATAAAATGATGTTCGATGATAAAAATAGGAGCACAAATCTAATGTAACTAATGGCTGTTTTGATTAAATACACTTTTATTTGTAGTGGAATATCCGGAAGAGGTAAATGACCAGTTTTTTTTATATTTTTGGTAAAATCACGCCTTATATGTTACGAAGAATAGGTATGCATTAAGTAAAAAAATACATATACCTATAACCTTTATCAGACTTCAGAGTCTATCAGACCAAAAACATCGTGAATCATCGGCATTTACCATTTGAGATTTTATTAGAAAATGCGCATCGTTGGCCATATGCCATCAGCAAACAGTGAAAGGTTGTCCTTAAGTTGTCGGCATTCCTAACTGAGCGAAAAAGTGGAAGGAAAGTGTTTAATGTGTCAGGCAATCTTCCCATAAATTTGAAATATTCGCAAAACACACGAGGAAGTCACCCTCGAGTTTTTATCTTACAGGTGTAAGTTGTTGGCTATTGCGTGTAC
Source organism: Hetaerina titia (assembly GCA_037158775.1). Taxonomy (NCBI): domain Eukaryota; kingdom Metazoa; phylum Arthropoda; class Insecta; order Odonata; family Calopterygidae; genus Hetaerina; species Hetaerina titia. Next base: position 53,115,050 of record CM073771.1, read on the forward strand.
CAGTTATAGTAATCAAGTTTAATGCTAGTTTCATTGGTGAGAGTAAAGGCTCATCTCGCACTAAACCCTTGAAATGAACTGATCAGCATGGGGGATGCTCCTTTTCTTGTACCACTTGCGGTTTCTCAGGAGGATCTACTGGCCTAACTTTCACAGAGTTTGCCTCATGCTTTAAACCCGGGTCTGCTGGTTAAGCCCAGAATTCTCTCTATGTTACCAAACACGATATCAATCATCAATTTCTAACGAGTAAAATTTTTGAAGAGTAGTCAAATGGCCAGTAAATTAAAATTCGATAAAAAATATCTACCTAGGTACTTCACACTTATATTCTATTTACCCAAATGCATGCTCTTAAATTAAGGAATGAGAGGTACTTCATGAAAGATTGGGACTACAGGGCTCGCCAGACCCGTCCCTGAGAAACAAAATATAAAATATTTGTGCGTTGCAATAAATTGAATAACATTTTATCACCAACTTTATTTAAAATTCTAACGTCAATTTGAAAGACGATATCAATTACTCAATTTTTACTTGCCTCACGATTTCTTGTTTGCTCTGTTTTTTTATTTAAATTTTATCCAAGCACGAATTCATTCTAACCACTGAAGGGTAAATTTCCTATTTCTCTTTAATTAGGTTTACCATACACTGATGCTATTAGTAATGTATCGATTAGAGCCATGCATTAGATCGACACCTGAAAGTATTAGGCAATTTGTGGGCTTCTAAAAAACTTAGCGATTCTCTATTGTTTCAGAAATTATTTTATTTTATCACGATTCACGGAACGGCCTCCCTTTTTTCGTTTCTTAAATGTCTCATCAACATTTCATCTCATTTAGATCAGCTCAATCTACTTCTCTCCCTTCTTGGAGTTTCCCCTAAACTTCCTTTCTTCTCTTCCTTTGCCTAAAACCTTTTCCTTGTCTACCTCTCTACCCATAATTATTTCTTCCTTAATTCTGTTAGCACATTTAGTGAATAATTGATTAACATGTGGCGTATTGATGATTTTATTTCTGCAATACATTAAAAAAAAAAATATTACGCATTTTGCTTTAATACGCCAACTGGCTACAGTCTTCTTGGTGAAATCAATACCAGAATAGTTTCTATTCCAAAGCGTTCGACTAAACTCACTAAAATGAGGAATCATCCACGCTGTTCCAGCTTACTCTTGTCTTGTCTTCCTTCATCTCAATCGTAAAGTTTCACCAATTCCCACGCTTCTCGGTTGAATCCCACCTAAAGGAAGTGGCGTACGGAATTGAAGGAAAAAGTTGTAGGATGCATATTCAAAATTTAATCTGGTTGGGTGATATTTGAAGGAAAAAGATGATGAGAAATGAAAGGATCTGGCTATGAATGAAACAACGTAGAAAGGGTATAAGAGAGAGAAAATAAAGATGCTGACAGAATATTCTTGGCACGCATATTATCCTGTGAAGAAGGAACATCTTATTAGGATAGGATCTGGAAGGAAGTTATTATTTCTCTTACCAATCGCAGCCACGATTAATCCGTTAAAACTTTCCTAACAATTACAGCGTGAATATATCTTATATAAAATTATTAACTACTGTTTATCCAGGTCTCTCAGTTGTTTGAAAATTAAAAATAGCAATGTAGCTAGTGGTTGATCATGTCCTGTGTATTTGGCCGATTTAATTCACAACGAATTTATTTCTCCCTTGGACCTTCCCATTTTCGAAATGCTATATTTTACTTCCGAAAGTATCGCGATGATTCTAAGATTTCTGTGTGGGTAAAATGTTACTAAAATCATGTTTACCCTTGGAAGTTTACTAAATTGTGAGTTTAATTATGCATTAGTAAAAATGATATATTTTATCGAAAATACTATTATATAAATCCTACATTTCCGTTGTTCTTAGTTTTCTAACTCAATTCTGTCGTAATAATATAGAAGCTTAGAAAATAAAACTAATGATATTGATAAAAAAATTATTTTTGTATATAGATTTAAACCATAAACACAGTAATCAATCCGAAAGTCGTTTTGGTGGGTGATGGTAGAGTTCACCCGGCGACATGTAAATTGCATACATCAGCATAAGGGCGTCAAATCCTTTCTCTGTGCCGATTATGGTTTCCCAGGAAGATCTGGTACCCAAAAATTCACATAGCTTGGGTGGAGCTGAGAGGGACTTGCCCGGGAATCGAACCTGGGCTCTCTGTAGTCCAACGCTCTAACCCTGTACTACCACGACCTAGAAAAATAGATTAATGGATTGAATGTTTTGGAGAGCTAAACCTCCTTGTACTTCTTTCTGATCTTCGTGTTTCATATAGTAACCATTTTTAGAAAGTTATTAATTTTGTTTTGACCTTCCTCGGGAGGTTACAGTTTGTCAACTCTGTTTAGGCTTAATTAAAACTAATTTTATTGTTTTTACCATCCTGTCGTGTGCCCACAATTCCCATCACCCTGTATCGTTGGACAGATCACATTTTAATTTGACCGAGCGGTACTGACTCCCCTTTGCTTGATCTGCCTTTTTATCCCTTCATAAAACACCGCATATCCTCCTGCTCTTCACCGTGATTCTTCCTCAACCCCATTTCCTGAAGTCTCTCATCGCCTCTTCGCAAAACCTCTCTCTTTCTTATTTTCCTTCTCTCATTCTCTCTCACTAAACTCACCGCAGAACACCCCTCTTCCCATTCGCAAAAACGTGTTGCGAAGCGCCTTCTTACTTTTTAAATTCTAGCTTGCACTTTTTTAGATACCTTTTTGACTGCCTCCTAAGGTGCAATGGTTTGTTAGTTGATAGTATATGGATTTGAATGCGTGTAATTTGAAAGGATTTGTGCATAAATGTACACGCCACTGTGGGTATAGGTGTGCATGGAAGTGTTGATTTTGTACGTGGTTTTGTTCCCTTTTAAGTGCGGTGACCTTACACCCCCCGCCACACACCCTTGCGGGGTATTATGTAGGTGTAGAAACCTTTTCCGTTGTAACGCTTCCTACCGGAAAAAACGGCGTCTTTTACCCTTTAATCTCACGTTTCTGAATGTGCCACTTCATGACCCCCAACCAAGAAACCAACCGTACTCAACTCCCTCACTACTTATCTTTCGGCTCTTTTCTTCCGGTTCTCTTTAGTGTTTTCTCACTTTCGTGTACCATCTACAGCCTTGATCCTGATATGCGCACACCCATCGTTTTGGCCGAAGGCCATATCATCATAATTATATCCATTCAGTTTTTACTCCTAAGATTCGTATTTGTGTAACCTGTAGGCTTTATTTCTTTTATCGTGTTAATTAATGAAAATCGTGAATTTTTCAACGGTCATGCTGACCAGGCAAGGTTTTTTTGCCATATCAGTGTGCTTCTCAAAATAGTATCTTATATACATATTCTTGGATGCTCTGAAAATATTGTTGTTATATTGCTATCAATATAACAACAATATTTTGTATATATCCCATCCACCGATCACTTTTTCTTTTGACCACAATTACTTTTGGCGTATTGATTCTCTTCATCATTAACATATCATCTAAATTTATTGTTTGTGCATCACGTTATATAACGTGAAAGAAATCACGTGTAACCTTGCAATAAAATGTAATTCATAAGTGTGTTCGCCGTTCGTAGAAGGTGTGACTGTTTTAGTAAGCTTAATTTCAGGTAGAAAACATAATTTCAGTCAGAGTGATTCGGTGAATTTAATAGCATTTTCTAGATGAAATTAAAATTATATGACAATACCGTATATTAGAGAAGACACATGGTAGACTTGTAGGGCTCTGGGATACTGATCAGAGGCCTTGGGTTCGACTTCGTGTGATGGCCCTGGACATCCTCGGCTTCGCTCAATCTATGAATACTATATGTGGAACTGGCCCCCGCTCAGATGTGAATTTCACTCGCCGTCGGGCTTCGTATTGCGTGATCTCGATCATCACCTATCAAAATAAGCTTGCGGTCGATTAATGTGGCTTGGTTATATTATCAATCATTAAAATTGCCTCGGTGCTCACATAATGCAGATGAGCTTTAACGTAAATGAGTCTCGTTTTAAGTTTGTTTATTTTTAGCTCTTGGCGCACGAAATTCCTCCCCATATTTTCCGCATGATTTCGTAAAAAATTATTGAGTACGCCATTTCTTATTTCTCTGATTAACGATTAAAATACTAGTCTACTTCGCAAAGATGCGAGTTTACTTCGCGTGGCTACGCTCATTTTTTGATTTAATGATCCGAAAATGTGAGACTAATTATCATTCTTCCTCATCCGCCCCACACGCGCGACTTCTTCTCTAAAATGTTAAAAGACAGCATACGTAGCTGAATGAAAAAAATTGTAGCCAGTGAGGGTAGTTAAGTTTTATTTTCGCGGGTGTCTATTGGATTTACGTGTGTAACGCTCGAAAAAATTAGGGAGCATATTTGTTTTAAAACGTTGGCGAATATCTTTCCCGGCGTATAAAGAAGGCATACCGCGTGACATTTTATATCTGAAGTTCCCTAAACTGCTTAAATGTGTTATGTATGTCGAATGTGGTGGCATCGCAGGGATATGAAGACGGAAACTATACCGGAGACTGAATTATGTGTTTAATGCCCCCTCACTTTTCACTTTCCTCGTCGCATTACTCGACTTTGCGGTAGCCATTTCATTTATTTTTTTTTATGAGTACTCTGGTAGAGGGTAGAATGGAGGAAAAACGGTTGGAACGATAACTCCTTCTCTCTTTTGGTATCTCACCGTATCTTCCTTCCAAGTCATTTATTTATTTCGACGATTTGAATGGTGGAAAAGGGATTTTAATGAAGAGGTTTGAGGGCAGGGCCCAAATCTCTTTCTTTGCGTCGGAAATTTTCGTTATAAAAAATTCTGGTTTCATAATATTCATTTAAATTTTTGCTTTTAATACTGTTGGAGTGTTATGTCATCGAGATGTTTTTATTAATTCAGTCCATAACTAATCCTTTTACTTTTTTCGGTACACTTTTCTATTCATTCTCCTTTCAAAAATATTCAGAAATTCAAAATTCTTTTTAACTTAGGTGCGGGTTTGTCTTTCATCTAAATGGGCACATGATAATCTTTCTTTGTTTTACTATATAATTTTTTAGCAGAATATATGTTATTATTAATTTTTGAGGGATATAATTAATAATATTTAAGGGAAATCATGTTTGCTAAATTTTCCTTTCGAATTGCTACTCGAGTGCCGTTTGTTATATTTGAAAACATTTATTGATCATTTTAATGTATCCATTGAAACCCGCATTTATTTGTGGATTAATAAGCGTTCTCATTGATATTCCTTGTGCTGAACATTTTGGAAAACAATACGACAATACTTTTCCAGGAATGAAAAATGTTTTTTTAAATGGAGAATATTTGGCAAAAACGGTAAAATGTACCCAGCCATATCTTGTTTGAAATGCGTGTGATGTTTTTAGAGTATCTGGTTAATGTTATCAGTTCCGTGGCGCAACCTGGTGGGCAGAGTTCAGATTCATATTCGGCAGCACTACATAAGTATAAGTTGTGTTGTGTAGTCTTTAATATATGTTGCATTCCTTGATATGTTACTATTATGTATTTTAGTGATTGTAAAATACCAGCGGTATTAGTCTTAATTGCAACATAAGAATAATAAACTAGAAGAATCCCTCATGTCTTCTAACCAGTTCTTTTTAACATTTTTTCCTCCTATTTGAGTTCTTAAAAAGGGACTAAGTTGTGTACGACTAGGTTAGGTGAACCCTAGTTTATCTTGCTTAAATTAGTGTGAGCTGTGTAATACATTGCATAGCACTGTATAGCCATCTGTATATTAACATTTACGAAATATATATGATAAACGACTACTTTGTTTGAGGAACTAATCAAGCGACCAGAATTTCAGCTCACAAATGTAGTTCTGATATAATAATAAATGATACCTAAATGTATATTTATTGGGATTACGTTGTGGCCGCTAATAAAAATTGGTTTTCGCGGAAGTAAAAATTTCATTAAAAGCTTCACCTAATGATTATAGCTTGTCACAAGTCGGAGTGAAAATATTTTGAAACAATTACCTAACATCACTAGAGGAATTATATCAAAATCATCCAGTAACCTTAAAATGTCGCTGTGGCGTCGAATACTAGTGTGCGTCGTACTTATGCAGGCATTTTTCTTCTTTCTCGCAGGTGGAAGATCATCCGACGACGACCTCACGCCAACGCCTCCTACCGGGTGCCTCCTCCACTCCTTCGCTCCACTCACCCGCGTATAAAACCAACCGACCCAACCCAAACCGCCCCCGAACCATCTCCTCCTCCTGCCTCCTTCCCCTCCCACCCACCCACCCCAACCCCTTCCTCATACTCCTCCACACTTTTGAAGGAGCGGCAAAAACCGACGCAAGACCGAGAGATAGAGAGAAGCGGGCCGGTTGGTATAAGACGACGGCAGCTTGACTGCTGCCTGCCTTCACGGCCCACGCCTCTCCTCTGCCTCCTACTTCTCCGCCCCATCCCCATCCTCCCTCTCTCTCTCTCCTACGCCTCCGCCTGAACTCCCCCGCCTCCGCCCTCGGGGCGGGATCCGAGCTCTCGCCCAAGGAGACCTGCTCCTCCCACGGTTTCTCCCCCACTCCACCCTAAGTTAACCCCTCCTCCCCAACACACACACACACTGGGGCCCCTCCAATCCTGCCCCCCCTCTCCGGACCCTCCAGTCCTCCCTCTCTGCATCTCCGACCATTCTCCTCATTCTCGCGCGTGCTAGCGCTTCGTGAGGAACAGTGAGGGAGGTCTTGCACCTCCCGTTACGCTCTCTGCCAGGCCACGCGCGCCTCCCGCCTGGTGCGTTCTCTCCGGCCTTTCCCCCTCTCGCCCTCCGCCAACACAGTCGACCGCCGTCCCTTACCCCCCCAAGTGCCCGTTAATCTCTCAGACGGCGCCCCAACGGGAAGAGACGTACGGGGCACCGACCGGTGGTAAAGCCGGTGCTGCCGTCGCCTCTCCGGTGTCCGAGAAAGGGAGGAGGAAAAGTTCGGCGAAGGAGTTAGCTCATTCTGGCACCGTGATCGCCGCCGTACGAAATGGTCAGTGGCGGAGGGGTCGGGCTCATCGGCCGCGACCGGCAGACGGCAGCAGCAGTGGACTACTGCTCAGCTTCTACCGGGAAAGCAGCTGCTCGTCTCCCGCCACAGTCCTCGCCGACGCACCGCCTGAAGCGGCCCCAGCCCCGGCGGGGGCAGAATCCGTCTCTCGCTGTGTGATTATGGCCGAGACTCAGCTCGAACCAAATCCCGTGGACCACGCTTCTTCTGCCTTGCCCGAGCACCAGCAGCACCACAACACTCCGCCTTCCACACCGCCTCTCAGCAGGATAGCGTTGGACATCAAGAGCGAATCGGCGGTGACCACTCTCACCAACAACAATTTAACGTCGGCCACGGTGGTCAACAATAACAACAACGACCGCCTAAGTGCAGTCGTTTTGGCGGACACCCAGTCCGCTGTCGTCGGGGGAGCAAATAAACAAAGGAAAAGGAAGCGCTTAAGTCAGGTAGTTGACAAACTGACCGCTACGCAAGTTACCTCTGCTACTGGTTTGGCCTCTTTAAACAATAATCTTCAGAACCATCAAAACAACAACTTGAGGCGAGTTTTTAAGGAGGAGGTGGTAGAAAGTTCTGTCAGTGGTGGTGGTGACGAGGAGTTGGAGGAGGAGTTTGATGAAGGTGCTTGGAGGGATGATGTGTCTTCTCCGCACATGTTGAGCAGTGGGCGTCGTGTAGAAACTCGGGGAAGACAGTGCATTGTAGAGGATTACGAGGACTCGGAGGAGGAACAAGCGACTAAAAGACCTCCTTCGTGTGTAGACATGGCCCCGTCAGAACCGAAAGTGATGGTTGGTGCAGAGGCCAGATCAGGGGCGCCCCCAAGGAGCCCCCTGGCCCTTACCGCCCCTGGAAAAACTGGCGGTGAAGTGTTCCGTTTTGATAGCGTAGATAGAGATAGGTACCAGCAGTTGTATGGTGCCATATCGGAAGAAGAGGAGGAAGATGTGTTCAGTCCCGCATCTTCTTCCAACAAGTCCCCCCACAGTTCCGCAGGTTCACCACAGATTCCCACGACGGACTCTCCCAAAATCAGTTTCAGTCCGCTTCGCCTCAAAGACAGTAGCATAGAGGAGGAGGATGAGGACATTTCCTTAGATGGCGGTGGTAGCGAGGCTAGTTCAGATACGCATGCGAGACCCATACATCGTAGGAGTTCTCGCCACCACGGAGGCAGGGGTGTGGAGGCCCCTGAAAACGACTGCGGGCGCAAGCCCCGTTTTCCCGGTTGCGCATGTGTCAGATGCTCCGGGGGCCTCCCAGAAGGAGGAGACTCGTGGACGGATAGGGTGGCCGCCGCTGCTCCGGGGGGAGTTGGAGGCGGTCTCCCTGCTTCTCCCGTCTCTCCACTGACCCCTGCCGCCACCCCCGCATCTCCATCCCCCATGTATGGATTCGAACATTATCTGCATACGAAATACCTCCCGGACATATTCCGTCGACGGAGTCATTCCGATTCCGATCTGCCCATGTGGTTCGAGGGTGCTGTAGCAGGCGTCGGCGCTGGCGCCGGGACCGCTGCCACTGCACCCCGTCCCGGAAGAGGAGCCGCTCCTCACCCTCTGACGTTGTCATCCAAAGGGGGTTCACTCGAGTCCGAACAGTCTTCCCCTCAGGATTCTCCCCTAGACCTCTCTATGAAGGGCAGCAGGGAGCTGGTCGGTAGCAGCACTACGAGTTCGGAGTCCTTGTCGCCCGCAGGGGTGAAGGCATTGGCGTCCAGGATTGCCCCTGAAGGCACCGCGGCAGTTGCAGCGGCCACCACAACAGTGCCAACTACCGGCTTCATTGGCAGAGGAGGTCTAGTCTCCGTGCCAGTCGTCAAAGGTGACGTGGCTTCACCGACCACCAAGGAATCAGTCGCTGTAAGGTATAACCTCGAAGTGTCTCCCGTAGTCGAAGAAATGCCCCCTGGTTCTGATGTTGCTTATGTCTGTCCTGTCTGCGGGCAGATGTTCAGCCTCCACGACAGACTGGCTAAGCACATGGCGTCGCGGCACAAGAGTCGGCAGCACCAAGCAGACGTAGCTTCCAAAGCATACCTCTGCGACGTTTGTAAGAGGTCTTTCGCCAGGAGCGACATGTTAACGCGCCATATGAGACTGCACACGGGAGTCAAACCGTACACGTGTCGTGTGTGCGGTCAGGTCTTCTCGAGATCAGACCATTTGTCCACCCACCAGCGGACTCATACGGGAGAGAAGCCCTACAAGTGTCCGCAGTGTCCATACGCGGCTTGCCGGAGGGACATGATCACCCGCCATATGAGGACCCACGCGAGATACGAGGGCAAAGGCGAAGGCGGCCCGGATGATCCCTCCGCGTCACCCGGCGCCGAGGAAATGACCGAGCTTCCCTCCGACCTCCCTCCCTCGCCGTCCCTCGCCCTGGGCGCCCTATCGGTACACTCCCCAACGCCGATGGAGAACGACTGACACCCGTGGGACCTGACGCACGGTCTTCTTCGATGACCCCGGTGGGACATTCTGTATGCGATGGCTTTGTGCGAATATTTAGCCTTCACTTCGGAGACAATCTAAAGAAACAAAATTGAACAGGAAATGTAATGGAGTGCAAAATGTTAAAAAAAACTTCATTGTTTTTATCAAACGTCGGTGATGGCGACGTCGTCGTGGTGTCTCCTCTCTCCATTGCAGATGATTCAAGTGTGGACCCCATGCCATTTGTCCCCAGTCATATAAGTGATATTTGACGTCAGCAAATTATTTTGAAGATAATCAGTGTCACAAGGTGTTGATTTTTCAAGGATAATTTTTAAGATGGATTAATATTTATCTTTTTCCTCTCTTGCCATACCCAGTGTTTTCCCTGTTGTTGGGAAGGAATGCCATTGTTTTTTTGTGAATATTTCACTCCAATATCTCCTCGTCGTCAATCAGGGTACAAACTTTTAGCAAAAATTTTCAAAGAAAAATAATAATCATGGATTATCTGCCGAAAGAGTTGTTGATTATCGCATTTCAATGCCTTTGTCTTGTTGCGTGGCAGATGCATTTAAATTCAAGTTAATTGTGGCTAACATTGTCTCAGTTTTTTTTCGTGTATCAAAAGTATTGAAATGCTCATGTAATTCTCTCGGGTCGATCATGAGATGTTTCACTGCGGAGCTTATTGGATTGATATCTTCAGTTTCTAATATTCAGTTGTAGTCATGGTTTCAGATTTTCAATAAGTCATTCATTTGCCTGAAATAATGATATTACCTTGTCTGAAAGAGTGTCATTTCCTCATTTGATATCGGTAATCGAAAGGTTAATTCTTGAAATGCTTTCGAGATGAATGCTCAACATTGATTAATTATGTGATTTTATTTAAGGAGGAGTTCTTTTGAATTCTTGTTTGTTGTCTGTTAATTTTAACAGTAATAATTTTGATTAAAAGCTGTTGTTTTAGTTAAAGAAATGGCTATTCCTACGGAGTGACAGTATTATTAATATTATTGTTTTCTTACGAAATAGATCAATGTAGCTAAGTGAAACGTTCGTTGGAATGTCACAGTGGTAATTTTAAAATTTGTAAATCAGTTACAGCAGATTTTGGTTTATTATTGACATAATTTAAAACGTCATAAACGAGGTGCCTTGATTGAGGTTTACGTCGTTCGCACGATTTCACTGAAATTTTCTTGTATTTATTTATTCTTGATGCTGATATTTTTTTTCCTTTTACAGTGAACCGACTACTAATATTTACTTTCTTAACTTCATTATTTGAGCCTTCCCATAAATCATTTTTTCCATATTTGGAGGAATTAAGCAAGCATTTGAAAAATGTTTTCCTCTTGCCAGTCAAATTATCCGCCAAGTGAGATTTCGAATTCGCGTAATGAATAAGGCGTAATATCTGTGGAAATTACTGTTCGTCATACTTTAATTGAATTAATCGGTATGTTTGTTTTGAATTATTCGGTTCAGGCAATTTTTCATTTAGTTTGTGACGGGAATTTAATGGCTGACATTAATTTGCTTCTCTTAGCAGACATTCTTTTGCAAATGATTTAAATTTTTTATCATTGCTAAATTTAAATATTTTTATTACTTAATAAGAGTCGTTCTATTTTTTTCCTATCGCTTGTGCACCTTAAATGTGTTTCATGGTCATTTAAGGCACCCATCATTTTCAAATCAAATTTGACTACTTTTCTCTTCAGCTTGTTTTAGCAAAATCCCTGACGTACTTCTCAAAAATATTTTTTGTCTTTGAAAATTTCACTTATCTCTCCTCAACCTTTTCGCTAATATTATTTGAATATTTTTCCTTGAGTGTGGATGGTAGTAGAAAATGCGGTGTTTTTGCCAAAGAGGTTGCACTTACTGATTTCCCTTCCTAAATTTAAATCCTTAGACGATAATATTCTCGAGAATATTGTCCTCCTAGGTTTTCCAAAGCCAAATCCCTAAAGGGTTGCACTTAATAATCTTGCCCTCAACCACGAGGTGACAAACCCATTGAAGATAACGGCCATCCTATATAGTTTCCGCGATAGAATTGGGTATGTTCTCAGTTTCTCCTTTTTTTACGTTTTCTACAGTGTCGTCGACTGTGCACTTAGAGCGTCGTATGCGTGGTCTCATTGTATTTTTGTACGCACGCGGTTATTGGACCTATTCCCCTGCGCATCTCCACACGACGCACATCGCGATATCGGGCTGAGAAGCCCATAAGGGTCCGAGGAGAAGGAAATGGAAGAGTATTTTTTTCCATCCCGCGCTCAGCTTCGATCCCGGAACTGACGCGAGGAAGTTGAATCGGGGGGAATGTAGGAGGAGTCTTTGAGTGGGTGGGTGAGGAGGAGAGGAGGCGGGCGTGGAGACAGGCGGTCGTGGGGGAGCACGTGTTAATTATCTCGCCAAAGAAGGCGTTCCCTCAATCCTCCCACCCTCCTCTTCTGGAAGGCGGCGGGAGGAGGGGGGTGGGAGACTCCCACCCTTTCTACCCACAACTCCTCACCGCCCACCTGCTCCGTCCGCGTCGGTCGCTCCTCGCGGTCCTCTCCTCCTCCCCCGACTCCCTCCCCTCCCCCGTCAGTCCACCCGACACGCCCATCCCCCTCTCTCAACCCTCTCTCCTCTCATCTCACCTTCTTCCCCCACTCCTCCTCCCTTATTTTCTGCCTCTCTTAAATGCGGACCGATTTGGGGCACCGGGTCGAAGTTGTCGGGAGTTCCAGTCGCGCTCGTGTGAATGTGTGTTTGGCGGGACGGGGGGAATTGTGGTGGACTCGTGGCGGAGGATCAGGGTTTGAGAGGAGATATTTGGGAGAGGCGCAAAGTTGCACCACAAGGAAGGAATTTGCGGTGATGCGGCGAGCATCCTTTTGGGGGAATGTGTGTGCCAAGTGTGCACTGCGCATGCTTCTTCCTTGGATGGGATGATGCACAGTGGATGAGAGAGAAATGGGAGTCCAACTAATTTTTACCTTCGCCACCTTTAATTTAACCCGCGCGTCCAATGTGGAACTTTTGGGAGGAGGGTGGGCTAGGCTGGAAGGAAATTGGGTAGTGAAGTTAGTTTAATTCATAAAGTTAAATCTCATTTTCCTTCCATTGATGCGTTTTAATACGTGACCTACGTACAATGAGAAAAAAATGGAGAAGGTATCCCTTTAGATTTAACTATCCTAGGTGCAACTGGGGCGTTAAATATTTTCTACTACCTCGCTCATCAGTCTACATTACTCTTTTTAAGTTTTCCTCAAATACGCAAACGCGTGCCAGGTATTTGGCAGTAGGTTTGGCTAGGCGAATATGTTGAAATATTGGAAAAGGTAATGGGAAGGGTTTTATATGTGCTAGTCATGTTTACTATAAAAGTAAAAATGTATTTTCTTTGAAAGTAATAATTTTGTTTGTAATGAACTTGGAGAATTTGCTGTGACTGATTTGCAAACCTGTTTTTTTCCTAGATTTCATGTAACAACATGAAAAATATACAACCAACTGATGGATACAATAAAAAAATTTACTCCAGCCATTCAAAATTTCTGCTCTGAATGGTAAGGTTTTTTGTACCCATGCCATCATCTACTTATTCCTCTCTTATATTTTGAATCAGACATTCCACGGAACGATCAAAATTCCATTCTAGCTCTTCAGGCGTATTTCATAAGATTGGGTTTCATGATATATCTCGTCTTTTTTTATTGATTCCTGCTTATCTGTTACAACTTTCTATGCTCATGGAATCTATATTCCTGTCATAGGAAAATATTCACTTTGTGAATTGTTCCTGAGCAAAACGTTCAGATTATTTGATCGACATGCACGCAATGGTTAATTTGGAGCGCGCGGAAAATTTTAAATGTTGTTCGAACATTTTATACTAGAGCCATGAATGACATTGTGTGTTAAGCTCTTTCGTCTGTAGTATATACACGTTGAATTTGCAGGTCGGATGGTTCAGCGATCTAAAATTTACGAGTTTTATTTTTATCCATCATCTCTGTCTTTTGGTTCTTCAGCCCGCAGGAAAAGGTATTTTTATTAACGAGGTACATTGCCCTCCTTTAGTTAAAATTTCATTTGCAGCCAACATATGACTGCTTCACCCGATGTGAAGGTCATCTAGTATGTGTGGATATGAGTGTGTGTATGTGTGTATGAGTGAAGAATTCCATTGCTATATTTATTTTTTTCAATTTCTGGAGTTGGGGAGAAAGTGTGAAACGGCAGACTGCACGATGCTGAGTAAAATGCCGTGAAAGAGAGTGATTTCTTCTTTCCTAAGTTCACTTCTGTCCCCTATGCAAATTAACTGCACTTAGGGATGGAATTTTTTAACACGAAAAAAGGAAGAAGGGATCCGGAAAGAGTAAACGCTAAAACTAATTATGTTAAAACATAACAGCTGTTCCTATGGAAACGGTGATTGATGTTTGTATAGGGCATCATGATATATAAATATATATATATATATTATTAATATAATTATAAATATTAGTGTTTGTGATCGAGGTTGAAGAGTGAAAAGTTATGAGAAATGAGTATCGTGGATATTCTTTGTAAAGCTTACCACTTTTCTCAGCTCATTAAAATCCTCTTGTGTAAAATTTTAATGAAACTAATATATATATAAATATATATAAAACAAAGCACTTGTAAGGTCGATGTTTAAATAATTCCCTCCTCCCCGTCCCAGTACCCTTCCATATGTTCCTCTTCTCCGGCATTTGCCTCATATATGTTCACGGAACGTGGTGTACGGTCGTGTGAACCTTTTTTTAAAAAAAAAAAGAATATTGTGTTACTTGTAGGCATTTGACGTCTGTTTACTCTGAGCGGATGATTGCTCTCAATAGTATATGCTATTTACTTCCGAAGTGAATTGGAATTAATACGGTGTCCCAAGGTCCTCGTGGCGGCTGCTTCTCCCCCAACTGAAACCATCCAGCCTTCGTCTGGAAGGGCTTGTTACATATGTCAGTTTATTAGACAAATGAAAAGAACACGTTTGGTAAGCCCTTATTTTTTATACTTACATTTGTAGACTCCCGCGAAATTTTGGTGAGCTTCCGCTGCACTGAATTTGACCAAAATTATGGTATCCGAGTAAAGAGTATCTAATTAATTTATCTACCAGTGACGTCGGAAATGTTCTATCTCTGTTCAATTCGTGCTTCGAATTAGAAAAATGTGACGGACGGATGAGTAAAGTTTATGGCTTCCATGTTGAACTTATTCCAAAATTTCCAAATATATTTTAAACGCTCAAATTGGACGACTATCCCGCTTTTTGTTCATAGGACATTACGGAATATCGCGTCTTGCTCTTATTTAGTCTAGTAATTAGTAGAAAATAAATTATGGATGAAATGCATTTATGTATTTTTATGATCATTATATCTATATACGTAATTCTATGCGAAAATGACTCTCTGTGAACAAAATAAGGCTCCGAATGAGAGATTTTTCGTTTCATCTTTTTACAAGATCCTAAAATGTTTACTCTGATGATCGGATTGTCATAACATAACTATTCTGCCAAACATATCAATTAAATATTGGAAACATTCATGTTTTTAAACCTTTAAATGTTGCAGGAGTGTTTAACGCTGAATTTAAAAATTGAAGGTCCTTGAAATGCCTTAGAGGAACAACAAAATTCATAACCTTTCTACAGAGCTATTGCAAGAGTGAGTTAATGTGGTATTTTTGTACTTTTCCATGGTCTGATGAAGAGGTTCCAATTATTACCAATTCTTGTTATTGGTGTAATCAATTGTTCAATGTGAACTGAACCTGGGTCCACCACTGGGTCGTTTAAGAAGACAAATTTAGAGCAAAAATATTTCACGCCAATGTAGTTGAAACAGTATCCTGGCTGAGTTAATAAGAAATTTGCTTCTTCGAAGGTTTCGTTGTTGTGGTAATGTTTGTGTATAGCATACGCAAAATTGTGTGTCCCTTTCCTCTGGCGCGTGAGAGATGCTTTTCCGTGACAACTGTAACGGGAATATTGTATAGAATAGCAATTTGTCAGGCGTATATTTAATAATTTCCTCAGATCACCTATCGTAAAAATACGTAATCTCTCTTTCCTTCTGTATCTAAAAATGCTGGAGGCCTTACAGGGGTTTTCATCGTTTTTCTTTCGTAAACTTAACAAAATATGGTGGCTAACTGTCGTGCAAATGTTGAGTTGTTAAGGTGACACAAAGATACTAGGCATACATTTTGATATCTGTGAAATATGTCCAATTAACCATAATGCAATACGTTTTCAGCATGTTGTCAAAGGTCATCCATCAAATCCATGTATTGTTCTCGTCTCGGTGCTTTTTGTGAGCCCAAACCAAAACATTTCGCCATGTTCACCTTGATTGATTGATGCTAAGTGGTTTATTTTTGATGTTGGGGTACTAATTCTGTCTTCACATTAGTGTATCTTTTTGTGTATGTTCAAAGGATGTCGAATTTATTGGTGTACACAGATCTCAGGTATTGAAATATTCGATGTTCTAGGTTAAAATGATGTCTAAAAGTAAGCTTTTTTCTCGTGTAACGTACATGGTGTTTTTGAAAAATTTTCGAGTTAAACTGTTCATGGCGATTTCTTTCCCTTGGCATTACGGGAAAGGTGCGATGCATGCATCAGACGGTCAGTTAATGAATTGTAATGAAAGGTGTGAACAGCATAGCAGGTTTAACGTGAAGGAATATCTCTCAGATACGAATTTTGGCGAAGGAGGGCCATTCAGCATAGAGCAATTTGTTTGATAGATTTTCACAGATCTCCAGAAAGATTCAATTTTCAATTCAGAAGATTCAAGAACTTGATTATTAGTTAGGTAATAAAACCCAAAATCTTTCAGAGCGTACTCTCCGGTTTTATGAACAAAATATCGTCTTTTAACAAATTCCATTTCCTACAGTACGTGTATATATTCCAGTTATAATCCGCTAACGTACCCAAGTTTTAAGAAAAACCCTCGGCTGTGCTTCCACTTCGTGGTCATTTTTTTAATGTTTCATCGTAATTGAGCCGGGATTGTAATTCTCCATTCGGAGAAGGTAACTTGGATAAGACTTATCAGTCAATAGAGTGAAGTTAAACTATGAGCTTCTTTCTTATATTCCACACTTAAAAACTACATATTCCGTATTTTTTAAAATTTTCATATTGTTTTATTGTCAATTAATATAGCATGAAAATTTCACATTTGCTAAATATAAGATAATTTATTAGCTTCTATTTCAAAGCTGTAGATTAAATAGTTCCGAATTTTTTAAGGAGTAGTAATTGGTAGAACTTCTTACGACGTATGAAAGTACGTAATATTCGAATCTTTACAATCGAATTGTCTCTAAGAGGAAGTAATGTCTTTCAAAAAAAAACACGTTGTGCACGATTGAGGAGTTAGTGGATTTTTTAAATTAAAAAAAAGAGAGTCCTCCTTTTGCTGCATCTCAAAAGGTCTTTGTGATATTTTGTACAATATATGGAAACCCCCCCTCAAGACGCTATATGGAATGTTGCGTTCGTATAGTCCTTGCAAGTGAATCGGATATTTAGTCGAATCAGCCAAAACATGGTTTGCATACTATGAAAGTTGTCGATGCCAGATAAAAGAATGGTAAACGCGACCAACGGATTTATAAATCAGCATTTCGATAACATCGCCGACGGGTCAATTTAGGAATGAGCTATGAATTTTTCTCTCACCTTTTGCCTTCCGATACACTTTTCAAGAATAAGTAAATATCAAATATAACCGCATGAAAAAAAAACGTGCGAATGAAGCCTACAAAAACTTGTTCATGACAGGAGCTTAAAGCTCATTTAATGATGCCTCTCATACACAATATTTGTATACAAATGGTATAAAAAAATTAATTTTTCTATTTTAAACAAAATTAGGATGATAAAGTTATTTGGTAGGGTAGGCAGTGAAAACTGAAATTTCTTCCTGAATAGCAAGCATTTCAGCTTAATTCGCCATTAGGAACGTGAAGTTGAATTCTGGGAAGATTTTCTTCCATCCAGCCAAGAATAGATCTGAATGTACTCTATAAAAGGGACACCTTTTCATAACATCATGGAAAGATATAAAACCTCAATTACGAATGGAGATATTTAAATGTGGAAGTTGCTGTGATCATAACATGCGCAAAACAAAATGAAAATTTGTTATGTTCATGTGTTGTTGATGTGTGAAAATTATTGGGTCAGGAAAAGAAATCAGTGAGCCAATGTGTATATTGTGATGGTACAGTGGGCGGGACGGTTGCGACTGTTTCATTCTGTCTTTTAAAAAGTACGAATTATTAATATAACAGAAGACGTAAAACTATGTTATCTCTTAATAAATGCAAATGAGCTTTTAAATGATGTAAAAAAATATAGTGAAAAGTGTACATTTGTAATTTTTGGACTTGTGAAAAGGCATTTTTTTTTTAGTTGTTTGTGGAGTTAGTTGTTGTGCAAACTCTTTGAAAATCCAGGAGACGAGAGGAATTTATTAAACACTGCAGGCTTTTCCCCGATGTTTGTGTTTAAAAAAATTGTTAAAATAATTCTTGACATGCCTCTTGAGAAGGTAATTATTTCAACTTTTGTTATATTTGCTCAAAATGTCTTTGTTGCGTGCATGTCATGTGGATCAATGATCTGTGTGTATATTCTCTCTGCAGAGCTTCAACATCGCACTTGAGAATATATTTTGAAATAAACAATTCTTTGTGAAGTAAAACTGGAGTATCGTGTTTATTCAATTTGGCTCACACCCAATACGTATGTTGGTTCCACGAGTATTGGCAAACCTTAGGAATAATATTTGAAAATTTTGGCAAATAGAATGGTATTGGAAATAATCACAGCTCACTACGGTTATTTCCAATACTTAGAATAGGTTTGCTCTCTCCTAGTTTAACATTTTAAACAATAAATTGTCTTAAAGGTAATTTAACCTGAATGACCTGCGTAATTATGATCAATATTGACCATGTAACATGATTAGCGTAAAGCAACTAATTTAATAAATATCTCAGTGTTACATATTTACGCTAAAGTGAAACAGTCAAAATATCTACAAATGACAATTCAGATTGCTGAATGTAACCATAAGAGTTACCAAAAAATGTCAAAGTGATGATTCGCAAAATGGCATGTGGTCTTTTGCATTGTGTACACCGATATCACTAAATGAGCAGGTTTATCATCAATTAAATCATTGTTCTTGCACTTCAGACCATTTCAACTTAGATATACAAAAATTAATAATTTATCATTGCTGATTCATTACTTGTGAACCCAATTGTTATATTAATGGTTATAATCAACTTTAAGGAATCAATACGCGTAAAAATTATTTGATACGTGTATAGGCAAGTATTTCTCTGATGTTCCCCACAGGTAAGTCACATTTCAAATCCTCTGCAAGTTGGACGACCCTTAGGCATCTAATTTGTCCCGAGAATTTAGTTTGTTCACTATCATACGCAAAGTTCAACTCTACGGTAATACTTCCGTAAGTATAAATAAGAAATTCAATCAATTCGAGATGATTAAAATGTGATAACAAGGGGTTACTTGATGGAGAGGGACATTAGAAGGAAAGCCGATCAGATAACTTCGCGCAGAATCCGGCTGGTAGCGCCACCGTGACTAGATGCCTGTTATGTACTATTTTAATAGACTGCCATCTTCTCTACACTACTGTAAGTGCATGCATAGATAGACTAAGATGAATAAATACATAATGAACAGTTATGTAGGAGAACATAATAAAAGAATATTACTAATTTTATCATATTTCTCCCATGCAAATAGCTAACTATATTCTTTGAAAACACCTCATCCCTCAGAGCCTTAAGGGGATCTAAGAGTCAATGCTGTTCCCTCTCCTTCAATGATACTCAAAAAACAATTTTGGTGAAAGAAGGCATTGGATGAGGACTCGTGTTCTATTATGGACTCTCCACATGGAATATGTAAGAACTTGTTTCGTGGTTCTGAACACAGGCGAGCCCTAAATTTGCAGAAATGAGCGAGTAATTCTGTATTTTAAAATGATTACGGCGTTTCTTGTTGACGAAGCGAGCCCCATCAGAGTGGTTATCCTATAGTTAAGTAGCAATAGTTGATTTTGAAACTTCGTGTATAATTTCGACAAGGTTAGGCCTTAAATGTGTCGCTTGACATCTACCGATCAGTCCCCGATTCGTATTCACTCGCACTCATTCATTTGATAGGCACTCGATTCCTCTGTATGAAACATTTACGTGTAACAATATTCTCCGTCTTAAGGAGGTCGGGAAGATATACATCTTGACAACTTTGGAAAATGGTGAGTACTTCACAAAGGTGCCCAACTCCCTAACTCGAACAGCACTCATGTCTCAAAATGTTGTGAAAACAATGAGAAAGTATTGAATCTTATGTAATACTATGCCAGTTGCAAGATATCATCACACCTCTTTAAGAACGTGGTCATTAATTGCCCTTTTCAACGATGGAAGCTACTAATCATTGATGTGTTATAGGGAGTGTGAATAGAGCAGCGGTTAGTGCCCATCAGTCGCATCTCCTCATTTCATCATTCAAGCTTTTCTCATTCTTTAAAATTGCTTGTAAGATCGTTTCCTTTATTTCAAAGCACGTAATCATCAATCGCATTTACAAAGAAGCCAATGGCATGGCGAACTCATGCTAATTACCATGGCACTCGTAATTGTTTACCAGGAGTATCTGCAAACTCATGGAAAAAGCCATTTAGGCATTCAGTCATTCTCGCCTCTTCAGGTTCATTCTCACCTACATGTCGACGCTATTAAAACCTTTGGAAGTGGGAAATAGGTAAGAACATTCGAAAGGATAAAGGCCACTCCCCAAGGCCTAAAAAAAAATTCTAAGCGCCTTCGCATCGACACTCCCTCCAGAGCCCCACCCCATCACCCCTCAATCTTTTGAATCTCGCAAGGATGGCCTCGTTACGTTACGCGGTGCGACGAAAAGTGTCGCAATTGTTGCCGCATGGAAGTGGGGGCAGACAAGGGACAGGAAGAGAGAGAGAGAGAGAGAGTTACGTGGGCTGGGAATGGGAGGAGAATGGAGGGGAGTGAGTGGGCGGAGAGGAGGAGGGTTGAAACGGAAGGGGAGGGGGAGAAGGTGGCTTTGTGAGAGCTAAGGAAGGGTACGGAGGGAGGGATAGGCGGGGGAGAATATGAGGGCGGGTGTCGAGACCCCAATCTGGCACCAAGTAAGCCGAGGATGCAGGCTACTCATTTCCCACCTCTCCCTAGTCCCAATCCCGTCTCCTTGTCCCCCTCCCTCACCGCGCATAAACTTCTCCCCAATTTTAGCTCCACCCCCGTAATCTGTGAGGGCCAAAGAGGACTAACTAAACAAGCTAAACCTTTTCCCTCATTATGAAGTGGGGATGGGTGTCAACGCTTCCTTCAGAGATCTCCCTCTTCCCCTTATTCCATCTTTCCACTCGCCTCCCGGCCGCCACCTCTGTGATTCAACTCTTTTTTTGCGGATTGTCTCTTTCCAACCTCCTTTCGGGATCGACGTGGCCACTTTTACTCTTTCTATTTCATTCAAAAATTCTTATATAAATATATATATATATATATAAATATGTATTTGTATATAAAAACTCCTCCACCACCGAAAATTCGAGACCCAGTGAGTCCCTCTTTTATGTGTTTCTGTGTTTGTGTCGACTAGTCCATTTACATTTTATGGATATATAAAAATCGAGATTCAGACGGAGAAGTTTAGTAAAATCCCCAAACTACGCTGAACGAGAGCACCATAATCACGGAGAAAGAATTTCCGGGATCAGTCGTCGACGAATCACAGCGAGAGAACAAGTTTCAACCTAATCGTCAGGTTGTTCTCTTGATTTTCCCTGTGAGGCAGAAATTAGAATGTATTATCCGTAACAATATGTCTTTGAAGATTTGGGCTACTTGCTCATATTTTATATTTCGCAAAATGGTATTGGGCGACGTAATAGACTGGTTATTAGAGCGTTCGGCTACCTCCCGGGGGATAACCCCGGTTTCTGCGAAGATGATGAAGAAGATGAAGCCTAATTTTTTGGAAACGAATTCTTATTGGGAAATAAATGGCGGAATTGGGATACGAGCTGTCCTCCCTAACCTGATGAATGAATTTCACCCGTCATATGACCAAGTAAGCTTTACCCGAGCCATCGGGTTTGATCAATGTGGTTTAAATTAACGATATCTAATTTATCTGGGATTCAATATTTGATTTCGGGAAAAGATAAAATATTATAATCTTCAATGTGTAAATTTGAATATAATTACATTCGATCGACACGTAAAATTTCGTTGATGCAAGTGAAAATTAACAGACGTAGGGCATGAAGTCATTTCGTAAAATATAAAACCGAAACAAAGATATTTCAATATTCAAATACGCCCTCGTTTTCTGAAACAGTTCGTTTCTAGTAATAATATAACAAGCTGAGTTTATGCGGGTTCTTAGTCAAGGCGAATAGTTTTTACACTCTGAAATTGTTGCATTGGAATTCACATTAGCAGATGACTCCTTCAAAAAGTTACTGTCGCAGTTCCTCTCTCCCGCAGTTTCTTGGAACTCATTTGAAATCATGACGTATAGGACGGCAGGTTGCATAATCGGTTTTCCTGCTCCATCGATTCTTCCATCAATAACTATAGCTTTTTTCATGGTTGATTGCACTGTACCGCACGTGAATAAATAATTTTTAGGTTTTATTTACCAGAACGTAATCATTAATCACTGAAAGACATAATTTCAGGGTTTTAAGCCCTTGCTTTTTCCATTAGTGAAATGAAAAGAAAAGAATACAGTTTCGACTCTATAATATATGTTGCCATTAGTCGAATTCCGAATATTTTTTTCAAATTTCATTGAAAAAAATATTTTTTAGGATATCTCGTCGAGACGGAAGGTTTATCCATCATTTCCGTGCACTAATATGCTCGCCTAGTTGAATGAGCGACAATTCATCCCTTACTCAGAATACGTTTCGAGTTGCAACCATGATTCCGCCTTCTAACCAGACCAACCTCTCCTTCCTCACCCCTTCCCTTTTCTTCTTTGCAATCGAAATTGCTATCTCAAAACTCGCAAACCCACGAAGTCTACCTCACTCCTGCACCGTAGCGTTCGTTCTCTTAGCGCTTTCTTTGCCCGGGATCGAAAATTTTCCTTGAAAGAGAAGCAAAGAGGACGGGACTTGGTGAGGAAGAGACGCGGTGGTGGTTTTGAGGCTTCTCTCTATACGTCTGTGGCATTTTGGCGATTGCTGCACCCGGATCAAGCGATATCACAGCTGTGGTGAGCGCTTCTTCTACCTCCTCGCCCTCCTCTCTCCATTCCCCCACCTCCCACTCCCTAATCCACCCTTTCCCCATCGCCCGTCTCATACCCGGCCAGCGGGAAGTCAGAAGTGGAGCCAAGAAGGAAAGATCTCCTGTGCTCCTTTATAACTCTTTTGTTTCCCACTCTTCGTATACACCATATCCCCTCTGCGGTCTTTACGCAGATGCCCCCTGATTTTATTTTCGCGAAACCATTCCAATTCCTCTTCTTCCGATGTATTTTTTTTCTGCTTACGGTCGCCGGGACAAGCTGTGCAACTCCTTAAAAGGATCGCCAAACAAATACTCACTTCGCGACGATTTGCGGGACGCCTTTATGCGTCTGCCTTTCGTAACTAACTAACGACTCCGGATTTTCTGAAAAAAAGCACTCGGGTCTATGCGTGACGATTGTAATATGAATGAATAAATAGGAAAAAGGGGTCCCAAAAATTGGTCATAATATGCGCCATCATATTTTTCTTCA
Organism: Hetaerina titia; assembly: GCA_037158775.1. Classification (NCBI taxonomy): domain Eukaryota; kingdom Metazoa; phylum Arthropoda; class Insecta; order Odonata; family Calopterygidae; genus Hetaerina; species Hetaerina titia. The sequence goes on from CM073771.1 coordinate 53,138,487, forward strand.
AACTCACTATAATCACTCCTTACTCTGATGACGGTGTAATTTTGAAATGTATGTGTCTGTAACATGGTCGTCTTGATGCCATTATTATGCAAAATCAAACTTTGTAATCATTAACTCGGATTATCTCTCCTCTAGTTTCATGAAATTATTTTCATTTTAGGGAGCGGAAGGAACTTGATACATAGTCCTGCCATGGAACTATTATTCTTCCTAATTCAGGGTTTTGCGAAAGAAAATAAAAAGAGGTCATCATAAAACTATGTTAACACATGCTCCTTTTGGAAGGACGGTTAGATGGGATAAGTACAAATCTTACAGGAGATTAAATGTCACTAGGATTACTCGGGAATCGATCTTTCAATCATTTCGAAATAGGAAATTTGTTGAAAAATATAACATATACAGTGTCCCGGAAATAGTCAAATGGAATAATGTAACATTACGAAAATTCTTAATAGTTGAGTGAGGATTGACTGATCGGTTATTGGTGTAAAATGTTTAAACTCTCAGAATATGATCAACCAGTTTTAAAAAGTAGGCCTTTTTACAAAGGAGCATCATATATGACGCTTATGGCTGGAATCAATATTAAAGTGCGGATATGCTTTCAAAATACGAAATCATATACCTCGTGTATATCTATACTTATGCCTCGTATTTTCCATAACTCAATTTGTAAATATTATGTAGGTGAATAAATTTTCTGAGTAATCTGTAAACCTTCTTTGTGCAAAGGAGACAGATCGCTTTAGTCCATCTTTTGATGACTTACTTAAACAAATTATTATAGCAAAATTCGTTAAACTTGAATTGATTCCGCTTTTTGTGGTTCAAATTTGATACAAGCGTTCAACTAATGCCTAAATAATTCTCGAGAGTGAATTAATTTTGTTAAAAGTTCTTAAGATTCAGTATTATAACTTGTAACGTCGTATAACAGACGTATGAAGCAATCAAGATTCTCAAAATTCAAACTCTTGCACAATTCCTAGCGATTGTACAAGTATTTATGACTAAAACTTACCTTATGTATTTTCACCATGTTAGAAGTTTAATAATATAAACTGGTTTTCATAAATAAATATCAATCCATGAGAGTCATCAAAATTGCAGCAGCTAATATATCGGTGAAAATGATGTAAACATTCCAACTGGTATTAGATGTTCTTTCTTCTTTGCTTATTAGGAGAGCTTTAGCTTTAGGAGAGCCTTCTTGCGATATGAAACATCATGGTGGAATTGACGGACAGAGCGCTGCAATGGATACGAAACGAATCTAACAATCACATTAAGTGTTATCTACGACTATCGCAATATTTTCAAAGCCTTTGACAAAATCTAAGACGATTGCTGTGATCATTCAACCTTAGTATAACTCTGAAGTGTAGCATTGTGGTTTTAATGAAATATATACTTATGGAATGTACTTACTTATACTTATATGTATATACTTATACTTACTGTACTTACACTAAAACTCACGATTATAAAGATTTGATAAATGTTATACATGCTAATCTTATTATTGATGAAGGAAGGCGAGTAGATGTTTATCATATGGATAATCATTTACTTAATTAGAGAAAGTCGAATTTTGGCAAACTGACATATAATACCATTAATTAGATTCGGAGTTTAAACCATGTCATGAAAATTCGCGACAAGTATAAAAAATGTCAATAAAATCAGTACTAATTTAACGGAGATACTTACATATCAACTATGAAGTTTAGCTGTGGTTTTCATTTCGGCTTCGCTCATAACTGTCCATTGTATTATGCATTGCGCTATCCTTAAGGTTGAAAAACCAACCAACCAAAAACCCCTGAGAAACTTAGATTTTCAACTGGAATCACTCCATTAGATTAATTTAAATTTACTCGTTGTCTCGCTTTCTCTCAATTTGTTTCGAACCTCAGATACGTTAAGACTCCATAATCCTCAACGGGAAAGTCCTCCACTGACGTGATAACGCTTGGAAACAAAATCTCACTAAAACGGTTAAGATTGGGTCTTCCTGACGCCGGTTTTTTAGGTATTAATCTCACGACAGGAAATCCATGGAATCATGCTTCGAATCGGAATAGTTGTCAAAGTTACTTATTCATTTAGTTTTAGTAATTTATCTTTTCAATTAATTTGGTCAAGTTGCTTTAAAAAATACCTCTTCGAGGTATTTTTTAAATCAACATGATATTAAGGTAATATATTTTTAAATATGATCGTTAGACTAAGTTCAGCTTTTCAAAAAGTCATTCAATGTATCAGGAATTTACCCAGAAAAAGTTCTACTGGTGATTTTTACTTGCTGTCAAGATACATTAAAATATTATGTGTATATTTATTCATAAATTTCAGTATATGTTGATAATTGTGTCTTTATTTCTATAGTTATGAAAAACAAATGGCTAATATAAAAAAGGACGCAATATTTTACTTAGCCACAGAGTATTTTGTAATTTGCACTTATTTTCCAAAGGATAGGCAGAGAAGGATTAACATGTGCATTGTAATTTAGTATGGCCAAATATCAAAAATCACATCGGAGAAGTCAGATTGCTTGGAATTGTTGATGTTTAAAAGCCTCGTAAGACACAATCTTCTGAAACAGTAGAGCCATTGATTATTACCAAGTTTTTCTTTCGTAGATTAAAAATATAATTGCGCCAGAAATATTGCCCCGCGGTTACATATTTTATTAGTTTCAGAAAGACGTGAATGCATGCCAACTTCTTCAGACTCCATCTGATAGGCATACTAATGGTGAAGTGGGAGGAGTGGGAAGATATCGTAAATTGCGATACGGCCTTGCTGTCAACCCCAAGAGCGGAAGCAAGCCGAGTATTAATAAACGCCTCCATTTGGCTACCACCTTCATTTAACTCCAGATCTCATCTCGAATTCTATTATCCTCCTGCTTGCTCTCCTGTTCCGTCCAACCCGCCCCTTCTTTCCCTCTTACAGAGCCAGCGCCTGAAAAACCACCCCGCTCCACCATGCCACTCCACCCTCGATGAGACGGTTGCTTATGCGGTCCTTCTCGCCCCATTTCCAATTTCGACCTCTCCGCCTCAGAAGCATTCTTATTAGTCACTCCTTTTCTACACTGCCTCCTCCAGTTTATCCTCAATATTTAATACACTTTCGAATTCTCTTACATTAAAATGTTCCCATGTTATGAACCATAAAGAGTAAATTCAGCATAATCTCGATGCTTAGGACATTTAGTTACCGAAAATCATTTACTAAGCATATATATATTTCTGGTTGCAACAGAGTTACATCTAATCCTACTACGTAGGATCTTTGTCCTAAATTTTCGTACTTTGCTAAACGCCACTACTTAATTTTACTACTAATTTTGATCCATTTATTTACACATTTTTAGAAAATAATGTGAAAGTTATTACAAAGCAACATTTATTAAAACCTTTAGGTGATATATATATATATATATTATTTAAAAAATAACAAAATCTTAAATGGGCTGTTTTCGTGAAATTTATGATTAATAATTTGATACACTTTTTTTGGTACTTTTGGTATATAAATTTATGTTTTTCCTTCCAAAAGTTTTTGTATTCTTGATTGTGGCAAAGTGTGTCAGTCTGTGACAAGTGTATCAAACTTTTTGCATCCAGAACTGCACTCTTTACACCGCTGAAATTTAAATCTAAGAATAGAAAAATCTCTGTTTGGCCTTGAAATAAAATATATTCTCTTAAGTCATTCAGCAATTAGCACCTATTTACGTCTATTTACGATGAAATTTATATCATTTCAGAATTTGCATCATACCCAATGGCTTACGCAGGACTTTTAAACCACTGTTAATTATTAAAACCTTTAACATTGGAGACTAATTATCCACTTTCTTAATTAAAATTTGTTGATTTTTCAAGAAACTGTAATAGTAACTTTAACGGAGTCACCCGCTATGTGTGCATTATAATGCAACCATTTCAGAGAGTAAAAATCATTCGCCTTGACCGGGATTCGAACCCGGATCCCTCGATATCCGGCCGAGTGCTTTAACCACTTAAGCTACCGAGACGTCCTCTTACACTCTGAAATTTTTGGGGGCTTTAAAGGAACAAGATGTTATGACGAAAATTTCGTCTGCTCCAAAAAAGCTCTCCAAAAATATATGAGTATTTTCTCCCAAAATTCTCATCGATTATGAAATATTCCACCATCCATCAAAGTCATCAAAACCCCGTTACATCGTAGTATCATTATCCATCATCCTTTTCTGACCTCGAAATTCATCCACAAACTTACGTTCTTACTTTCTTTCAATCTATCACTTCTTAGCGTATCTTACCCTCTTCCAAATTTACTTCGCCCTTTGTTGACATGCACATTTTTAAAGTATTCAGTGCATGTAGTATATACACACACGCACACACATACATATATTATATATAAATAATATATATATATATATATATATATATATATATATATATATATATATATAAGGAGAAGAATTGCGCTAGGCAAGGAGGCTTTCTCAAGGAGGAGGCAGTTGATGACGGGGACGTTGAGTAGGGATGTTAAGACAAGACTCGTAAAAACTCTGATATGGAGCGTAGCTATGTACGGCGCGGAAACGTGGTCGCTGAAGCAAGAGGATAGACGTAGATTGGAGGCTTTTGAAATGTGGGTGTGGAGAAGAATGGAGAAGGAGAATTGGACCGAAAGGAAAACAAATGAGGAAGTACTAGAGATGGTGGGTGAGGAGAGGGGTTTGTTGAGAGAAATCGTATGGAGGTAGGAAAAATGGATGAAAGGCGTATTGAGCGGTAGTGGAATGTTGAAGAAGGTAATAGAGGGGAGAATGTTGGGCAAGCGAGGTAAGGGCAGAAACAGGATAAGGATGTTGGACGGGATGAAGGGAGGAAAGGAGTACACCGAGATGAAGAGGGACTTGATATAGATTAGTTTGATAGGTGGGGAGTCACAAAATGTTTATTTGATAGTTGTGTCCATCCAAAAACCTACCTTAAACGGTAGATTACCTAATAATAATAATATATATATATATATAATATATATATTATATGTATGTGTGTGTGTGTGTGTATATACTATATATATATATATATATATATATATATATATATATATATATATATATATATATATATATATATATATATATATAACACAGTAATCAACCCGAAGGTCGGTTTAGTAGGTGAAGGTAGAGCTCACCCATATACCAAGTCCGACGGCGTGTGAATTTTCACACATCAGGGTAGGGGGGCCAGTTCCTTTCCCTGTGCCGGTTATGGTTTCCCAGGAAAATCTGGTACCCGAAAAATCAACTAGCTTGGGTGGAGCTGCATGTGCCCAAAGTGCCTTGCCCGGGAATCGAACCCGGGACCCTTCGAGTGGTAACTCTGTGTAACAAACATGTTACTGCCCATTTACTGTGAATAAAATTTGATACGACACTAGATGGGTAAACTTCGTACCATCCAAGGACCTTCCCGAATTTTAATTTAATTCTTCTCCTAAAATCACTTGTGGAACATTCTAAGTTTTTTTTCTGAATAAAACTCATCGCATTATTTTTCGTCGATCACGGCTGTTTCAAGATAAAAGGGTTTTATTCAACGCCTAAGAAAAGAGTTAAACAGGGGAATATAATAGCTTTTCTTCCATTCATGTATCAGCGTTGAGGCATTCAGTTAAAAAAAATTCATCTCCACCCGCTTAATAGTTATGAAAGGACCGGAACGCTCCGGGACAGTCATAAAAATTTAAGTGTCGCATCACCTTGAGGATCAAACGTGGACGCCATTCACGCCCTCCTCCAAACTCACCGATTTGCATAGAGTACCGTTATTGACTAGCACCAAAAAAATTGATTAACATGATTATTTGTAATAAAGAAGAGGTCATTCTCGCCGCGAATAATTGGTAATTGATCTTTTTGAAAAAAGCAAGAAGTTTTAAAAAATGTTTAGTTATTTGTGGGTTTTTGGAGAGAGAAAAAATGTAAAACGTGACACCTAAAAGTGAGTTCGGGAACTCCGAGTTTTTCAGTAATAGTCGAAAAGAAGATGCTCGATTTGTAATGGGCCTTGCCGTGATACCCGTGTAGAAATTCGGATTCTGAAATTTCCTTGTTCCTTTTTGTTTGTTTTCCTACCCTCCCTTTGAAATGATTGGTCCTTAATCGCACCCTAACAGTTTTCCCAAGCTCATCCAAGGCAACGTCGTTATACCAGACTCCCAAAGCTCGTTCAGTCATTACTTCCAATTTCTCCCGCAGTACGCCAGTGGCTATTTAAAGAGCACAAGGAAATGAAAGCAGTTTGTTTAAAGATTCGGGCTATTTTCCCACTCGAAAAACCCGCTGCCATCATCGCAGAGTATTACAATTCAACGAATTATATAAATCAAATGCTAATGCGGGTGTATACACCCACGAAAAGGAGCAAGCGGGCTTTGAAATCCGAATCGATGAAATTACACGTTCTGCATCGTCTGAGGTCATTCACGCGACTTGTTGATTAACATTTAAAAGAGATTTATGGGGCAAAATAATAGCATCAAATAAGCCTTTACAGAATGCGCGTTCTAAAATATCAAGTTTCATGCAATTATATATACTTACCTCAGCCATTAGCGTGCGTCATTTTCTACGTTCATGCTTACCTCCGCCAATTCGCATCTGTTAGTCCCTGGGTTTGCGGTGTGACTACACACTGTGAAAAAATAGGACATTATCATTGTTACAGATGAATCCAATGTGGTACTTTGAGATTAGCTCCTGCGTGATTATAATGAAATTGTAGCATGTATGTACGTTGATTGCTTTCGCGAGCCAATGTGAAATTGTAATCAACACCTACCGAAATGGGAAAAATAAGGATCGTTAAGACATAAGTAATACCATCTGTTCCCCCTCCTATAAGTAACATATGGAAAATAAAGTTTATGGAGAAGAAATGCGTTAGCATCATAAGGATTAGCATAGAATATATTATGCCCGTGATTCTAGATATGAAGCGTTGGTTTTACAGTCGGAAACTTAATCCTAAAGGAAATAAAATAATTGCAATACATTAATGCATTGTTTAAGGATGCAATAGTGCATTGCTACTTCAGAGGAAAGAAGTACTTGTTGAGGAATGTTCGAACAAGTAAATGGAAGAGACATTGAGAATTAACGTACGAAATTTAAGGTACGAAGAAAGAAAGAAAGATGGATGCGAGGTACGACAGGAAGGTTACATAGAGGAAGCAAAGAAACAAATATTAGAATATGCTCGTATATGCAGTAGATAAGACATAAAGAAGCTATGAAGAAATGAAAAGACTCGAAGTAAGAAGAAGAAATAATGTTAGTTATTTTCATGATGGTAAAGAAGGGGATGGAAGAGGAAAAGCTGTGAAAACTGTTAAAAGAGGAATAAAATCGGTACTTTAATGGCGCATGAAAACGAAAAGAAAATCTGAGGTACTGTAGAGAGATGTAACGTGGTAGCATACTGAATAAGGGCGTTAGAATAACAACTGGTGGGTACCGGGTTCAAATATAGCAATTGATTAATCCTCTTATATCCATAATGAGAGTTTAACCGTAATTTAGTCCATCTGAGATACCTAATGACCACACGCAGTAAAATATTGCCCTGAAAATTTTATAGTTAAATTTAGTCTGAGAATTAATTAGCCTATCGAACTCCAACCTTTCAGTTGAATATGGATGAAAAAAGAGGTAATATTATTTAAATTTCGCTATTTACAGAAGTATAGGGGATGTCCGGAGTCGTGCAAGGCCTTTACTTACAGGCTATATTGCTCGTTCCAATCAGGTCCGCGTGAAAATGAATGTAGATTGAATGAGAAAGTAGTTTTAGAAGTTCTATCAAAATCCCAAATGTTCACCCATTCTCGGCCCAGACTCTTCAGTTTATAATTAGGATCGAACCACTTCCTCGCCAAACAATGCTTCCAAAATCTAACACGTGGAAAGCAATAAAAATATCTGTACAACTGCCTCCTCTAAACTTTAATTTATTTTACAAATAGTAGGGAATGTTTCAGCATTAAATCTTTATACAGGCCAAAATTCGTTTTAGTTTAGACGATTACATTGAGAGGGCTGAGTACTACGGAAAATTTTATTTCGATATTTTGGTAAAAGCAGGATATTTTAGCTAAATATTGCTGTCAAACGATCTTAAATGTTACTATATGTATTACTTGTACTAAAAGAACTCTTATTTATACATTTATTATTTAGTTTTAAGTCTTAAATTAAAATTGTGCTGCTGAATTATAATTTTTCACTTTTTTTATATTTTAGCATCAAGGTACATGTGGAGATACAAATATTTAAAATAAACAATGGAGTAAAGTAATATGCTGTCCAGGATTGTTTACAAAGGTCATTTTTACTATATATACGGTTAACAATAGATTACACCAATTGATGTTTGAATATTACTTCGTCTTAAAATTCCCTCGAGTACCTCGTTGTAAGATAGACGGAATAGGGAACTAGGTGCTTTATTATTTTGATAAACTTGCTATAGCAGTAAATAAATAAAAAATTTAGTGCCCTGTTTTCCTACGTGTACGTTTTCAGCATGAACGACCTGCATTGCATCGTATTTAGAATCCAATCTCGAATTAAACTCTACATAACATTTACAATACAACGATATGTGATGTATAACAATTGTATTGCAAGATGAATTAACGAATTAATACAAATTGTATGCAAGATGAGTTAACGGATGAACAAGTGAGCGTTTTCTCAGAATTTTAATAAATGGTGAGAAAGTTATGTGGAGGAAAATAATTTCACACACGTTAATATCCATTTTAGTATCTACGTACATCTGTAAATTATGATGTTAAAAGTAGTGAATGTCGGTGGCGTTTTTTCTTTCACAATCTACCAATTTTGCCTATTCAATTTCGAGGCATCAGACCCATTCCAATTTTTTTTAACGTTTGTCATACAATAAGTAATGTTCAATAATTGGTTAAATATAAATAGTATTACATAATTGGCAATTTAGAATTCTACATAAAGTTCATTTTCGAATAAACCCATAATTTAGAGTTGAAAGAGTTATTACAATATCATACAAAAAGTCATTATCTCGCTGTGTGTGCAGTCGGTCAACGATTCCTCAATTATTTTATTACTGTAAAATAACGATAACCAAAATTTTAAAGCAGAATGTCCATCACATGGCCTGATATGGCTTTCACTCTACCTTCCGGGGCTGCGAGTCTTTCTGGACCGCCTTTTCTGTATTTATTTTCAGGTAACATCTTAATTATTCTTCTGTCCATCGCTCACCCCGCTTTTAATTTTCATCCATGTTTAAGTGTTCGATGATAACTTTGGATGTAATGACTAGCAAACGAGCTGGCTAATTGGGATAACAGCATCTGGTTGAGGACTTGTAAGGCAACTTTTGTTATATTTATAACTGAAACAAGGTTTTACGTCGTCCTTGTCTTTACACGTTCACCGCCACATCTCCAAATGGGAAGATTATCATAGATAGGCCGCCGAGCAAGCTTTGGTAAGGTAATCTGTTTAATCTGTTAGTTTATTGAGCTATCTTAGCCTTGTCCAGGCCTGTATGGACTCTTTTCATTTTTTTTTTAGATTTTGATTTTATGGATTATTGGTTTAATTAATTCGATGATAAGTGTAATTCACGTGATTTACGAAAAGAATTCATAAGTCAGTGGAAATTTTTATTCCTTAGCATAGAAAAATCAGACCTCACGTGGGACAGTTTCTAAAAGAATTAAAAATTTAAGGATTATCAAAAGATGAGATCTCATTCCAACTCGTCATTTTTTTACGCCAGGATGCTAATAGTTCGTCATCTGCAAAATTTGGCAAGGAAACGCTAATATTGCCTATGTTGTATTTAATGTATATAACTGAAACCTTTAGTTCTTTGTGTATCTAACTCAATTGAGGTGAGATTTATACTAGTCCCTTCTTCCAACAAACTCATAAGCACAACATTGAAGACGAATACAAACACCGGCACTCTAGGAGGAGGAAAACCCACCTCGGCAGGAGATTCAAACCTGCAAATGGCAGACAGTATTTTTATTTCCGCAAAGTATTTTGCCAACTCCTCAACTGAGCTGCAATAGGTTAATTTGTATATCTTACATTATAATTATGTCCAGACAAAAAACAACTAAATCATAATCTTAGTGGGTCCATAGTTTCAAGGAAAGGTTTCGTGGATCGAACGTACCGAACGTGAGCCGCATACGATCGGCTAATTGGTTCATGAGGTCCTTTATCTTCCAAATTTAGTTGATATTTTATGCCCTTTAACGAAATATCTGATTGGATGCCAATGCTCAAATATACTCTCCTAGAACTGAGGCGTAAATTTTCACAGCAGCGTTGGTATTGTTTGTTATTTCAATTGAAGCTGTCCTTTCTACATCGGTGTATCAGTCTTAATTAGCATAAATATGTATGTCTTTTCATAAGAGTAAATTATTTTGGAACTGCCCAATTATACCACTACTTATTTAGCCGAATTCATTACCTGTTTAGTTTTCCTGGCTTAATTCATTATCTCTCAGCAATTAGTCGATCTTTACGTAAAGGGGAATTTCGAGCCGAAAAGATAAATGCTGAGGGAACACCGCTCCACTACATATAGTATCTCACGCACGTTAGATCATTTTTGGAAGATCAACTAATTAGATCAAAGAACAACTGCGAGCTCGTTCGCTCGGGAAATTCAGAATATTTTTCAATCTTTAATTATCAAATTTATGTATCGATAAGGTTTTTCCCTTACCTGTTAAAAAACTGTCAAGATACCTGAGAATATTAGCTGTTCTCTCAAATGGTTATGACCTTCGCCTTTTCTTCTCGTTGGAAATATTCTGTTGGATGCCTATCACGAACGAATGAAACAGAAATTCTCCATTCTAGTTTGATTGGTACAAGATATAAATTATTTATTGTTTACGGAACGACTGATTTTTTTTTTTTAATCTTCGATTTTGATATCGTCGTTGTTTTCAATTAGGCACCTATAGCTGTTCACTGGTCTGATTCAGTTTATAAATATTTCCATTCTCTAGAAAATATATTATTATATCAGCTCGAAAGAATTGTTGCCCCATTTTTCTGCTTGATTGAAAGCCTAAATCTATTTATAAAAATTAATACTGAGCTCAATGATTCTCATTTGCCAACTAGATGTCGATTTTAAAAATGCAATAAACGAAGGAATAAATAAAATCGCTTGATTAGATTTCAAATGTTTTCTCCCTCGAACCATCCATTTCCAGAAGATATTTATGAAAAAGACAGCTGGTCGACTTTTAATTTTTATCAATCATCATTATGGTAATTAAGTTTGTATGAAAGCATATTATCCTAAATATTCACCGCAGTTGACCCCCTTATACATATTCCCCAAAACTGATTGCCACATGTTCTGGCTGGTCCATTACCAGGAAGGATTTTTCTTTGGATACTCGTTTATGCCTCATCCCGTATTCTCTCTTTCCATTTTATAAAGCCGTTCCTTCCCTGAAGGCAGTGGTCCTCTTCGGAGTGAGCGTTTTGCCGCCATACAACGAAGTTTGTAATTATCAATGTGGGATCCTAAACTAATTTATTCCTTATAAAGTGTTGGTCTCCCCGCTTTTATTATCACTGCGGGGAATAACTGAATTGAATGACCCACGACGACCGGCAACTCCTGCAAATCTGAGCCAACTTCTTTGAAGTGGTTTCCGCCGTCCGGTGCTTGCTAACATTCGATCCAAATCCATTTACGCCTAATACATAACCTTTTGAAATTCATTTGCTCGTTAAAATATTCGAGTCAGCTTAAGTTTTTGGCATCTTTACGAGCTCCGTAATTCTGGGCGAACGATTTTAAAACCAGAGCGCAAAAAATATCCATTGTCTCAAGTTTACGTTTTCTTTTTGCAATCACGTAATGAGTTCCTCACACCGGTAAAGTCGTTCAAATATAATGTCGTGAAATCAGTTAATGCCTTTCCATTAATATGTGAGAATAACTAACAATTAATACCGGAAAACATATTTATTAGGTATGAATGTGTGCACATTATATTTCCGAGGTATTGAAGAAACTGTGCATTGGTCATGCGAAAATATGTCTTCTTCTATTTTATTACTTATCTGAGTTCTGGCGAATAACAGAAGGTTCAGTTTGACTACCGTTGGATAAAATCATTAAATTTTTATCGGAATTAGTTTTTCATTTAGAAAGAGAAATGTCTCTAATAAGTCTGCTGATCTATAAATAAGACGGAGTAAGAGAGAGTTTTATTAGATAATTACTTGAAACTTTCGTTCCTAAATAACTGATAAGAAATTTCCAAGTATTTGAGAATTATTGTCTATACTTGCAAATGTCGTAATTAACCCTTTTAAAGCTATGGATTTCTCTTTGAACTCGAAAAGCTATCAAGTAGTTTTAGGAATTATTCCATGAAGCGTATTTTAAGCATTGAATATCACATCGCCTTATTACATAACCTGCACAACTAACTTCGAATATTTTTGTTTAAGGCTCTCGAAAAGCGTTAATAAACTTCGTAGTAGGAAAATACCCTCCAATAGCTCAGAGAATGCCAACGTCAGGTTTTTATGCAACTTCTCCCGACAATCACGTCTAAAACCATATAACCCAATTGCCATTGAGAGAGCCATTGCCATCATAAGCGAATAGTGACCTAAGTATACATTTAATGACTACATTTTTAAGATTTTACTGAAAATGCAAAGCACTTTTTTGTGACATTTTTAAAAAAATATTAAGTTTTTAATGAAAGCGTGATAATTTTAACCAAATGGAACCTACATATTAAATAATTTGCTAGGGGTCAAACTTGTCATTAATTATCCTATGCTTTACCTAAGAGGGTTATGCGGTCTTCAGGAGGAAATAAAATCGTCACATTCTCTCAAACTACGCGTATATCATTACCATCATTGACACGGTTTTCGTTAATCGTATGGCTATTTGTTAAATGACTTTATTCCTCCTAGTTGTTTACGAAAGACTTGCTACTATGAATCGTACAAATAAAATCATTAGTTATTTCATATGTAACACACTTTTGAAGGGCCATTATTTTAGATATTTTCCTAAAATGCAATATTTTAATTTCCTTATTTCAAAAGTTAGTAGATTTATGACAGTGGACTCCCGAGTGTGACTACATTCTAATTTCTGGAAAGATTCAATCACTGCATCTCATACAGAAGGCGTAATGAGACATGTGCATTTATAATACGATAACGAGGTAACCCAATATTTTTAACTGAATTTTAGGGAAAGTTCAAATAAAAAATACCTTTTGATATTTTTCTTCCGCCTAAATTATTCGTGAAAGATAAGTGAATGCATAAAAAGTAGTTTTAAATAAGTAAATACAGAAAATGTATACCTGTGACTTAATGCATGGATCAGTGTCTATTACAAAAAGGTGAATGCAAAAACTGTGATTTCATGTTATAATATTGTTCAAAGTAACACTGTTATCAAGAATGCCTGGAGATATGAGAATATCTAGCATCTCTCGCCAGCTTTTCTTTTCGATGCAATAATAAGGTCAAGAAGTCCCCTTGGGCTCTGTCAGGACGAATAAATCTCCATCAGGATGACAAATCATCCAAAACTTTCTTAAAGGCGTTTATTGACGGAGCACCTGTCGCAACATTTTCACCTCTGTTACTGACCAACTGACCATGTGGGCAAGTTTCATTCGGAGACTTTCTACAGATCAATTTCTTTCCAGTTGTAGGTGGGAGGCATGTCTGAAAAATAGCTGATTACATTTGGAATCTACACGAAATTGGTATTATTGACAGTGAAGACATTCACCGAGTGATATAATTTCATTAATTTTGAAAGTTAAAAAAAATAAATTATTGCTGTAACTGTAATTTAAAATAATAAGTGGTTTAATTGTACTTTGCCACCGGTCTGATTGCCAAATTACATTGTAAATGATAAATAAAATAAATAAATATAATGTGATAGTTTTTTTCAGTCTCCTGCAGCATTTGCTGCTACTAACAATTTTTGAGTTTCCACCAAAAAAATGTTTATTACGTAATATGCCTATGACTGCGGGTGACCTAGAATATTTAGACCTTCCAATTTGTGGGAAGAAAAATATATGTTTGGGCAGATAAATTAATGAGCTCTGAGAGTTTATTGTAAATGATTAGCAAAAAACATGTTTATCTTTTTAAACCATATTTCTATGGATGAAATCTGTGAGTAAAAATACCGAAGGTAATGACTCTTGACGATGTTTTGATGCTGATGCCGAAAGAAATTGATAAACAATGCTCAAAGTAAATACATCAATGTTTTGTGTAAAAAATTCGCTGAAAATTTCCATGGAAAAAGTTAAATTATTGACCTTTCAATTGAAGGTAAAGAGGAGGATAAAATATGCCCTATTAGATAAATGAGTTATAAATTAAGATACGCATACCGTCTGAAATCAATCATAAAACCCTTTGATGGTCTTACATGCAGGCTTGGTAAAGTTCCTCTCAGATTGTTTGCTCGGGAAATCACCTTGCTTCTGGCAGACGTGTGGGATTAATTAGTTTAGCCATTTATTCATAGGGGCTACGATGGCAGTATACCTCCGTGAAAGATAAAGATATTAATATCTAAAGTCAGAAAGATATTAACTGACTTAGGTAAAGATAGCTGTGTAATACGGTAGTAGGATATTCCATTCCAATACAATCTTAGATGGAGCATCTGTTGTCATTGAGGTAAATATATCATTTAATTTTGTGTAATATACAGTATATTACCGACAATTACAAGGACACATATTTTGTGCAGTAAGTATACTGTAGTTATTTTTCTATAAAAGTTAATTTTAGTCGAGATCTACTTGTCAAATACTTAAAAATATAGTTTTTATCATTAAAAACTTGGTAATGTATTTATATAGTTCTACAAATTATATCTTGCAAACAGAAACATCCTGTATGCGGAGTTTATAAGATTATTGCGAAAGTAATGCCATCGTGAAAATTTAATATAAAATACGTATAACACAATCAATACAATTACACAGTAAAAAGTTGAGATTGTTTTTTGGAAGGAAGCAAATTTAATAATTAGTATTTAAAGATTAACCTCTAGTCATAAGATTTCCAGATGCTAAAGAGAGAGAATACAGGTATAGTGTTGACACAAACGGAACCTAAGATATATATAAATTATATCAAAGTGTTCTTTAAAAGAAGCATCGTGTTAATTAATTATTTTCAATCTTAAAAGTAAAATTAAGTCATGAAAAAATCTGGGGTATTTTCTGAAAATTGTACGTACGTGTAAATTGATGAGGATTATGATGGGGAAACCGCGAAAATGAGGAAACAAAACTTATATCCTGAAAAACCAAATTACTCCGTCCTTAGACATTGTAAGTTCTATTGGATACCATCCACCTTGCACAATAGTCGATTTTTGGTCCATTACGCTTCCGAGTTCAGGTCCACTTTAAAGAAGGTGGAATGGCCCTTATTTACAGAGGTATCCAGTAGGGAGATGCGGAATAGGAGAATACAAGAGCAAACAGTTTAGATTCTAGACAAAGTAATTTCCTTACGCTGCCGAGGAGAGAACGGAAACGTTCTGTACAATTGGTTGATCATATCAATAGAAATATCAATAAAGTTTCACCGATTGACAAAATTTCAGCACTTAGACTTTTCTTTCATGATGAAATAAATCTAAATGCACGCTGTTACAAGTAGACATGATTTTGTATGTAACCTCCAAGAGAAAAATCATAATTGATGTTTTACGTGCTCGTGGTCATTTCTATGACAAAAACTTATTGATAATTTCCCTCTACTTCAAAATAGAATAGATGAAAAAAATATTGAGAATTTCAAAGCAAAAGTCGGAGGCTACTGTCGTCCTGATTAGTCTAAAAGCTGATCCGACCACCCGCTAAACCCAAAGTTCACCGTCCACAATGCTTGAGCACGCGAATCACAAGAAGCTCAGTTCAAGAGAATAAATACATAACCTCCAAATTTATGTAATTAACAAATGCGGAACACCCGTTGGAGTTGGATGAATGGGGCCTTCGTGCGCGAACTTTAATACACAAAATGGTACGTCAGCTGCTTCGAGTCTTGAGAATTGTAAACGGGAAATTTTGGTTTTACTGTCTGCCGATATCCAATCGCACAATTTTCACATTCAAAAGGAATGGCGCATGGTAAAGGGCAGAGGCGCTTATATAATGGAGATTCGACTAAGAAGAATGAAAGGGGAAGAAATCGAGCGGGGATTGCATGGCTAATAATGAGAGATAGTTAGGAGGGACGGGGAAGGGGGAGAGGTGATTCCAAGAGCAGAGGAGGAGGGAGAAAAGAGGACAGATGAGAGAGAGATAAAGAATGAAAGAGAGGATTTAAGGTAGCCGCCGCTCGTGTGCAGGGTGAAAAGCCGCCTTTCCGAGGGCAATTAATCAAACGGCGTCGGGGTTATTATCTTCCACGCCCTGTAAAACGTTTGCCCTCTCTCACCTCCGCACACGGACACGCCGACGCCACGCACGCACACACGCGTGCGCACGCATGCCTTAAACCCGCGAGGGGAGAGATTGAGTGACCATCACCTTTCTTACCCCTTCCACCCGTCCGTCCACCAGTCTTTCGCCCAAACATCTCTTCTTTTCTTCCTCGCTCTCCTTCTTCCTCTCAACCCTCACTCCGTAGACCTTTCTGCTTTGCATGCTCCTACGGAAATCGTCCCCTAAAGCTGGCTTCAAATGCAAACGAAACGACGCGGAAAGCGGAGAAGCGCCCGGCCAATCACCGGCCAGCGGAACGTGGACGGGGGGCGGTGCCTCGTAAAGTGGAATAGGCGGATAAAATATTTTAATGTTTTCAGTCTTTCCCTCGCTGACTCTGTCGCAGTCACCAAGGGAACTGCAGCTACTTTTTGCAGATAACCCTTGTAATATACTTAAACGGATAAGTGCTGAACTTTTTTAGCTGCTTATTTTGTTTACAAATAATTATATACGTATTTCAACGCTGAATCACCGAATTGCAATCTACGTATCTTAATTTCTGAGCATTATATTATACCTTGATTAACTTTGATTATATTCTGCAGGAGGTCATCATAACGTTTAGTTGAATAATATTTTCGATTATTTATTAATGTACTATGTGGTAAGTCTATTATAAGGGCTTGTTTCCTGAGCAATATTTGCGTAAAAGGTAATATGGACCTTACTTTAATGTCAAACACTTGGTCATGGGTTTCTTGTCTAGAATGCATTCAACGAAGGAATAAAACTTGCTAGGCGTAAAGAAACATTTTGGGGTAAAAATCTTATCTTTACACTGAAATAGCTAAGTCCTCAGATGGCAGTTCGTGCAATGTTCAGGCTTGGTTCTTTGATTAAATGAAAATGTCAATAGGTTTCTGGAATTGTATACGGATGGCCTAGTATGTCTTGAGTTAATATTTAAATTGGGTAACATTTCGTTGTTGAATGTTATACCATCACTGCGTCTCATTTAATACAGGTCGATCGATCATAACTACACCATTATCATTTGAGTGTTATTACCTTGAGTTTATTATAGTTTCACTTCGGAATTGGACTACTGACCAGAGAACCCGGGTTCTATTCCCAGGTACGTCTCTAGGCACCTTCAGCTTCACCCTATTAGTAGTACTATTTTTAGGAGAGGCGGCCGACACCTAAAGTCATTTTCACAATTAGAGATGGATGGGAAAGTGGAAGGGGGGAGGATTCGGCACTACATTAGCCTACTCTTAACGAAATACGCCAAGAGGTCCGTAGTGTAACGTTGTAGCCGACGGACAGCGTGCTCACTCAAAGTGCTCTCCACAGAGCTCTCCTCAAGTAGGGATCTGGAAAGAAACTATTTAATATCTACCGTCTCCAGGATTCGAACCTAGTCCCTCTTGATGCGTTAGCCACTAAGCTCGGCTAATACATTCGTACATACATGAGGGAAAGAGGCGGGGAACCCGAATTTTATAGGGAGAAATGACCACAAATTTAAGGTAGAATGCCGGGCACAAAGAACGAATAAAAAAAATTTTATTTCTAAATAAAAACAATTGTTGATTGGAACAATTTACCTGCAAACATTTTTAAGCCCTTTCCTAACAGAGTCCAAACTTTTAAGAAAAGATGTAAACAACTTCTGTAATAATTTGGTTGATGTGTTTGTATAACATTAAATGTAACAGCTTAATTTTTTTTCTTGTTGATTTGGAAACAAATGTTAATGAAATGGGGATTTTCTTTTTTTATGTACTACAGATTAGTGTTTGGAAATTTCCTTAAAGTGTATTTTTTTTTTCTTTTTCTGACTGATTTTATTTATTATCTTTTGTGATGTTGATTGTATTTCAGAAACCATGTTATTTTTCCAAGGCAAGTTTATTGTAACACTTGGGACTTGTGTGCCACCTGACATTTGTTTATTTGCACATGCACATTTTAATAATAATAACACCGCACCATCCATCCCAATCTCCGCCTCACCAGAGCTGTGTGTTTTTTCGGGTACCAGATATATCCGGGAAATCATAGGGGGCACAGGGAAGGAACTAGTGCCTCTAATCTGGTTTGTGAACTTCACACCTCTTTAGGTTTATTGTTCGGTGAGCTCTGCCTTCACCTACCAAACCGATATTCGGG
Source organism: Hetaerina titia (assembly GCA_037158775.1). Classification (NCBI taxonomy): domain Eukaryota; kingdom Metazoa; phylum Arthropoda; class Insecta; order Odonata; family Calopterygidae; genus Hetaerina; species Hetaerina titia. The sequence goes on from CM073771.1 coordinate 53,157,243, forward strand.
TTGAAAACCGTGGTTTGCCTTATATTTTGAGGCAGGCGCTTTTGCCTTGAGTATATGAATACAAGGCACCCATTGCATCGTTTTACACGTATTTTCTCCGACAACAGAGTTCACAAGCGGAAAAATGAGCGTTTCAGAAATGTTTCTCCGAGTATTCCATTCCATTACACTGTCGTGTTCGCATTCCCCTAACTTCTGATTGGCTGGATCCTTTCCCGTTTAATGCGCCGTTCCTCTAACATGCTAACCGCAGGTCTCCCTCTACAGTAATACATCATTATATAGGTATTTTATTTTAAATATTTTAGCACCCTGCAAGGCACCGCTAAGGTGTGGCAGGTTGTTGTTTCCCCTTGCCACACACCCTAGGCTTGCTGGGTTCTAAAATATCTCAAAACAAAATAATACACAGCAGACTAATTTTGATCCGAACATTACCCTATCGCAGTCGGACAATGTTTTTCCTGATCCCTTATCGTTCGTGGAAACAATGACGTATTAAATCTATTTCTTCTACTCTTAATTTCCCTAATTTTTTTACATGATCTCTCCTATCGTAGTAGTATGGGGTTAATAATTCATTTTCAATATCACTGCTAAAGAGACATCCTTCCAATTTATGCAAGAGATTTAGTCTGTAATTTACATAGTTCGTCCATAAAATAAGGGTACTGAGCTCAGGAAAAAAAATTATTACACTTTTACATATCTTAAGCTAATATTCCTCAAAATAGGACCCTTGCGAGTCGATACACTTGTTCCAGCGGCGTTCCCATTCCTGGAACGCTCCCGCGAAGGCATCATCGGGAACCTCTCGAAGACACGTCGTCACGGCCTCTTTGACGGCGTCCAAAGTCCCGTATCGCGTTCCTTTCAAACTCCTCTTTATCTTCGGGAACAGAAAGATGTCCGGTGGTGCCAAGTCCGGGCTGTAGGGCGGGTGCGGCAGCGTTGCCACGCCGTGCTTGGCCAAGAAGTCCGACACGACAAGCGCGGTGTGAGACGGCGCATTGCCGTGATGCAGCCGCCAGATGTTTTGATTGATGTAATTGGTCCCTAATAATCTCGTGCACTATTGTTTTTGGCACATTACACTGCTCTGCTATCATCCGAACACTAAGACGACGATCAGAGTTCAGTACATCGCGAACTTTTCGCACATTTTCGTCGGTGAGTGTCGTTGATGGGCGTCCAGGCCGTGGTTCGTCGTCGACCTCTTCTCTGCCCTCCACGAACATCTTATGCCACCGAAAGATCATATTTCTGGACATGGCTGACTCCCCGTAAGCCTGGTTAATCATACCGACAGTTTCGGTAGATGATTTCCCAAGCTTTACCGCAAATTTGATGGAATAACGCTGCTCCAAAAACTTCGCCATCGCGTTCCGTGACGTGGGTCGAGCGTGGAGGTTTGCGTTAAGAGAGCTCCTCACTACACCACAGCTCAGAGCCGACTGCCTTTTTCAGCGTCGCTTGCCAACATACCCCCCGTCCAATCGCAGCCCGTCAGAGCGGTGCTGGGCGCGCCTGGAGCGGCGGGAAAAAATCAGTACACTTATCTTCCGGACGAACCATGTAACCTTCGCTCCGTGAGTGATTCTCAGTCTAACCTTCTAATATTTTGGATACACTATTAAGTTTACCATGAAAACGTTTTACAAATCTGGCTCCTCTACCCTGCACGCAATCTAATTTGGCAATCAATCCTACTTCGTGAGGATCCTATACATTTGCAGCATATTCTAAATTAGGTTTAACCAACGAAAAGTTACATTTCCCATTGACATTTCCATCACATTTACCCAGTGCTCTTCTAATAAATCCTAATTTTTTAGCTTGTCCATACATTCCCCGTATGTGTTTCACCCAGCAGAGGTCATGAGTGAGAGTAACGCTTATGTATTTAATCGAGTCAACATGACTTCGTTGGTTCAACCACCGAAGAAACGATGTGTTCCTACGAAATGGGAAGCGATGAAAATGCGGGAAGAGAGGGTGCCAGATAAAGGATGAGGAGGAGGAACGGAAAACGGTTAGGCAGTGTGGTTTGGGCGTCAAGAGGGCGAAAGATCATCATAGAAGTGTGGAAACCAGCCGTTCTCACAATTCATTTCACCAGTCCTGCCCAACAGATATTTCGTTGAACGACGCGCATAAGTATACGGAGTTCGGTCGCACGGGTAGTGTTCCAGCAGTACTTTTAAGGCGAGCAAATATTTCCTCAAGTTAAGCTCAGTAGTGGATTCCGTGTATTAAGTCATTGCTTCAGGCGATACAATTAAGTCGACATTTTTCGGCTAGAACCAATTCATAATATTTCGAAAATCGTAAATTTGATTTTATGTGACCTGCAAAATATTTTTAAAATTTATGTCTCTTAAAAGTCAGTTTTTGAATATGCACGACCAGTAGAATATCTTGAACACTTCTAGTCTCACTCACTTTTTATGTAGAATTATTGAGCAATGTTAATGAATAGATAGATTGTATAAATAGGTTTAATGACCGAGTAATATTCACGCCGTCAAAACGCATTTTATGAAAACCGTTAGTTGGCACACGTTTTACCAAGCGCAGTGGATGAAGTGGTTTTCAATTCAAATGTAATCTCCCGTCAAAATGTCCACCTCGTGATGATGTATATATTTCCGCTATTTTCAATTAAATTAATCAAAACTTTGTCAATATTTTGCTTTCATGTTGTAGGGACGATTGTATTTTTAGTGTCAATGAAATGTCTCTAATAGCCTTAAATAATTTTAGATAGATTTATCTGATTCAAAACGGAAAGTACAAATACTGGTTGATAATTATCCTCTTTGAATTAAGTGCAACTGCGTTTTCCTTGAACTGGCTGATCTGAACGTTTTATACCTCACGGTTCCCCATTTGACCGCGCGATTGGACTCCTGCATGATTTCCTTGACATGCGTGCATTAATTTGGAGAGGGTGGAAGCCTATTCTGCGGCAGAGAAGTTCCAGGGCCTTGTACAAGTAAGCCTTCCTTGTATGAAAAATTCTAATGGTTTTCATTCAATTTCGAATTTGAAATGATCAGAAGTTCACGAAAATCATAACTTCTTGAACATAGAAACTGGGGACGAATAGGATTGCACATTTAACTGCCGTCAACACTCAATTACAAAATAAGGCCTCCAGGATCATTCTAAATTTGAATAAATTCAGCCACCCATCATTTCTTGTGTATGAACTAAGATGACTTAAGAGAGAGATAAAAGATTCCCTGACATTGAGGCACCTCATACGTATGTGGCGTTACATTCAGCCGAAATTGAACTGACTGTCATATGTAAATGGTCCGATCTACTAAGAAAAATATTTAACTTTACTCTTGTAAATGAATGTTTTCTTCAATGTTGTGCAAACTTACCTGGCTGAATCCAGAGTTTCAAGATTAAACTCATTATCGATGGAAAAAATCATAGCATGCATGCGTATACCAAAATAATATGTTCCTAAAGCCATGTTACACCAAAATGACTGCATTACTGATGCAGTGAAAACACATCGACTACAGAAGTACCAAGTAAGAAATGGATATTGAACCGCCTGCGGCACTGAAAGTCGTTCCTCCTCCAAAAATTTTTTATGACCTGACCGAAGTGTAAAATGCGCAAGTTTTTTCTCCACTCCCTTAAATCTATAATCCGCGGTAACTTTGTGAGGAAAGGTTTTTATATTTTTCTCAGTAACCTTTGTAGTTTGTATTTTGTAGTCTTTTAGGCGTTAACGGCACTCACAATCTCTACTGGTTGAACCACATACGCAGAATATGTGAACAAGCTAACAAAAAATTATTTAATATTATATTTAGCTGGTTATGCTTCATTTAGAATACGCTGCTACTGTATGAGATTCTCACGATGTTGGATTGATTGCTGAATTGGATCGCGTACAGCGTAGAGGAGCTAAATTTGTAAAATGTCGTTATGACAAACTTAGTAGCGTACAGGGTTCGTCCGGAAAATAACTGTACTGATTTTTTCCCGCCGCTCCAGGCGCGCCCAGCACCGCTCTGACGGGCTGCGATTGGAGGGGGGTACATTGGCAAGCGACGCTGAAAAAGGCAGTTGGCTCTGAGCTGTGGTGTAGTGAGGAGCTCTGTTAACGCGAACCTCCACGCTCGACCCACGTCACGGAACGCGATGCCGAAGTTTTTGGAGCAGCGTTATTCCATCAAATTTGCGGTAAAGCTTGGGAAATCGTCTACCGAAACTGTCGGTATGATTAACCAGGCTTACGGGGAGTCAGCCATGTCCAGAACATGATCTTTCGGTGGCACAAGATGTTCGTGGAGGGCAGAGAAGAGGTCGACGACGAACCACGGCCTGGACGCCCATCAACGGCACTCACCGACGAAAATGTGCGAAAAGTTCGCGATACACTGAACTCTGATCGTCGTCTTAGTGTTCGGATGATAGCAGAGCAGTGTAATATGCCAAAAACAATAGTGCACGAGATTATTAGGGACCAATTACAGATGCGAAAACGTTGTGCAAAGTTGGTGCCGAAAGTGCTCAGTGATGATCAAAGACTCAATCGTTTGGAAATCGCGACACAACTTGCGGATCACTGCAAAAATTATCCACATTTTTTGGAGAACGTTGTTTCGGGTGACGAGACGTGGGTCTTTGAGTACGATCCGGAGTCGAAGAGACAAAGTGCGGAATGGCACACCCCATCATCACCCCGTCAAAAGAAAGCTCGCATGAGCAAATCTCGGATCAAGGCGATGCTCATTGTCTTTTTTGACAAAAGGGGAGTCGTCCACTGCGAATTTGTACCTGAACGACAAACTGTAAATGCTGCATTTTACGTCCAAGTGCTCGACAGGCTTCGAATACGAGTCGCCCGCGTCCGGCCAGCGATCAAAAACACCTGGCGGCTGCATCTCGACAATGCGCCGTCTCACACCGCGCTTGTCGTGTCGGACTTCTTGGCCAAGCACGGCGTGGCAACGCTGCCGCACCCGCCCTACAGCCCGGACTTGGCACCACCGGACTTCTTTCTGTTCCCGAAGATAAAGAGGAGTTTGAAAGGAACGCGATACGGGACTTTGGACGCCGTCAAAGAGGCCGTGACGACGTGTCTTCGAGAGGTTCCCGATGATGCCTTCGCGGGAGCGTTCCAGGAATGGGAACGCCGCTGGAACAAGTTTATCGACTCACAAGGGTCCTATTTTGAGGAATATTACCTTAAGATATGTAAAAGTGTAATAATTTTTTTTTCCTGAGCTCAGTACACTTATTTTCCGGACCAACCCTGTATTCAAAGTATTGGAAGAGGTTGGGAATCACTCACGGAGTGAATGCTATACAGATTTTAATCTCTGACACACATTGGAAGTATGTGCCTTTAGCCATGTGGCTGAAAGTGTATTGTTACCCCCATCGAACTACGGTAGGCGGGGTCATGTACGAGTACGAATCAGGTACGGGTCATGTAATGTCATCGTATATAAAATTAGAGAGATCAAGTGTAGAACAGAAGGATTTAAGATGTAATTTTTCCCACGAACGATAAGGGATAACATTGTCAGGCCGCGTTAGGGATTATATTCAGGTCACAATTAGTCTTGTGTGTATTTACTCTCAGCCAAATACCACAGCGGTAGCTTGCTGGGTACTAAAATATATAGATGAATCGGTAATAGATAGTAACGAGGTTCAACCTTTTTGATATTGAAAAAAGAGAAAAATGTGCCATACAATTTAATCTGGTTTAAGAAGTCAACGTTTTAGCATGATTTCAGCATTAAATAAAAATGCGATAACTACTCCGTTATCCTTTGAAGGAAATTACGATAAATATAATTATAAAGCTTGGTTTGAACAATTTTTAATGAAAATTGAAATTCTGGTTAATAACTATATAATATACGCATTAATGCTTTTCATAAAACCAAATAAATCAATGATCACGCCGAGAGAATGGGTGCGACACGCTCTTCCTCCATATTCGTCAGATTTCAATAAAAATTTAGCACAATTGGTGTTTTTTAATTAAAAGTAGAGAAAGGAAAAACATTCCCATCTTTGACACTTTCCATCTAGTCCTAAATTATGTTTTCTTTTATATTATTCCGACTATTATGTGTGAGGCTATAAATTCAGGTGTCCATACCCTCAATCAATTTAAATTTCACCAAAAACGCGCCAACCTACAGTGATATGGTGTCCACGAATTACTTAGCTTTAAACAGGCTTCTTTAGTGATTATTAATATCAAATTGCATCATCCATGTCCAAGGGGATACACGTATTTTCAGCCCATAATGCGTGTGTCCCCTTTATTTTTATCTTCTCCTTTGTGCTAACATTTTTCCTTCTACCGATCTCAATCATATCCATTTTTCTCTCTTTTAAACTCTAATTTCCATCTTTAACTTTCCATCTTAAACTTAATTTCTCTCTTTTAAACTATAATTTCCATCGGCTACCTACCTACCTCCTATCTTTCCCTACCATATCTTATAAATATTCGATTTTCATCCTCTTCTCAGCTTGTCTCCTACATGTTTCTCGAAACCTCAAAATTCCATTATTTTTTGACTGATTTATCTTCCTCAATTTCTTTAAAACCTAATCTTCAATGCGCTCTTCCGCAATCAATTGGATGACCGATTAAATAAGCCTGGTCATCCGTTTATCTGCCTTAATAATTCATTCCACCTACTTCATATTAGAAAAATAATGCTAAAATGTAGCCAAATAAACCCTTTCCTTAATGTCCTGTTAATTCTATAATTCTGCAGCAACATCGCCCAGACCACAGTCCTCGAATAAAAGAAATAAGCACAATAAGTTATTTTGTTGAAAAAAACCTTGGAAGTTCAGACATGAAGACTAGTAAATACCCATGCAGGAAAACACCCACAAAGAAGGGAGTAGTGAAAAACCTAGGGAAACCCTGCAAGTTAGTAAAGAAATGATAATAACAAGATTTAAAATAAATAAAGTGCAATAAAGACAAATAACAGTGTGAGGTACAGTACCATAAATACATTTGGATGAACAGACATAGATAATAAAGTAAAATAAGATATCATATTTTAAAGAAATATGTAGGTGATTGTCAGAAATGGTGCAGGTAAAGAGGAATTGAGATGATATGCGTCTGCATAGGAGTAGATTTAAAGAGAAGTGCTTTCCTCATGTAGAATCATTTTAGTGTATCTGTTTTTGAATGATGCGAGTGACTGGCCATTCTAATTGTTGAATGATCTGAAGCTTTCCTGGCGAATACTGTGGATGAAGGCTTCTCGGGTTTCGCACCAGGTCAGGTCGGGTAGCACCAACGTTTCGACGGCTAACTCCGCCATCGTCTTCAGGGTGAAGTGACATTGCCGGTTTCGTTTCGTTTTAAATGTTTTTATTTCCGTACGGATTGTTACAGAGAAAATGTCAATATATACTACAGAAGTGAATGCAAAAATACGGAAACCCCGTTTTAGGATTAACTCCTCTTCGGGGTGGAAGGCAACAGATGTGTGAAATTACAATGGAGGCGATGGCGGAAATTGACATTGCCGGGATTGTGCCCAGTATTTATATGTTTGGCGTGGAGTCCGCTGTCTCGTGATTGGTCGAGACGCTTCTTCTCTCTATTCCGTGATTCCGCGATCTTTTTGAGTTCACATACTATAAGATTGAATAAGAACCTGGTAAATCGAGACAACGGATTCCAGATTAGTAACGCATGGAAACCCGTACTCAAAAAGATCGCGGAATCACGGAATCGAGAGAAGAAGCGTCTCGACCAATCACGAGACAGCGGACTCCACGCCGAACATATAAATACTGGGCACAATCCCGGCAATGTCACTTCACCCTGAAGACGATGGCGGAGTTAGCCGTCGAAACGTTGGTGCTACCCGACCTGACCTGGTGGGAAACCCGAGAAGCCTTCATCCATTCTAATTGTTCTAAGGCAAAGTGTTCCAGAGTCAATAGGCTTTTACATGGAAATATTTGCTCTAAGATACTGTGTCATGGCGTGGTATTAAGTAGATAATATTTCCCATGGTGCACTGTGCATGCTGTTAATAAGGAAAATTTGATCAGATAAGTACTTAAGTAGATAATTATTGTTGTTGTAGAAGCGAGAGTATATGTACATTCCGCCTATCTGTATAGCACAGGTTTATGTTACTTTTCCTTCTAGTACAGAGCTATCTACTATAGGTTTGATATTGGCGTGCAAGCACAGCGTTCTGTTGTCGAATAAATGATCCTGGATTTAAATCCACTCTTCAGATATTAAAAATAAATCCGCATAAAATTTTTAGTACCTGTATTTTGTTATTCTATATATAATACGCTTTGATTTTGAAAGGATATTCCAAATGGAGCGATCGCACTTCATCGTTTTCCACTCACGCTTCTCTCTCTGCAGTTACCACTCATTCCGGAAAAGACCCTCCGAGCGTCGGGCGGTCGTCTACTCCCACTCATTCAATGTGGGTGGGGTGGGATTGAGGTGGGGTGAGAGGTAGAGGAACGCCGGGTAGAAGAGGTGGGGGGGTTGTTGTTGGTAGGGTTGCATGTAGGATGCTCTGGACTGGTCAAGCAAACGGCTCTCTTCCCGCTCTCTCCTGTATATTTTTCGAGGGGTGTGGCTGAGGTTCTTGGACGAGACAGACAGGCGAAGTTAACTCTCTGGGATGGATGGGGGAGGGGGGATCTTAGGAATTAAGGATGGAAAACGTTCTTGGAAAAGAGGGAGGGAAGTATCTTCCTCAGCGGAACTATTAAGACGGCGGCGGAGGAACAGAAGAGAGTGGGGGATGCGTTCAAGGGGGAGAGGGGAGTTTGGGATAAAGAATCATGTTGTGCGAGGGAGGGGGAATGAAAGAGTGAGGGAAGTTCGGAGCGAAGAAAAAATTCGTGTGCGTGAAGGAGGTGAAGAGTAGCACCGGATAGCGGTAAAGTGGGAATGAAGAGGCCAGGAGGGCGTTCTGAGGGAATTTTTTGAGAAGTTGCGGAGAAAATCAAAGGGTTCGGAAAATGGTCGAATGGTCAGTTTTGGGGCGGAGTAAATTGGAAGTTGGGAGCTCTATAGGGTTGGATAGCCCTTAAATGGAGAAGGGGGGCTGGATGGAGTTGAATGAGTTAGTGGGACAAGATGAGACGATTGTGAAACGTGGGAGGGGAACTCTTGCCCCGCGATTGATCGTTTGCCATCATTCTTTATATGGCAATGATGCTGACGTAGTCAAAGTATCCTTTTCACACCCCATATTTTCGCGTGACCGTAATATCAGTCGAAAAAATTTAGCGTGCCTATCCAAGCATCATATATCCGCAGAAAAGTTGATTTTAATGAATTTAAAAAAGTTGAAGTGGTAGGCCGAAAAATAAGTTTGAACACCATCGTTAGTTCTCTTAACAAGCTTAGAACACATATGATAGGGCATACATTATTGTCAGTAAATAGGGCCAACAAATAAATTTGAACCGATTCGTTTTACCATTTCAAAAATTCTACCAATGCTGTATTGGGTCAGATTTTTCATTGTCAAAGATGGAATTGACCCACTTGAACATGAAGGCAATGGGATACCTCAACCGGTTGAGAGAAAAAGCTCGGGATTCAGTCAGTTCATAGTGTACCATGAAAATTAGATTGACTCACAAAATAAATAGACTTTACGAACACCCGTTAGTGGGTACGCGTGTTCAGAAATTCATAACGTTTTTTCTAGCGAAGGTGTTATTACGTGTCCAAAGTTTTGCGACACAATGAGAAGAAGTACAAGTTCTGTCCCAAAAGTAATAGGAATGAGTCGATTAAAAAAGGTTTATTGCCAGAATTGATAAATTCACTCAGAAAGTCTTCGAAGTAGCACCCTTGTGCGTCCGCACACCGCTTCCAGCGGGTTTTCCACGCCTGGTATGGCTTTCTGAAAGGCGGCGTCCAGAATACTGTAAAGCTCCCTTCGTCACAGCCGGCTGTAAAGCATCCAACGAACCGTAGTGACGTCTTTTCAGAACAGATTTGAGGCGGGGAAAGAGGAAGACGTCAGTTACGACATTGTCTAAAAAATTTGGATCGTCACTCACATGGTCGAGAAGCTTTTGTCAGATCCGCGTGCGAGTTTCCTTTTGTTCGTTCGAGAAGACTCGCAGTAACAACTTCTCACATACCTTTCTCTTTCCCATGTTTTCGGTCACAAGTCGATATACTAGTACTAGTACACTAGTACATAACTTGGGATGCCCATTTCATCATAAACCCTGCTTGCCGGTGTTTGCACGTTTGTACTTGATTTTGGATTTCGATTAGTCCATCAATATCGGTCGATTCTTCGTCAATGTGGCCCTGGGATTAGTCATTCTCCTTAATTACAACTTTAAATAAAATTGAATTGACAAATATTCCCGATTAAACTACGGGTAGCTGTTGCTAATTTGAGAGTAATTATGGATGGATGAAAATTCCTTGTTGTTGTTCGCTCTCATTGTTCTCAACAGATATACATCGATTCCGTACAATTGGAATCGCATTATAGTTTTTAGGCAGAGTTATGTAGCTTATTGTGAAAAAGCACAGTGGGGAAAGGATTAACATTTGAATTATGGAAATGACTTATGGAAAATTTGTGACTGTTTTAATTATCCCGTTTCCACTTACTTCAGGTCCATAATGAAGCTAATAGAGTGGCGTTAATAAATAAAAAAATGCCGGAATCCCTATGTTACTTTTTTGATATGATTTATCTGCCCATGAAGAACCTGAGTATTATGTAGATTTTCTATGCTCAGTGTAAAATTTTAACTTAAATACAATTTGTCTTAAAAAGTGAATATTAAGACGACTCATCTCTACTACTCGACCGGACGCATCGCGAGGTATTTTTCATCCTCTTGATTACGCTGTTAAAGTATGGGTATTACCTGGAAAATCCTGGATATAAAAATAGATCTTAGGTCTCATTCTACCCCTGGACTTTTCTCAAATTTATTTATTACTTATCTGTCGAAAATTACAATGCGGCAAAATTATTAAAATAGTATGGTCAGTTCTCAGCCACCAAATATTTTGGAAAACCTTTTGTGTCTTATCTACCTAAACGGCGCAGGGCATGATAATTCCTTTATGGTCACAGTTAAACTCGTTTGGTATGAGCGGTTCTGAAAGTCCTAGTCTCGCTTGTTCTCTTCGCATCTCAATCGGCTCCCAGCCTAATTCTTCTAAAAGGCCTACCACACTCGTTCTCTTGCCATAATAATTCTCAATTCTTGATGAATCTGGCAGATTTTCCCAAGGATCCCAAATAATTACGTCATATTCTAAATGAGGCCTAACTAGAGCGAAATAACACCTCTCTTTAACTTTCTCATTACATTTCCCCACCACCCGTTTAATGAACCCGAGTTTCTTAAAGGTAGATCCGCATTTTGTCCTGATATGTCCTCCTCATGAAAGGCGTGGTGCTAGAACCTCCCCCCAAATGTTTAACTTGATCTGCCGTAGTTAGCACTGAACCCTATATTCCATAATGTATGTCCTGCTCGCCACTTGTTCCAAAAATGTTAAAACTGTGCATTTGCCTGCATTAAGTATTAATCTCCATTCCTTGCACCAATCCGATATTGTGACTAAGTCTCTAGAAAGTAGCTCTTAATCCGATGGGCCCTTTATTTCCCTGTATACCACCGTATCCTCTTCAAATAATATGAGGTTTCTGCAAACGTACAAGTAGGTATGAGCTTGGATCATTAATGTATATTAAGAATAGAAGCGGACCTATTACACTTCCCCAGGGAACGCCCGAAGTTTCATCTACCACAACCCAATGATAACTACTATTTGTTTGCGATATGACAAGAAGTCCATACTCAATTTCATTATTTTCTCATTGATAACATAGCGTTTAAGTTTGCGCAACAATTTATCGTTTGGGACTCTATCGAAAGCTTTCTTGACAGCCAGAAATACTGTATCAACTTGTGTTTTGTTTTCTCCCGATCTAAGTGTATCGTGTACGTATTGTGTTTCCCAATGCCTGCTCTTCATAAATCCATGCTGGATGTGACTTAGTACCTTCCTACTATGTAGAAATACTCCCGGAAATTTACAACGTAGAATTTCAATTTCTCGTTAAAATTCTTTATTTATCATTATGATTTTCCGGAAAATTTATGATAGTTTTGGCAAGCTGTGCTTTTTTAAATTAATATGTGCCATCTGCGTTAAAAAGCTCTGCTACTGCAAGCTTCTTTACCTCATTCCCTTCCTCTCTCCTATCTCGTCTCTTTTCTCCAATTGTTGGCCGATGAGTTCAAATTCAGAGAGCTCAGAGAAAGAGGGAATTCTAGGGACGGCAATCTCCTGAGGACGGGTATCTCAAAGAGCCAGATGATGGATATTTGCCTACTTGAGTGACTCGCATTTGAATAACTGACTCTCATTTCTGAATAAGAAAATGTTCCTACGCTACTAAGCTTACCAGGAGATTATAATGGCCGAGTTTCCGGAACCAATCGACTAAGAACACTCGAGTTCCAGTGTCAAGTTACATCAGGTGTTCGAGGAAAGCGGGGCACAAGCACAACCGTAGACGTAAACATTTTGAGTCATCCTTTGTTAACCGCATAGTACGGTACACTCTGGGTAAGGGGAACATCTATCTATCTTTCTGGATGTCTGCGCTCTCGCCGGTTTGGTTTCTGAGCTAATTTTCTTAGCTAACCTATATCTTCAACAAATTCTCAGCTTTCTGTTCCGTTCCGTTAAGACACCAAAATCGAATTCGACCACTCTCTTTATGGCAGATTTATTCGGTAATATTCACTCCTCGTCGATTTACAATTATAAAATCATCTTGAATCAAAATATTACAGTTTTTACGATGATTGTAAATTGAAACGTAATTTCGGTAGCTCCTTCCTGTGTGATGCGCAAGTCCTCTGAGATCTCCGTTTTTGCCATCGTAAATCTATATGTTCTACATTTCTGCAGTTTTGATGATAACATACAGGAGAACTTACATAATTAAGTGTATTACCTATTATTTTTGTGTTTGTTACGGAGCAAGTCAAATGATTAGTACACACTTTCATGAGCGAACATCCTCACAGAAACAATTTTTTTCGACCGTTCAACATGTTGGTGGCTTCTATTAGTCCTCATTCTGCAATTTATAGGACTACTCTTGCTTTCCACATTTTAATCTGGACTTGGGATTACGAAACGTAAACTGAAATTGGAAATCAGAATGAAAATAAAGATTTGGAGAAGTTTGAAATGATATTATTGCCCAGTGTCATTGGCTTTCATTTGGTAGAAAAAAGAGAAACCGAATTCAAGGTGTAATGAGGCACTCATTGTTTCTAAATAAATCAGCTTCAATGCAAGGTGTCTAACTGTATGTTAAAATAAGCAGTGAATCAAAGAGGTTGGTTGTGAGGATATTTAGAAAAGATAATTTTTAGGTATTTTAGTACCCTGAAAGCCACCGCTAGGGTGTTTATCAGTGGGTGAACACACGCCAGACTAATTTTCACCAGAATATTTTGGCTGCCACCTACCGAGGTCGGACAAATATGATAAATAATGATGGAGAAAATGACATCTTAAATCTATTTGTTCTACACTTTATTTCTCTAGTTTTATATACATGATCTCTCCTACCGTAGTACGATGGGGTTAATAATGCATTTTCAATACCATTGCTAAAGAGACCTCCTTCCAATTAATGCAAGAGATGTAATTTGCAATCCTCTAATATTTTGGATACACTGTTAAGTTAAGGACAATGTTTTACAAATATAGGTCCTCTACGTTGCACGCGACCTGATTCGGAAATTACCAAATTCGTGAGGATCCCATGTACCAGAAGAACAATTTAATTAAGGGCCAGCGAAAAATAACATTTCTCTTTGCCATTTTCATCACATTTACTCAGTACTCTTTTAATTAATCCTAATTTTTTAGCTTGTCCACATATTCCCGTGGTCGTGAGTGAAGGTAACGTCTAGGTATTTAATCGAGCCGACGAATTGCATTTCGGCGTTCCCGATGCAGTAGGTGTTCGGGGAACTGATCTTCTTCCGAAAATTCATCCATAGGCACATCTTTAAGTTTAATTCTAATTGCCAAGTGCCGAATCAGCGTTGAATAGCATTAAGAAAAATCTGATAAAGCTTCTGTGTTCTCAGAATTACATTTATCACGGTAACACACTTCTTCGTCGGCAAATAAACGTATCTTACCAGTGACTACGGAGTCAATGTCACTAACGTAAAGTAGGAATAAAAGAGGTCTGATAATACTTCTCCGGGGAACACATGAAGTAGCTTCTAATGCATTTGAGCTATGTGTATCTATTACTATTCTGTCATGTTGTGTTATGTTTTATTTATTCACTGGGAATGAACTTGTTCACTGTTGAGCGCGTGATCTCAAGGAAGTGATTCCAACGTATTAAAAGTATTTCGTGAACTACCACATTTCTTAAAATTTGCAAATTGATTCCCTAGCACGCATTTTAGGCCATTATAAATCCCTTCTTGAAACAAGTAAATTTTTCTTGCAGGCTTCTTATTTCTTACCCCATCTAGCGAAAACTTAGCATTTACTGCCCTGTGGTCACTAATCCATATAAGAGTTTCTAGAGTTTCGACTTTTTCGGGTATATTCTCTGCCAACAGATCAAGAATATTGTGAACCCTAGTTGGTGAAGTTATGCAAGGAGTTCAACGAAAAGGGTTTCAATAGCGACTCGCAGGTATCTTTCTTTTTGCCCCCCGTTTTAAGACTATTTTAGCTCCAACCAATAGATGGGATATTTTTAAATCTCCACCGATTACACCGTCACGATCGTATCATTGGTATAAGAAACCTTTGATTTGCAGATCTAATTCTAATATTGAATAATCTTTGTCGTCCGGCGGCCTGTAATATGCGCGTACGTACACACATTCTTTTGGATTCAGGTGTTTTGGTTTGGCAGTATTTTTGTTTTAATTGAGCACCAAAGGCTTCCAAACCATTACCTGGAATTAACTCAGCCCTGTTGACGCATTTTTTTAACTGCAATAAAGACATTGGCCCCATTCTTGCGCTCGGTCATTTCTGTAAATTGAAAGGATTTTGGAAAAATGTCACCGTCGGCGATATCAGTGGATTACCAGCTTTCTTTCCCAAGGACTTGGTTGTGGCCTTAAAATATCATTGTGAATCAAAGAAAGTATGGATTTAATCTACTGTTTCAGACTTCCCTTCGCGGAAGTATTTGATGTGCTTGTTCAAATAATGTTTATACTTTTTCCCAGACGTCTGTGTAAAAGTGCAAAAAATCTTCTATCGTTAACATAAACCGGGTTGATAGAGAGTTTGTCATAAACTAAACATAAATGTGATTTAAAACTAAAAAAGCTTATGTGTATGCATATCCAGGAAGTGTAACCACTCGGTAAAAATTTGATAACCCTACTGAGGTAAAATGTTGACTCAGTAGCTTAATGACTCTCTAAAAGTCTGCTCTTTTCTCATTTTTCTTATTATTGAAGAAGCTCCCATTATAGTTTCCTAATAGCCCAGCTATATTAGATTTCTTATCGAACTTCTGAAAAGTATATCGAATGTACCTCATATGAATCCCTATTTACTACTTGTCCTTTATGTGTTAAATACAGGGTTCGTCCGGAAGATAAGTGTACTGATTTTTTCCGGATTTTTGACAAAAGGGGAGTCGTCCACTACGAATTTGCACCTAAACGACAAACTGTAAATGCTGCATTTTACGTCCAAGTGCTCGACAGGCTTCGAAAACGAGTCGCCCGCGCCCGGCCAGCGATCAAAAACATCTGGCGGCTGCATCACGGAAATGCGCCGTCTCACACCGCGCTTGTCGTGTCGGACTTCTTGGCCAAGCACGGCGTGGCAACGCTGCCGCACCCGCCCTACAGCCCGGACTTGGCACCACCGGACTTCTTTCTGTTCCCGAAGATAAAGAGGAGTTTGAAAGGAACGCGATACGGGACTTTGGACGCCGTGAAAGAGGCCGTGACGACGTGTCTTCGAGAGGTTCCCGATGATGCCTTCGCGGGAGCGTTCCAGGAATGGGAACGCCGCTGGAACAAGTGTATCGACTCACAAGGGTCCTATTTTGAGGAATATTACCTTAAGATATGTAAAAGTGTAATAATTTTTTTTCCTGAGCTCAGTACACTTATTTTTCGGACGAACCCTGTATGCTTGCGGAATAGGATATACTACAAGCAAATACTTGTAGCATAATTACATGCGAATTAAGTAATGTGACACTTCCTTCTGTGGATACTCAATTGGTCGTCTTTTTTCAGTCACAAGAAAAAAATTTACAGCAATCCATGTGAATCGGGTGGACCACATCATTTTTATGCTTTGAGTGAGAGATCCGTGGAATGGTGGTGAGTACAATAAACTTTGCAAACGTTATGACCACTTCTTACTGTGGAAAAATCCTTCTTCTCAAGGCTAGCTTATATTTTCCTTTTTTGCTGCGCTACTATCCAACGTACCTGTCACAAATCCACTCTTCTTCTTCTTCCCTTATATCCTAGCCACTTTCAGCTCTTTGGTTTTGTATTCTACGCCTTCGTCACCCTGTAATCATCATTCGTTTGCTCACGCTGGGAAACATCTCAATCCGTTATCCCGTAATAACTAACTTCTTTACCGCGTTGATTCTTCGATTCTTGAACGCAAAAACAAAGACTTCCCCCAGCCTCCCCCACAAAAGCGTACGAATTCTCCTCCATTCTACCCTCACCTCTACTTGATTTATTGGTTCAAAATTTTCCAAGAAGTGCGTTTTGCGTGCCATGCTCTACATTACGGACAAATTGGCCGTCGAAGAAGCGATAATTTGAACTTGTTCCTGCTGGCATTCATTAATAAAAATGCCGCGAACTTTTTCAAGGCTAAAAAATTGAAGTGAGGAACTTGATCGTCCTCTACCTTTCCTCAAGATCACGTAATACCTGTATGCATCAACAGAAACACCTTCATAATCAGACCGCCCTTACTCCATAAATTTCGCTCGCCATTTGCTTATACCATCTTAAATATTTAAGCGTTTCGGGGAATATATATTTATGAATGTATAATCTGAGTAGCCTGGCATATGATTGGTTCCCACATGAGATTAAGCTGTGCAAGTTTTCTGGCAAAGTCTTTTATTCCAATAGATGGTGAGTCTGTATATTTTATTTTAATACGTATTAGTGAAATCATTTTCCTATTAAAACCAAGTCTTCAATAAAAGCGAGTCAGTTTACGATTCCTTTGTATCGATTAACTTCTTTGCCATGCAGGATTTGGAATAGGGTCAAAAAGTGGTAGGGAATTTAATAATTAATATGAATGAAACAAACTAGTAAGAATAGCAACATTAATTCGGTGTATATATAAAGGAAGGGATGTTTTAAAATGCGTTCAAGTTAAGTTTTAAAAGTCACTAAATGTACAAAGTTTATATTTTAAGCAAAATCTTCTTTCCTTATGGCCAAAACTAATAGAGAAAGGAATCTGCAGTCAATTAAGTAATCTTTTGATTAAACCTGATAATAACACGACGGAAACATAAACAGGGAACGGGAAAACTGAGAGAGATAAAATTACATGAACTATATAATCGAGGATTCCGATCACTCTTTTTTATGACTGCTTAATTACGGTCCGGCCATTGACTCTGGAAGATTTTATGGGCATTTTCTACTAATTTGTGGTCTCCAGTCATTTTCCTAGTTACCTTTGGATTTGACGACGCGCTGTTTTACTCGTGGTACAATGAATGAAATGGAATTATCTCCCCTTCCCTCTCAGCCCCTCATTCTCTCTTTCCTGTGGATTTTCCCTCTCTCTCTCTTTCCATATGTCTTTCCCTTTTCTCATTTTCTTTAATTCCAAATCTTTTGCCTTTCACTCACACACTCTTCTCTCTGTCATTTCTCGTCTCCTTCTTCAATGTTTTTTTTAAATCGCGGTACGGTTGAGAAGCGCCGCTGATTTTTCCTTGGACATTAAGCTCCAGAGTGAAGCAAAGGGAAGTGATGATGCCGAGTGGCCTTTTCTTTCTATTCCTGGTGTACTGCCCATTTACGTGACAACAAACATTCAGGCGGTCGCTCTACAAAAACCTCCCGCCCACGCTCCCATATCCCTCAACTTTGCGCGTTTCCTCCTCATTCCTCCCCACTCCTTTCGCTGTTTCATCTCCTCTCCCACTTCACCCACGTCCTTCCTAGCTCCGGAACCTCCCCCTTCCCATTTTTTTGTCACTCCATCTCTCGTCACCCCATCCTCCTCCCGTCTCTTCCACTCCCAGTTCCACATTCCCATTTCACCTACCCCTTCCTCTTCCACCCACTACTCCCCCTTCAGCACCGTTGGGTGTTCTCGTTCGGCGTCTTTTCCCGGGGACTCCAAGGGGAAAGGGAGAGTGAGAGAGGTCTTTGGCCATTCCCCAAATTCCTTCCCCCCACCCATACCCATATCTCTCTCTCTCTCTCCCCACCCTTCCATTCTTGTCTTTCCACCCCCGCAACGACCACCATTTCCATTGGTCTGCACCTGCTGAGTGTGGAGCCCATTCATTTATCCCGGGCTTCCCTTTCTGTTCCTCCTCGAGCGCGGCCTTCTCGCAACGTTTTGAGGAGATGAGAGTGTTTCGCGTGGCTTTCTTCCCTTCTTTTCTTCATTTATTTTCTTCCTTAATTTCCTTCTCTCCCTCACTTCTCAAGACCAACGAGCTTTCTTCTCCGTCCTTTATAAAGGGGACATTTGCCATTCATTTCACACCACCTACCTGCAACTTCTTAACTGCTACTGTCATTACTTTTCACCCCTGCTCGTCATACGCAGAATCTAGAGCCCCCTATTTCACGGGGGCACTCTCACTCGTACGTGGTGGTGACGCGGATTATGTATTGGATTCATTGGGAGAAAATACACTCAGGATGTCCAATTGACAAGTGCGTGCGAAGAAACATGAAGTATTCCGGTGCTTACTGAGTTTTACCGCGCAATTAAAGAGCTCTAGTGGACATGTTGGATAGTGTGGTGTATTATGATATATGCTGCCTAAATATTCATGCTGTAAATAAATAATCTGGGATTGCTAATGCACATAAGCTGCTTTAGCTTGATACGTTTGCAATTGCATAGTTCTTCTTGGAAGCCGATCATCTTGGTTTTTTATCCTCTGTGAATTGATAAATTCGATCTAATCTCTTGTGGATGGATTAGATTGTACATGGCAGTACTCTTATTATTCAACATTCCCTATGCTGTCACAACGTTGATGTAACAGAATAGATAAACCTAATAATCCAATTAGTTACCTAAGTTAGAATTTTGTTTCACCATTCAGTTATCGCTACCATGGTTGATCAAGCCTTGGATTGATTGATGGCGTTTCCTGAAGCAGTGTTATTTCCTCTCATATTTTCACTACTGCTCTCGCTGACAATCTTCAATCTAACTTTTTTTAAATCAATTTATAGCAAATCTCATGCGTTATTTCATTCGATTGATTCTACAATTATGGTCTTCAGTAAACTGTCATGGTTCAGGATGTGTCCAATCAGAATATCTTCCTCTTGTCAGCGTCTTTCATAGACTTCCATCTTTGCTCATTCATCGATGTACATCTTCATTTGTTACTTTACCTATCCATTATATTTCAATCGTTCGTTCACAGCGTTAAATTTACCTAAATCGTATCTATTCTTTTTTTCTCTCCTGTTCCTATTATCAATGTCCCACAGACCTAGAGAAGTCATCTCAATTTATAAGTTTTATTAAGTCTCTTCCTTATGTATAGACAAGTACTATAGAGCGCCATTAGTTATTTCTTATGATTAAAAGCCTTATTCACCGTCATTTCACGTTGTACATCCCTTTTCCTTCTTTCATCACTGGTAATTTTTCCGCCATAATATAAAAACTTTCACTCGTTCCAATTAGTCCCTTCCTAGTTCTACTTGAAGACTATTTTCTCTGCTACGAATTCAGATGATTAATTTGGTTTTCCTTAATTAAATTAATAATTATATAAAATTGATTTATATATAATAATAAATTAATTTTGGCAGGTTTTAATGTTTTACTTATACTAGGAAGTACACGATATTTGCCCTTTATAATTTTAATTCAGGTAAATAAATTAGTTTCTGGTGTATCTTGGTGGAAAATATTTATATTGACATTTGAAATTTTAAACTGATGTTATACCACAACGAAACCTAGGTCGTGACAACAAAAAAAATAAGTGGAAAAGCCAAGTTGTTTAATTTTCAAATTGAGTTCAGGTATTTTTCTCGAACCTATATACCACATTGCCATAGTATTGTCATCATAAAAGTAATGAGGGAAACATTTTTATGAATCTCATGAAAATAAACATTTTAACCAAAAATAGTAATAAATTTACCTTTAAACCTCTCCAGGAGTTTAGACAAACTCACTAGTGTCTCAAAATTACTTGGAGACAAAAATTTTAGCCGATCTCTTTCCCTTTCCTAAAAGGATTCATTGAACTATTGCCATCGCCCTCCAACCGTAAACTAAGTCGAAGATTAAGTTTTCATTTATGTTATATCATCTCCATATATTACGAAAATTACCCCATTATCACAGGGAAGAAAATATATAATACTGTAATGTAGAAATTAAATTTTTCAAACTTTCTCTCGTGGTTCCTGCGGTGCTGATTAGTTCTCAGCTCCTCCTGAAGAACACTCAACTGGAGCAGCAAAGCTGTTGACTTGAAAATCCAATGCTTGCGGTGAGAATCCGTTCAAATTATAGATCAGGCAGCAAAAATAAAATTAAAATGCTCCAATTTTTGGATAGATTTTTTCAAAAGTAAATAGCATCATAAAAAGTATAAATTATAATATTTCATTAAGTACATATAAATTTTTTAACAAAAATGCAGTTTTCCCACGATTAAAGTTATTCAAAGAATTAATTAAAAATGATATTTTTAAAGTAACTATTTTTAATTGCCTGCTTAATTAATTAAATTATTCCTTATTAATTGAATTGAATTACTAGTTTTACGTCATTTGATCAATGCTTAAAGTGGTTCACCTTGCATGCATGCATGCACATCTGTATCTTTTTAGTAAATAATTTTCGAGATATTTCTTGTGTGTAATCCGATGTTTAGACCATATTTTCCAAATTAGTACCATTTTTAAAGCCTACTACAGTATTGACAAGTAGTTATTTTACTGCACATCTGCTAACGTGATTTCCATTTCGTAGTATAAACGACCATCTCCCACGCTGCACGCGACTCTATGATTACTAAGAAAAGACTACAAATAATCGTAAAAAGGTAGACAATAATCAAATCCGAATCGTTTATTAAATATTCAAGTCGATATACATCTTCTCTAAATACAACCTTAAATTTAATACGAACCTTACGAATCCTCACATGCGTAATGTAGGAAAGGGAAAAGTTTTACTCCAATCATTACCAGCCACAGACTCCGTATGTGTAAATTAAGAGAGTTGTAAACTTCCTTGTAGATTGTTTTATAAAAAACAATGTAGTGAAATGTATAATCCCTCGTATTCAGTTTAAGATACAAACCCGTCCATCAATGGTTTTTACGCAGTCATTAAATTGCTTGAATTGCTCCAAACATCGAAGGCACCGTAACTTTAAACCTCCACTTGCATATGAATGGATTTATCCGACTGCTATTTGTTTGTGTTTCCTTCTCAGTCCAACCTAACCTCAACTTGCAGCAAAGTTCGAGGTCGTGTTGAAGAAGTTTTTTACACAAACCCAAATGCTTTCTTAATGAACTTAGTGATGTTAAATGTCATTCACTAGGTACATTATTAAGTATTCAAATTGGAATCATAAACGCGTTCAAAAGATGTATAAGGAAACGGACTGTAAATCTTAGATTACCAATCTTTTGTCTTCAAATCAGAAAGAGAAAACTTTTGCCAGCGAGAGAAAAAGTAGTGGCATTATGGTGTACCTCAAAGTATCTGCAATCAAAATATTATTTCATTAAGTACTCAACCGTTTAAGGTAGGTTTTTGGATAGACACAATTATGAGATAAATATGTTGTGACTCCTAACAAAACAAAATCCAACAACATATTCTACATCAAGTCCCTCTTCATCTCTGTGTACTTCCTTCCTCCATTCATCCTGTCCAACATCCCTATCCTGTTCCTGCCCCTTCGTCGTTTGCCTGACATTCTCCCCTCTATCACAGTCGTCAACATCCCACTGCCGATCAATACGCCCTTCATCAATTTTTCCTGCCTCCACTGGATTTCTCCCGACAAACCCTTCTCCTCGCCCGGCATCTCTAGTACTTCTTCATTTGTTTTCCTTTCGTTCCATTTCACCTTCTCCATTCTTCTCCAAACCCACATTTCAAAAGCCTCCAATCTACTTCAATCATCCTACTCCAATGACCAAGTTTCTGCGCTGCACATAATTACGTTCCATCTCAAAATGTTTACAATTCTTTTCTTAACATTCTTACTCAACGTTCTTGTCGTCAACATCCTCCTCCTTGCCTAGCGCAATCCTTCTCCTTACGTCACTACTACTTGGACCAGTTTGGCCCAAAATACGTAAACTGTTCTACCTGCTCTATTTTTGCCCCTCCTATTTTAATGTTTAGCTTAGCCTTTTTCTTTTTGAAAAATCGCATAACCTTTTTTTTTATTAATATTGAATATCATCCCGTATCCATTACAATGAATTTCCAATTCATCCAGCAATGCTTGCAACCCCTTGGCTGACTGAGCAACTAATAATGCTTGGTCATCAGCAAACCTAACTAATTTTATTAATTCCCCGCCGACTTTCATTCCTACCTCCAGTTCTTCCCATGCCTCTTTAATCATTTCCTCCACATATACGTTGAACAGTACCGGTGACAATGGGCAACCCTGCCTTACACCTCTTCCTAACACTGCTCATCCGGACTCTCCGTTCCCCACTCGCACCTGAGCAATCTGAGACATGTACAAGTTGCGGATCAGTCTCCTGTCCCTCCAATCCATTCCTATTTTCTGCAATACACGCATTAATTTTTCCCAATTCACTCTATCAAACGCTTTTTCGAAATCTACGAAACGTATTCTATATTCCTGTCGATTAGTGATCTCATTAATGCAATGGCATTACGCTTGCCTCTCTCTTCCTAAATCCAAACTGATCGTCCCCTAAGTAATATTTTCCCTACTCTCTATACATTTGTAGATGATCCTGAGAACAACTTTAGCTGCGTGGGATATCAAACTTATTGTTCTGTAGTCCTCACATGATGTAGTCTTTACCTTTTTCGGAATAGGCACTAACACTATCTCGCATAGTCAATTGGCCAGATTGCTTCCTCATAGATAATACGAATCAGTCAATATAGACTCTTCGTTACTTATGTTCCTAAACCTTTTAGTAATTTCGCAGGAATAATGTCCACCCCACGGCCTTATTTCATTTTGTCTCTTTCAATGCCCTTTCTATTTCATCGTCGAGTATGCCTGGACATACAGGCTTACATACTATAAGCTATCTCCCTCTACGTCATGTTCATTTTCTATGCCTAACCTTGTTGGCGTTAGTTCTTTACCAAAAAGTACTTCTATATGCTCCTTCAATCGCTCTAGGATCTTTCCCGAGTCAACTATTATCTAAACCAACTTATCTTTAACTCTCAACACAAACTTCCCTTCTTACTTTCCGATAGTGATTTAACGTTGCTGTGTAGCGCACCAATTTCACCTTTCCTCTGTAAACTTTCCATATCTTTGCTCTGCGTCTTCCTCCATTCTTCTTTTGTTTCATTTGTACCCGTCTCAATTAATTATTCTATTCTTTGTACCTCTTTCTGCCTAGCTCTGTGTTTACATTCTTCCATCTTCTTCTCTCATCCATCTTTGCAATCATCTCATCCGTTACCCATGGTTTCCCATTAACGGTTCCTATAGTTTCTATTGCGGCTTTCGATTTCCTCTTCTTTGATGTTCCCATTTTTCTTCAATAGTACTCAGCTCTTTACCCTCATCCATGATTTTCTCTATATCCTGCTGATACTCCTTCCTTGGCAATACATTTAATGCTTCTACATTCCCTTTCCTAACCCGTTCCCCCTGCTTTATATTTTTGAAACGGACGCTATATACTATATAACAACCAAATTGTGGTCAGGGTTCTCATCCGCTCCCAGGAAGCTTTGCGAATTGATCATACGCTTCCTAAACCTGTGCTTAGCCAGAATTTAATCTGACTGATACCTTTCTGAGTCACTTGACATTTTCCATGTATACCTACGCCTTTTGTGGTGGCTAAACCATGTGTTGGTGAAGACCAACCTCTGTATCCAGCAGAATTCAATTGCTTTCTCCCCGCGTTCATTCCTCGTGCCTAACCCATGGTCCCCCATCTCATCACCATCTCTTCCTTCGCCTACCGTTGCATTCTAATCCCCCATCACTATCAAATGTTTCCCTGCAAGACACTCGCGAGTATATCCTCTCACTAATCGTCTATCCTATCGACTTCTTCCTCCTTATGGTTGCTTGGTGGCATGTATGCCTGAACAATGACCTAGTTCGTCGGTTCTGCTTTAATCTCTACTACTAATATTCTATCCATTTCTTGCTCTATACTGACTACGCTTCTTCCTACCTCTTTATCTAATATTATGGCAACCCCTCGTTGGCTCTCGTCCCTGCCGCTGTATGTTATTCTTTAACTATCACTCCAGTAATCCCCGCTATCCTTCCATCTCACCTCGCATAGACCTAAAATATCTATGTTACCTCCTTCCATCTCTCACTTAACATTCCCTAGTTTTCCTACCCTCAATATTGTTCTTATATTCTAAATTCCTATTGTAACTGATTTTGTCTTCTTCTGCGTCTTCCGTCCTGCTCCTGTTGGTTTTACATTGTAACGGTTTCGTGAGGTGACGACCGAGGAAGTATTGCCTACCCTGCTGCCGGGTACGACATACGGTCATTTGGGCCGAGTCCAGTAATTGCTAGGACTCATATTCTCCATCATTATAATCTTGGGAATAATAATTGAGGTGGTTTCCCGTTGCCTTCCTCAATAGTGTTTTTACCGTGACACCATCACTAAATGGCCGCCCCACTGTGGTCAGACGCCTTTGCAGTCGCCTCCTGAGTGACATACGCTGCGTGGACTACCTTTCGTCTGGCTCCTTAATTTCGACCTATCTGCTATGGGTGAGTGAGCCTACCAGGATAAATTATCATTGTTCCCACCAGCACAGCTCTAAGGGTCATCGGAACGCGTAAGCCCTTCCACCACGTCAAGGTTTTTGTCTATGGGAGAGAATCCACATATACGAGGCGTGTTCATTAAGTAAGGCCCGTTTGGTCACAGGAAAAAATATACTCATATGAAACACATTTTATTGGCACTTGTAGTTAGCTACAAACCTACTTCACTTATCTACATAATCGCCGTTCACTTGTAAGCATTTTTCGTACCGCTGCACCAGCTTCTTTAACCCCTCTGCATAGAAATTCGCCGCCTGAGGGTTGAACCAATCGACAACGCCATTCTTGAGTTCCTCTTCGGTTTCGAAACGTTGTCCACCGAACCACTGTTTCAAGTGCAAGAAGAGGAAGCAGTCGCTGGGTGTAAGGTCAGAACTGTACGGTGGGTGGTTTAAAGAGTTCCCAACGACCCAAAAACTCTCGTCCACTGGACATTCTTTGCTCTTTGTGGTGGTCGGTGAGCATTTTCGGTACCCCCCTTGCACGCAATGTGTGGTATCCGAGGTTTTCCGTAACAATATCGTAGACAGTAGTGCGTCCAAGTTGAGGAAATTGTTCAGCCAGGCCATTAATTGTCAATCGACAATTACATCGCAGTTTTTGTTCCACTTGCGAAACAATTTCATCGGTCAGAATACTGGGCCTACCACTTCGCTCTTCGTCATGGATATTTGTTCGTCCATTTTTAAAATCACAGCACCATTGTCTAACCTTTCCTTCACTCATAACTGTAGGTTTATAAACTAGGCATAATTCCCGATGAATTTCAGCAGCCGAAAATCCTTTTGCATACAAGAATCGTATGACAGAACGCACTTCACAGCTGGCGGGATCAACGATTGTCGCGGACATTGTTGTTTGCATGCACGGACAAGCAAACGTCTTCTGAAACAAAACAAATGCTACTATAGCTTCTGAATGAATCAGTAGATGGCGCTGCAGGAGCATAACTGTGTTCTGAAGCGCCAATATTTAAATATAAGCAAACGGTACTTACTTTAAGAATACGCCTCGTATTAACGACAAAATATTTTAACTGCGTTGTCTCACTTGACTAACTCATGCTTAATTATGTACCGTTATTTATTAAAAGTCCTGGAATCGCCTTTGAGCTATTTTTATGAAATAGTAATGAATAATTTTAGAACAATTGAAATATAGTGCCAATCACTCTATGTTCTTCTATCCATCTCAATGATAATTTACTTTTTCCGTGCTTGTGAGGTGCATTGAAAAAGAAGTTTATAAAAAAGCAGCACGATAGACTAAAATGGTATTAATATTGCACAATTAATTTTCCACTTTTTCGATTGATTTCCTATCCGTCTCTTTTACATCTTCCATATCTCTCCAAACCCTTATCTCACAATTCTACAATCTAGGGCTATTTTATTGCTACAACGACCAAGTTTCCCAGCCGCACACAACCTCACTTCATATAGAATTTTTCTCACTACTCTCTTCAACTCCTTACTTAACGTCCGTATTATTAATTCCCTCCGTGTGGAAACTTCTTTGCCTGTTGGAATTCTTCTTATATCCCGAAAACTGTGACTATCTTAACCCTGACACTTCAGAGATAGGTACCACTTGCTCTATTTTCCCCGTCCTATTTTAACGTTTAACTTAGGCTTCCTCTTTCTCGAAACCTCATTTCCTTTGGTATGCGTATAATCATTCGCATCTCATTCATATTACAATGATATTCTTAAGTGCTCAGCAACGACTGAAACCTCTTGACTGACGCAAACTAAAGCTTGACCTTCCATTCACTCAACTGAGCATATGAATTCCCCACCGGCTTTTATCCCAATCTCCACTTCCTCCCATGCCATTTTTATCATTTCCTCTACATGTATGTTGAAAAGCAAGGGTGATAGGGGACATGTGTCTTACTCCTCTTCCTAACACTGCCTATCCCTAATCTCCATCCGCCACACGAAAATTAGCAGTGTAACACGTACTGTTTACGAATAACTCTCTAACCTGCACCTATACAGGTGTATTTTGTATTAAGTTCATTAATTCTATCTAGTTTATTCTGTCCAAATCTATTTGGAAATCTACGAATAAATAATACATGCCATTAATTACACCCTATGCCAATGTCTATTAGTGATCTCGTCACCCCTATGGCCTCACGCATTCCTCGCCCCTTTCAGAACTGAAACTTATCTCCCCCCCCTCCTCAATTATCATTAGCTCTTCTCTCCATCCTAAATTTCCTTCTAACAGTCCGTCTCTATGGATATGAGTTTTTCATATATTCATTATTAATTTGATTTCTACGTGAAATGAGCATGTAGGTACTTCCATTTATTTGAGACCCATTGGGAAATATTTTTTTCAATATTACTCAACTTTCTTAGTACCGATTCTGTATTTTGAGAGCAGTCTTTCTGAAATTACGAATTTTGCTTTTCAGCCTTTTTGTCCCCCCCCGCTCTTCATCTAAACCGCTTTTCTGTATGAGATTCCTTCTAAAACATATTTCCCTTGCTTTTATTCCCGTTTCTTCCTTATATCATCGTCACCCTCTCTCCACCGTTAGCACCGAAGCCTCTTTACCAAGACCTCGTTAGCGAACTAAAAGATAGCTGACGTAATATTTTTCCGCTTCAACGTGACGTTGCAAGCTCTCTTGTGATGTGACGTAATGAGTGGGCGACTAACGTAATGTAAGGTGGTTGGTTGGTTTGCGGGGGCGAAAATTCCGTGGTCTTTGAGAAAAACTCTCCAGAACGGAAGAATGGATGGCATCAACGCGAGCCTTTTGAATGGACCCAGCCCTTAAACGAAGCCATTTAAGTCCGTAAACAGATTCAAGGAGACTCTATGACAGAGGTGGAATTTCTGAGGGTAAGGGGTTCAATATAAGGCAACTCTGGAGACAGGTTATTTGAACTAGTGTGAAAGCGTTATTTCATTTGCTGACATTAAATTTGAGTAAAGATGTAGCTTGCGATATTCACCGAATCAACTACCACGAGTATTAGATTTCATGTCTGTTTTCTATTATTTGGTTGAAAATTCAGCGTATCATTCCTCTGTTTAAATTCAAACATGATTTTGTTACAACTAATACTATATTTTCGAGGTAACAGTCGTACTTTTTACATCCGAAAGGTACTTCAAATGGAGACTACATAATACCATAATTAGGTCATTACTTCTCAGCCCTAGACTATTTAGAAAATATATCAATGGAAAAAATATCAATGGGGCTATTTCTCAATCTCTGGGGATTACGAACTACTTAGCCCACCAAATTAGAAATTCGGTTAATTGGTTCTCAAGTGCAAGACATCGTACGAGAAATGAATAATTTTGGTTGTATATTACTCAAGGTCCATATATCATTTTTGGTTTCAAAGTTCTTCATATTACTGTGATGAGCATAACGTGGAGTTTACGATGAACGTGGGAACCAACCATAGCATAAAAACTATTCTAGATTGATTGGACTGAGGCGACTTTGAAGTTATAACATTAAGTCAAAGTGATAGTACATAGTTAACAGAGATTAAATGAACAAATTATTTTAAAATAAGACGATATCATGAAAGTAGGACCCTGAGACAAGAGCTAGACATTTACTAAGTGAACATCATTTTGGAAAACCTATTTTATACTCTAATTCTAGCAATAACTGAGTATGTATGTAAACTCTTTCTTGGAAACGGCTCGAAAGACATTTTCAGGTAACTTTTCATCTCTTTTCATGGTACGAATTTTTCTGAGCTGGATCTCATCATTATAAAAATTCGTTTATGGAACTTCGGCATAATGGGAAATAATAAATAGCAAAATGAAAATTCTCAAGGAAGGACATTTCCTTTAAATAGTTAAAATATTAAATAATTGAGGCACTAGAGTAGCACTTGATCCCAAATAAGGTAATTAATTTTATTTTGTTCATCATGTCCCTTGAAAAGATATATAAAACCTTTTCGCACGTGTATTTTTTTTGTTTTATCGGCATTATGGCTCCGCAATCATTACGACGATGAATTGTACCATACTCAATTTCTCTTGTTGAATTATTCTAGCCTCAATGAATCAAATACTAACTAAAAAGCCAGGCGCATTAACTGAAAAGTGTGTTTCATTCCTTTTTAATATGTTTAAAGTAATGTTTTTCGTCCTTTTCTTAATAATGATAATTTACGTTGTGCTCTAATTAGTGTAAGAAATGTATAATTATTGTTGGCGTTAATTGTATATGAATAAGAATATGTCAGTATTTTACCTTGAATGATTCTAAGTATTTGTATTTTTTGATACTTAAGCTTTTGGCTTCATTGAGATTGGTCTCATCTTTGAAAATATTGACATCGCATACCGCACAATTCAGGTAAAACGTATGGTGTGTACGAAATGGAAAACTTCGGTTAACTTTGTTACACTTTAAGCCACATACTTACGTAGACATTCTATCTTGTTCACTACACGCTTATTTCTCAAGATTTTTTTCTATTTGACTTTTGTTGTCCGATTTGTATGAAGATTTTTTATCAATAAATGCTTGAAACTGTTAATAATATAATAATGATTCGTTATGACATTTTTGAAAAAAAAATGTTTCAAATTGCTAAGGTTAGATGACTCCCGAGTTTTGTGTACAACAAAAGATGTAATGATGGACAAGGGATGATTGATGATGATTGATGGACTATTTAGCTCGTCAGGATTTCTATGATAAATTTATTAAAATTAATATTTTCCATATTTTTCCTCTGATGCAAATGAAATAAAACAACTCATATTTTTTTCGACTTGGTTCTCAATTTTTCACGGTTTGGTCTTACATTATTAATCTAGAAGATTTTGTCTCATAACTCCATTCTTTGGAAAGAAGAGAATATTAATTTTTATATTTTTGTTAGATTAAAAATATTATACCTCATTTTATTAGGGAATCTCGATACTCCACGGATTCAAATAATGGCGCATATTTTTAAAAATAAGCTCGATAATCTTTTTCATTAAATTTATAAATTTTAAGTATGACTCATTTGAATGAACTCAAAAGTAGGAAAAAAAACTTCCTTTACGAACTCAAAGAAGTATTTAGAAATTCGAAGTTACAATCGACTATTGAACGTAACAGTGAATTTTAAAAGGGAAATTATTAATTTGCGGCAATCGAAGGTTACTAATTCATTTTATGAATGTTATTACTTATTTGTACTCAACAATATCACTACAGTAACCAAAAAGTTGTCACGACGACTTAAAATTTTTATCCGTTCGGGTTTAACGTCCATTATCTTTTTATCATCCTTTTGAGAAAGAACGATGTTAATCATGGCGTGTTTACATAAATCTCTTCCATCCCTCCTCGTTCTCAACTTCGCATTACTCAACATACAGCCGAGGTTTTGATTTACTGCGCGAATCTCATAAAATGAATCACGGATACGACCGTAAATCTAGTTTTAGTCTTTTAAGTCAAACTTACAGCGAAGTGCAAATTAGTCATTACCATCTATGTTATTTCATTCTCCTTAAAAAAGGACCCCTTTTTGCTTTCATTTCACTTCATTCTATAACAACCGACTCATCCTATCCGCGAATCTAAATTCTTAGGATATACGGTGAATATCATATGGCTTTTATGTGAGAAACTTTTTAGCAATAATTTTAATGGCCACTGACGGATTTAAAAAGAAAAGATAGCGCTGCCTTACGGTATATCCTGTGTTAAGATGCCGTCCTTATCGGAACGTTCACTTTCGCATCGTCCCGCCGCTCTTCCGTACCCCACCCGCCACCCCCAGCCTGGCCATTCCGCATGTTTTATTCTCCACGCTCCCAAGTTGATTCCTTTACACACAGCCGGGAGAAGCCTTTCTCACGGCCGCCGCCGACACCTGCTTCCCTCCGTGCAGGGGCCGCAGGAGCTAAAGGGAGGCTGTGGCGTGCTCTCTCCCTCCTCCCTTTCAAAAAGACTGCGGGATAGGAGCGAGGATAAAGCCTCATAATCAATAAATCAGCTGACCGGTCTTGAATCGCAGCCACCCACTCACTACATACAGCGTGCTATCTCTCACATGCCCCTTCCTATTCCTTGACCCCCTCCATCCCCTCAGGACCATTGCCCCCTCCCCTCAAGTTGAGTACAAGTGAGGCTTTCCATCTTCCTTTCTTCCCACCCATAATTCCTCTACGTCTTCCCATTCCAGTGCCTCATGCCTAAAAACCTCTCTCGATAGGAGCAAGGCAATATATATATGTATGTACATATATGTATATAAATATATGATTTCGTCGAAGTAACACGGAAGTGTTGAATAAAAAACATGGGCAGCAACAAACAATATAAAAACACATTAAACTACGTACTACCGTTTCTTCTGAGGAAGACGGAGCTAAATTCCGTCGAAATTATTAAGGATGTATTTATGTATAAAATATATAAAGTGTAAACGAGTAATGAGGGTAAAATAAGAGAAACTTTACATTTCCAAACACTTTTTTAATGCTCTACGACCATGGTTTCGATGCTGCGCATCATCAAAATGTGATGATGCGCTGCATCCCTCAATTACCCTCATTACGAAGGAATTCCACACAGTTTAGTCTCAAACTGTTAACTTTATACGAGTATTGATTATATTTAGGTCTATGTCCAGGCATCATGGGGGGACAAAACATTCTACTTTCATAACCTCTACTTAATAAATATAATTACTGAAATGCGACAGCCATAAGTTACATCACATATGGGGTTTCAATATGGTCTAAAGTTAGTTTTTATCGGTTTTTATTGCTTCTATACTACTTGGAGTAAATATTTCGGCACAAATATATGAATTTTCTCTCTCCCGCATTCCAAGTAATCTACCGTTTTCATACTGATGTCATGTCCCCAAAAACTATCATCTGAGTATGCTCCTCCTTGAGTTTTTCCTACTCCTTCCTTCCTTTCCTATTCCTATTGATGCTCCATCCATGCATATGATATCAGCTGATTAGGCAATAATTATGCACAATTTTGTGCGAATCCAATAATAAATTGTGAAGGACTTTTCACATCCAACATTCCGAACGATTGACAGATCAACGAGAGGGGAAGAGAACTGAGTCGAATTCAAAGCAAAAGAAATGAGAAACGTATAGTTCTTTTAATAGGAAAACGACGTTTCTTGAAGATTTAACTGTGCTCAGAGAATATCATTATTCATAGCTATATGGAGAATGATAGGCGATGTACGTCATCCTTAATTGGACATCCCACGACTCCTCATCCAACGCTCGTAAATAGCGATGTATTCGTTACGATTGTCGTGGATTAATTCCCCAAAAACATTCAAATAAGAAATTTAGATGGGTCTTCTGTTCGAATTTTTGAAGATGGATCTTACCGGCTCTTACATTTATATTAATCGGTGTCAGTTGAATATTTGGGAAAAGCCTTCGACTTCTCTGTTGCTACGTCATTTTCTAGAGAGTTTCCCAAAGAATATGTTTGGAAAAGATAATGATTGGTGCTAGAAATAGTTCAACAGGGAGTAGGACAATAACCTCTGAATATTGGTTGATGGAGTTAGAAAATCAAACGATCCCACCCAGAGTTTCAGAGGTGCGAGAAGATTTTGAAAAATTAGGGTTGGTTGCACATTCCTCAATGAGGACAGGGATCTAGCTACATTAAAACTCCGGTTCCTGTTAGTATGCGGAAGTTAAATAATGTTATGCCCGGATGGAGGTTGAATGGGTGATTTTCGTATATTCATCGTGTTCTCTTCCTGTATGTGGCAGGCATGTTAAATATGGCCTGACGGAATGCATCAACCCAAAGGATTTAGTGCCCGTGGCACCTGTCGAAGGCATTGCCACACCAAGACTCAATCAATATTCTATGGAAAACAACTTTAGAATTGTTTTATTATCTCGATTAACATTTGCATTCGTTGAACTTTGTATAAGTTTTCCGTTCTAAAGCAAAAGAACGATGTAATATTGCCGGTGATTCCCTACTGTTCTCTGAGAGTGTAACTAATGGGAGTTTCTGAGGCATTCAGTTATTAGGTTTCTCTTGCATTCTCAAAATGAACAATTCAGGTAAATGAATACTTCCGTTTTCTCTTTAAACTCACGACTGATTAAAACTATTTACGGATGGGTTTAACTACAGGCGTGCAGTCAAAAGTTTGCAGTTAATAGATAATTCTTGGCCGCTTTTAACAGGATCCTTATTTTTGAAAACTGTTTTATTAAATGAGCATTAATCATATTAACATTTTATAAATTTATCGTTTTGATATTTTCTTATAAAATCCTGAAATGAATGGTAATCACTGTTCTCATAAGTGGTATTAAACCTCATCTTTATATACTATCTATCACTCATGTCCAACAACTATTTTTATCGGAGCAATACTTTATTAAAATTGCAAATTGAGTTTTATCATTGACTATTAATCAAATTTCTGGGTGTTTTATTATAGTTTTCTTAAAGCTTAATTGAAGTAAATAACAAGCATTAGTAAAGCTTTTTTTATTAGGGGATATCACAATATTTAGGTGCCGGTCTTAATCAATTTCATGTCTGCGTGTAAACCAAATAATTAACATCCTAAACATTCACATTTCCAAATTGGGCTATTTGTACAATAAAATAGTTAAATAATAATTGTAAGTAGATGATTTCGGTGTACTTCCTTCATCCTATTAATGAATCTGCAGGTTGGTTGGCTTTATAAGTGAGTGAGAGATCACCTTGTGCTACTCCTAAGTTCATATTTTGAGAATGATACATGAAAGGAGGGGTCCCAGGTCCATTCCTTGTACCGACTGGATTACCTGAAAGACCTGGTACCCGATAAATCACAGTTTAAACCTGAGGGTTCCTAGAGGCATTATTACCTGGATTCGGCTTCGGGTCCTGATACTCATTGGACTGCCACGATCATTACATAATTAGACGAAGGAAAATGTAAATGCAGTACTTTTTCAAGTCTATTAATCAAAACATAAATAACATTTATATTTGTATATGATTAACGCGTAGCTATGTAAGGCGCGGAAACGTGGTCACTGAAGAAGGAGGATAGACGCAGATTGGAGATTTTTGAAATGTGGATGTGGAGAAGAATGGAGAAGGGGAAATGGACCGAAAGGAAAACAAATGAGGAAGTACTGGAGATGGTGGGTGAGGAGAGAGAGGTTTGTTGAGAGAAATCCTATGGAGGCATGAGAAATGGATGAAGGGCGTATTGAGCGGTAGTGGAATGTTGTAGAAGGTAATAGAGGGGAGAATGTTGGGCAGGCGAGGAAAGGGCAGGAACAGGATATGGATGTTGGACGGGATGAAGGGAGGAAAGAAGTACACAGAGATGAAGAGGGACCTGATATAGATTAGGCTGCTGGATTGGGTTTTTTTGGAGTTACAAAATGTTTATTTGATAATTGTGTCCATCCAAAAACCTACCTTAACCGGTAGATTACCTAATAATAATATGATTAACATAATAAAAGTAAATCTAGAACCAATACTCGGCCGCGGTAGTTATTTGAACTAATCCCACACCGAGAAAGTTTGCCTCGCAATGGCTGAGGATTGTTATCCCTTCTATTGAACGAATTTTGTATTTGGGGGGAGGAGAGGTGACCAAAGTCATTTGCCCCATTAGGGATGGATGGGAAAGAAAGGATGGAGAGAAAAGCGGCGTCGGCATTAGCCTACTTTAATCGAAAGTCACTTAGGGGTCCGCAGTTTAATGCCACACTCGAAGGACGTGGTACTCACTCAAAGTGCTCTCCACAAAGCACCTCAAGTAGGGATCGGGATACTGCTGAAAAATATTTGTTGTCTCAAGTATTTGAACCCGGGCCCTCTCGATGGTAAGCCTGTACGTCAGCCAACGCAGTATCCCGATCTCTCATTTTGTATTATTTACTGGATAAATTTATTCAGGTACATTACTTAGCCGGTGGAGCGGCGAAGTTTGCCAAACTTAATCGTAGAGACTTTGGAATATTTGAAATCCGACAGCAAACTGCAACATCAATATTGGATGGACACTAAGGATTAATTGCTCCTCCGCACTGTTTCCAACGGCAGTTTGTGGTCGGTGATTTTCCATCCGTGGGAAGATAGGAAAGAGGATTTCCTAATGACGACACCATCGTGCCGTTTCACAGGACCCCTTTGGAATAGCGGTACCATTTGATTCTATGCTGTCTTCAACGACGCGTTAAAATACGCACGCGTATATCTCTGTCATCGCACTTCACTCGTCCATTGTTGCGTGGGCGGTTCGGCTAGGAGTAGGGGTGGAAAGAGGAAGGAGTGGAAGAGTTAAGGAGGGAAAGAGGATAGATCAGTGTTGGCAGGGAGGATGAAGGTGAGGTTCCGCCGGTGGGAATGAGGCAGAAACACCCACCAGAAGGTTCTGCGTCCTCCTTCATCCAACTCTAAAACCCACCCCTCCCAACAGTTCTCCCTCGTCCCTCAAGTCCCCACCCATCACTACGTCTGGCCAGTCCTCTTTCTTACTTTTCTTCAGGACTCGTGGGAGATCGTCTCCCCAGCGAATGAAGCGCGCTTCCTCATCCATCTCTCCTTATACTTCTCGTCCTGTCTCCATCCCATGAACCCCGCTTCCCTCCACCCCCGCCTTTTCACTCGCCGGAGACGTGCCACTTATGCATAAGGGGACGCGAAGAGGCAGGCGTAAGCTCTCCCGTGCGCGTGTTTTACGCTTTTCGTGAGAGATTCCCACACTTTTTTAAAGCTTGCACATTTTTTAAACCCGTCACGCGCACCGTGCATATTTTTCCGGTAATTGGTTTTCGTCACTCTCCTTCGTTCTTCCGACGTGATTTACGGCATTTTGAAAGTAGCGGTCGGACAAGTTTTTTTTTCTCTTCCTTAAAAAAATTAATCACTATCGTCGGCCTAGAATTATGTTCGTAAGGAGAATTAGAGGTCTCTGGCAGTGATTAAAAAAATCGATTGGTTTTTCTTGTGCAAGTGTGGCCTTCCTCTTTGACTTTTTCCGACAATTCCACCAGCGTCAAAAAAAACGGGCGAAGTCATAAACCTTAACGTTTACTGTTTCACGCTCAGCCACGCTCGTTGATCGTCGATTTCGGATGATGCAGATATAAATCTAGTTTGCTTTTGAGAATTATTATATTATTCACTCTAATAGAATTCAAGTGGAGGATAAAGAATCAAAATTAATGATTTAAGTTTTGAAACAATGTAGCAGAAATAAGACATTTACCTCATTTGACCCGAAGAACAGCATTAAGTAATATACTACTACGGTTGATTAGCGAGTAAAGATAATATATCACAAGTCTTGTTTGCACATCTAAGGCAGATTTCTAATTATTTTAGGTTTTTTGCTTTTACGATAATATCCCTAATAGATATTTTTACCAGTCCAGTAGAAGGAATGTTATTGTGCAAGAGGATGATCAAAGAGTTTTGAGTAGTTTGTAAGAATATACAATATATCGTAAATCTCTCTCTAAGACTTTATATATTGCGAAAGGTTTGGGTAGGTTTCGATTTGATATTCAAATTGTCTCTTCACATTGCATTTAGTATGTCTCATTCTGATTTGATGACTGAATTGGATAAGTGTTAATTCTTAATTATATACAACGTTAACTTAATTCATCCCCTTCCCCACAATATTATCCCCTCTCTCTCCCTTTCCCGGCCATGGATTCCACAGATAGTCATCTTCAATATCGTATTCCCTCCATCCTTTCCTTGCCTACTTTCACCAATATAGGAGATGTGCCTCTTTGCGCCTCGTATATGCCTCCATATTCCGTTGAAGTTGTGCATCTCAATGTGTCATAAATTTATTTATTTGGTAAAAAAGTGCACATACAGCAGGATTGCCAATTTATAGTCACACGTATAATAGTAACATGCAAGGACACAAACATACAAGCATCAACAAAACTATAATTAGCGTAGTTAAATCGTGCCACAATGAATCATATTCGTCAAGTCCACAATTCTATACGTATATATTGAATCATTTCGCATTTAAACTTTTATGTAATGATCACAATGCTGTTGATTAAATTTTATTTAAATTTCTTCCTTTCCTTTGATTTTATTCATAATTAATGTGGATGCCTCATTCAGATCCTAGCGATGGGCACTCAAATAGATTCATATTTCTAAATTCACACCCTGTAAACCGATCCAAGATATTAAAAATATTTCATCAAAGACCTCAAATTAGTCCAAGAGGTCTGGCAGTATATTGTTTCACCATAAGACTTTTAGTCCCTCCGGTGTCTGAGCCGATTTTGCATATCAGAGTGTAGCATGTTGTATGCCCTTCTCATCCTTCATACTACACCTTCAACGTTGCTGAAATCAAGCCTACAAGCGAGCCAATTCCCAAAGGATTTCTTGCGTATTCTCTCTTCCCAGACACCTCCTTTGCTCTTCTTACCCACCCCCGCCGTGGGTGCCCATGGATGGAGCCGTTACTCATGAACTCGATGGGGGCGGCACCCGCTAAAATCCCTTGAGGATGTTCGGGTGGGAATTTATCACTCCCACCTTATAATCCTTCCTCCTTTTCTAATGACGGGTGCAACGGCACTAACTGCAAACACTGCTTAATGGGGAAAGATTTCATTTCTCTCTCATATATATACCTAAGTTAAAACGTTATAGCTTTTAGTATGAATGTTTATTATAAAAATAGCCATTTTAATTAAAATTGATATATTTTTACTTAAGATTTTGTCTTATATTTATTTTTCAACGGCAAGCACAACCTAGATGCTCTAACAAAGGTTATCTACGACATTCTGAGGAAGCTTCCTACTGTTTATGATCAGTACTGGCGACATGTACTCCTGTATATGACTGTACTGCGATTGGCTGTATTGGCCACAGACATATACACCTGTACATATCACCAGTACAGTCAATGTACATTGACTTAAGCGTCACTTTTTTCCATTTCATGGGATTCCAATTGGTCATATTTCACCTCCTGAAGCTACTTAAAAGAGTGGAGGACAGGAGGATGATAACGGAATACGCAAATGAACTTTAAAAATTATTGAACGTAGGGTCTAACAGTTCTAAATCAGTTGTTTTTCATCCTATGAAAGATTGTACCAAATTAAATTTCATTTTTTTGCTGGTTAATTTCGGTTTACTACACTTTGATGCACCATTAAATGTATGATTGAGTGCTTTCACGTCAAAGTTGTCCGATAGACTTTCGGAAGAGTAATAAGTTGATGTGACCTCTAATGACATGATCGCGATTGTTCATGTATTGGTGGACATTAGGAAATTTTAATATTAATTAAAACCTAAATTATTCTTTTATGCGTAACGTATGCAATTATCAAAGTTTACCTCCCGCATAAATAATTACTACAAATGATGGGATAATATAAATGATTTTAAACGTCAGCTTGTCACTCAAAAGTGTAGAAAAAAAACTATGTAAAAAAGGACTGACGGCCCATTCAAGGGGAAGTTGGGGCGGCTAGGATTTATTTGGCAGAACGTAGGTGGGTGGTCGTAATTGAAATCGCAGCAGGAAGTAGAATGTCCTTGAATTAATAACATCCCCATTCCGCGAAGTTAATAAGGGGCTTGCCGTCTAGGATGATGCCAAACCATTTGTTCTCGCATTCATATAGCGGGTAATTTTTTATTAGGCGCGGAAAAAACCCCCGGATCGCGGGAGACGGGAGTGGACAAAGCACCAGCAAATCGTTATGTGCGCTCCACCGTAATATACGGCTTCGGCACTGAAGGAATGCGCGGGTTCGTCCGTCTTCCGCTTTTTATTATTTTCTCAATAGTTTCCTCGTGCTTAACGGTTTTTAATTTCAAAATGAAAGGTTCGTAACGGCGATTTAAAACCAACGTCCGGGAATGCAGGGTAAAAATTTACAAGGCGCTTAAAAATAGTACAGCACAATTGATGGCATTGGGTACTGCTCGGGAAGAAAAACTTTTTAATAAATAAAATCGTGCTAAGGCTTTACGAGGATGTAATTCACTTTCTGCTTTCATCCCTGACTTCGCACCGATGGGAAAACTCGAAGTTTTCCCATTCAGCGATGGCGATAAATGATACCAATCAAAAAATTAATATTAATTAAACAGCAAAATGGACCTCAATTCCTATTCTCAAAAAAATATTCGTGAAAAGGAAGGCAAAAACTATTTTTGACTCTGTTATTTTAAAATATTTAATTTTTCATTGAATATACTGCGGGAAATAACTAATTATCCCTTAGGATGGCTTGCGAAGACCATTCCCAGCGCAAGGGTATAGTTATAAGATTGGACATTTATCCAATTTTTTCATTATGTTTGAATTTACTCTAATAAGGTAATTCGTCGTATGTGGATGTAATCTGGATTGAAACCACACTCACTGACGATATAAATGAAATTACACGAGGAAATTCCAATAAAATTCAAAAAGATTTAGTACGCTAAAGCGCACACAAAACAACAGGTTTCCTCCCTGGTATTAAAATTTTCTCCCGTCAATTCATTTTCCAGTAACTATGGAAGAGATGCGAAAAATTAGAGACGATAAAATAAGCGAAACCTTAGCATCCATACCTAAATATTAATGTGACAGCACAGAGTTCAAAATCAAGTTTGATGGTCGAAGCAAAAAGGAAGGCAAAAATACGACATGTTGATGTCTATTGAATTTATTTTGTTTTTTTACTTGTCAGTTGTTACAGAAAAACGCATTATATACAATCATCACGTTGCCTTATCACACCACGTACTCTTTTTATGCTTATGCATTAAAAAAATATATTGTTTTTACCGGAAAAGAAATAATGCATCCATAAAATTCCAGGCTGCTTACTTTTACCAGTTTGATCATTTTTTTTAAGCCTCACTACCATTAAATCCAAAAGGCATCATTACAAATTTGATTGAAACATCAAAGGAACTCTCCAATTAAGTAATAAATAAATATATATATTTAAACTACAATTCATTTTTATTAAAAGTTTTGATTGGATATTTTTTAAAAGAAATTATACCTCCACTTGATATGATTGAGAACAGAGCCCACCTCAGGCTCACGCGAATGAAAGTCACTCCTACACTCGGCTTCCGAATGAAAAAAAATGAGCTTTATAAACCTTCGCTACCTTGCTCACTTTTGCTATAGTGTCATGGGTGAGAATACTACCTTGATCAAAAAGTTCCCGGAATAACCACCGTGTGGCGCTCCCATCGTTCCGATTTGAGTTCTGTTTTTTTTGTAAATTGGTACATCTGTTGTTGATATTCCCTTTAAATCTTAGTGTCATAACTTGACATTTGCAAAAGTTACGTAGCCAAGAGTACATCTATCTCTGTGTGTGTTGGCGATTTTTTACAATTGCAGAAATGGATTTATATTTGCAACAACGAACTTGTATTAAATTTTGCGTAAAAAACGGATTTAGTGGCGCTCGGACGTTGGAAATGTTGGAAAAGTGTTTCGGCAACGATTCTCTAAAAAAAACGGTCGTTTACCAGTGGCACGAGCGGTTCAGAAGTGGTCGTGAGTCAATCGAAGATGATGAACGCAGTGGCAGACCATCGACATCGAAAGTCGGTGAAAAAATTAATAAAGTAAAAGAAATGTTGGTCAATAACCATCAGAGAAGCAAATTAACCATCAGAGAAATAGCGGCGGACTTGAACATTGCCTATGGATCCGCCCAAGACATTGTGGTTAATGATTTGGGTTTCCGTCGTGTAGCAGCAAAGTTGGTGCCAAAAGACCTCAATTTCATGCAAAAAAGAGACCGTGTTGACGTCGCAAAAGACATGATTTGCGAGGCTGAATCCGATCCCACATTCATCAAAAGGATCGATCATTACTGGAGACGAGACGTGGGTTTATGAGTACGACACGCAATCCAGACATCAGGCAAGTGAATGGCGTTCACCAAATGAGCCGAGACCAAAAAAACCACGTCGTTTTCAGTCAAAAAAGAAGGCAATGCTGACGGTTTTCATGGATTACAACGGTGTAGTGCATCATGAATTTTTGCCAGAAGGCCAGACAGTAAACAAAGAGTATTATTTGGGCGTTATGAGACGTTTGCGTGAAGCAATTCGCCGAAAGAGACCAGAAATCGTCGCACAGTGCGTCGAGACCGTCGCACAGTGCTATCATTATTCGTAATTTTTTGACGAAAAATGCAACAAATACCATCCAACAGCCACCGAATTCACCTGATTTGGCTCCCTGTGACTTCTTTCTGTTCAATCGAGTTAAAAAACCATAACGGGGAAGGCGTTTTAGCAGCCGAGAGGAAGTAATGGAAAAATCGCAGGAAGCACTGATGGACATACCGAAAACCGAATATAAAAAATGTTTCGAGGATTGGATCAAGCGCTGGCATAAGTGTGTTGCAGTCGATGGGGATTACTTTGAAGGGGACAATATAGATTTAGATGAATAAACTTGTATTTTTAATTTTCTGAATAAATTCCGGGAACATTTTGATCAAGGTAGTATTATCAAATATCATGCAGATTCAGAAAAAAGTCATGTGTAGGCTAAATACACGATTCAATTTGTCTTTAGTCACTTTCCCGGTTTTGCTCACTTTCACGCAAAATTGAATGGCGCAGCGCTGTTTCAAGAACCGGTTCATGACGGAGCGTGACGAGGTCACGCTGTAGAGATTTCGCAAACGAACGATCCGCATCCCGTAAAGGCTGGAAGCCAACTTTCACCGGCCCCCAGCCTTTCCTGAGACCCCATTCCCTCGAAACTAGCCCGATAAACCTTGCGCCCGTCCGTTTCGTTTTCCCCTAAATAATTTTTCAGAAGGGCAACGGAGTTATGTGCAAAAGATGTACATTCTGTATTTTTTAAGGTTTATAAGAATTTTTTGGGAGTTGCAGATAGCGAGCATGTATTATTCAGTGAATTCCCAACTCATTTTCCCTTATTCTCCTAAGAAGACTGTTTGTCATGCGTTAGAATATCTCCCTCCGATGGGCTTTTCTCATCTTATTCGTCTAGGCTTTAGAAGACTTCAATTTCCCATTGCACTTCGTAGAACATTCATCGGTTTGGTATTTTTATCGTTCTTCTTGAGTCCCATTGTTAGAAAACTTTTCTTTCAGTATTATTCATTTTTATAAGTATTATTCATTATATATTTTTATCGTTCTTCTTGAGTCCGATTGTTAGAAAACTTTTCTTTCAGTATTATTCATTTAAGCCATAGGGGTATTATTTCCTTTCAGAATTATCAATATGTTTGCAAAATGTGTTTGCAAAATGATCGGAAACCAATGTATCATTGGTTTCCGATCATTGAATTTTTGTCGTGAAACTTAACTTTCTCTTCTAAACATATTGTTATTGTGTTTAAAAAAACAACGGCGGCGTGATATTTCATAAAAATATTTAAAGTGCCTTGTTTCGGAGATCTTCTGGAACTCCCGTAACATACCAAAAACGGTAGCCTTCCAGTAACCAATTACTACCTAAGATGTATCCTGACGTACCAAAAATGACAATGCATGACGTACTAAAATTGTTTTATGAAACAACAATGAATTAAGCATAAAAATTAGCGCTTGATAAAAGAGCCCACGAGAGAAAACGGTGAGAAATGCTTACGTTTTACTCGTGGTGAAAATGGAGGTAAGCTACAGTAAATATCACATCATAAGGATGGCTCTTATAATTTAATTCCTAGGAAGAACCTAATTTGACCCTTACTGTTGCTAGAGGCATAATTTGTTCTTGTTTTTTTGAAATATGATCCAAAATATAGAGCACGCTTTTATCAACTACGCCATTTCCATTTTATTTTAACATAGTTTTGTTGACGTTTCCACCATTCACACTTATTACATACATGTTGCCTACACTAAAAATATCACATGATACTTAAACCTTATTAAGGCATAAATTAGACTCTTGTACTTATTCAAAGACCACGTGATGATACGTACATCGCTGGACATCACCTAAAAATGTCACTTGTGCTCGCGGATTCCAATCAGAAATTTTCCCAAACAAAAGTTTAATTTGTTTTTGTTTCTTAATGTCGCATTCGTCGATTCCACCCGCATATCCACAGACGGTGGCGCCACGCCTTTATCATTGCATTTACCACCCTCTCAAAACATCTTCCCGCTCCTTCCCATTGATGCATTTCGCGCACGGAAGGATGCTCTTGTCTCTTCGCCGGGATCGACTAGCTCCGCCTGGATGAGGGTATCCTGGGAATTTGCGGCACGCTTACGAGTCGCTTCGGACCGTCTTCCGACGGAAAACCATGCGGCCGTCACCACCGAATCC
Source organism: Hetaerina titia (assembly GCA_037158775.1). NCBI lineage: Eukaryota > Metazoa > Arthropoda > Insecta > Odonata > Calopterygidae > Hetaerina > Hetaerina titia. Next base: position 53,200,867 of record CM073771.1, read on the forward strand.
TCGACGCGATGAACTGGAGGGGGGGGGGAGGGGAAGGGTTAGGTCCCAAACCCCATCCTCTCTCTCTCTTTCTCCCCCTCCCCATGCACCCCGTCATTTCTTCCTCGCATTTCACCTCCCTCCTCTCCCCGCTTCCCCCATTCCGTCGCAACCCCTCCTATCTCTCTCTCTCTTTTTCCCTACGTTGCTCCTCACCGCTCTCCTGTTCCCTGCACGTCCTGTGACCGAGAGAGAAGTGAGACAGAAAGGCATGCTATTCTATTCTTCCCCTTGCGTACCGGAGGGGAATGGAGGGGAGAGTTTCGAGAAATCCACCTTAAACTATTTCCGTCGCAAGGCATCCTGGTTAAAGGGGTTCGGAGCGTAGGCTTAACCATTCGCGCAATCCCCATGGTGTCCATTGAAGGGTGTCGCTATGGTGAGCCGGGAGAGGGGCTAACCCTGGGAGTAGGGGAAATTGGAGTGGGACGAGAGTAGCATAGCGGAGGGGATCGGTCAGACATATAGGCAGTAGCTTGCGAGCAAGCGCAACGGGTGCTCTTGCAGTCTATTCAGTAGTTTCATTGATAGCAACAACTACGCTAAATATCCCACAATCGGATTGTTCTCAGTAATTTTTCCCTTGGGCAAGGGAGCTGAATTATAGCGTACGGGAAATATTACCTTGATATTATTTTAATATGACATGTTAGAAATTCTAAATGGATCCTAGCAGTTGATAGAGTAGATAGATAGAGTAGCAGGAAGTTTGGCGCCTTACATCGGGGCCCCACGTTCATATGTGGATGACTCTGAACACTCCCGGTTCAACAAAAGTTGTGTGATTTCTTTGGTACGATAGTTTGATTGGAAAGCGCAAACGAGGAAGGGGTGGGAACCGGCACCCAATAACTGTGGATATGAATTTTAAAAGCCGTAGTACGAAGTGTCATTTAAGTGCATAATGCAGGATCAGAATGCCAAAATGTTTTACGTTACAACGAAAGCCTGGCTACTCTACACTTCGACTTGCCATCTCTGTTTGGAGATAGTGGTACCAACCTGATTCAATGATTTGTTCAAAAGGGAATAAATTTGTGCAAATAACGTATTCAGAGTAGAAAATTTAAACAAATTATCTTTGTAAGACTAAAAATGGAAATAATATTTGGAACCGTGTGTACAATTGTTGTTTGATCATTGAGAAATTTAACAGACGTACTTTCTCAAAGGTACAATGTAATGTACCAAATACGACATAGGTATTTCTGAAAGATATATGATTTAAAAGAAACCACGTTCTCTCAATTGCTATTTCCATTGGCAGTTGAGTATCCGTCTTTCAGGCATGAAAATTGGAATCTACAATAAAATAAAGAGAATATAAATATTTTAATGTAGTTAATTCAATAAATAATATGAGTTGTTTCACACAAATATATTGATTTCCAAGTGATGGATCTCTGAAAAAAGTAATTTGAACTGTAATGGTAATAAGTTTCAATGAAATATCTCCTGAAGATATTGAAATAAAAATTTTCTGGCTCCGTATTAACCACTGTTTTTACGCAGAGTGTTTGAGTAACTATTTTTATAATATATGTAATTCATCTACCAAAATTAGCTAACCTTTGTCGGATAACTTTAATTAATTTGATGAGTATAGAGTTAAATATATATGTTTTAAACAGCACCAAGTATCTTGTTAAAGTATATGGAGTCACAGATAGTATCCCACACATTTATTGACATAGGAAGCGGAATTAAAAAAATTTTTTTGGCCAAATGATATTTTTTACGCAAAGTATGATAAGAATTTGCAAATATTCTATGAGGTAGGACGGGTTTTAGAGATTGGAGTTGAAGTGTAGAGGAGCCTGTTACAGGAATCATGACACTCTAAATGGTGGGCTTCAAACACTCATCGTTGGACTCTTCATCCTATGCATGGAATATAAACCTAAAGTAATCTCGGTACACGGGAACTAGCTACAGAGAGCATCAGTCCAGATTCCAGAGAAATACGTGAGTAAAAGGGCTTATTACTTGAGGTCTTAGGAGGCAGGCGGCGACTTCAATCCATCGTATTTTGAAGCTCTAATTCCAAAATCGTTTTTCGACACGAGCTGAAGCTCGAAATGAAATAATCGAGGAAAGTGCTCACCCTTCCTCTCCGTCGGTACTGTTATATCTCTAAGTAAGTAGTTTTCGTTTTCAAAAGTAGGCCATTTGGTGACATTTCATTTTGCATAACCTTCATTTTGACATTGGACTTCCAAAATTCTGGATCCAAATTGTAAAACCGATATTAAACATTAACATATTCGTTGTTCATGTTGGGTTGATAAATACTATCAATATAGAAACTGAGAAAACATTGAATGAAATGAATGGAAAATGTTTGAATCATTTGAATGATTTCTTACAATCGTAAACTCCAACATAGGCAATGTTTATTCATTCGCTTTCGACAAGGGCTTACTTCAGAATGTTTTCATATGATGAACTGCTTTAATTCGCAAGGAAATGCATAAGTAAATACAGAAAGAAATTCTAGGGACTGAACGCCTGATTATGAGATACAGATATATGTAAAAAGATTAAGAACCAGTCTCTTGAGAAACAAAGAAAATCATTTTCGCCCCGCAAAAATTCCCTGTATTCCCTCGTATTATAACTGCAATTTTTTCGCATATGATGTGTTTGAGTTCTTTTATATATCTTTATTTTAGTGTAATGGATAGTTGACATCTTAAAAATGGTATGTTTTTGCTTGGCTCTTTTCTTGAGTGCTATTACGGATCATTATTGAATCAAGTTTTTAAACATTGCACAGTTTTTTTGTTCCCTTGGTGTTTGACAATCACAGCCAGTCTCGATCTACGTCAAATCACGTGGAACATTTGGAATGTACTCCAGAACAACAGATTGTGGAATGTATTTGAATGAGAAAAAAAACGTGTGCAATCACATTCAACAACAGGACGAGCAACGAATTTTTCTCCCGCGGGAAACCGTCAGCGAGGAGTGGTTTTCTTTTTTGGTGCAGTGACTTCTTATTTCTTCTTTTGACTCTCACGCGCCGGTCATCACCCCCGTCTCTCGCCAAAGGAAGATCTTAAGAGGTGGAGGGGTTGAGCATATCGAGGCGGTGAGGGAGAGAAAATCTCCGGATGAATGCAGTTTTTAAACGCGCCGGAGAGCCAGCCAGTGGGAGTGAAGTTGAAAACAGGAATTCGGAAGGATTTGAAGAGGTTCGAGGCATTGAGAGCGCACGGGTTCTCAGAATAATGACCGAATACTGGATACGTGTATGCCTGGTAGTAGGGATAAATAATCGTCTCCGTGTACTAAGTTTAAATGTGTCTGATAGCTGATACTTATGGAAAACGTGATCATTTCTAAGAATGTTGACATTGAATAGAATACCTACAGGATTACTATTTCATTCATAGTAAATCTCGGTCCGGTCTGTGAGCTATCAGGTCAGCAATTAGCCACCAGAAGCAAATGTACTTAAAATTTACGTTGTGTTTTTTAAATTTTTCATAGCAACGAAAACGTTAAACGTACTATTTCCTCCCAAAGAATGTGTACGCGTGTCATTAATTTTCATTTCTCTTTGTAAATTAGTTACTTTTTATCTGAGCTAACCTATCTCAAAACAAAAGAAAATGAAGAATCATCAAATGGATAGCATACAAGTATTCTGATTGTACTATGGATCTAAGAACAAGCAAAACACTGTCGTATGCGTGCAATTATCTACTTATTACTTTGTGTTTTCTAACAATCCAATATTTGTTAAAGAAAATTCCAAAATTGGAAGACGCCATATGTATGTACTCTCGTCTTTTGAATTATATTTCACATACAGGAAAATTGTGCGCGTGGTAAGACGAGGGTTTTGTCGCTTATTATATTGTTAAACGGTGGGATGGGAAAAATGCTCTGTTTTTATACAATATGCAACAAAATTTACTACTTGGGGAATAAGAAATGGTGAAAGGCCAACAAAATTTTGATAGAACATGAAGAATTTTCACTTGGAATACCTAAAGGAAGATGTTTCTCCAGTCCTAACTTAGACATTAAGGCAACACTTTATGATCATTTAATCCATTATGAGACAAAGCTCGCTAAGACTTTGCTTGAGTGTCTACAAGGATAATCAGTCTTTCTAATCATCGTGATGTCTTGAGTGGTTCCTAGGTCACCTCATTCAACGACAGTGCCAATTAACTTCTAACCCTGGCCATCCCCCATACTGTATGGTTCAAATTATGTTTGCAATCCCCTCCACTCACAAAAATCCCCCAAACTCCATAATACAACACACTCTTGGAATGATTAATCGTGTTGCAAGGAATAAAAACTGATCCTTACGGTATAAACCGATCGGAGGGGAGGAAGTGGTCTGATTGAGACTTGTGGGAGGGGAAGGTGGTTTAAGAAGGGTGTGGGGGATGATTTACCGATGATATCCAAGAGAAGACTGTTAAAAGATGTGGTTCTTCTTGATCGGTCAGGGCGGAAGGATGAGAGAGATGAATTTCTTCTCCGAGAAACAAGATTAAAAAATGAAAAACGGGGGAAGCGGATTTTGATTGATCGATCATTAAGATTTACTAGTTACCCCTTTCGACGCGTGGGGGCGTACGTGGGCCCGTGCAGATTGATCGAAGGATTGCGACGTGTGCTTGGATATGCACTTGTTCAGTCCAGAATTAAAGATTTACCAAAGAATGATCCAGAAGGGCATGTGAAATTACTGGGCGAGATTGGTCGATTTCTTCAAATGGTATTTTCATAACTGCTATTCGGTGATAACGGAGATAGCTTGCTCCATTCATGTCAAGCAAGCAATGTTGAATGGATCTATTTGTATCATGATATTACATTCTAGAAATCAGTCGGGTTTTATTTGCTGTCGAAATACTAATTAAACCAGTGATTTTACATATGATTCCTGATTGCATGCGCATCTGGGTATAATTTATGACAGGGTTCGTCGGAGTTTGATGTGGGTGGAAGAGTATTATACTTAGCCTTTTATGGAGTAAACATTAAATATTTTTCGAATCAATCCTTTCACTTATTCCTTACAGACGAATTGAGAATGAATCTACTATTAAAAAAATATAGGTTTAAGGCGCATCACATATGTAACATAATATTTGCTGTTTTTTTCCGGCGGCCTAAGTTATGCGTAACGTAAGGTTATCCAAGGCTGAAGAAATTAGATTATGCAGTAGGAAAAAACCCACGCCCGATAAATAAAACGGCCAGGACGTCGCAACTCCATAGAAACGCCGAAGCAATCATTGCCGCTAGTGCAGAAATTGCATTTTTTTGCGAACGGAAGAATTTATAACTCTCAGGAATTTACCAAAACCGAATAATAAAACTTAGGTGACAGTTTGAAGATGAAAATGGGTCCTTTTCAATTGTACGCTAGAGCACAGTAATAAAACGGTTGACATAAATGGAATCTGTAATATGCTGTCGAAAAATTTGGCTTTTCCTTCATATTTCTTCATCTCTTATGCCATTACATACCGTGACTAGTTCTAAACCTTCACGTATAGCCTTTGCTTTCTGGTTCCTTTAAATTCGATGTGGCAATAACGATATACATGTATTATCTGAAACGGTTTAACGATAATAACGATGTATTATCTGAAAACGGTACGGCATACCGCTAGTCTATACTTTATACATGTAAGTCTAAACTTTGAGGTTGGAACTACTGTTGCTCCCTCAGACATGAGACTATTTGGAAGCGAAACGGGATGAAGGATGTTAATGCCAGGTTTTCGCGGATGCTACTGGTGATTTGGAGGGGAATCCACTGTCAAATATTGTGGGTGGAAAGTCGTACATTCTTCTGTAATGCTTCCATTAAACATTTCCCGGTACACTTTAATGCCACGAATGACGGAAGTCATTCTTTTAACCATTAAATTAGCCATAATCTGTGGGGATGGTTTAGTATCCCATGTTGATGAGTGCAATTTTTTATTGCAAGTCACTCAGCTGTGTTATTTTAAGAGCTGGACTACCTTTAGTAATTTAAAACCCAAACGGTGAAGAACCGTAAACTCTAATTGCATATGTTCAAATTCAAGTAGAAGCATCTGGTATCATGATTGCTTCACTAAGGCAAAAATATAGTTGGACTTGAAGTAATTTATTAATATTAGCACATGCGTGTTTGTGTGATCATAATATTACTAAATTGAATGCTTAGAATAATTCATTGCATTATTTTACTCAGACTGTTAACCTAAATAATTAAGTCATTATTTAATTGATTAACTTTACGCTCTTAGCCCATTTGGCGTCAGCTCAATTCCGTTCGCATCCAACACGGCTTTCTCTGCATTCTGAGTATCTTATCTTATGTATAAGTAAATAAGAGTGCTTCTGGAAAGAATTGTTTTCACACCTGCACGTTGAGTTACGTATGCCCTGCAGTTAATTTCTTACAACACTCCTCTCAATAATTCTTCTGAAAGACAGCACAGAGAAAGAAAGCTGTCTACCTACTTCGAATGGTTGGGGATGATGTATCGTTTAATGAGTATGAATAAAAACATAAATCGATTGGTGGGAGATAAATATATATTTTAGACCCACTTAATTTGTTTCTACGCAATGATTTTTCACCAATATTTGAATTGCGAATAGGTGCATACTAATTGAATTTCAGGAAGCGATAGCTATTTAGTAAATGATTCTTGATAATGGTTAATTTCAAGATATATGAGGCCGCGGGTATATGTTGTAGACTCAAGAATTGGACAACAAATGTTTTAGCCGGAAGATAAAAGAGGAGACGTAGGTGGTTTCGAATTTTTATTGACTGTTCCTTGAAAAAAGAAAGCATCACATTCGGTAGTTAGAATATTTTTTTATTTAGGTAATCTACCGGATAAGGTAGGTTTTTAGATGGACATAACTATCAAAGAAACATTTTGTAACTCCAAACAAAACCCAATCCAGCAACCTAATCTACATCAGGTCCCTCTTCATCTCTGTGTACTTCTTTCGTCCCTTCATCCCGTCCAGCATCCCTATCCTGTTCCTGCCCTTTCCTCGCTTGCCCAACATTCTCCCCTATATTACCTTCTTCAACATTCCACTACCGTTCAATACGCCTTTCATCCATTTCCCCTGCCTCCATAGGATTTCTCTCAACAAACCCCTCTCCTCACTCACCATCCCGAGTACTTCCTCATTTGTTTAGTTAGAATATATGGAAGGAAAATTTTTAAAAAAGATATTATAATTGAAGCGAAACAAATAAATAGTCTTCAAATAGCACGATGCGAACTCATATAATTTAACTTCCAGAGCCGTACATAACTACGCTTCATATAAAATTTTTAATGAGACTTTTCTTCACATTCTTAATCAACGTCCCTGTCATTAATTCCCTCATCCTTGTGAAAGCTTCTTTGCATAACACAATTCTTCTCCTTCTTTCCCTTCTACTTTGATCATTTTGCTTCCCCTTATCGATCGATATTCCCCTTCGATCATTTTGGTACAAAATGCTTTCGAGTTATGCAAACCGTTCTACCTGCTCTATTTATTGTTCTCCTATATTAACATTCCACCTAGCCTTCTCTTCCCGGAAAACCACACAACCTTTTTTTTTATTTATATTGACTCTCGTCTCATGTCTAACGTACCGAATTTATAATTCACTCAGCAATTCTTGCAACCCCTTTGTTAAATGACAAACTAAAGCTTGGTCATCAGCAAACCTGATTTCATAATGAAATAGCAATGATCTGACAAATTCTTCCGGTCATCATCAAAAAACTACTGGTAAATTTTAAGTACTCCACGAGTTTTTCCCGTCATTAGAATTCTAGTAAGACGTAATGGTATGTATTGAATTCAATATTTTGAGATATGGGTGCAGATAAGGATGGGAAAAGGGAAATTGCCGTGAATCAATGCACCGGTAGCCCTAATTCATGACGGCAAGAAATTTAAGCCCAAAAGAGAGGGTTGGTTTAGGAGATGTGGTTATTGGGATAAATCTAAAAGAGGCAGGAAAGCTGGATGAGAGCAGATTTCATTCCTCACAAAACTATATTTTCTCACCTGAGTTGAAAATATACTGTGGGGGCTGCAATAATTATAATATTACCGGAGATATAATAATACCCCGTGTGCTTACTTTGCTATAAGGATTGTTTATTATACATTATTGTTTATTTGGCTATTCTGAAATCTATTATCTTCTTGCCATGATAACGTTACAACTCGGCCTACGGATTTACCGATTCGCATTTTCTTAATTTCGTACTTCCATTTCCATTCAGTTAATTTCTTCAAGGAGGGAAGGTCAGCAGAACTGGTACAGAGACGAGGTGGTGCGTGGCGTCCGGTTTTTTTAATACTCGTGTATATTTTCGACGGTTGGTCGTTGGCCCCTAAAAAACTCGACTCAAACGAGTAAATGGTGAACTTGTATAGAGTCTTACCGAATGATACAGGTTTTCAATCTGGCCGGGCGTCATAAGTTTGTCAATTTTACCAGGTGGCTGTGAATGACCGGGCACTACTGACGCATTCCAAGTCATATTACACCATGATTATTGGAGGAACGTGCCCGTTAATTATCAAACCCAAATAATAACCTATACAGAAAACGAAAGCGAATACTTTGTCTTTATCATGACATTAAATGTCAGTAATATCTTTCGATGATGTGTGATTATTACTTTAAACAAGGTAGATATTGAAGTTTTAAATTGAAAGTTGTGTCACACTTATGTTTGTGCTCCAATTTTATATGAATACTTGCGTTCATCGAAAGAAATGGTTGTCGCAGAAAAAGGTGTATAATTTGTTAGAGTATTTTTTATATTAATTATAGTACCTAATCCTAGTAAGTTAATATCGAGACCGCCTGACGTGAATATTGCTTTGTCCTTGAATTGGCGCATTAAATATTCAAGTGTTACTCATCATCCATCGTTAAGTCCATAAAACTGAATATAGTCAGTCATATGTGCGGCCTCGTTTCTCCAAACAAAACCCTTTTGACAACGAGTGTTATCGTACTTCCGTAATAGTGATGTTTATCAATAATTAATAAATTATTAGTTAGCAAATTGTTATTTTACAGTTTACTAGAGCGAGAAAAATTAATTTCCCAGGAGGAACTAAGAAGGATATAAAATAGGTTAATTTTCACATTAAAATTAAATATTTATGCTTATATTATAACTATTTTAATTTACATGCAAATTAATCATTAGGCAATAAGATTTTTGCATTTGAACAAATTTTTATCTTTGTGATTTCTTTACGAAAAAATAAAATATACGCGCTACCAACGTTCATGTTCCCGATTTGATTTTATTTTATCCGATCTTATATTAATAATAAATACTCACCTCTTGAAATGTCATCCATTAGATTTATCTTAAATTACAAACCGGAGAGTGGACCCGTGCAACAGGAGTCCTCGCGGAAACGGAGATTATGTACGTCTGTTTTACATGACCATGGTTTACCCATCGTTAAATTCCCACTAAAGGCACATGCCAATAGGCTGCCAGTCTTCGCTCGTGCGCAGCTAAAATATGTAGTAAAACTGTAGAAAATACGATTTTTCGTCTGTTCAGAAAGAATGATGGCAGGAGAACGTGGATGAAATCCATCTATCGAAAAAATTCCTCATTTCGTGACGCCGCCACACCGCGTCGCCCGAAGCCCTCGAGATGGCTGAACAATATTCAAACCGTCGATGCCTGTGGGCGCTCCCGCCGACGAGGTGGAACAAAAGACAGCCTCTGGTGAAATAAAAAAAGGAAAAGTTAAACTTTCAGGATCCGGCGCCTTTGGGTCGTATTTCACGATGTGATCGACGGCACCCTCCTGCGATTCCGCATTTATGCGAAAGAAAAAATAAAGAAATCTTTCGTGCGTGATCAGTCCCTTCAATATGCACGCTCCGGTTGATCATTCGTGGACGCGTGATCAAAATGTTTCCAAGAGCAAGGAAGGAAAAAAATCTCGTCTATTTTTAGGCCACGTGATCGGCCAAGATCCTAATGTCAAAGTGATGGATAACCCCGCATTTTCCGATTGCTGCACGTATAAACACCAGAGAACAAAGGAGAGATACTATGAAATTGCCACCAGAATTCTTTTTTTTTCGTTAGGTAATGTGGCAGATGGTGTTTTATCCGCTTCCTCATTTATGTCACCTAAAGCATGACTCGAGGTTCGGAAGTCAATACATTGCTTTCATTTATTCAAAAAAGTCATATTACATTTCTTTCCGGAGAAATTTATTCACTTTATCGTCGGAAGGACTTTGGGAAAACTAAACCATGCTCACTTACAGGGACGCATTCATTTGACACCCCATAAAATTCGTACCACGACAAGATGAGAGTGTTTTACGATAACACCAAACATTAGTTTTCCATTAGTTAACAAATTTACAAACAAGTTTACCTTTGTGAAAATATTGACATAAAAATTATTCGTTTGCAACTGGGTGATGATTATTAGTTATTTTTGAGGAAACGGATCAAATTGGCAATTAAATCATACGTATTTTAATGTAGTTGTACTTCACATAGCATTGTGTAGGAGAAATTCAAAATGTGCCTTCTAAAACCAATTTCATATGCCCCTTGCTTTTCTTCAAGCGTTAATTTCCGAATTATAAACTCCCCTAATGGGAAAGAAATGTTGAAGATAGCGGGGTGATTGATAGGGAAAAGAGGTAGAGGGAGGACATTTTATGAATGCTGGGCGAATGAAATGAAGGAGAGCGGATCTGGAGGTAGAAAAAAAACAATGTTAGGCTATTTAATAGCATGTCAGATAAGTAGAGAAGTACCTGAATCTGTGAAAACCTTTTCCGGTGACATAGATGTTTCCTCATTTGCGGTGATTATATTCATTTCCCCATCAGAATATTATTTTTTCCATATTGTTGCAATCGCATTTACCTTACCTGAGTGAGGTTCCTGAAGAAGGAGGAAAGAAAAACATTTTCGAAGGCCATACATGTACATATTCAGGAGTAAATCTAAAATGAGGCCGAATGGTTATCCACGACATTTAAGATCATTGTTTAAAATTACTTTTGTTTCGTTAAAGACGTTCGACATTTAATAATTTTAAATTGATAGAAGCAGAGATAAATTTTAAAACTGAAATTCAATACTTCTATTGTGTTTCAACGCTGAGATCATCGGCATTTGTTTGCAATGGTTGATAAAATCTTTTCATAAGCCGCATTATATGACTAAAAGTTCACTTAAAAACACCATATAGTATTCACTAATTCCTCTTTCACGAAATGGTTATTATGTAGCAGAAGGTATATCGTGTATGACACCGTGGTATTATGGTGCTACTTTCTTGCAGATAACTCAGATCTTCACTCAAATCATCATTACTTATAATATATTGTAATTAATTAATACATGCGATGAAGTTCATTTTCATTCATTCTGCTGTGCGAGCAGGAGTGGAAATGAAATTTTACTCTGAAGTACCTACCTAGAACGTCTTGAAAGCCATGATCACCCGACAGAAATATTGTTATTATTTTGCAGGTGACGCACTAACTTTACGGAAAACATGTTGTATCTAACACAATTTATCACAATTTATAGGTTATTTAAGAGGTGCCATTGAATTTTTCCGCTCCAGGTTTAATTACACTTATGAACCAAACAGATCATACTTTGCCTATATAGATTCTACTGAATACTAGATTTTTCCCTTGGTTGTGCACTTAAACTCAAGACATGAATGGAGTTTGAATTATCGATATGGGACGATGTTACTTTGACAGCTTGGTCCCCGGCGCTGAACTGAAACAACCTTCTATAGCGGATGGAGGACCGGATGGACAATGGCGGTTTACGGGCTAGTAGGCACAGTGGAGGAGGTGGCGTTTCATCTGGCACGAGTGACGAATATCTGCCGCATCCTCGATGAAACAATTCCATGGGACTTGTAGATGAGGGCACGGGTACGACGGACCCCTTCCTCTGCTCTCCCATTGTTTTGCGGTTGCAATCCCCGGGATGAGACCTTAGTCAAAGCAACAAGGACAGGCGTCGCATTCATAAATACTCCTCTGGAGGCGTTACGAAAGCGAGTCACGAACAATCGGTCGGTTGGCTGTAAAAAATTCTAAAAGGAGGAATTCTCTCGCTTTTACTCTCGCTTTGATACGTCGTCGGATTCTCATGGCTATGCGTCATGGCCCGATCGTTTTTTTTCCTCCCTTTTGGAAGATTTGATTCGGGTGTCAATCGCTCCTGATTGTTCTGCCTCTGCCGAATAGACCACGGTCTTGCTCAAGATTGCGCCGAAGTGGTGATCATGCCAAAGGGTCGGCGAACAATTGAATAATATAAATAACTTAGGTGTATTTATTGGATCCGTCTCCAAGACATAACATGGTGTTCTTCCGGAAGTAATTTTTTACGGTTAGTCTCCCGTTAAGATTATGAAACCATATATTTGGACTTGTCTAGAGATTCTACCTGGTTAATATTGAGTTGGATCGTTGACGGTGAAGGTATCTTTAGTTACTCACGTAGCGGTCACGGTAGAAAAGTTGAAATGACCTCAAGCGGTGAAAATTAACTGAAGGTTAAAACTTTATGTATTTATGTAATTGAAGGCGATTCTTTGATAATATCATTTTATTGACTTGTATTTCATTTTTACTGCTCGGCGGGTAAAACCCGGAAGAAAAAAATAAACATTTGAGTAAGTTGAATCGATGATAACCTACGCCACCTAAGAAATTTATCATGGTAAGTAATCAATTCTTGTTTAATTTATATTGAATCTATTGTATCTGGCAATGTTTTTTAAAGTAATACCTACGCAAATTTCCTCAGAAATATATGAGGATGTAAAATATAGATGTAGTGATTTTTCTCGTAGATTCAATAATATAGATGTATCTTCATTCGTCGGTTTTCCTCTATCAGTCCCCTTGGATGTAATTGGCTCCAAATTAGAAATTAAAACAAGATTTTTCATTCTTTTTGTTCTTTCTATATTATTTAGTGTGTTAAATGTGTCGCTGCATTTCGTGTGTTGATATGTTTAAACCTCGAAATTTAACTCGTTTCATTCGCGCACTAGTTTTGAGCTTCTTCTAAGCCCTCCCTGTCTCCTGAGATCTAATCATTCGCCCTCTACCTTTAGTTGGATTTTCTTCGAGTTATTTCCTTTCCTGTTTTCAAGTTTCTATCTCTTATTTTTCAATACCCAATATACTATATGCCTGTTTGGATTCCTAAGATTCAATTTTTAAAAGCTTTACATGCCAAACCAAAATTATATTGGAAACAATATGCCAGGTTTTCTCACTTGATTTAAGATTTATTTTGATAGATTCGATGTTAAAGTTATAAATAAAAAAAATATTAAACTTGCTTGGTTGGCTTATGGATGTTAAAGTTCAGCTCAAAAATGAAAAATGTTGATTCGTAGCTTAGAATGTGACCATGATTCTTCATATAGGTAATCTTGGATGAAATACAAACAAAGTGGTGAAATTGAATTTTTTTTAATTAAAAATAATTGATCTACAAGCAAATATCGTTTTAGTTGTTAATTTCAATTTTCAACACCTTCTCCAGCAAATGAAATCCCAACCAAAACGTCTCTTACTCATGCAGAGCACGATCTCAAAATAGTATGTTCAATGCCAAGCAATATTGTATTTGTTAAAATAATTCTATCATGAATGTTGAGTACGCAGGTGGGGAATATTATATGTTGATTCTTATGTAAATTAATCGCATTTCATACACTATCAAACTTTACATCTATTGACGGTTTAGCTCTATTAGGTTGTTACTCAATTTTGAATTACTGTATTCGTACGTTAAGTCAAAAAATTAGGTCTGTCAAATCTTTTGAAGAAACTCTAAGGTTAATACAGAATTAGTTGCATAATTTCGGACCTCATTCTTCGTGACCATTCATCGATTCACTGAATGGTTGAGGCCTTAACTTTGTAGAAATCCCTGTTCAACTTAAGAAATTAAATATTATCTTTGCTTTCTACAGAAATAAAACTTTATTTGTCCTGACTTCACTAGTCCTGAGGATGTTACAGTGTAAACAAAACTAGTCGACAAATAAAGTTTTATTTCTGTAGAAAGCAAAGATAATATTTAATTTCTTAAGTCATTCATCGATTGTTTTTAAAACCCAGAGCTGATACATAATGTATAAAAATCAGAATAATAATGCTTATCGTCAATGTTACTCAGACCTGCTAATCTCTCACTGAGGTGTATTAAGCTGAACTTTGTGATTAAACCTAATTAAATTTGTAATAATACAAATATCGTAGTCACGTGTCAGAGTATAATACTGAATTTTCTTCGGTGTAAATGCTAAGTAAAGAAATTATGCTCACCACGGGAAATAATATCTTAGGCAAAGTATTAATAATAAAGCTATAATGCATCAATCTTTCTTTTGTAACGTAGAATGATACTTAACAGTAGAGCTAACACGTAAAATTACAAAATACATGTATCATCAGTGGTAAATATTTAGCTTAATTTTGTGGACGAACTAGATTTTTTTCAAGTTCAATATTCATTTTCAAATTACAGTATTTCTCTCTTTATTGCGCTGAATACTTTATAGACGTAAATTATATCTGAAGCTCGTTTCTCATAAATATAATTCAATTATGTCGGCATTTACAATTATGTCAGTAAATTCAATGGGTTTTTTGGGACAGGTCACATTTTGTCTTAATAACTTAAGCTCTAATATTATTTTCTAATCTATATTACTTTATATTGAATCGACGAATGAAATAGTTAACTAACACCAAAAATCATAATTTACGAGATATATTCAAAAATGTCCTAAATTTTCAGTGCCAATCGAAGGCTTGACAGATGACGCTGAATTATCGGAAAGGTCTAGTATGAGGAATAAGATTCGATAAAATTTATTAATACGGTACTACCGGTTTCATTACATCGTTGACATCTTCAGGTACCGGTTGAGTCTCATACCATTGAAACGAATCTTATCCCTAAGAAAGACTACCTATCTTAAAATTAATAACTACATAGTAGTGCCTTGTCCAAAATAATAGGCTGGATGATGTTTTCATTCATATTGATTTCGTAATTGGAATTATTTCTTAAATTACATTTCAAAAATGTCATCAGTGTTATTTATATTCTAGTACTTGTTCACAATTATATGCTGGCCTCACCATTTACGAAAACGGTCCTTTGTTTCGTTTTTACCCCATTCTCTGGGAAATGATATCCATATTTTTAAATATGACACATTCATTCCTAATGTCGGGATACTTCTCATTCCGTAATACATTATAACGGTCAAGATATCCTGTGTAACCATGTTGACATGTGTTGCAAAAAATATTTAGAGGTTTGTCGAAATTGAGTCACTTCATTTATGTTGTTTTAGCATGAACTTGTTTTTCATATTACCGATTGACCAGTTTTTTATCTGCACATTTTGACGATGAGCGAATAAAAAATCAGTTCTGCTATTCCTAGAGTGAGAAGGCCTGCGTGCAAATCCATGTCTTTTCATTCAGCCCATTTAGCAAGTAGCCTGAAAAACGTATTAATAGTCCTGAAATTACTTACTTTGCTACTCATCTGATTGTTTGCATATGTGTGCATTAAAAATGGTTTTATGGGTCTAACAGAAGACCTTCCGTCAAGAAAACAATCTGTAACGACCCTAGTCAGACACTCTTGATAAAAATCGTAATATGACGTTTTTTTGGTTATTAAAGTTATGCAAACGCTAATTGGGCATCTCGTGGTTGAATATCATAATAGTAATTCATTTGTGAGTACTCCTAAAGTTACTCCTAAAGTACAGAGTTTTCAGAGTTACCTGGTGAAAGCTACAATGTATGTAGAACATGCGTAAATCAAAGTACTCAAAGGTATTCTCATTATTTCTTATTAATTTTGTTCAATATTGACGACATGCAATCGAGGTTTATTCAAATATAAGCATAAAAGCGTACGAATTAGTACATAATCTCCGGTATTGTGAATTGTACCTATACCTTTTGTAAATGAACATATGAAGCAATCGACTGATTTGACTGCCGCCAGCAGAGACACATGCTACTTTCGTATACTACTTGTATTCTTGAAGTTCTTCCGACAGAAACTCTGACACTGACAAACTTAGACAAACAGAAGGCGTTGTACAACAAGGTTGTTGGAACGACATCACCTTTGTGCCCATATCTTGTGGGGCTGGCTATTCACTCATAAAAATTAATTCGAGGATTGATGTGTACAACGATTCGAGACGCACAAGTAAATGTTCTAACGAGGGGATTGAGCACTACTGAAAAGATAATTTGAAATTATGAAGCAAGATGGTAATAATGTTTCTTTAACTTAAAGTTCATATCATTTACTCAGACGTTCCTGGTGACAACACATTTGCTGCTAGTGTAATCCTATCTTGGATAATTTTATTCGGTGTAATTCATAAAGTTTTATATTTCGCTTGCGTCTTTTAGATAACTTGTAAATTGACTTTTAGTTTAGGGACACTGGCCCCTGGTCAGTAATCTCCTTTAGCCTGCGGAACAAAATACATTTATATACGTGGCCTTTGCGTCTTAAGTCCCGGGAATTTTTGGAGCGAATAATAGGGCGCTGATCACCTGGTCATGTTGATGCCAGCCTTCGGGGCTAATGCGTGCTTCCACATTCCCATAGCGTCTGCGGCGCGTTGAGGTAAGGCACGCAACCTGACTTTCCCTTGCTCCTCGTACCTTTCGTCCTCACCCCTTCTTCGTGCTCGCTCGAGAATATCGCTTCTGTCTCCGTTCCTCCCTTAAAGTTATCGCCCGCCTAATCTCCCGTCCATCTCTTGATTCGTGTGAGATAAACGCGACCGCCCCAGGGACCTCCAGGGAACACGCGGTACCTACTGCACGGGATTTGGGCGTGTCTGCGTTGTGTCGCTTTGTAAGGGCGAATAAGAATAAAGAGGGCAAAAACTTGTGTGAATTTCAATGTAAGTTAAACCGCAGACCAAATCCAGACGGGCCACCAAGGAAGATTAACACATTACCATTTCCTCTGGAATACATATAATGCTTGTCATTGGACACGTACATATTATAATGCTTCTGTTTTCGCTCACCATGAAGTATTAATAAGGTCAGGGCTGTTTAGGTAGTATGAAATTTGCTGTATAAGGAACATCTATGAAAAACTAATTTTTCTATTGTAACTTGTAATAAATTTGTGATAGGCAGGAAGTAACATGACTTCCTTTACTGTGTCATCCAAAATTCATTGCTGACGGGATATTTATTCGTTATGCGGGATGCTCTCACGCCATTTCATTGTAACTATTCAAGAACGGTTGTTAGTAACATACCTACGTTTATTCAGTTTTCTCAGGTTAATTAATATAAGTGTTAGATATTGCTTCCCGGCCCCGGTGGCGGAGGAGTAACGTCCTGCCAACCCGGAGGTCGCGGGTTCAAATCCCGCCAGGGTGGTTTTTCCTCCACCTAGGGCTTGGATGTATGTAATTGTCGAATTGTTATGTTAATGTCCAAAGGCTGTTTTTGGACTAATGTAAAAGAAATAAATAAAAGAAATAAATTGCTCTGAAATACTTTAATTCCACGCTAAGGTTCGCTATTGTTGTCGAATCATCGTGGAAAAGTATCCAGGACTCACATGAGCTTTGCAAAACTACTATCATTACACACCTTTTTTTGAGACATTGCTGATTTGAATGATGCCTATGTTTAGGGAAATACTGGAAAACTCCAAATATTTTCAAATACGGTTATGATCAAAATATACCGTGAGCAAATTTCGAATCCCGATCATGGCGAATGATTTTTACGAAATTGAATTGCTCTGAAATTGTTGCAACGATATACCATGAGCACTTCTTTTCATTCATAAATGTATGTTTTATGATGGAAAGTTAAAAACTATTTGAGCAGGAAATCAGCAATGCTAAGCAGATTCTCTATGCTCTCTATAATAAGGATAATTATTATAATTGCTATCTTTAAGTTAGGTAGGTTTCCTTAAAGAAAAGAGGTTCTACTGCTTTCTTTAAAGAAAAGAAATTAAAATAGTAAACCTTTCGGTTTCATAATTGCTTTCCAGATGGTCATTCTTCTAAGAGAAAATCTCGCAAGAACGTAAGGAATGGGCTGTAAGCACAACAACTATAATAAGGAAATTGAAGGCCATAAATTTAATTGTTATATTAATTTGCTATATCCATTTAAAACCTGATTTAACCGATAGATTACCTGTAATAATATTATTGATTCGATTTCTTCTCTTTTTCATAGTGCTATAGTCCTTTATTTTATGATTTACATTCCATGGAGTTAGTTAGTCTCCCTTGACATCAACATATTTAAATAAAATTCTGAAGAATTTTGTCTCACATTATTTTATGTTGTAGTGTTATTGGCTCAGTGCAATTAAATATAATATTGTGTTACGAGCGTAAATAGTTTCAATTGGCTGAATTATACAAAGTAAAGCTTCGCCGCAGGTGAAAATACAAGTGAACATCCTAACGCTGATCCTCGTTCGCACTGTAGAACCACGCGTGTTTCAGAAGACACCTTCGATTAAGCATCAGAGTGCTACTCTTGCTGCTTTGGCACCCTCTCGTTCCGTTCTTTGCCCCCCCCCCTCAAATCCACCCACACTATCTAATCCATCACCCCCGACCTACCCACGCCCGCCCACCGAGCAAGGCGGTAGGTTCGCGAGTTCCCGCGCTCCCCTTCAGCTGTAGGCGCCTTCTTCAACGGATCTTCATCATAAAACACTTCCCTCTCTGTTTCTCTTTCCGCACGCCATCCCCCAAGAAACCTACTCCATCGTCTGTTCCCCCGGCCTTAACCCCCTCCGCCTCAGCGCCAACCCACCTGCACCCATTTCTCCACCCGTTGAAATCACCGCCCTCTTTCCCAGACCATCCCCTCCGACATCCACAGGGCGCCTTTCGGATGGTTCTCCCGTTCGCCTCGGGCGTCGACGCCGACATCTCGGTGAGGAGGGGAGGTCAGGTCCACGCCCTTAGAGTATTTCCTCTCCCAACCCCCTCAATCCCTCACGCTTCCATCATTCTTCCCCATTCCACAGCGCTCCTCTCCTGCCTGTTCTTTCGAGGCGGCACCGACAAATGTGTATGTGTGTGTGTGTGAGCGCGAAGTTTCTTCATCTGCCTCATATTCAGGCGCGTCGTATTCTAGCGAGTTAAGCGCGCATCTAGAGTGGAGGATGACCGTTTTATGACGAGAGCTATTGGACAGCGGTTTGGCGAGTTCTCTCATTTTAAGTCCCGCCCTTTGTTAAGGGTATGCCGACACGGTTTTCTCTCCCGCTACTTGACCTGCGATTTCTTTAACTATCCTTCTCTCTTGTCCTTCTTTCCTCCATTTTATTTATCGTTTAATCTCAACCATTTTTGTTTCCTCGAGTATTTACGGCTGTGATTATTTACGGGTGTTACGTTTCGCTTTCCCCATTAACCTGCATCACTTATAGGCTTTTTAACTCTTATTACGTAATTGATATATTATTTCCAAGGGTGACGGCTATTTTAAAATTTATCGCCACCATATGGCTAATGAATTGCTATTCTTGGAAGACATTTTTAGGAGAGTACATCAACGGCAATTGTCGAATTTCTTGCTTATTCGTTATTAAGAAGGAATAGATTATCAAGAAGTGATAGAAAATACATCCATTATGTTTTTTCTCACGGGTTAGATTCATCTCCTTCGTAATTTACTACATTTTGGTTAAAGAAATCCTGATATATGTTAGCCAAAAAGTGTCGAAGACTTAAAATATCATTCATGAGGAGCGTGTAACATGAATAGTTAATGTAGAGATTCTGTGTAAAATTTTGAATAGAGGGAGGCTTTTCGGCACTCACTAAACATTGCAATTGAGACCTCACCAATGAATTTGTGGAAATATTACTCCCCCGAAGGAATTATCATCGCATAATCATGGCCAGTAATGGATTATTAGTTAAAGTAAGTATGATGCATTTAATTTGAGTCATTAAAATCAATGTTTGTAAAGTATCCATAGTTATCCAAATTATAGGTTGAATTCAAGTATGTTTATATTATACCTATGAATGTCAAGGCTCATTTCTTTCTGTCTTTTTTCAAATTTTCATTCTTTTTTCTGCCTTTCCTTCTTTCGCTATAGTAGTTCTCATGTAGTACTCACTTTCTTGCATTCCTTTTCAGCCCTTGCCATTCCGACTGAAGTCAACTGCGTGGACTTTTTTGACTTCCACCTTTCAGTTAAGGGAGCACCTGCATCTTTAGTTTCAATTTATTATTCTCTTCTTCAGCTTCACAGCGGACGCAATTGACGGTGCTTGATAAAATCTTTCCACGGGAGACGGAATTCCACGAGTTGTTCTCAAATATGCTCTCTCTTTGCCGTTTTCGGTGAAAAGTCAGAATTTAGAATCACGTGTCCGACAACTTTTTATTTTACTTGAATTTTCCTCTCCCTTTCATCCACCGCGGATTTAGTGAATGAAACTTTCTTTGGAATTCAGTGATATTGAAAATAACGAGATACTTTAATTGGCTTTGAAAGGATCATATATTATAAATGTTCACTAACCTCAAACTACAGTATTATTTGGATCAGTAATTGAACCTACTACTTGGTTTCAAAAATTATTACGTTGAGAAGAGCGAGGTTACATCCGCTGAAAACCGAACAGTAATTTGTTCCAGATGTTTGACTGATATAAGAGAATGTGCAGAGAGTACTGGAAATGCTGAGTTTTTTATGTTCATACATCTTTCAATGGTTAAACGTAATGATTTGCTACTGCTGGTATTGATTAGACTCCTGATTAATGGCATTTTAACAAGTCTTGCTAACATAATGAAAACATGTATAATATTACGCAAAAAATACTTTATATGTTTGTGGCAAAATGTAGGGCATACCATAAAATCTGCATTTTCCTTCACAATCAGCATTTTAACCTATCATCTGAAATATCAACTAATTTCCTGCTCAGTGTTTTTCGTTTGTGCTTCAGTCATGGAATCCAACGCCGAGCATTCTGACATATTATGCGTTAATTGAGGATAATGTTTTCCGCCGTTCAACGGGGAAAACTTCATGTTCTTCGCCTTCTCTACTCAATAGTGACACGACTTTAAATGCTCAGTTGAAATTAGATGTACCGAACTTTATCTTCCTTCCCTGTCATTCCTCAAGCAGATGGTGATCGCGGCGTTTTGAATTTACATTCCAGTAAGGCCGTCGATACACACATAGCCGGCTTGAAGGAGACGATGGGATGCGTAAGCGACTCCATAATCGAGCTCTTAACATAAACGTCGTTTGGAACCCAAAGAGCGGTGGCAGAGCGCGGATGCAAGACGGCGGCGGCCCCTAGCGTGCGGTCCCCTTGAGGCCCTTTCTCGAGGGGGCTCTTTTTACACATTGATAATGTTATTCTAGGTGTAATCGTTTCTCGGTATCTATAAATTGAATTTATATCTCAAATAAGATCTTCATTTTAGCTTCTTGCCGTCTTAAATCCAGCGAGTTTTTTTCAGGCACCCTTTCGTCTTTCGACACGCGATAGTATCTCTCAGGGTGGGGCGCCAACGCAGCCCTTGTACCAACTGCGATCTCCTACACGCGTTCCATCTTTCCTTCTCCCCGTCCTAACAGTCCAGGTCCTTTTCCTCAACTTTCCCCGTTCCTTCACTATTTTTATTTATTCGTCTCCGCATTTTCGCGAACAGGTATCTTGAACCAGTTTGCACCTGCGGATTTGAAAGAAAGATGAATGAGTTCCTCCTACCTCCGTTTCTTTAAAAACAATTTATTTTTGGTGAAAATATACCATAATCTATATCTTAGGTTATAATTGTATTTTTCCGTGGTTGAAACTTTTTGCCTTTTTTAAATTGGTTCATAACATCATTGGTACATATAAATTATTGTTAAATAAAATTATACCAGCTATATTCATACATTTAGAATCACCTATCTATATCTTCAATATCACAAACTTAATTTGGAAAATATTAATCCTCAAAAATGACTCCAACAATTGTGATGGCGTGACTAATACGAAAAATCAACCATAATTTCCTTTATTTGTAGAGGCACTTTGCTTGCCATTTGATAATATATTTTAGAGAATACTTATGAGAGTGATTTTCAAATATTATTAGTATTTTCAGCATTCATAACAGCAGTTTTCTCTTGTCATCGGATATATCTTTCCTCGTGTCACGGAAAAAATTTCAACGAGGGAATTCCAATTCATAGCATCAGCTAGTCTCACGAAATTTGATAAATGTATTAATTTTAACTTTCCTTGAGTTTACTCATCAAGGTGAAGCCATCTCAACAAATCAGATAAGTTTGAAAAGGCGATTCCTGCTAAACAAAGCCTGAAATATGCCTTTTTCGGTGTTAATTTATTTCATGGCTTCAGGTACGTGCCTTAATCAGCTACATCTTGTATGTATTAAATTCGTTGAAGGGAACTGTAAATTGTCCTGTACTTGTATGTTGGTATAATAATGCTACGAATTTTATTTATACATATTCAAAAACTTGACAGTCTGCCTTTCTAGGGTTTAAAATTAACCTTACTTCTATGAAGGTATACATGTGTCGATTTTCCTTTTTTGTGAGAAATTCGCGCCAACTTTAATATAAAATACTCCTTTACTGGATTCAAAAATACTTGCAAAATAAACGATATGATATTTTATTATTAACTAATACTTGATATGCAGTTTATATTGAACTATTACCTAAATATATTCACTTAGAAGCCTTTTATTTCGAAACAAATTGAAACCATCGATTCAATTCTAATAAATCACCTCAAGCCATTTTTGGTATTAAAAAATGACAACTAACACGAGAGAAGTCTAATCAGAATATGCTCACCGTATGTTAGCATTCAAAGAAATAGAATATTGTTGTAAATATTATGTAAATTTAAATATCCATGAAACCGCTCTTTTATAACATGCGGTGCTTCATTTCTAAGTTCTACAAGTTTATTTGTTGTTTTGACACAACTTCTGGGGAGAACATTGTTTAGGATGAAATTAAAGGTTTTCATCCGAATTAAATTGACTACTTAAAGGTGAATGCGCAAATACTGTAACTTTATATTTACTGATACGAATCTCTTGCGATACATCTTTTATCAACCCTGTTCATCTGAATACGTTATTGGGTTTTTTCTGTATTCACATTCGAAACGCTCCACCTGTTTTCTCTCCCGTATTTGCGATTTTCACAGCAACGTGTCCTAGTCAAAAACCAGCGTCTAAACTTTGCTTTGAGCAAACTTTATATTTCTCTAATTCCACATGAGACGAATGTTTGTATTATGCTTACCCTATAATTAGTCATAATTTAAAAAGTAGACGAATCTAAATCTTTCTTATATCGCTGTGGATCATTCAATATTTTCCTTCGCATCTACATATTTCTATTCTCATTCTCATGTGTCATATATTGTCCAATCACATTAATAGAATTTTTTTCAGAACCTTTGAGCTCATATTTAGACAATAGAGGCACTATGCAAAATGTGTATGACCTGATTACCGGGGAGGTTTTCAAGCCTTTTCAAATAAATGGTCATCACCATACAATCTCTCCGTAATGAAAGGTTGATGTATACGTACGTAAGAGGGAATGAATTGTACATTTCCAAAGTATTTGCTGAAAGGCTTTTTGTTTCTCTTTGATAAAAATTATATGGATTTCGCGAAACTTAGTATTTATTTATTTTCCTCATGTGAGATATTCTCGTACAATTTTGTTCATAAACCGTATTGATAATTGCAAACCTTTGCGAATGTTAGTACTGATATATAAATTAAAAGGCATTAGATTTCCTTAGGTTTACGTTTCCGACCACTTTAAATATAATTTCTAATTGACTACCTTTTAATTAACTGAAAATTATAGAATAAATAGTATGTTAGTCAAACCAATTTATATTCAAAAGAAAAATTTTATATGCTTAGGCTAAAGATGAGTAATATTTTAAAGTTTTTAGAAAAGCATTATTCTTGACCAGAATTGATACCAAAAATTGTAACAGATGCAAATATTACTTTTCCCAATGCATATTGGGCACACGACATGTACTGACTGAAATTAGCTGTAACATAATGAAAGATAGTTTTCTATATTAGTTATTTAACAATATTTGTGTAACATATTACGCATGATGATGCCTTGTAATTTCATTGCAGGAAGAAACGGATTCAGTCTTAATAAGTGGCTAAGTCACAATTGTGTTCTATTTAATACACAGAAACGTGGTCAAATGCAATTGATTTATATGGAGTATGTATTACAGTTACACTGGTTATCCATTGTGAAAAAATATATTATTCCAGGTTATTATACTGAGATCAATTTTGACTTAAAAGGAGATACTTATTCAGGAATAATTATGTACCTATATAAACCACAGTGATAGAACCGAAGGTTGGTTTGATGATAGGTGAGAGTAGAGTTAACCGATTACTAAGCTTTCAATGGTTTTTGAAACTCACATATCAGGATAAGGGAGCCCGTTCCTTTTCCTGTGTCGCATTTGATTTCCCAGGAATTTCTGGAACCCGAAAAAATCACACAGATAGGGTGATGCAAACGGTACCCAAAGAGGTCACCCACAATCGAACCCGGATCCTTTGGAAATGAAAGAGTGATAACTTTGTAGTTTTACAAAAATTTATAACGATACGAGCCGGGTTTCGTAATAAATTTCTGTGAAATAACAAAGTTATCATCCATTCATTCCCAAAATGAATCGATTTCACAAAGTTACGCCGAATACCATCAATCCAGATCCTTCGGTCAGTAGTCGAACATTTTCCACAGGACTACTACATCCCCTTAACAAAGAAAATATGAGATTCACGAAAGGGATTAATTTCATTTTTTGCTCGAAGAAGTTCCTTTTTGAGATTGAAAAATCTGATTTCATATATGATGACACTATATAAATAAATAAATAAGTATATATATATATATATATATATATATATTTTAATGAATATATATTACATATATATATATATATATATTCATATTTATATTCATACATTCACACACACACGATGGCACACGTACATACACACAAATACATAACACCCACCAGAGTGTACGTTTCTTTGAAGGAAAGGAAACCCGTTCGATAGCTATGTCATAACTGTCAACATGACGTGATATGATAAGGTGTGGCGGTATAAATGGTTCAGTGAATCTCACTAGATGCAGGCGACTAAAATATGCATCTTTGAAATACACTTGGAGTTATTTAATTTTTTCCTTTCGGTCTCAGAGATAGAAGAGGAAGAAAGAGTCCGTATTCCAATAGAGGAGCTAGCTAATTGTCCGATAAGCTCAGAATGGAATTGACAGACGAAAGATGGAACGACAGAGAGGTAAAGTAGGAATGGGGAAAACAAATGAGCACTCTGGACACTTAATCTGTTTTTGACGTATTATCGAGGAGCTGTTGTATATGGAATAGTTTTCACGTTTCCATGTAGAAATTATTAAAATGGTTTTTCATAGTGGAGACCATAAAGTGTCATTTTTTAAATCCCCCACGAATAGTAACTCCGAAAATATTTTAATTTTGCTTGGCTGTCTTTGAAAATATTTTTTTAAAGTTGATTGAGAACCATTTTTCATGTAGGTCTTGATGCATTGGATAAGTGTGTTCAAATAGCATCAGTCAAATTCTTCTTTGGGCACTTTAATGTTACCTCGATTTATAAATTTACGTTTTATTAGTTTTTGCAATTATATCATTGAATTCAACAAGTATTATATGTTTTCCATCTCAGCAAGTGATAGCCTATGTGTCTTATACCAACATTGAGTACTCCCCCTCACAAGTAAATAAAGAACTAAAATTATTAATGTACCCAAAAATGATTCTGAGCTTTACCCCGACATTTCAGGCATTAACTTAGTTCTGCCTTTGGCCACTTATGCCTATTACTCGTATTTACTACACTATAAGTGTTTCACTAGTGGTTATCGTCTTACCAAGTGCTGAAACTCTTGTTGAAATCATATTTCCTGTAAAAT
Organism: Hetaerina titia; assembly: GCA_037158775.1. NCBI lineage: Eukaryota > Metazoa > Arthropoda > Insecta > Odonata > Calopterygidae > Hetaerina > Hetaerina titia. The sequence goes on from CM073771.1 coordinate 53,227,050, forward strand.
TAGAGAAACCTTTGCAGTCTATTAAAAAATATGTTCCAATCTCATTCTATAAAAGAAGATAAATTTTCCTTCCTCCTGAAATTCCGTGGTATTTTATTTACGCTCGATTTTAATTATTTATTTAATCAACATGGAATTTAATTTAAAGTACAATATGGTTTCCCTACTTCAAATAGCATTAGTTTATTATTACAGGACCCGTAACTATTGCTAAAATTTACTATTTATTGCAACTGGCCGTAGCTTTGCTGTAAGACTGCATTTCCTCTTCCATAACATAATTTTTTCTCTTTTGCTCATATTTAATATTTTCTCTTCGTTAAGTTATCACTACTTTCCAACAAACAAGTTAGTATGCGAATAGCGTACGAAGAGGTGGTATTGAGTGAAGATGATTACTAAGCAATAATACGTAGAGATGAAGAAAATATAAAGGAGGAATGGTCAGTACATGGTTAAATGTTATGGGCTGTGTTAAAAAAAGATATAGGAGGTAATAAACGAATGGGAGAGGATGATATCGAAAAAATGTGGACAAACTGAAGTAAGATGTGAGAGAGGAGAAAAGGGTAGCTATATTTTCCTTTCTCTCTCTCTCTTACAAAAAAGTATTAAAACTTTGAAAAAAAGACAAAATAAGTGGAGGTAATAGGTGGCCTTTCTTGAGAAGCCGTTTCATTTGGATCCACGCAGCTGGATCGGTCCTATCAAAGATCCCATTCCTTCCGGGATTCCCTCCCGCACCTAATCACACTACCCTCCCACTATCCTCCCCTTTCCCACCCTTCACGTGTCTCATACCCCTCCTCATACTATCTATCCCCAAAGTATTAGTCTCTTCGTTCGTTTCTCATTAGAAAACTCGTCTCATTTCACGTCTTTCAAAAACCCATCCACCTCCCACACACATCTTCCCTTCCTCCCGATTCCCTATATGTTCAACAGCTGCAATCTGAGGAAGCCACTAATGAGTCGAAAGGCATCGGTAGGAAGAGGCGGGGAAAGCGCGTGGAAAGGGAAAAAAAGCTGAATAACAGTGAGGACAGATAGATGCAAATATATATTTTGGTAACGGAAGTCACAGGATAATGGAATAGATAAGAATTTGAGTGCTGTCGCAAAGATGGGATTTAGATGTCATTACACTCATTCTTTGTACCTATAGTTCGAGCGAAGCTCCCGAGACGTAACGAATATGTTAGCAACACAAGATAACACAAGAGATAAGGTGGGAAAATACAAAAAAGCTGTCCATTGGCATTCATTCTGAGACACTTCCAAAGGGAACACCTTTGGATAGTATCCATTTCATAATCCAGAAGTTCAATTACGTTCCCAAATAGATGAAGGAATATTTGCTTGACGTTGGTACCCCTCGGGGATTCTAATAAGTGTAACTGATTGTCATACAATTTTTCCGAGAGTGGACTCGGATGAACATTAAGAAGTACTTTTGGTATTATATATAACATCTGGCGGCAATGGTTTGGCATCCACTGAATAAGAATAACGAGTTTTGATATCCTTTCGGAATTTGTTGATTGGTAGTTTCTGCACGTGTCCGAGTAACTAAAACAATTTTCAATGTTCCGCTAGTCGTGAAGAAAAAAAACAAACCTTCACTGGCACGTATATACTGGCATGCACTTATCAAAAACCGAGTTCTGCGGACTCCTCTGCCACGAAATAGGAATTTTTTCGTTTGAACTTAATCAAAGCGTTATCTTAGCTCGCACCAAAAACGAGTGAAAACCTCCCTACATACAATCGAGATAAGGGGATACACATGCGTCAATCTTCCAACCACGTCGAAAGACACAAGAGGCAAAGGTGTAATTTACGCCTCGCACTACCCTTGACACGCAGAAATAAAACGCCCCTCGTTTTATGAATTTCTCGTCCAGCTTCGCCATTCCCCCACGCTACTCCTCTCTTGCTCGTCTCCCCTGCTAGCATTACGGCAATTTAATAAAAAAAATGCCATCGATTTGCTCTTTTTTCGCATCGTTCACTTCCAGCTCCCAAAACATGGCACCTACTTCTTTTTACGGGAGACCGCACCTGCCGTCTAATCATCCATCCCCCCCGGAGGGCCCAACTAAAGTCCTCAGCACATACCTACCACAGGCGCGCGTGCAACAAACAGGAGGCGATTGGAACTCCGCTGCACAAGCTCACGGGAGTAACCAACCACATCCCTTTCATCCACTCAACACGCGCTACCGGGGGTTCGGATGGTTCGGAGATGGCTTTGAGTTCGTCGACAGGTGAGACGGGACGAAGCCAAAAGGAGGGGTAGTATTAGGACTGCAGGAAAAAGTTGTTTCGAGGAGTGAGATGGGAGATTTAGTGGTGGAGTCTGGAGCAGTTGGGTCGTCCCAAGTTCGTAATTTCAGCGACCATTTGGATGAGATTTTTGCAAATGTTAACAAAACGCTAAACACAAACCTTAAGTTTCATGCTGTTTTTTTGTAGCAATATGGAAAATGTAATAAAATCGATTGAAAAAATGCAGGTTTACATTAGAAGAGTTATGATTAGGGGAGATATGCCGACGCACCTTGCTCTAAAATAAAACAACTGCATGTCACTCTCACGATTACATATGCTGAACACTTTATTGGCAATTTCTGTTTACCAAAACTTGGCCTAGCATTGCATACGCTTTGGGCTGTTAGGATGTCCCAATATGATGACATAGTTCGCATAGATGGAATATTTTCGTACTAACGGGGAATAAATGTCATGTTATTTAATTAAACTATAACATCCATTAAGTTAAATAGAGGTAGGTTTTCATTGACTGGTTATGCTTAAAGTCGTATATTATTGAGACTTCATTATATTTTACTGTGCCTGACTGAACGACACTAAGGTCCTATAAACATGAATGGTCCCATACATTTTCTTGCTACCTCGAATAATACAAGGTTTTTTCTCAGAATAATTTTCCTAGATTACTTATCGTAGAAATAAGCTTTTAATTTTGTTTTTTTGTTGGGGATTATTTATGATGGCAATGGAGAAATAACTCTTTTCACAGTTGGACTACGAAGAAACAAATGAATTTCTTTCTCTAAGATTCAAGTTACGAATTTTTTGTTATTTTCCTAACTCATTCATGTTATTTGAACCCCAAGGCTCCAATTTATTCTTAAGGGGTGTTAGTAATTCAACGAAAAATACATATATTACCTTTCAGGAAACATCGGTTGTCAAATTTATAAACAATTTATTTGACATACCATAGAATTAATAGAAGTTATTCATGTAAATGTATAATTCCCGTTCACAAAAGAGAACATGCTCAGCTTTAATCAATCATTGAAGAAATTTCCAATCAAATAATCTTGCTGTGTCCCTAAATATCTTTGCTTACCAACGAATAAAGTTATTTCTCTGAGATTATCCAAACAGGTGTGCATATGGTCCCCGGGAATATTTGTTATGTAAGATATTTTTGTAAAATTTTAGGGTAAAAGTGAATGGTGTTGATAAAAAGAGCAAAGATGTGATATGGTAGGAGTATAAAACATTGAATTTTAGATTTGTCAAAAATATATTTTATTTATTAACAATTCTCTGATTAAGAATCAGGTTGCTTATAATTTTTGCTCGAATGAATTTAGAAACGTTAAATAAATCAGATACGATGATTTTAAATGGATTGAAAATAACAAAGTGATATGTTTTCGTCATATGAGTGCTATAGTTTTCATAATTATCACCCATGATAATCATTATAAACCGTTGCATTTTTTAATGCGTGGGGGCCATTTTATCAAATTATTTCGCAATCCCTTAGACATAGAACGTGTACATTTTTAAATTACTAAAAGAGAGGCAATTATAATTATTAACGAAAGTTTTGATTAATGAAACCAGGAATATTAAATCGATTATACAAACCTCCCCAAATGCCCTCTTTAAAGTGTAATATACTTACTTGAGGGAAATAATATTGAATCATATGTGTATTCTTCCACTAAAGCTAATACTTCTAATCTTGAAGTGGCGAACGAGCTGTAGACGCCTAAGTTTTGAAAATTAATAGGTGCATATAATATGCATTAGTTGGACTGTGAATTCTATACGGTAGTAAAATTTTGGAGCGTGTCAATTGGCTAATAATAACTATTTACATAATATATATCAATAATGGAAATATCCTTATATATAAGAGTATACATGCCTATACATATCCCAGTACATACTACCTGTATATAGCTACTTCTTAAGTAGAGGCTCATACAAAGTAGGACACCATTCCTTATTTAAGTGAATTTTCTACTTGCTTTTTTATTTATCACGGTGAAATGACTGATTAATTGCTTTTTTAAGATATCAGTAAAATTAATCTGCCGCCAAATAGAGTTTACAGAATGGATTACTTACTTACCGGCTATCTTCGATCTTTCTTTCCTTCCTTCTAAGGATCCAACATCTTTCTCTTACATATATTTAAAATAGCATAGTCAGATATTTCTTCGATTCACCTCCGCACAACTATATCTCCTTATGTGCTAAGCCTTTTTCCAGTCAAAGAATAATTTTTTTGTCACACTGGCATAAGCTAGGTAAGTAATTTTTCATCAGAATTAAGTGCTTTGATACGCTAAGTGGTACGATATCTCAAAATTCAACGTGTTGAAGGTGCATAAGTAATTTGGAGATTACTAAAAAAATCTTCGAGATAAAATAAAGTACCTTTCTCATATAAGGCTCCGAATCAAGCCCGTCTTCTGGTTCTGGCAAAGCTGTAAAACCTGTGTCACCAATTGAAGCTTAATGGCATCTCTTTTCTAGGCTCAAATTTCATCATAGGTCTAATATATGTGTGTGTATATAAAAATATATAGATAGACACACACATATATATGTTTACATAATTTAACCTGAAAAATTACACTGAGCGAGTTGGCAAGTTAAATCCTGGTCCCTAAAGTACCACTTCATTTATGGAAATTGCCTATTATCAGAACTGAACTGAACATAAATGAAATCTGACCGTACGGTACAGTTTATCACGAAGGTACTAGTAGGATATTTCAACGTTAAAAGAATGAACGTTGAATCTGCAAAATGTTAACACGAACCAAACAAAAATGTCTTTATTAAGCGATATTTTCCATAGTAAATTTCACGAATCACATTCTTACTAACAACAAAAAATATGGAAAACTCACAGTATTATTACATCTTAATTACCTGCCTCATCTTCCATATTTATCTTTGATCGTTTGAAATAGGCCAAGTTTCAAAAGATATTTGAAATATTTAACTAAAATTTGTTTTTTGAGTGTTTCACTTGTATAATACCGTTCATTATCTTGACAGAATATAGTATAAACTATAAACGATTTGATAGCTTTAACTCTATGAAATTCTAAAAGGGAAATGAATTCCGCGAAATCTAGGATAAATATTAAAACAATCAAATTTTGAGCCTTGCATCTCTTGAGTTCTTTCAATATTCCTTATCGTCCCTCTTCATATCGTGATTCAACAAAAAACGAGCACCAATGCCTGATAAACAACTAGTATACTGACTTATCTGGTCTCTTTTGATAGATTATTTTTTTTAGAATAATAGCCGTTTGAGTCCATTGAGTTTATCTGTCTATTCTCTCATCCATAATGAAAGGATACACAGTATCCTTGTAAATATTGACATCTGCTGGTTTAAAATATTTATTATGACTTTTTTAAATATTTTTCGACGTTTGGCTGGAGTTAATTTTCCATGTCGAGTTTTCATTTGCTATTCCAACCTACGCATACACACACCTAGTTCACACACGATAAAAGAACTCATGCTGGAAGTGGAAGATAAATGTGCCATCCAGTAAATACTATTTCTTTCGATTGTAAAATATGAATAGCTATCAATCGCGTAGAAATTTAAAACCTTCAATTATATTCTTCGTCGCTTCAGATGTTTGCGAGGATACTTGAATTCACTGGTCCTGTAATATTCTTGTGACTTTATAAAAAGAAATGTCTACATACGTAATGAATGGTATCCAATCAAACCTTCCCCCTTGACACAGTCATTTAAGTTTCCATCGCGAATGTTAATTGAAACGGAAAGAAATCTCAAAAAAATTCCAACCGCTAACGCTTTTCTACTGCCGTTTCATTCCTTGGAATTAAATTAAACCTTTATGCATATAAATAAACACATCAAGGAATGGTTCCAATTTATTTCTCAATTATACAAACGAAAGAATTATACAAAAGCCATCAAGATTCTTGCACTCGATCTCGCTGTTAACTTCATCTCCCTCTCTTTTTCACTCTCATTCCTTCTCCTAATCGCCGCTGTTAGTCCTTCGATAAGCATAACTTTATTTTATCGACTGTATTAACCTCTCTTATTCATCTCCCTCTTGTAGTTTCACATACATTCAATATACATTTCTTTATATTTGAAAGAAAAATCTCATCCTTTGGGAAAGTACGCTATAATATTTTCCCTTCCATTCCAATATTTTAATCAGTCTTTGCCCCCTAAGGCCAGATTTTATCGCATTTCGTTACAGTGTAGGTCAATTTTAGCCTCCAATATGACTATTAAGTCGTTCAAAACCAACCGTTAACTGCTCCACATAGATGTTAGTTCGCTTAAAATATTCACATTAACTAGTGAACAATCTCATTTTCCCATAAAATCGGGTTAATTGGTATCGTCTACTTTAAGTTAATGTTCACATCAAGTAGCTATTGGATTTAACTAGGATTTATAAAACCGGGTCTAAGTATTAACTAATTTAGAGGAATCAAATGGAGTGACAAAATTCATGCATGTTGGAGTATCGATTACAATCTGCGACCTCCTTTTGGCTATCCAGCTACAGCATTTCGGTTTGAAATAACCGGTTTAGCTTAACCATGGCTATTATTTAATATATTTATCAAATATCTAGTAACATCGGGGATGTGAAAATGTACTCAAGTGATAATACAGGTTCTGGGGTTAATACGAAGATATTATTTCCTTTCATAAAATTTTCTGATGAACAACGATCGATTTTAACACCTGTGGCGCAGTGCTGATTGACAATAAAATGTCTGCTTTTAATGGAAGATGGTCATCTAAGTGATTGAAATACTCGAAATGATTGAAAATAATTTTAATATCCGTATATCCTTCATTTTGAGAAATAAAACACGAAATGAAAAACTACTATAACTCCAAGAGGGTGGGTCAATGTATTAAAATATTTTATCATTTTTCGTGAAATTTTGTTGAATTTTCTAGAGGAAGCTACTGAAACATTAATTCTTCCGGAGCCGGTGTTATGTTGAAAGTTGAACCCAGGTTTTAACTTACTACACTGCTGTCAGTCATTTGATTTTCCAAAAAATATCGAGGCAAAATCCAAATTCTAGTATGTATAAACTATAAAAAAGAATATTGAAGGTATATAGTTTTATTAATATTGTTATTGGTAGTCTACCGTTAAAGTTGGTTTTGGAAAAATACAGCCAGAAAGCCTTCCTTTCTTAGCCTCACCGAACAAAACAGCGTGATTTCTCACACTACAAAAACCTTTCTTCTATTACGCATACCTTCTCCCTCCCTTCATTCCGTCCAACATACCTTCATTTACCTGTCGCTTCCTTGCTTTCGTAACGTCGTCCCCAATTTTACAGTCTTCAGCATTCCATCGCCAGTGAAAATGTTATGCATCCATCTTTGATACCTTCTTTGGACATCTCCAAACAACGATCTTCCCTCGCCCACCATGCCTAACACTTCCTTGCTTGTTTTCCTATTTGTTTACTTCACCCTTTCCATCCTCCTCCACAATCACATTTAAATAGCTTCCAATATAAAATTACCATCTTGCCTCAACTACCACATTTCCGTGCCGTATAAAACTAGGCTATATCAACGCTTTAGCCAGTCTTTCTCAGCATATGTACTCATCGTTCCCACTATCAATTCCTTCCTTCTTGTGAAAGGTTTCCTGATGCATTCCTTCAATTTGTACCACTACTTTTTTTTACCATCTTGATTCTAAAAACTCCCTAGCTATGTAAAAGTTTGTCCTGAAAAATCAGTCATTTTCAGTTTAAGACCTCATTAATGCTGTATAAAATCTGTTGTATGCTATTCGTACTGCCAATATTTTTTTGTGTACGAATTAAATATCTGTATTTTATCGCCCCAGAACCTCTTGAGAGCTTCAGGTTTGTAGAATCCGAAAACTTTGTTTGGTAAATTAATATTATCATCTTTCCAAATATTTAGTGGCAGCATTTATAATGGGAAATGATTACCCGTAGTAATGAATCCATTATATGCTATCAGTATTTGAGGGGAATAGAGGCAGGTCACTGGTAAACATTAAAATTTAAAAGGGTTACACCATAAAAAAATTTGATATTTCGAAAATGTTTAATAGGTGAGTAAGGGGTGAGGAAATAATGACAAGTTCTATTGAACGTCCCCTTTTTGTACTTCATGGTCGTACTGATTGGTTTGTTGCCTTTCCAGCTGCAGATACTTACGTAAAACCGAAGAATGGATTTTTAAATAAACTACAATTTTTTAGAAATATCTCAACATAATTAGAGGTAGTAGATCGGAGGCTTTCGCAGCTGTTGAGAGATGCAGAGGTGGTTCTCGGGTTAGACTGCGTGAGAGTCATTTTGGCTCAACGTTTCTCTCCCGTTGCAGGGAGCGTCTTCTTCGCTCTTGAAGACGCTCCCTGCAACGGGAGAGAAACGTTGAGCCAAAATGACTCTCACGCAGTCTAACCCGAGAACCACCTCTGCATAATTAGAGGTACTTTTTGAGATAGAATGACATAAATACATTTAACACACCACTAAAAATGTACGCATTTAAATCAGTCTAAAGAGAGTTGAGTTGCTACAGGGCTGAGAAAAATGTGGAAATTTGATTTTTTATGGCAGCCAGTGTATTAATTTCTGCAAATGATGCTCCATTTTTATCATGACCGCAAACAATTATAAAAATTATCCTCGGTAAATTTGTGTAGAAAAAAATGCAAGTGGCATATTTGAGAAAAGTAAAAAACATTCACGCAGTTATTGTCATTACCAAAATTAAGAATTAGGGGATTTCATTGAAATTGGCTCAAAGATAAATGCGCTCGGATCGGTAGAGAAAGACCAGTCTTACGTCAGAATGCTTAGTACTTCATTTGTTGAAAACTCTACAATTTTTTTTATTCATAACAGTTTGAAATCTTCCTTTTGATTTATTTATGAAAACTTTTTAAGTGTGGTTTCATCTTGTTTAAAATTTATGTGAGGAACATTGCAAAATAGAATTTTTTAACAAAGTGAAGGGGAATTCCAAGAAACTGCGGGAGATACTGCAACAGTAAATTTTAACAGAGTCATCCGCTAATATGTATTTCAATGCAAAAATTTCAGAGTGTAAAAACCCTTTAAAGCCCCCAAAATTTCAGAGTTTAAGAGGACGCCTCGGTTGTTTAACTAGCTGAAGCACTCGGCCGGATATCGAGGGATTCGGGATCGTATCCCGAATCCATCGATATCCGGCTCGATCTATCAGGGTGATAGATTTTTACACTCTGAAATTGTTGCATTGAAAGTGGAGGGGTTTAAAATTCATGAGAACCTGAAAAAGATAATCGTCTAGGGTAGTTATTGGAGTTGTTTATATATTGTTTAAGTAAAATGCAATACAAAGTGTAATTCAGTAACTGCCAGAAACTTTCAGTGACTGTTCGAAAACTGCCACAAAACCTGTTTAAAGGAGAATTCTGAGAACGAAACGTGAACGTAGCTAAGTCACGCAAATGCCCCTGCAAATCTCACGATATCGATATTATCGTGTTAACATTTCAGCTCAATTACATTGCCCACAGATATCGCCAGTTGACCCAAAGAAGCATGTCTTATGATTTTAAGTAGATCTTAATACTCTCACCCTCCGCTGTCTCCCCCGTTTCCCTAACTATGTTGAGCTCCGACGTAACTCGCCACCCCTCGACCAATCTCCTTCACGGTGAGCACAATAGCGTATATCCATTGGTCGATTTTCGCTCGGTAAGGGTTTGAGGTAAAAGGGGCGTATGAAGGAGAGGGAGCGGAGGACTTTTTATGAGATGGGGGTAGGGGGAAGGGAAGGAAAAGGAGGGAAAATAGGGAGGAAGGTGCGGGAAGAGGAGGCGCCACTATTTCTCCCAGGCGCTTCGCGCTCCCTCCTTCCTTTTCTCCTCCCCATTTTTCCCAACATTTATATATATACGTACACACGCTGGGTGTGCCGCCACTCTCTCTACCTCTTGTTGCCTCTCCGCCGCTGCCGACGGCTTCGTGGGAGAGCCACCGGGGCGAAACGGGGCGACGTATTCGCTCCTCGCCCGCGCAGATGCGGGGGAGTTAGATGTGGGCGTGTCCTTCCCATCCATCCACCCCCGCCTTGTATCTCCACCCCCTCGATTCCCGCTCTCCCTCCCTCGCCCGTCATTCCACCACAACCGCTCTCCCCAAACCGCTAATGCCTCGTGCCTTCCCTCTTTTGCCGGGTATTGATGTTCATCCTCTTCCTTTCTCTTATTTTTGATTTCCTATGCCATGGAAGGAGGTCGCCTCGGACACCCCTCTCCTCCATACGTACCCGGTTCCTCACTGGCGCCGTGCACCTCCAAACCCCACCATCCACTTCCACCCGGGGCGGCGTAAAGAGAAAAGGGGGGAGGTTTGGGGAAGGAAAGAGAGAGGGGTTGTGCAGGCGCCTCCTACAATGCGTCGTTCGGCAGGCGCACTAAGTCGTTCTCAGAAAAGGGAGTGAGACGGAGGAGGAGGGAGTGACGGAAGGGACGGAGACCAACAATGCGGTTGCGTAGGCGGAGCATTCTCAACCCACCCCACTTCCCCTTCCCTCTAACTCTCTCATCAATCTCTTCTCCCCTTTGAAACTCTACCAACCCCCCTCCTCTATCCCCCTTCCCGGCTGCCTAAGCGCCACCACGTGGTTCCTTCAATACCCGCCCTTCTAGAGGACTATTGATTAAACGGAGAGGGAGGGCCGCCGAAAGGCGTAGTTGGAGGGTGTGGAGTGAGGGGAGAGGGACAGCCTTAGGGAAGAGGTACAAGATGGGGCGTGAGTTTGAGGCGTAAGCACCGGGTGAACATTCACAATCAGGTAAAAGAAAATGGTTCAATAGATAGCTATTGTCTGATGCACAAACAAATTAAACCAAACATAAGAACATTCATAATTTCAATGGAGTCATTATTTTAACCGATGGGGAAGGGCTGTACACAATAGAAGAATCAATATGGGACGGATGAAACTTTCAAATATACAATTCTTGTTGTCACGTCCAATCATCGTTAAAAGATGTATGTTCTAACCTTATTAGTTAATTACATCTATCGTCTAACCATTTGTGTAGGACGACGATCCTTAGATATTGGGCATCTGGAAATCGTCAAAAATATCAATGAGTCAAGGTCGGAGAAATATCGCGTGGAAACAAATGTTTCTTATGAAAAATAACCCTTGTTTTTTGTAAACAATCATTGAAATTAGATGCGTCGCTGGTCTAAAAAGTTTCCGACTCTGAAAATTTCAGAAAAAAATGTCTTGTATCTTTGTTGGGTCGGAAGCTTTCCAGACCACCCTTGTATGTATATAATACACGTATAGTACTTCGTACTTCGCTCGTCCTTCTATCGCGAAATGTATAATCATCTCTTAAGTTAATACCCAAAGGTGAAAACCAAGCCTCTGTTTCTTTCTCCAGCTCTGTTCGTTTTTGGGAACTGCAGCAAGAAATTCATGTGAAGATGGATTTTACTTGAAGTGCAAAATATCCAAAAGTGACAACCACCACTGACCAATATTCTCCGGGGCATCGTGAAGAAGCTACAATCCTGAGTGGGTAAAAGGGTTGGAAAAGGTCGTCCATATCTAGGTAGGACCTACTTAACAAGGATAGGCACATTTTAAGCACTATATCAACCTGAATAAACAAAAAAGTGGTGAGTTAAACGATTCATCTTCTGGAAATAGAACGCTGAAGAAAAATACCCCCTTATGAAATGTTGGATAAGATATACTATATAAAAGATAACAGAGAAATAGGAGTGGATTTCCTCGTCCCTCACTTACCTGTCCACTTAATCGCAGCAGTTACCTCCTTAATGGATTTCGAAGGATTCTGTCCTTCTCTGATCTAATTTTCCAACTATCCCTGACTTTAATCCACAAAGAGATATACAAGAATAATAACACATACTGCATCCTTGTTTGTAATCGTTTCTTTTATATGGGTTTTAACAGAATATTCTTTGAGGACATTCTCAGTTAGTTTCGTTGGACATTTAATTTGAAAGGAACAAATATTTTCTCGTATTGTCGTCGGTGTATGGACATATGTTGGCGTGAGCCTTGTTTCGCAACCTATGTAAACTATTTTTAGTCTATACTTATATTTTTTACAAACAAGAAACCTAATCATCATAGTGCAGCAATTTCAGAGAGTAAAAATAATTCGCCTTGACCGGGATTCGAACCCGGATCCCTCGATATCCGGCCGAGTGCTTTAACCAATTAAGCTACCGAGACGTCCTCTTATACTCTGAAATTTTGGGGCTTTAAAGGAACAAGATGTTATGACGAAATACCGTACATACAATGTCACAGGCATTCGTAGTCGTGCGCGACACGCCACAGTCCACGATGTTAATAAAGCCAATTTTAAACACTTAGGCTGTTCATTTCAAGAAACTGCGGGAGATGCCGCAACAGTAACTTTTACCGGAGTCATCCGCTATATGTGCATGATAATGCACATATAGCAGATGACTCCGTTAAAAGTTACTGTTGCGGCATCTCCCGCAGTTTCTTGAAACTAATCATCATACTTGAGAATTGAAATAACCTGATCAGGTGAGTAATCTAAGATTTCGTCGTGAAAGACGCTTTGCGAAGAATGCAGTTAGTGGCACTGATTGGAGAATTCCATCCTACCGTGAATTTCTCCCTCTAAATCGCCCTCGTTTTAGGCAACGTTATTGTTTTTTAGCGAAAGTATTGTTACAAATTCTCTTTGCTAGTGTGTTGATACAATTTAGGGGGGACGTAGTTTTAAGGTTCTGGGAAGGTTTTGAGAAAATAATAAAAGTATGGTCTGTGAAATAATCAAGTAATTGATGCACGTATGTTGATAACCAGGCATTGTTAACATGAGACCACCTGTACGAATTGTAAAAAATATAATGGCCCGGGAAAAGGCAAAGGGTCACGAAAATTTAAGAATAATGTCGCATACAAATGACTAAAATAATGAATCCGGAATTTTTTACTTTAATTAATTTGAAAATTACTTTCATAGAATTGGACATTTGCCCAATTGCACCTTGCGGGCGTCAGGGAATGAGGATAGCATTAAAATTGACGCTATTATTGTACATATTACGCATATTGATTAATAGGTTGTAACTATTTATTTCATGCCAATCCTCAAATATCAGGAAACGTCACTAATTATTCCATGCAAGGTCATGCCTGCAAAGAGGGAGGTAGGTCCATTAAGACGCGAGATGACATCGCTGAGTAGTTGTAGAACCCCTTCCAGTCCTGTTTGGTGTCTTGGGATATGTGCATATCGCCCTTCGCTATATTGATTCATTTGAAATAAGTGGCATTTGAAGGTTACTAATTATGGGCAATGGAAGAAATTGAGATCAGGGCGTGAATTCGCATAAAAAGATCTACACCATAGCACCAGACAACAATCTCTTTTGTGACCTTCAGGATATTTCCATTGAGATTTCAGATAGTCATAATCTGTTATTTACACTTTAGTAAACTAATAATCAAACAACTATTGGGATAAGTGACTCAAATTTCCCTCCACCATTTGCATGATAGACGTTTATTCTTTCCACATTTTTATTTCCACCTGAATCAGTAAAAAATCGTCCTGAAATTCATGTTAAGTCTTGTTTCATCATTTAGTCTTTTTTTTAAGATAATATTGACTGGAATTATTTTTAATGAAGGTTAAACCATTTGTCACATTAGAAGCGTCTTTGGTAACCAACATCCTGCATCTTATATATTGTCGTTAAATACTATTGTTTCATCATTTATATGGGTTAAAATACTTCAGTCTTAATAAGATTACCATCTAAAAATGTATTGGTTAACAATATATTTGGATCGAGTGTGAAAAGCTACAAAAAATATTTTATTAGACTTGATGGACAGAATACCGATGCAGTTGGAAACTTGTTCTGTGACTTTCGCAGAATTATGTATTACCTGAACTGATTTGGACGGGTTAAAATTTTTTTTTAATTAATGTAAAAGATGATACATGGAATATTGTTTTTCGTCTTAATCTTGATTGCATTCTGTGAATACAAACTTCACGGGAACGCTGTTACTTAACGATTATTACACTCAAAATATTATATTATCAGATATGAACGGTAAATGATTAAACATCGTTAGGATACCAGGACGCGTGTGAAGCTCAAAAATATGAAATTTTATTGCTAAAACAAGTCTATTAGTAGGTATGTATAAATACGTTTTTGTACGAAACACACTAAATTCGCTATTTTATTGATATCGCTAAACTCGTAGTCCTTCTACCCTACAATTTTTTTTATCTATTTTTCCCACCTTTAGAAATATACGCGAATATCTTTCGGCCTCTACATTTATCTGGAGGATGAGGCGATCAAGACGGTGAGGTATTGCTTAAGTCAAAAGAAATATGAAGTAGCGAAAGTAATTTGAAGACAAAGGGCGTAGTGCCTAAAATGTTCCGCAAAGCTGAAAGTAATGGACAAAAGAGTAAAAATGAAGGAATATCTAACAGCGGAGAGCTAAGGAAAGTCAGGCTGGTGAGATGGGGTAGGGGATCATAAAAAACCAGAGAATCCAGTAAATGTGGGGAAATGGATGAGGTTTGAAGGGAATGGACCAGCGCATGGAGATTTGCTATCTCAATGTCTCCCTAATAATCAGGTGTTTACGATTCAAGATCCCCTAGGGACAGAAAACATCGCGCGGCGGGATTTAATTGGGCACTCCACGAGATTGGTAAAAATTGAAGAAGTAATACATGGCTGTTTACCTGTAATCCGTGGATCCGATAGAGGAAAATGATTACTGGATTATTAAAGAGAAAAAAATAATTGTCCTTCATAAAGCTGCATTAGGTATTCATCTGATTTATGATGCACGCACCCCAAAATTTGCATCCTTATTGTAGTCGCAATAAACTGTATATTAGTTGGTTAAACGCGGTCCTTATTTCAATTTTGCACAGAAATCTCTGCGATTATGGATAATACTTCTTGATCATGGCCATGGTGTTGAATTGTAATAAATTTCTCTGTAGTCCATTTCAATGACTCAAAGGGGGAAAAATAACTGTTAGAAATGCATTCAATTTATGTTTCTCCAAGAACACGGAAATAATATTAATACTATTAATACAAACAATGCTTATATCACTTGTGACATTTACAGAGATTAGCCTCAAGTCTGTATTTCAGTGTTCTGAGATTTACTAATGTCAAAGAACTATCCTCCAATAGGGTGGCCACCAGTGCGAACGATTAGTTTTAGTCAATTGTTAAGTCAGTTTGTTCGCATTGTAATTGAGGTAGCAATTATTAATACAATAATCCTAGAATGATGAATACTTGTACTATGTTTAGTGATACTTGATGTTTTTATTTATCCTAATTGTGAACTTCAACATTATAAATATGAATTCCACATCCAAATTTCAAGTATATGCATTTGCAACATGTGTCCATTACGAGTATACTGGTTACTACCCCTAATCTGCCTATGCAAGGTTTTCGTAAATGGTAATATTATTTCAGATGTAAAAACAATTGTGGAAGATTTATATCCAATTTATTTTCGATTCAAAAGATTCCTTCGCAAAGGAATATAAATTTCTCTATTTTCTGTTCTAGTTAATTTTTGGATTGTTAATAAAAAATTAAGTAAATGGCCTTGTAAATTAGCTCTTTTTAGCATTGAAAAGATTATCTAAGAGTAGATGAATTAAGGTCTTTCAACAAATAATTTTAGAATTTTTAAGTGAAAAAATCATTCGTCATGATCGGAAATCAAATCAAGGAGAATGATTTTGTACGGTGAAATTCTCACACTTGTGTGCACATTAGCATTAGGTGGCTCGGCTGAAAATAACTGGACGTGCACGGCATATCCCGCAGTTTCTTTGATTTCACTCTCAATAGGAAGATCACATAACCGGTATTTTACAAAAATCTACTTCCAAACTCTTATCTTATCAATGTCTATTTCAATTTCGTTAAATAATTACTTTTATTGTATAGTCACATATGTGTCTCGTAGTACTTCTCAAACTGCAAATGCATTAACTGCAATAAATTACATCTAATGCCACGAGCATTGAATTATTACTTAACTTACTATTTGGAGTATCCTTTAATTTCATTCGAACCAAAAGAGTGATTTAGTTTGTTATGCTAGGACAAAGGCGAATGAGTCAAGCGTCTTCGGAGGCCTTTAATTGAGGTGCAATGTGGGTGGTTTCAGGCGTGTGGGATGAAGGGGAGTCGCTTATGCAGGTCGCATAGGGGTTGAAGGTCTCCCTTCTTTACCCTTCCATCCCATGAATTACGCCAATCCACTCATTGGATCCAGTATTCAGGTTCAAATAATCGCTCATTAACTTATCTGCATATGTATCTCTCAATTCTTAACGTCATCGCGGCATTCTTACTGCTTATTGGTTACTCTAAGTATACTGATAGAACAAACGGCCCTAAGTTTACATATATCCTTTGAAAATTACTCTTGGCTTATCTCTTCCGCATGAAATAAATTATATTCGTTTAAATCCTCCTTAAACCATCGCCATTTTCCTCATTTCAGTTTTAAATTTTACCAGCGTTTGCCATTGAAAAAAAATCAATTAATACCCACCTCTTCTTTAATGTCTCTCTCGACTTATAATGCTGGTTGATTTATTGGTTTAACCATAGGTTATGAAATGTATCCTTTCACCAAATTATGTATAAGCTCTTATTATAAAATTACCTGAGAAGGTCATCACGCACGTACATTTCTTGGCTGAGAAAACTTCTCATCTTTCTATATTTACGTAAATAATTAGAAGGACGTGTATTGGATCCACCAGTTTAATTTTTCTATTTCTCTCAAAGGTGAGCAAAAAAATGAAAAAGTTTATAAAATATTTTTCATTTTCACTGTTTCCGTGTTGCAACCAACTTGGTAGTTGGTAACTATTATCAGTATATAGTATGCTACCTATAGCATCAGTATGTACCTACCTTTGTGTAAATGCTAAAATTTCAGTAGAAATACCCTTAGAGGTTGTGCCAACGGATTTCTCACGATAAACATTTTAGCATGTGATTCGTTGCTTTGTAGAGTTGCAAATGGCCATGTTAATGTTGAACGCAAGGTGAGTTCAACAAATGGGGGTATATACAGGGCTCAAGGGACGACGTTTTGACTCGATAAAGGCCGTTCAAGAGGCTTCGACGAGGGTCATCAACGGCATCCCCAAAGAAAATTTCCAGCGGGCGTACGGGGAATAGGAGCAATGTTATACTACTTGTGTAGCAGCTCAAGGAGCTTACTTTGAAGATTATTAAGTCGATGTAAGTATATCGTCAATAAAATTTTTGTAAAAAAATCAGTCCTACCACTTTTGGGTTCGTTCCTGTAAACGCAAAGGGTAAAAAGGAATTTTAATAAAATATTTTAAAAATCAAAGGAAATATTAACCTTCATGGCCCACAACAATCATCTCATCAATATATTAAGAAACACAAATGGATATATCATAAATCCTCTGCAGAAACTGAATAAATCTAAATGCATATCAGCATGGGGAACCTAAATCTAATTGAAATCTGAACACCTAAAACCCAAAACTGCTCCTCGCGTTTAAGTTCCCATTCTAACTATTCCTGGATTTACTTATTGTGCTCCTTTGACGCACTTTTATACGTACAGGTTTGTTGCAGTTCAAAAGCCATTCCACCAGGTTTGGAATAAGAATTTTTATGGTTCGTTTGCTGGATTTAGAGGAAGGTTAAACAGTGACTGCTTTCGAAACCATATACCGATTAGGAAGGATCACGAGCTAAAAATGTCGGAAAGTTATTCATGTACATTTTTTAGTCATTAAGTTCCATCTCCATTGATGCATGTCACGAGAATTTATAGAGGTGCATAAATATATGTTACATGCATCAACACATATCTACAAATGATTAATAGCATATACGCATATATCGTACATTAGAGTTACTCCCTCTAATCAATTTGTAATTATGGAATCGTGCGAATATAGTTAGAGCAAGTTTCACCATGATTAATATAAAATATTACTATCAACTAAATTAGTATCCTGAATATTTCAAATATTTATATGCTTAGTTCCATTATTTTCTGAAAATAGTTGATCCAAATTTTCATTTATTTAACAAGATACAACATAAAAAAAATGCAGAGTATTTCAGTGATCCATAATGTACAAAGGTATTTCTTCATTCTTGTCAGAAAACCCAAGTACCGACACAGAAACATAAGCTCATCTTACGACTTGGCACCTATTTGAGAGGAGCACTTGGATAATGAGTGAAGGGCCTTAATTCAAGTATTGGGAACGCCTCTGGATACGATGCGGAAACTTCATTCAAAGCCTTTTTTTCGTGTGTGAACGTGTACTTGATTTCGAGTAGAAAATCTTACTCGATATTGTATAAGGAAATAAACTGAATCCCATTTCTCCATATGTGAACTTAAAACCCTTAAGAATTTAGCATGACCCCTTACCTCGCCGATCAAACTGCCTTTGTGGAAGTATAACTACCAACAAAACAATCTCAATTCCTGTAGATGACGTTTAGAGACGCGACTATTTCTCATCTTTCTTCGTAGATAGAAACAAAAGTCTAGTTCGCAAAAGCTCTGAGTCCGCATTGACTGAGTGCAAAAAGTGTGAAACTGAGTGGGTTTGAGTGCCAATGCGGTTAAACAGTTCATTGTCTAATGCCCATTATGGGAGAATTCGTTCCCGTTACATTATGGGATGAGGGAATCCCAATGATTGGGGAAAGTCGTGAAAATGTGGATTCTTGCTAGGGGCTGCACATATGTAGCACGTGTGATCCTGCATCTCAAATACTTTTGATGGCATGCGACATGCAAAAGATTGGAAGCCTGCCCTTTTGGTAGCCGCGGTTTTTGTCCGCTCTCCTGATCCCGGGGGTTGCGTGATGAGGCCGTTCCATGTTTCATTGGAAATGGGCCGAGCGGGAAACATGCGAGGATAAATGCAGTTGCTGAGGGTAAAAAACTGCCTGAATGGGAGGAAGGGTGGGGCGGTGGGGGCGGACGGGAGGGTGCTATAATGAGGTAGGCGGATGAAACTGCAGAGAAAGGAAGCGAGAAGAGAAGACATGAAATACGGGGGGAAATCCGAAGGAGAGAATTAAAGTTATATATCCGTAGAGGAAAGTTGGCGATCGTATAAAGGGTCAGAGACATGTAGAACCAAAGAGAAAATAGTAAGAAAGGGAATAAAACAATTAAAACTATTGAAATATCATTCGTTTTGTTCACACTTTCGGTCATAGGATTTATTAGGTAATTTAGAAACTGGTTTTTCCCAAAGGGTGTAAAATAATTTCAAGACCCAATGTAGTCTTGTGCTTTTTTATTACGAATTAACCAATGAGAATGGCAGCTTCGGCTGTAGTAATTAATTTTGACACTTAAATTCAAATATTACCAAAAATATGAATATATATTGTTTAAATAATTGGTGTGGATCACACTGCCAAGTCAAACTGCGACTTTTGCGCATAAATACAGAGATAAATGAATGCGTCATTTTAAATAGAGAACAAAATTACACTATGGTATATGGTAATTGGTATTTGATTTGAAACAAATTGAATACAATCTTTTCTAAATTTGTTCTTAGACAATGTTAAGCTAAGAAGTTCAGTTCGAGATTTAATTAAAAGTACTTTGTCTTTGTCTCTATATATTTCTTTCAAATAAATTTTACAACTCTGAGATCTAATACAGGTGGCTAGAATTAATTTAGTAGTGACATTGGAAAAAAATCGGATCATAAATAGAATTGCAGGGAGAGAGATATTTACCAGATCCGAAGAAGGAAATGAATTTTGTCTTTGAAATTCTAGCCGACTGGTACTGAAGATTTTGAACATAAAATACACGCACGTCAGGTGAAACTAGTTATTAAATTAGTTGTGCTGATTAGGAATTTAGCATTCCTAATCAGTACAACTAATTGACGCTTAAAATGTTACGCTTTCAATAGCTATTATGACGAGTATTCCCGGAGTTAATTTAAACGTTTTTGAAGTAGTTAAAAGTATCACTTAGTTTTACTAATTATTCATAATTGCCTAATACATGAATTAAATCAAATGATTTAGTGGCAGTGGCATTCTCACCAAAATGTAGCCGGTCTGACAAGCATAATGCGCCGTAGCCACGGAAATGATTTTTTTCTTGATTGCCTTTTCTTTCACCGACATTCCATCAACAGAATTTTTTTCAAAGTTCTATGCTTGACTCATTGAGTGATATGTATTTTATTAAAAGTGATATTGCTTGCGTATTGGTTAAATTGCATCTAATACATGCTATTGTTCCCTTAAATTTTATTACATTTTCAAATAATCCAATTTATTTCTGATCACACCGCTGATATGGTATCATCCGCAATACTTTAACAATCATTATGAAACTAGGAACAATATTAACAACATTATTGTACAGTACAACACAACAGTATTAGTTCATATAATTCCTTATCTTTTATCATTATCTTTCCCATGATACTATAATTATGATTCACCTCATTAAAAAAACATTTAATCTTCAATCATTACCTTCTTAATGCAACGTTTAGAAAAATGACAATGAAAATCGCAGTAGCTCACCAAAACGTTGTCGGTGTTATTGAAACAATTAGATGCTTATCGGATCCATTGCCTATCCATTTCTGCACATCCGTACGGAAAGTATCCACCGTAGTAATCATGTTTATTTTGGAATGCGGAAGGAATGAAACTGCTCTAATGATACGATTCCCTCCAGAGTTCACGAAATCGGTTCGCCTCCGAGCCGCGGTTTTCTTATAAATGCGTTCCGTTTTGTGATTTTTTTCCTTTTTCTTCCCGTTTCTCATCCTCAAGGCCACACTCGCAGTTAATACACCACAATCTCATCAAACGGCAACAAACGGATCCCATTCACACCGATGAGATTTTATCCCGTTTCTTAGGTGAACCTGTGCCGCTCCCATTCTAAGTTCTCGTCACGTTTCCCAGGCGCAATTTGTATTTTTCACATCCCAAACTTGTTTGTATTTACATCTGAAATCCGCTATTTTAAAAGTCGTGCCCAGGACCGCGTGGCGTTTCCGCCGAAAGGCCCTTTGTACCAAAAACAAAGACTATAATGGACTTAACGTGTCTCCATGCTCATGGAACCCATGTTTCTAAAACGATGAGGAAGAGGGGTCGCTGAAGTGAGACAGATACAACGGCGATATATATCTTAAATTTACTCAGCCTTTTATTTCATATTCTTTCACATGTGTGGCTACATGTTCAAAGCTGTTGTAACAACTGTGGAACTGTTAAAAAAACAAGAATGTAATCGTCAATTTCTCAAAAAAGTATCCAAATAACCTATCGTTGTAATTTTTATTCCTAAATTACTTACTCTTCACACATTTTCATATTCTCCACTTGTGAAATACATTACGTAAAGTTTATCAAACCTCAAACAATCTTTGTTTCAGTTATGAAAGTTGCTACATTTTATAGTCCGCAGACGAAATTGACCAGTCCAGAGAGTCATTCGGTTATTGTTAATAGTGAATCTTGCTTATATGTCTGCCAGTTCATAGTTCATATTCATAGGTCCATAATTTTCTTACCTGTAGTATTGCACTCAAATGTTGTCAATAATATCTGCACGGAAGATGCACCTCTTTTAAAGATTAAAGTGGTTAAGGGACGGTCTGACGTCTGAAACAATCCTGTGATATCTGACTTGGTATTACAATTATAGGTAACTGTGATGAATACAATTATTATTTGGGTCTCCGTAACTCGTGTATATCACAATTTTCTTTTTTACCCGATGGATCACAAATTTTATATAACAACGCATAAAATGTTGCTATAATAAATTCATGGTAACATAATTTATAAGATTACGACAGGTCATTGGAGCTGGACCACAATATTTATATTAAGAACATATATTTGTATTATAACCCTTTCTGTACATGAAAATTGCATTATGAATTGGTTCTTAAGGCGGTAACAACAAAATCACGAGCCAGAATTAACAAAACTTCAGTTTTTTTAAATAATATCGATACATTCAACAAGAATGTTGTTGAAGTATTAAAATAATTCTTAATTAAAATAATAAAATGAATGAAGGGAAAATATAAATAATTGAGAATAGTTTGAAATAGATTACTGCAGTGATTTTAGTTCATAACGGAAATGAAGAACAATCCAATTATAACTTAGAAGTATGAAGCAAGAGAGAATCGGTTCACAAGTAGCGTTCTAAGTTATGAGGCTGCTGTCCAAACTAAGTTGACCATCATAATTGTAATGGTGGTCTGTTGTGACTTCCTTGGACTGTGTTGTACACCTGAGCAGCTTGTTGACTAGGATTTTTTTATAGGTGATCTATCGGTTTAGGTATGTTTACCTATGTATACTTTAGAGAATATCCCTGCTTGTTTTCAGGGATATTCCCTAAGTATTAGCTTGGCCCAAATTTGGAAAATTGTGCTGTCTTTAAGGCATTGGATTTGTTTTACTGCACCATTATTTCATTGATTTTATTTGTAATCCATACCCGTACATTACATGTACACATACTCATATCCGTTACTAAATTATGATGATAAGGGTAGGTAAAAGTGGAAATGAGTTATTAAATTTTAGCATTACTCGTATTTATGAAAATGAAAGTTTATTAAATGTTCTCTTCGACGAATGAAACTACCCACTAAATTATTTTAACTATCCAGTGTGGTGCAAACAATAGCCTTATCTTTCCTTATGAATTGAGTTTAAGGTACGACCATCATTCAACAAGATAACCATGGAAAAGATGAGAAGAGGTTAAGCTAAGTTCGAGTGGGTCAAATATTCACGAATGAATACATGAAGTGGCTACCATGCTTTGATGATGAATTTGTGATTGATTGAGAGTGAAATTTTAATCTCCCACACCACTACTCGTTCCTAATATTTAAAAATCCAATTCATAGTATCGTTTATATTTTCTTCTCCTCTCAGCTTAGTGATATTTTACATTCTTGCTTTATTAATTGAGTTATTTCAGGTAATGTTTCAATAATTTATGCAGTAATTCTACAGTGTCTGTAGTCAAAGTACTCGTATTTGATAATAATTTTAAATCAGCCTTAATAAATTTAGTTTCACATCTAGATTTTTCTGACTGTGATGTAGCATGGCGAGGGATGAAATCTTGGTAAAACTAATTTAAATGTGCTTCCACGTGCGTCTTGATTGAAATTCACATTGAGTTATTCTGAATTTTGAATGAAAGGAACATTTACATTTTATATCAACACTAATACCAATTAAATTTGTTGAAACTGATGGTTGAACATTGTATTAACTGACATTTTTGTTTGTACTAATGGGAGGATTTTTCTCATGTTGATGGTGTCATTGTAATAGCATTTCAAATTTTGCTTATGAAAAATTAATTCTTTCGCACCATGCTAAATTTATTTCATTCACAACTCTCACAGGAATCCCGGATCTGTTTGTTTGTCGCAACATCTGCCGCTTGTTTATTTGCTCTTTCTCCCTTCGTCCATGCTCCTATGATCCCATATTCCTCTGTATATTCTCCTTAATCGTAATTGATCGCCATCCTTCTCTCGCCATTCATAATACGTTTTGTCCCCTTCCACTTGAGCACTCCACAAGTTTTTCACGCAAACAATTTGAAATTCTGATCTTTCGAGACCCTCCCACTTCCACCTTTCACGTCTTCCAAGCCTCCCTTTTCTCTATCCTGTTTTCACTTCTTTCAGAAATATTTTTTCGAAAACCCTCCTCCCGTCGTATGCATGCCTTTTTTCACCCTCGTTTCATCCCAAGAATTTCGCCTCCGGTAAAACCGGCAACCGGTCTCCCATTTCTTCCGTTCCTTTCTTCCTTCATCTTTTCGTGCTCCTCCCTCCAAACTCCTAGGAGAAGAGACCCCAGTGTTTTTTTTTCGAAAAAGAGTCCAACAATTGACTGTGGCCAATTCCGTAATTGCACCCTTGATTCGGTTTAATGAGCGGCTACGGACCAACCACACTCTCGGCTCCCGAGACGTCCAAGCTTCCCTCTTTCATTCCCCTCTGTCTTGCCCGCATCTTACCTCCTCTCCCCCCACCAAACTCTACTCCATCTCACCCCCGCTTCCTTTCTCTTCTACTCTTCTTTTAGTCCCTTTTACCTTCCGCGTTTTTCTTCTTCCGTTAATCATTTAAGCCTCTTTCTCCATTATTATTTTTCTTCTCTTTAAAACTTTACTTTCTCATGAGTTTTTGTTATGATTCAGTTACTATAGTAACATATTGGCTTTAGGCATTCTCTTATCCTTCAACTTAAGTCATCGGATGGTAATTCTATTCACATTAAAATCATCCCAGGGTCATGTTCATTTTACAGGAAAAGATGTACACATTTTCATTATTTTGAATGGATATTGTTGTCATCCTTATGCGTATTTTGAAGCATGAAGAAGTCTTTTGTAAAATTAGTTCTTTCCTTTGCTTTATATCTCCTTCTATCAGAATTCATGATTCAATTCTTTTAAAGATAATTTTGTTAGATTTAAATTTGATTTACTTTCTGAGCCTGTCTAATTGCATTATAAAAAACCATAAACACAGTAATCAACCCGAAGGTCGGTTTAGTAGGTGATGGTAGAGCTCACCCATGTACCAAGCCCGACGGCGTGTGAATATTCACACATCAGGGTAGGGGGGCCAGTTCCTTTCCCTGTGCCGGTTATGGTTTCCCAGGAAGATCTGGTACCCGAAAAATCAGCCAGCTTGGGTGGAGCTGCAGGTGCCCAAAGTGACTTGACCGGGAATCGAACCCGGGACCCTTCGGTCAGTAGTCCAACGCTCTACCCACTAGACCACCGCGACCCGCAATTGCATTATATGCATAATAAAGAGAAAGGTTGTCTGTAGTCGTTTAATGTACCGTGTAGTGTAACTATCGTATTCTTTACGCATGCATTCCTATTCCTCCTCAGGAAATTGTGAAATTTTGAATGTCAGCCACACAGTTTTACTTGTGGCTGTAATTTAACATTATTATTATTGAGAAATATGTAGCTAATTAATACATTATTATTATTGAGAAATATGTAGCATATTAATTTGACCATACATGCCGTATACACATTTTATTAGTTCCGCGTTTTAACGAGGCAGATGCCTTCTTGGCCATGGAATCATTCGATCTATTGAATTCATATTAATTTAATGTGTACTTCTCGCATTAATGACTAAATAGAACTGTTTTTGTAGTAAGTCGGTAGATTTATTTATCGTGCCCTGCAGGTAACCTTCCACTTATCCAAATTCAAGAATTCTTTTTAAATAACTGCATTATTACTCCAAAAAATCGCGCAGACATCCTATTCATAAAATCCCGAAAAAATACCCTAAAATATCCCATTTAGTGTGACTTATTATTTTCTTTTGTGATCTATTTTCAATAATTTACTCAAATTTTCGTCAAAACGTGAGCACCAGTTTTACGTCTTTGTCAAAATTTTACCTCCATATTCAACCTCAAAACAAGAAACGGCTTGAGAAAGACTAGGAACAGACTGAAGGTGGGTCGTATAGTACGAATATATATAGGAAATAGGTTATATTTAATGATAAATCAGACATGATAATGAATATTTATTGGAACTGGGTAAAATTACGTAATATAATCGGTAAGGCAGATATTTGTGATAATCTTACGGTTCCGGAAGAGGATTCTTGATATATAATCCTGGTTAAAATTCCTTGTGGCGTGATTATAAGTCACATTCGAACACTCGGGGTCTTTTGACGGAGTTCGACAATTTTCTAAATAGAGCTCTCCCTCAACATAATTCTCACCTATTTTCTAATTATATAACTTTCTTTGGAAAGCTTTTGACTTAAGTTGTTGAGCAGATCCCAGCAGAATTCTCACTTTTGACAGCTGAAGTTGACCTCAGGCGTACCCAGGCGACAGGAAATGGAAACTGCTAATTTCTGTAGAACCGACTTATAAGGAGGGACTGGTGAAAACAAGACTTCACACTTCCAAAAACCTGAAAGTAGCCATATAATCGTTCGCTTAGAGCTTCCAATTTTTAATTCAGTTTTATTTAAATTCGAGGCGTTGGATAACTTGAGTCAATTCCGAAAAAACATTGATTTGCGTCTATAGAGTAACGGAATTAATGATGGGGTCTGCTTTTAATATTAGAGTTGTGCCTGAAGATTACGAAATGACAAGCGTACGGATCAACCGTACAGATCAATCGAATTCGTCCTTTCCTCTGTTAATTATTCACTTTTCATATCTGAATATATTTTTTAACCCTTTGATCTGATACCATGGTGGGAAGGAGAGCTGTTGGAAGGAATCCAAAGAAGACAGGAAGGATAGAATACTGGAAACTGCGAAAGAGTGAAGGTGAGAAATGAGGAATTTGGGGATTAGAGAATTGGTTTATCGAGCAGCATGAAGGATTTTTGTACGATGAGGTCTCAATTTTGTGTCTTGCTAGGAAAGTCTATGAAATATAGACATGTTCATTTTATGTGTACCCAAAACCTACCTTTAACGGCGGACTACCAAATAAAAATCTAATTCCCCTCACACATATTTCCTCTCCTTTTGTCAATTATCTTCCCAATTGTAACGCGATTCCTCTCCTTCCTTTCCTCTTCCTCGTCCATGCACATTTTCTCATCCCCATCCGTCTTCCTGTTGCAAAATCGCTCGCCAAAACTGGCATTTAATTTTCCCAACTTCCTCTCGTCTTAGACACGATATGTTCGTGAGTAAAAACGAGGTACTCTCTCGTCTACACATCCATTCTCTCATTCATGCCTCGAACAGTCCTTTTCAAAGAGGACTTCTCAAAGGCTGAGCCTCTTTTGTACACGCGAAACGGTTTCCGGGAATTAAACGTGGAAGTTGAGATGATGGAAAAAATATGGAATATACGTTCAATGTAATGTAATCTAAGATGTTAAATTTTTTTATCTTTAAACACATCAGGATAACACATAGATAGGATAAGTAAGTATGAACAAATTTTAGAATATATTTTTTGACTGCAGAAAAGTAAGACTCGTTTGAAATGTTAATTTTTATAAACTTATACGCTGATTTTGAATTCATTTTAACCCCTTTTAAATGAATTTCTCATAAATAGGTACATTATGGATATATGAGGGTCAATGTAAAGAAATATACCTCAACTAACTAATTGACACATATATAGAATCTTTTTACAGTTATCATTAATCATAAAATATAGAACTTAACTCTTCCTTTAAACTAAGCACGCTGTTTTATTATAATATCTTGTTTGAAATCACAAAGTATAACTAATTATGCATTAAGTAAGCAGATTGTTTCTTCACATCAACAATTGTAGCACTGAAGAGCACTTCCATTAATTGCAACTTGTGGTCATATCATTATAAAAGACGAAAATTGTTGAAGCAACCAATGGCTATGTTCGTTTAAAATGTGTCTCATTCTTACCTGATTTGGTCATTCAAAATTTGTGCCAGAGATGTCTGAATTTGCGAAATCAATAAGTGTACCTCGCCTCTTTTCCACTTTTTCAGTATTCCGAATGTCACTGAATTCAAGACTTTCGTCAATTAACCTTCCCTACTCGCTTCCTTTCTATCAACTTTATAGGTTCCATCACCATTAGCCCAGTCACCGTCAGTCGCTCAATTGAAGATAGCATTCTCAAACAAAAAGGATTACCACTCTAAATAATCCAAGCCATTTAGTGGTTTTAAGCATAAGATACTCATCTCAGAATATTTTTAAATATAGCTTTTTGTGTTTTTGTACATAGGCAATTATAGTCGTGCGTATTAAAGATAGAATAAATTACGTCGACATTAATGTAGTTCAATGAAATGAAAGCGTCCGGAAATTAATTTACTTGAGGGAAATTATATTTTTTAAATAGTTTTGTAATCCCTTTGAACACAACTAAAAAAAAGAGGAGCGTAGGGATTATTTTCTATCGGTTGTGTCATTTGTATGTAGGCCCTAAATAAATTAAATTTAAAAGTCATTCCAGTAGTTCTGTTACCTTTGTTTACCCAGCGGAACGCGTCTAAGGCAGAGTGACACTACCTACTCCACTCCAACGAAATTTTGTCGCGAGCTAAGCGCCTAATTTGAAAAAAATAAAAGTGTTTTGGTATTGACCCAAAATATCTACCGTGAAATGATATGCTTAATATTTGCTCTCTTTTTTTGGCACTCGCCTGCTTCTTTCTCTCCTGGCATCCTTCTCACGATCCTTTATGTTCTCACTTATGTTCTTGTCGTCTCTCATTTTTTCCCATTGAAATCTTCATCCAACACTCAACTACTATCTCTCTCAATGTCTCTCCTCTGATTACTATAAAACTAGTATCTAACTGCATGGCGTAAGAGTTTATTTTTAGGAAACCATAATATAACTTTATTTTTATCAACAGAATAAGAGGATGAAATAAATTCTTTAATTTAGCTTCGCTAAATATTACTTCCTTTTATCTTCTCTTCTGCGTCAAATAAGTGTGCATATATTCATGAAGGGATCTTAAAAATACATGAAATATGAATTACCAAACTTTTTGTTATTGCTTGATTGTGACATAAAAGGGAAATATTTGTATTTTTAAGTCAGGCAGGTGCTTTAGAGTTGGTATATAATTCCAACCTCAGGAATCTAGATTTTTTATCAATTTTTATACGACAATTTACTTTTATTAGCAGTAACCACCTTTTATTTCTATTTCCAATTTAATTGACAGCATGAAATCGATTATTTATTCCCCTTTTGCAGCATCAAATCTGGTAAACTTGGCATGAAAATTGTGTTAAGGTGTTTCATTCAAGAATTCTCCGTTCCTTCATTTCCTTTCTATCATTTTGATTTTAAACCGATTCCGCAAGCTTCCGCATCTTATCTTAGGGTCTACCATTCATTTTATTATTTCCTTGATGTTTTCATTCGTCATTCACTTCTTTGGGCTTCATTCACTTCCATTTACGTGCCTCATTTCCTTCCACATTACCTCCATCCTAAACATCTCCTTCGGTCCATCATTTCACGAGGCCGAAAATGAAAAAAATTCGCTTCCTCACGCAAGCGTTCTTATCCTGCCTTCCACTCCACCTATTTGTTTCTTACCGACACGCATCTTCTTGTCTCTCTCTCCTTTTTCTATTTCTCCCGGCTTCACTTTTCACCTTCTTTCCCTCCAACCGCAATCATCATTGGCTCCTTTTCTTTAGTAAGGCGCTGTGCGGCCGCCTTTCTTTAAATCCCCTCTCAATTTGAGCCGTTTAAAGAAACACAGTTTCCGGCTCCTCCACTTATCCCTCATCGCCGTCTTATCTCATCCCGCACATCCTCAATGTTTCTCTTATCTTACGTCTCCCACCCACCCTCTTCGGGAAAAGTGGCGAATAACTTGCACTTCATAATTTCACGGTCGACGGAAAAGAATGAAGGGAGCTTCGATATTTTCCTCCAACCACACTCCCTCACACTCTATCTTATTCTTCTTCTCAATTTTTTCCTTTACTATTTTCGGGAAACTGGAAATAAAAGTGTTTAAAAAAAATTGGACCTTATAGTGAGGGTTTTGAATTGGTCAGTTCTGCCTTGCCTCGGGAAAACACTTCGCGTTTTTCCGACCGTTTTCATTTGGAGTAAATACTTATTCCGACCAATTACTACATGCCTTGGGGGCTCCTATTGAGTTTTTCTCATCTTTCGATACCTACAGCTGCATCATTTCTTCGTTTGAGGTATCCGTGAGGATCAGAGAGAGAAAGAGAGAGAGAGAGAGAGAGAGAGAGAGAGAGAGAGAGAGAGAGAGAGAGAGAGAGAGAGAGAGAGAGAGAGAGAGAGACGCTGGTGCCAATAAGAGGATTTCATAAAAACTGGCGTGGAGTGTAAAAGACATATCAGATCATTCTCCAAATAACCTTAAAGTCCTAACTGCCATTAATTCCTCACGTGAGTCGGCCATCAAATAATATTTTTTGCAATAAATGGCTTACGTACCTGTTGTACTACGCGATATCATCTGTTTTCTTTATTGAGTGCCAGATCAGGTGCTTATATTGCTCAATGTTTCCTTGATTGAGGATAAAAACGATTCATTTAGTTTTTTGATGAAAATCATGCCAACGGAATTGAGTTTTTTCTAATTAGCGATTAAAAAGACTTTTACATACAGCAAAGAGAAACTAATTTTAATATTATTTTACACTATTAATGAAATATATTGCTGACTTAAAGGAAAATTACATTAAATATATTTGCTGCCAATGGAGACCTTCTTATTCAGTCATTATGTAGTTAAAAACGCATATCTGTTAAATGTATGGTCCAGTTCTTTTATCTAAAAATATTTAGTTCAGTATGATGAGCAATTCAGACCCCACTGTTCCTGTACAAGAGGGTTGTGGAGAATGCAACTTTTTTCTACGGCCATTGGCACTGACTGTATGTGATAGAAACAGTTGTTAATAAAAGTGAATTATGCCTATTTAAAAGAATGGATAGGCATTATTTAATGTGTATCCAGACTTGATATCTTACGACTACAATGCAGATTGTAAATAAATAAATAAATAAATAAATATATATACATACATACATACATGCGT
This sequence comes from Hetaerina titia, assembly GCA_037158775.1. Lineage (NCBI taxonomy): Eukaryota > Metazoa > Arthropoda > Insecta > Odonata > Calopterygidae > Hetaerina > Hetaerina titia. Next base: position 53,258,094 of record CM073771.1, read on the forward strand.
GTGTGTGTTTGTCTTTTATGTGTTTTCCTATCCCCTTTCCTTATATTTATTTCCTTATTTTTATAGTGTTAAGTAATATTTGTTCGCCGTTTGGCGGGTTTTCGTGTTTGAATGTGCATATATATACATACATATATCGATGGTGCGGAAGTACTCACGAGAGGAATATAACTTTTGGACGGCAAAATAGAACACAGAATAATCTACAATCTGAGTGTCCTTCTATGTGTTATCTGTTTTATTCTGTGTTCTATAAATATTTATGTATATAATATAAATATATAATATATGAGTCATATCTTATCTTCCGAAGAAGACGGAACTCCAGTCCGTCGAAATTATCAAGATATTATTGTGAGTGTTCTTTTTATGTGTTCTCGTGCTGTGTGTTACTGTCTAAGTTATGTATATATATAGTATACTATATATATATATATATATATATATATATATATATATATATTTATATACGAGTATATAGTAGGTTGCTGAATTGGGTTTTTCTTGGAGTTGCAAAAAATTATTTGATAGTTGTTTTCATCCAAAAACCTACCTTAACCGGTAGATTACCTAATAATAATATGTATAAACATAATATATTTTTATAAGATTACCGCTTGTGATTCAAATTCACCAGTACTTTGATGATTTCATATTTGCTTTGTTTAAAAAGCCAAAAGATTACGCATTAGCAGTACTGATAAGGTACTCCTTCATTATTTATGCGAAGAATGAAATTACTCTCTTTGAAATACTATAGCTCTTCTCTTGGAATTACGGTGAAAAGCAATCACTTCTTTCTCCACATAGGTTTTAACACGGACGGCATACAATATTCGTGGTCACCTCACATGGAAACACACTGATCAAAACGCTCGAAGTGAGAAACATTGAAATGGATCTCTGATAGGGCAGTAACTTTTTTCGTTTTAACATTACGTTATCCTATATTGTGTTTGCTCTTTGCATAGTTTCGTTACTGCTTTCCGTAAGAACTCTCTACGGTACTCAGGAAAATCCAGTTCTGGGAAACAGCCATTCGCATTCGGTCTGATTTTGAACTCGTTTCGTAAGGTGTAACCAATCTAGAACCTGGTAGCTCCATGATACGACGCTGAAATCTTTTATTAAAAGAGCAATTTCTTTGAAAAGAGTCTTAGTAGGATCGTGATTTGATTTGATCTATAATTGGAAATCCTCACAAAGAATATGTGTTGGTGGGACACATGTGTGGAAGTTTTAACGTGAGAATATGAGTCAAAGAGAGGCTGCTGGCAAGGGAGTTAGGTGTAGGAACGCATGAGTAAAGGATGAAATTGGCCGGGCAGGAGCGAGTTGGGTGTGTGGGTCGTGGGAAAGCTAGCAAGGGAGACAGGGTGTGAATAGATGTTGGCGAGGCACGAGTGTCAGTGATTGGGGAATGAGCGAACTCACACTGTATCTTTCCCCTACTTTTTTTTTCTCGCGATCAGCCCCCTCCTCCCTCTTGTCTCCTCGTTTCGGCTTCCAAAATGAGGCACAACCTCATCTTTTCCACCTACTCATTCTCGGCTGAAAACACGTCCTTACAGGCGCAAATGTGAATCCGTATGCTCACTTGCGAGTATACTTTCCCTTGCACCGGGACACGTTTTTGAAATTTTTCATTTGATATATTTTTGCCGATTTTTCATCAATATCGACTAGTTCTCATCTTCCACTCAGCTCTCTAACTCTCCTAATTCTCTCACTCATTCAACCCCAAATCATTCGCTGAACTCTCTTCGGAGAGATAACTTCAAAAGAAAACTTCCGCGAAGATTCCAATGGGACGATGCCCCGAGTTAGTTTGGCCATTGAAAAGGTGTCAAGATTCCTCTCTTCCATTCCACCGACCGCCTTTTTCTTCTCTCCATCCTTCTCATCCTCGCCCACCTTGCCGACACATCTACACTCAAGTCAGCCGTATTGAATTTCCACGTTAACTGTATAGATGGCGCTAGCAAGATAGCGAGATTGCGGGTTAAAGAGGGATTGGAGAGGGGGGAGCGATTGGGAGGGAGAAGGGAAAAGAAGGGGTGAAGGGAAAAGGGAGGAAAGAGCTTGTGTGCGTGTGTGAATGTGTGGCGATGTGGTGGTATGGATTGATTGACTGATAGACGGGCTCGTGGGAGAGGGGATTGGGAGCAGAAGAAGAAAATAATGGAGAAAAAGATAGGATTATAAAGAGTGAGGGAAAGAAAGAGTGAGAGCAGGAGATAAAGGAGAAAAAGAGAGTGGATGGTGTATGTGTGTGTGTGAGGGAGAGAGAGAGGGAGCGAGAGAAGAGATTTTCCTGCGCCGTCTCAATTGAGATCTCTTGAGCGCTATCTCTATATCGAGAAGGAGAAGGCGTAGAAAGGGGTGAAAGAGAGAGATGGAGAGGTGAGGTGAGTCGGGTGGTTTCGAATTAAAAGGTTTTTTTCATCCTTTGTATAAAAAAGGGGCGACGAACCTTCAAGAATAGCAAGAAGGAAAGAAAAGATTATTTTTTCCCAAGATGCCCCTCCGCCTCGCAACTCGAAGACAAAAAAATCGACATGTGTGACCGTGTGTATCTGGGCGTGAGAGGAGTACTCCTACGGTTGTTGGAGTGGATGAGGTACTTCAGTCGAAAGGGTGAAATGGCGGCGGTAGACATATAGAGAAGAATGTTGAGACACAAAAAGATAACGGTATTTGAAAGAGATGCAGTTATAGTGTGCCGCCATTTCCGAATAAAACATTTGGCCGTGAAGAATTGAATTAAAAAACCTCTTTACAATAATTTTCGATGATAGAATTGTATAGCATATTATTTAGATAACTTTAATCGTGTCGGAGAATCTCAAGGGAAAATTGCGGCGGAAGGCTAGAGATTCTTCGACACAATTAAAATTATCTAAATAATAAAAGCTCGTCGCTCGTCACCTGGTGACACCACTTTTATCATTCCCCTCAATCACTGAAGAATAGAATGATTTCTTTATTTGTAAATTTCCGAAATTTTGGCAGCGTTCACAATGCATCCACGTCCTCAGTTAAATTAGAAATGAAAAGGAAAAATTTGTATGCTCTTATAATTGGGGATAAAAATTCCCAGCGTAATAAAATCAGATGGCAATTAATATGAGGTATACCGGAATAGAAAATTGTGAACGCACGCAGCTAAAAAAGGAGAAAGATATTTTGTATGTTTCCATCTTGACGTTCATTTATAGATAAACATTTGGATGCACACAAAAACTTTTATGGATAGGTAGCACATAATTCATTAAAAAAATTATAAGATTTATAATTGGTGGTTTGTCATTGGACTTCTTTTTAGTTTTTGTCTTTTGTATATCACCATTTGCAATAAACTTTAACTGCATATTACAACTCTTTTCATTAGTGACAAGATGAGCAGCGACAGGTATTACTCGACCGGATTAATGATTCCAATGAAAACCAAAGGAAAATTATGTAGGCTGCTGAGGTTTTCTGGTAATATTTGGTGTTGATATATAGAAAATGAAGAGTCTGTATGCTCTTGTGTGCCATTTCCGATAGATGCAAATAATGGAGAATGTTGTGAATCATTCACAGAATTCGTTTATTGTCTAAATTCAAACGAGTCTTTTCATGACATTGATGAAATTACATAGCTACTCCATGCTCCAGACAAAATGCTCCAAATTTAGGACAAGCTCATTAAGGAAAATTGGTGAAACGCAGTTATTTTATGTGGGTCGGAAGTAAATATTTGTTGAGGAAGTTGAGGTATGCCTTCACTCAAATAATTTAGGTCTTCAGGACCCGTTGGGTACCCACGGCTGAATACATGTCACGTCCCACCAGATTCGCAATTTACGCCCAGGGGTGTTGAACTAGACACCCATTTTCGAGACGATGCTCCAATAGGAGACTTTCCTTTATCAAGCGATAATTCTTCAACCGGAAAAATCTAGAATATATCAATGGATCGCGTGATTTATTGATGTAGATTTTGTGATATAAACTGCCAACAAAATTTCAATTTAATTAAATCATTGGATGCATGTATTTTTAAATTGTAACGAGAAAAGTATTTTTTAGCCTACAAGTGTCTATGATCATTTCAGTCGAATTTTCGTTAGGTTCATCAATAGATTAAATTAATTCCATTTTCACCGGATATCTGGTCATTGATCATGGTGACAGTTCTAAAATTCGTAAACAATCAAATAAATCAGTTGAATGGCGAGGAAATATTTAATTAAAACTCTTTTCGGGGCAATCGATTGAAATCGCTCATTCATCTGTTGACGCGGTCAGTCGAGTTGGTTGGAATTTTAAATAGTTAAATCTTACGAAGCGTTATTTGGTCCTCGACATGGGCACGCTGAAGGTCTCAGAAGACGTGAAGGGTGAGTGAGAGGATTCGAGAAGGGTGAGGCGGGCAGAGAATGGATTCGGGAGAAATCTGGCGGGAGGGAAAGAGGGCAAATTCACACCGTTGTCAGAGGAGGGGGGGAAGTGGAGACAGCGAAAGGGGGTAGGAGGAGGGAACGTGACTCGGGAAGTCTGGGATGCTGGTACCCATGTACGTATTTAAAGTTTTCGTATTAGTAAGTGTACCTGATTTGTTTCTGTTTTTTATTTGATTATTTAATGAACCCAACGTAAGGACAAAAATTTAACTAGTGTAGATTTAACAATAATGAAAGGGAAACATTTAAAATTCAGATGAAAACTCTCTCCATAATATGAATAATCTCTCCATTAATCAATGAAATTTTCTACTTTTGTTTCCATTTTGGTTACCTCTGAAACAATCTGTTTATGAAGCTCAGGAGTGAATCCTTTATGCTCTTCCTCTATTAAGTGATACATTTTAGCCATAAGAAAAACGGAGCTTCATTGATTTATACTCTTAATTTTTAACTCATAATTAATAAACAATCGATGTTGTGGTTCATAAAAAACAGCGTAATATTATATATCACACCAAAATGCATCGGTTACCAACTCAAGTGTGCAAATGTGGTGACCATGTAATTCTCCTAGTAACATCATAGAATTCCACACGAAATATAAGAGAAAATGACTAAGTTCCAGCCATTTGCGCGCAAATTTATTCACCAATAAGATGGGTGAGATCCTACTTTTAGCTTAATGTGTCAAAATGGATCCATCTTAAGATTTTCAAAAATTGGATTGTTACCTGTATATGGTAGAGGGATATATGGGAGAAACTGCAGAAGTTTGCAAAGGTACGAGTACTATTTGTGTAAGGATGAATGAATGTCGGACAGGAAGAGAAACGCTACATCTACCTTAACAATTTTTCAAATAAAATATTGAAAGAGGCCAGACCGATTATCCCACGGAACAGAGTATAATGCTCAAACCGTTTTGAGACGTTACTGTTACAGGTTTGCATAGATCTGCTCGTGTTTATGAGTTATCACAAAGTGGGTGCTGAAAACCTGGAGGTGGTTTGAATAGGTTTACAGCTGAATGCGGCAAGGGAGGAAAAAGAGCTTTCAAAATGCAAAAACGAGGTTTCCTTATCCTATCCGTTTCTTAACCAGTCTAACACCTCACTTTTTAATGTACTTTTAATTCCTGGTGAGCAATTATTTTCCTTTTTTTGTCCCTCTTTTCGCCCTCGTTTTTTGATTTACATCCCCTTTAAATATTTTTTGTTCCAAATGTCTTCTATAAAACCTCTGCATATATTGAAGCACCGTGAACTGAAGAATGAAGTGTAACAATAAAAGGATCGCCATTCTGATTTTATTGGCCCTTTGCACTCTACTTTGCCAAATGGTTGTGAAACATAGTCCAGAATAAAGGAAAGTTCTGGGGAGTCCCGGATGTCGGGATGTTTTCTTTTTATTTGGGCTTCACCAGTCTTAAGATCAGTTTCATAGGTTCCGCACGATAAGATAGACGTCGAAACGTAAATGTAGATATGGAAAAACTGAGCGAATTCCCACCAAGGATGCAAAAAAATTCTGTATGCAGTTTCTTCACTCGAGGTCAATTTCTAACTACTATAAGTCCTTATTCATCGACCATCTATAGTTTCCAACTACTAATATATCTTTTCTGAAAGTAAGAAAATTAACATTTCGCAACACATGAGGCTTCAAATTATTTGATATCCTTTTCATACGACTTACACTTTTTTAAAGACTTTTTGGAACTATTTATTAATTCTAACGGCTTAAGGGATACCAAGTTGAAATCATCCGCCTAGTCAATTTCACTATGGAATCAGATACTTAAAAATCCTAGATTTACAAGAAATTTTACTTGTCCTTCAACCTGGGGATCATCTATTCTTTGCGATCAAACGATAACTTTTGAGGCGAAGCAACCAGTTACTATAATTTGCTAAAATGTAACTAATTTCATTGCCTCTCCACAAATACCAGTCTGTCCGGCAATTACCAATATAAAAATTATGATCTAGAAATATCAGTCTGTCTGGCACTTATCACCATTTAAAGTGTGATCTAGATTGTTATTACTACTAATTTAAGCAACCCTATGTCATCGTTTCAACTGTAAGCAGCCTAATTTTGAAATTGAGATTTTCCTTCGCATACTCTTACATGGAAAAACTCCATAAGTATTTTAATTTAGAGATATATTATTGGTATTTGTACATTATTAATTAGATTGGAGAGAAATTTATTTTCGTCAATGTTGAGGGAAAATGAGTATGAGCTTCATGTCAACTTTCTATTATAATTTTATTACTTCTTTCCTGATGTAATTTCACATCTTCTCACCTAGTCGAGGCGAAGCCTGAGGACGGCTTTTACTGCACACACACCTAATCGACTCTTTGATCCATGTTTTACCATCTAACCCCTGAAATGCACTTTCTAAACCTAGAAACGACCATTAAATATAACGCAAATTTTCGTGCAGGAGAATTAAAGCAGAGGTTAACCAAGGATCCCGATAGGGGGAGTTTTGAGTGGGCACAACGTAGGCTGCAACAAAACCACTGTGCCCATGGGAAGAGAAGATTTGGAATGAGAAAGCGAGGGTGGGGGACGGGTGGAATGAGGAAAGGAAAGGGTGGATGGACTGGCGGCTTCAAGAAAGAGGTCCAAACACATATGGACGTGTAGCGGAGGCAGCAGCGAATGACCTGGGCACCCGTGGAAATTGCTTTTCGTCTCCACTGGGCTGGATGACTCTGCGCAATCGATACTCGAGGGGAGGAGCGGAAGAAGGATAAGAGGAGAAGCCAATCTCTAGAAAAATTCTCTTCGAGTTGATTATTCAAACATTTACCCGTGATTTCACGTGTCCATCATTCCTCTCTCCTGCTCGCTAAATTTGAGCAATACCTAATGGCCGTGCAAAGTACTCCAGTACATGTATTACACTGAAAATATTTAATTGTATTCTCTTGTAAATTATATACCTATCACTTTCGTATTGCCCTTTGGATAATTTTTGTTTTTCTATTCCGTATCAAATACCGTACTCTACTGATATCTAGTTTTTCGGACATAATGCATGTATATGGTGAAAACATCTCGTCACATGTGCAAGTTAAACTAATAATTAATTAATTTTAATTAATTTATTAATTAATGATTAACTCGTACATATATATGAAGGGTACAGGGAGCAGAGCGTTGGACTACTGACCGGAGGGCCCGTGTTCGATTCCCGGGCAAGGCACTCTGGGCACCTTGCAGCCCCACCCAAGCTATGTGATTTTTCGGGTACCAGATCTTCCTGGGAAACCATAACCGGCACAGAGAAAGGAACTGGCCACCCTACCCTGATGTGTGAATTTCACACGCCGTCGGCCTTAGTACTGGGTGAACTCTACCATCGCCTACCAAAGCGATCTTCTGGTTGAATACTGTGTTTATGGTTTTATTTCTTTGAAATGGACGCTCTCCGGCGAAGCTCAAACACACAAGCACACAGATACAAAATATACAATAAATACAGAGACACAAAGAGAGGACCCTCACAGTATGTATTTTACGTTTCGACGGCACGACCGTCGTCATCAGAATCTATTGTATAAATTAAATTGTATGTACATATTAATTGCATTGCTATTTAGTATTTTCTGATGTGTTCTATTCTTCTCTCATTTTGTGCAACAGTATAGATAAACATTGCACCTCTGTTCAGCGCAGTGTAGTTAAGGAGGACAAAAATGGTTAATGCGTGATATATCGCGTTTAATATGTAATTTTGAGCTAATATTTGGGTTTTATTATTAACTAAAAGCCAGCGAGTTAAAAGTAATTATCAGAATTATCATGTCGAATTTCTTGTGTCCCATAAAAAATAAATTTGTCGAGTTTAACTTTTATTTCAGCTTCAAATCTTGTACTTCAATTCAAATAAATACTTAAATAAAATCAATAATTGGTGCGCGCAAAGAAGGATACATATTCTTCACCGGAAAACTTACAATTTTTATTTAAGTTTTATAAATGTGAATGTAAGAGGGCCAGTGTTAATGCGAACATGAAAGTTCGCATTAACACTAAATGCCCTTGTGATTAATTTAAATTATTTTGTCGGGTTTTAAAAATAGACTAATAAAAGAGCATGTGAAATTATTTTATCAAGAATATTTGCAGAAATCGGACATTTAGTTTTTTTATTTGTGAGTTATTTTTATGTAAATCAGACTTTCAAAATAACTTGAAAGGTTACAAGGAAAAGTAGCAAATGTCTAGAAGCCATAGTTTTTATCTGGTATTTCCTTTTCATATATTACCTTTTCAATTCTGCTTCTTTTGAAATCAGTTATCTAATCATCTACACTTGCACCCAGTTGTGCAATAATTATGAACACATTTAAAGGGAAAACGGATCCTCATCCTTTTAGCTCGTAGACGGTTAAGTAAACAATTTTATTTTTTTCTGCATTATGTCTCCCTTTTTCCAATGGGTAAAACCACTTTCCCATTCTTTTTCAATTCCAGTTACTCTGAATTGAATTAAAATTGGTAATGTCTTCAGTTCTAAGAAATATTGTAGGAAACAATCAACCCGTTATTAAGTCTTTAATTTTTTATGATCAATTATTCTCTTCAACCCTCTCATTCGACCGTCATCGACCAATTATTTGGAAATTAAAGACTCTTGTTTGGGCCGTGAAGCGATTTGCATATGTTTTATGATCCTAGAGTAGCACGCTAATGGCTGTTGAGTAATTAGTCAGTATCTGGTTGGCTTTTATGATTATTGGTTTGTTGTTTTTTGCTTTCGAACTAAAATACCCTTAAACTATTTTAAGATTACAAATTAAAGAGATGCTATTTTTATATTGATATCATTCCTTATTGATTATGTTGATAAGATACATGATATTTATATTACGAGGCATACTCATAAAGTAAAGGCCGTTTGGTCACAGGAAAAGATATACTCATATGAAACACATTTTATTGGCACTTTTAGCTAGCTACAAACCTATTTCACTTCTCTACATAATCACCGTTCACTTCTAAGCATTTATCGTACCGCTGCACTAACTTTTTTAACCCCTCTGCATAGAAGCACGCCGCCTGAGAGTTGAACCAATTGACTACGCCGTTCTTGAGTTCCTCTTCGGTTTAGAAAAGTTGTCCACCGAGCCACTGTTTCAAGTGCAAGAAGAGGAAGTAGTCGCTAGATGCAAGGTCTCATCATCTCCATCTTGTTGGTAACGGCCCAAAAACTCTGGTCCACTGGACATTCTTCTGGACGTCCACCACACTCTTTGTGGTGGTCGGTGAGCATTTTCGGTACCAACCTTGCACACAATTTGTGGTATCCTCGGTTTTCCGTAACAATATTGTAGACAGTAGTGCGTCCAAGTTGAGGAAATTGTTCAGCCAGGCCATTAATCGCCAATCGACGATCACATCGCAGTTTTTGTTCCACTTGCGAAACAATTTCATTGGTCAGAATACTGGGCCTGCCACTTCGCTCTTCGTCATGGACATTTGTTCGTCCATTTTTAAAATCACGGCACCATTGTCTAACCTTTCCTTCACTCATAACTGTAGGTTTATAAACTAGGCATAATTCCCGATGAATTTCAGCAGCCGACAATCCTTTTGCATACAAGAATCGTTTGACAGAACGCACTTCACAGCTGGCGGGATCAACGATTGTCGCGGACATTGTTGTTTGCACGCACGGACGAGCGAACGACTTATGAAACAAAACAAATGCTGCAATAGCTTCTCAATGAATCAGTAGATGGCGCTCTTGGAGTAAAATTGTGTTCTGAAGCGCCAATGCTTAAATATAAGCAAAAGGGCTTACTTTATGAATATGCCTCGTATATTGGTATGGTTTATTATAAGTTATACTTGATTCCTACTGCAGAACTACATTTAAGTATCCATTCACTGCACTCGTAGGCATTCAAACACGAAAACGCGTCAAATGGCGAACACATCCATTCTAATATATATAGATACAGGAAAAGGGATATGAACACATGAAAGACGGGCACAGAAATTGTGAGGAAGGTGGAATGGAGCAGATCACAAGCATAAAATGTTTTCTTGACAAATGTTTTATTTTTCCAAATCTTTGGGATTTGACCCACGGATCTTCGACTTGCCGCGCCGATTCTCCAAAACCTATTTCCTGGAGTCCAAATATTATATATGCATAGAAAACACGTAAAAGGACTCACACATTGAAGATAGCTAGAGCTTTTAGCCATATGTATCTCTTCTTCAGGTCCAGTCTGAACATAATGCCGAGAACTGAAACTATCTAAAATATGAACATCCTTTAACGTATTTTCTATTCATATTTTTGTGTTCATTTGTGCCGACCCAGTGTTATATTGCTCTCGTGAGTGCTTTTACATTATCGATATATTTTTATACAAGGGGTCGCCATAGTCCAAGGGGTATGGCGTTGGACAACTGACCGGAGGGACCGGGTTTGATTCCCGGGAAAGCCACTCTGGCAACCTGCAGCTCCACCCTAGCTTTGCGATTTTCGGGTACCAGATCTTCCTGGGGAGCCATAACCGGCACAGGGAAAGGAACTGGGCCCCTACCTAATATGTGAATTTCACACGCCGTCGGGCTCAGTACTGGGTGAACTCTACCATCAACTACCAAACCGACCTTCTAAGAGTGGTGATACACGAGTATATATATATATTTATTTATATACATATATATAAATAAATAAATAAATAAATAAATATATATATATATATATATATATATATACCCCTTTTTCACCACTCCTGTGTTTGCCCTAATGTGTTCCTATCCATTTTCCTTGTCTGTATATATGTGAATGAATATTTTTTCGCCATATTATGAATGTGTATTTGGCCAATGTGCCTCGTCTTCTTCTTCTGGCTATGCCTGCCACGAAACGCACTGTTCTTATCATTTATGACGTATGATTTCTTTCCCTACTGTCCTTTCTCTTCTCGTTGTCCATTTTTTCATTGGCGGGTAATACAGCTCCCTCACTCTACCTCCTGGCCAAAGAATCGGGTACATGGTTACATTAACCCCCAGTAGATATTAGTGTAAATTACGTTTCTTCGATAGCAGGGAAGTGACTGATTTCGACGAATGTCTGTTTTCGCCGATGACCATTGCCTCGGCCGCCGGGATTTGGAAAGAGGCACTACCGGAATCCCTCGAAGTTCCGATAGCGTTTTCTTTCCGCGCTGCGGTTTCTCTTAAAGTTTATGGTTTGACTAGTCCTACTATCGCCGGGAAGGCCTTGCACTTGTTTTGTTAACTGGTTAATACGGACCTTATGGTGTAGATCTTAGACTCCTTGTGTTAAGCTAGTAGTGCTTGTAGTGGGAGCGGGAGTGTACACGAGTTTTTTTTCTTTTTGGAGTATTTGTCCTTTTGGTGCGCTTTCCTTTTTCGCGCTGGGGAAAATGTTTGTACGTTGCGTGAACACGCTCGCTTTGCAAGTTGACGAGAACTCGTTGGAGACGCACCTCACCACGCTACAGGCCCCACACCCGAAGAAATAGTGGCGATGCAATTTGGATAAAATCACCATTCGATATTCCTGAAGTTGGCAATCGAAGCTACAATGAATAGGATTTTAGACAAAATTCCACGGAAACTACCGGAGGACGAAAATTACTATTGACGAGACTTCCGGGGGCCCTTGTAATGCCAGGATTCTTTGCCTCCCCGTGGAGACCCCGTTGAAGGACAGAACAGGCGAGTTCCAACGTTTTGGAAAAATCCATCGGTCCTGGGAGAACAGGCGGGAGGGAGATAACATGTCCCGCGTGCTGACGGGCACCAGGGTGGTGCGGATGACGGTCGAGAGGAATATTCCCTCGAACCTCCACATGGGTGGCAACCGGGCCATCATTATCTATGAGTTAGTAATGAAACACCCACGGAAATGAATCCGGGTTCGAACCCACCCATGAAATACCCACGGAACTAGGAAGGGAAGCGAATGCGATGCTTTGCGAAGACGATGGCCTGCAACCCGAACGCCCCCATGGAGATGGACGAACCCGATGTGGCGGTGGAGGAGAGGACACGGTTGCTGCTACTCATTGAGGGTGCGACCCCGGTCCCCCGTATCCCCCTCCACTTAGAGGGAAATGTCAGCGGAAGCGAAAATCGTCAACGGAAGACAAGGATCCGAAAAAGAAGAGGTCAGACGACCCTGAGCTCCTGGTCTCGAATATCGATCTAAAAGTAGTTCAAGTCCCTACCATCTCGTCTATTCCCATAAGGCCACTTGACCCTGTCTCCGTGACCCCGTCAAAAGAGGAGGAATCATCTTTCGCCCCTTCCTCTCCCGCCCACGTGATCGAAGCTCTCCCCTCGCAATCCTAGCATCACGGGTTCCAAAAACCCAGAGAACCCCTAGTGACAGGTAAGGAGGATGCATCTGACTGCGGTTGTTTCCTATCCCGACAGCTCGCCGCTCGAATTCTTTACCATTAATAACAAAAAAGCGTCGCTGACCTCGGAAGTCGACATATATAACTTTCAAGACGTCAAAACTTCCAGATATCCCATCGTCTTTCTCCATTGAGGACAGCTAAGGTGTCGACGCTATTGCCAGCGCTTCTCTAGAGGCGGACCACATCGAACTAACGTCCTTTATTTTTCCCGATCACAGCTCTTCGGCAGATGACCCTGAGTCCGCCACTTTGACCCTCCCCGAGGCCATCTCCTGCCCCGTGACGGCCACCATCGGTGCTCTGTCGAAAAAGAATCCCTATGGAACGCTGCCGAATTACCCGCTCTTCGTGAAGACCACGACGTCGTCGTCGAGGAAGAGCCCGGGGAGGAATGCGGTGACATGCCGCGCCCGCGCTCGTCGACCCGTAGGACGAGGCGTCCCGGAAAGCGGCTAAGGACTCGTCGCCCGGGGTCGAGCAGCGGCCGAAGCGACGTAGGCCATAACCGGAACTCTGGTAAGTGATGCCCGGTACCCACCCGGTTCCGGACACACATCGTCCGTGGTTGAAGTGTTTTTTTGCACAATGACTGTTCTATGATCGGTAATTTCAGCCCTATCATCAATGATTTCTTACAGTGCATAATGTTCCATTGCTAGTTAAAATCTTCCTCCTAATATCTGTATACCTTGTCTTCCTTTCTATGTTTTCACAGTACTAGTGGTCAGATGCACGTGTATGTGCCTGTATATATAATGTGAGGTCTGGAGGGTCATAGGTTTTAATTCGCATGGTGCAAAAGTAGTAGGGTATGAATGGGGTGAGCATTATCATATATTCTTTTCAATATCAATTCTCTACTTTGTTACCGGTAGAACAACTAGAAATATTTCACCACGGCGATAATAGAAACTTCCGAAACCAGAAGGTAGTATTGAGGTCAGGACCCGAGAATGGGCACATATTTGGCTTCAAAGTCCTTTTGAATGGTGGAAAGGATAGAGGATTGTTGGTAGAGATACAAAAGAGGCACGAAGATTGGATGCAGAGAATTTTGATTGGCGATTGGACGTTTAACACTGTGACAGTGGAGAAAATGTTAGGCGAACGAGGATGGGGCAGGAAAAGGATATGGATATTGGACGAAATGAAGGGAGTGAGTGAAAAGTGAAGGAGGAGAAGAAAAGAGATCGAGGCAATAATTGCAAGTTTTTAGTATTAATTGGATGGCATTATGGAGAGAGGCGTGTTTTGGGTCAGTTCAAGTACCCACTCGTAAATTTAAGGAACAAGGGTCTGGAATTTCACCGTATCTAGGAATCATTTTTAATAAGTCGCTAGCGGAACAAAAGATTCCCTGAGATTGAAAAACGGTTAATTTAACGCTCTTATTCAAAAAGTAGACAAGGAGGAACCGAACAATTGATGACATATCTGCCACACATCCACATAATGCAAGATTATGTAACATAAAATTGCTAGTTTGATAGTGCAACCCTCGATATTTTATAGTTATTTATAAAAACCTTCTCGGTTTCCTAAAGGGTCCAAGCAAAACAAATTTAAGTTTTTATTAATGAGATCTTTAGTTTGAGAAAGAATAATATTCCAGCGGATATGGTTTTTCCAGATTTAAAAAAGGTTTCGACCAAGTACCTGGAATTAAACTTGCACACCTAGAAGCCGATGGCGTGGATAAAAATATCCTGGGTTGGATTAATTTTTTAATAAAAGCTTTGAATGGTCGGGTACAAAGATGAGTCTTAGATGATGTTAGCTCTAAGACAGTAGAAGTCACTGCCAGTGTTCCCAAGGGAAGGGCTTATCGGAAATCTTTTATTCCTTCTAAACATTAGCAACATAAGATCAGTGTTGTTAATGCTGCCCCTTCCACGCTCCAGATTTTTATTCCAAGCAAATCTTAATTGTCATTTACGCTTTGAGAAATGCATCTCCTACCCCCTCTCTCTGGCTTCTACTCCTCTTTTTACATTAGTGAATTCATCTTAAACCCTTTCCATCCTTATCTTCTGCAAATATAACTTATTTTATGAATTCCTCTGCTAATTTCATTCCTATCTCCAGTTCTTTCCTTGTTTCTTAAATTGTTATGTCACTTCGTTTGTCGAACTGCACAAGTGATAAAGGTCAACCCAACCCTACTCTTTCTATCACTGCCAGCCCCAATTTTCCAGCCCCAACTAACACTTGGAATCTGACACCTGTACAGGGTGTGGATAAGTCATACAGAATCCCTGGAATCTACTTGCATGTTATGCAGTACGTTCTTTAATTCTACCCAATTCACTATCTATGAGGTCTTATCGAAATCTACGATGCAAATAAATACATTCTGATTACATTCTTTATGTTTTTCAGCATCTACAGGTTCCTCTAAATTGGTGACCTCTTAACTTCTCTGTAATCGCCCGTAAATTTCCCCTTGCTGAAGGTGAACCGATCATGCCCCTTGTAGTTATTTGCGCTCCTCAGTATACCCTTATTGATGATCCTAAGTACCACTTTAGCTGCTTGCGAAATCAAATTTATTGCTCTATAGTCCTCACATATGGCGGATATTCCCATTTTTAGGATGGAAACTAAGACTGATCTGACGAAATCTTCTGGCTAAATTCCTCTTTACTAAATGGTAAGAATTAATCCATGAAAAAACTCTCCCTCACACATTTTCCTAAATCTTTTTAACAGTTCCTCGGGAATATTATCAACCCTGAAGGTCCTGTTTGAATTCAATTCCATTCATCCCCTTTCTATTTTCCCATCAAATATGGTTGGACAGTTTATACTCGTTTACCTCCCCATCAATTATGGTTGGACCAAGCTATAATCATTTACGTCGTTCATGGGGACAAACGTCTTTGCACCTGCGTCACTGGGGAACAGAAGCTGCGCCGATTTAATTTCGTCTGGATCCTACACTTAGACTATTTGGCATAGGTGACCTTGCAGGCTATTATCGTTGTTCCAGCTTAGGAGTCATCAGAATACACAGGAAGTTAAAACCACGTGTTTTGTTCCGTGGAGAGATGGAATTTAAAAAAAAAAACCTGACATTGCTGTATATTATAGATGGATTGACAGATAAATAGAAATCTTTATTCGGCGATATTGTATTCGGATATATTTTATATTCGGTGTGAATTGGATGAAATGCTTACAAGAACAGGATATACGTGTGCCTGCTGTTGTAGTTTGTTTATATTCAGACGATGGATGAGTCATATCAAGATAGGCGTACGTTCATGTATACTGAAGGTCAAAAGAGTGCTACAATTACATGTATTTAATGACGGGCCAGCATGATGAAAAAGATAAATAAAATAACCTCACCTTAGTCAAACTACCTAAAATAATGATTGTCTACTCCTGCCCCAAACTGAAGCATAAACCGTATGCTTGAATTCCAAAGTGTTAAGAATGACATGTATATGTCTACATCTACATCTACATAAGTACCCTGCGAGCCACCAAAAAGGTGTGTGGCAGGGGGAAATGTGTATAGACGCATGTCTATGGAATTCATCTGTCTAACACAAAGGTGTGAACTCCGCTGCTCAAAACAGCCCAATATGGATAGTTGATTTATACATTCAGAAACGGGATATTTTCGTGAAAAAATAAATTAGTAAAATACACCTTTATCGAGTTTTCCTCCATATAAGTCATGAATTTTTAGTCTTGAACTCAATTAGTTCTTGAACTCTCCCGCTTAACTGCTTGCTCTAAGAAAGAGGAAACTGGTCTCTCGGAAAGAGTTTCCTGCCTAGGCTATGATATATAAATGTGGTAGCGAATACATATGTTTGTTTGCCCATTACTAATAATTTTACTCGCTCATTTTGTTTTCAACTAACCATAAACCTGGCACAACATGAAATCTCGTTAGCGCGAACTTTAACATACGGTTAAATAAGTCTGGGTATTGCAAATTAAAAGTTTCATGATGTGCTTTTATAAACCAATCTAGTGTAGAAAAGTATGGTGAGTAAGTAATAACAATGTGCTTATTTTATTTGTGTGAGCTTTAATGAGGCCTCCTGAAATTTACTGTCCCTCACGTAGGTACTTCCCAAGACCTACGGGTTATTCGATTAACGAAAAGAAAACTTGTAAACCTTTATTTCCTCGGGATGTATATTTTCCTTGTCCAACTATGGTTATGACACGATAGGGTGTTATTTTGAAGGTGGTGTGAAAGACTGTTCGCGAAGTTTATATGCACTCTGGAGATGTTGGGATCATGAAGATAAGCAAAGAGAAGATGTACTGCAGTTTACAACACCGATTACATTCTATGACAAACTAAGGGTGTATGTAAAAATTTAACTTGGGATCAAAACATACAGTATTTTTGGATTTTCTAAGTATTATTGTAATTGCAGTTTGAAAAATGATAAAGTATAAATTCACGAAATATAAAATTAAACGGGAATCAAGGATGAAAATTTAAAAAAATACACACACACACTTCTCGCAGCAAAACATCTCAAATGCCATAGGAATACAAGAAAAGTCATCGAGCTGCTGATAAAGGTTCGAGAGTACCGGAGATGATATCTCACTGACGATTTTTTATCACAATGTAGTTAAAGCGTTTACTACATTTCACCTTTAGCTTGTCATCAGAGAGAACTCCTGTCTCCAAAGTCAACCTTTCCCCACTGAGTGGCCCCCACCAACTCCTACCACCGTCTACTGCTTTCTAAATCCAAGAAGTGAACAACTACTTAAGCTTCATATACCCAAAAGAACGATATACAAAGGAGTGAAGTGTCTGCAACAGGGTCATTCCTGGCCCTTGAGCTATTCACCACGAGGAAAGTAACTTGGCTGGTTATACGAAGTGAACCCAGTCTAGGAAGAAATATCGACATCTACTGGCGTCTGGCGCATGATAGATGAACTTCCTAGTCTTCCTAGATGAACTAGGAAGATGGTTGCTTCCCCCGGGCCGTCGGCACGCTCCAACGCACCCATGGTGTTCTGGCGTAGAAGGAAATGCCTGGTACCTTGCCTTCGCGTACACCAGAGTCAGAGGTGTGTGGTGGAAAATCGTAAAAATTATTAAAACCTTAATAGGACCACAACCCTAAACCACCTGGATAGTGGTATCCCCCGAGTGCGAAGAAGATTGCGAGTAGCCTCCCCATGAGAGCAAATACTCCTGTGCAGCCGCTTCGGAAATCAGGGATCTCTTCCAAAAAAGAACTTAATGTTAAAAAAATTAGTAATCATGTAAACTTGATTTTTTACTGAAAAATGAATAGTAATAGCAACAATACATGCACACACATGCGCGCACACGCACGAACATTCACACATTCTCCCCTCTATTAAAGTTTTCAACATCCCACTGCCGATCAATACGCCCTTCATCCATTTTTCCTGCTTCCGTAAGATTTCTCCCAATAAACCTCTCTCCTCGCCCGGAATCCCTAGTGCTTCCTCATTTGTTTTCCTTTCGTTCCATTTTTCCTTCTCAATTGTTCTCCACACCCACATTTCAAAAGCCTCCAATCTACTTCTATCATCATGCTCCAATGACCAAGTTTCTGCGCTGCACATAATTACATTCCATCTCAAAATTTTTACGAGTCTTTTCTTACTCCTCCTACTCAACGTCACCGACATTAACTCCCTCCTCCTTGGCTAGCGCAATTCTTCTCCTTACGTCCCCACTACTTTGACCGTGTTGGTCCAAAACAATTCCGAGATAGGTAAACTATTCTACCAACTCTTTTTTTTTCCTCCAATTTAAGCTTGGCCTTTTTATTTCTGGAAAGACGCGTAACCTTTGTTTTATTAATATTGATTCTCATCCCTTATCTATCACACTGAGTGTCCAATTCACTCTGAGCAATGCTTGCAACCCTTGGCTAACTGACAAACTAATGCTTGGTCATCAGCAAACCTAACTAATTTTATTAATTCCCCGCCGACTTTCATTCCTACCTCCAGTTCTTCCCATGCCTCTTTATTCATTTCCTCCACATATACGTTGAACAGCACCGGTGATATTGGGCAACCCTGCTTTACACCTATTCCTAACACTGCCGGTTCGGACTCACCGTTCCCCACTCGTACCTGAGCAGTCTGAGACATGCACTGGTTGCGGGTTAGCCTCCAGTCCCTCCAATCTATTCCTATTTTATGTATTTTACTCAGTAGTTTTACCCAATTCACTCTATCAAACGCCTTTTCGAAATCTACGTAACAGGCAAATACTTCCTGATTGTGTTATTTATTCCTCTCGATTAGTGATCTCATTACTGCAATGGCATCACGCGTACCTCTTCCCTTCCTAAACCCAAACTGAGCATCCCCCAAATAATCATTTGCCTTACTCACCATCCTTTTGTTATTGATCTTGATAGCAACTTTAGCTACGTGGGAAATCAAACTGTATGTTCTGTAATCTCCAAAAGATGTAGCCTTTACCTTTTTTGGAACAGGAACTAACACTGATCTTACAAATTCTTCCGGCCAGATTCCTTCCTCATAGATACAACGTATCAGTCCATATTGGCTCTCTCTTCCAAATTTTTCTGAACCACTTAATAGTTCCACAGGAATATTGTCTAACCCATGGCCTAATTTGGTTTAATCTCCCTTAATGCCCTTTGTATCTCATCGTCGAATATGTCTGGACCTAAGCTATCCTCCTCTACATGTTCCTTTTCCATGTCTGACCTTGTTGGCCTAAGTTATTTACCATACAGTGCTTCTATATATTCCGTCCATCTCTCTTGGATCTTTTCTGTGTCAACTATTATCTTACCCCACTTATCTTTAACTATTACCACAGATCTTCCCTTCTTACTTCCCGATAGTAGTTTAACATTGTTGTATAGCTCACCAATTTCACCTATCCTCTGCAAACTTTCAATATCCTCGCTCTGCGTCTTCCACCATGCTTCTTATACTTTATTTGTTGCCCGTCTCAGCTTATTATTTAACTCTTTGTACTTCCTTCTACTGGCTCTGTGTTTACATTCTTACATTTTCTTCTCTCATCCATCTTTCTAATTATATCATCCGTGACCCATGGTTTTCTTGTCCTTTTCCCGTTATCGGTGCCTATAGCGTCTTTTGCAGCTTTCGGTAACCCTTTATTGATACATTCCCATTATAAATATATGTATGTATATATTATATGTGTGTGTGTGATACGCATTTATGGATTCCGTGAACGGCAGATATTTTCGAAGACCGTTAACCTGAACGAGTGAATAAATATGCTCTAATCCCTCCAACATGAGGAGCTGTCGGAAACTGTTTCCCAGCCATATCGCGTTCCAAGATGACAACGGCGAAACTTAACCTATATAGACATCTTGACAATCACGATGTTTCAATCAATCTCGAAGGAACCTGTGCGAGTGCACCCCAAAGCTCCAACCTTCCGTTACGTTCCTAATTGGTTTTTTATACATGTACCTACAAGGCGCACACTGGAATTGTATAAGAAGCGGCCGAGGGTTGTTTGAGACTTGAGTATCCGACGGGGACGAGCGAGAGATAAAGGAGGAATCGCTGACCCATGAATGGGCGTGTCGGCCGGCCCGCAGATTTGATGGGATTGGGAAGACGTGGGAGGATGGGGAGAGGGTGAGCAGTGCTGCAGAGTGGGGGTGTCGGTTATTTGAGATCGGAAATCGGGCGGCGTGTTATCATAAGACGATTTATAGCTCATTTGAGAACGTCGATTGAGGAAGCTGGCTGGCATGCAGGATGGAAGTGAAAAATTTGGCGGCCGTCATAGAGTCAACTATGAAAGAAATATTGAAAAGTGAATCTTATATATTTCTATGAAAGCATGTGATGGAGTGAAAGGAATGACTGATGGGAATGGGACTAAAGAGGTCACTCACTCTTGAAGGTCTTTGTGTGATCGAAAAGGATCTTCTATATGGTATTTAGAAAATTTAATCTTGCAAAAATGTACTGCTCCAAGTTCTGTAACTGTGCTTATTCAGAACTATAGAATCAGTTTTTCATAAAGTGTACCATAAAATTTCACTTAACTGATCAAGGGTACTAAAATAATAGGAATTTATCGCGAGGGAGGATAAATTTCCATGTAATATTCATAGTTATCCTGGAAAGTAAAGGTTTTAGTTATAGATTCAAATTACCATCAATCGTTCGCTATAGCTTCTCCTGCTGTGTACCATGAATAAAAGTTCAATTAAATGAGCCCGTTTTTCAACTTGAGGGATTTAATCAAGTCAAAATAAGCTTCTTCATCCATGGTCTTTCCTGTCTATTAGCCTCACTTAATTAAGGGTCCGTTTTATATGTGGCAGTACATCCCATGCATTGATGAATATTTTCAAGCTAGCTGAATAGCAAAGAATTAAAAGGATGTGATTGTAATGTTCTTGCGCTCATCACTGATTATAATAAGTACCGAAAGGCTTCGAGATACAAAACTGAGAAAAATTACAATTGGAATTTTTGAAAGGGAGTATTCTGTGATCATCGGAAGAATGATGTGGAGAAAATTCGTTATCAAGCAATTTGGCCTCTGTGGCTCGGTGCCTGAGAATTCGGCGTGGAGGAACCAGCGCGGGTACTACAAGAAGAAAAAGGCTCGCGAAGCTCTTTGAGTCCTTCCTTTTTTCATGGAGAAGTGGGGAGGATATTGTGTTGTCGGCGGGATACGCGATGACAGGATGACGGCTGATGCAGGAGGGAAGATGAGGAAGGAGAGGGAAGGGTACGGAGAGGGCGAGAAAGCGTTAGGAGCAGTATAATCATGCGAAAGTCAGGAGGGCGATTCAAAAAAGGAGGAAGCGGAGAGATGGGATGAGGAAAAAAGGAAAGCGACGAATGAAAGAGAGATAGGAGGCCAGTTTTATGGTATAAGGCGGTTTTTTTGAGACAGTTAATTGGGCTTCACTGTTATTCTCTTTAAAAAGGCAGAAATCTGACGAAGCCGATAGTGACTTTTACTATCAATCTTCTACCAGGAGAAAACGTTGCTCTCCCTCAGGGCGGGAAGTGACTGGTGTGTGGAATGTGCTCTTGATTTTAAGTTTTTGTGAACCCCCAAAGGGACGGAAACACCTTATCTCTTTTTTCTGGAGATCCCATTTGTACTCGTAATTAACGGTCAATCTACGCTGATGATAGTATTTATCTCATGGCCAAGAGTTTTGGGAGCTACTCATTTTCTTTATTCCAGGACGGTTACCATGGCATTCTTTGTGAAACTGGGGATTTTAGTTCGGGTATAAAATCTTTCAATGGACCGAAAATAATCGTATAAAAGGTAAGATTTGATATGCTTTGCTGGAATAAGTTCATTTCCTCTGAACAGAAAATATGGACGGTCATAGTAAGGAAAGGCAAAATAAATGAGTCCCATTTAGCAGTTATTCGTGATCATAGGCCTTATGGTATAATAATTCAAGCATCTCGGAAAACCCAATTCTGGGTGATCTTTGTTATAAGTGGATAGTGGACTAAAATATAGGTAGTTGAGTTGATGAAAACAAACAAATTATTAAATATTAGAATATTGATATGCCACTTTGCTTTTATGGTTTCATTAGGTTCATCTATTATTTGACGAAACATTCGCGCCTCGTGCATAAAATGTTTAAAAGATATGATGGAATTGATAAAAGTTTTCGAATGATAATATTTAAAAATTTGGGACCCTTAAATTTTAACCTGTTAATTTTAATCAGTACTAGTGGCCCAATTTAGGAGTATGAAACCTACCAATCAGTGACAAATAAAAAAAATCAAATTAACGTAAAAAATAAATTATTTAGATGGACAAACGTTTTTTGAATGATAAATGAAAATACTTAGAATCCAAAAAAAATGTTTCAAGAATTTTTTAACCTTAATATATAAATATTTTTACATGTGCATGTTTTTATATTTCATATTATTGAATCTATAAACATCAATTATGTAAAAAAATATAAGTGCTTGAGGGAAAAATTAATATTCTCTACAATTTTAATCATATTTGTTTTTTTTAAGAGGAGATGTTAGTTTTAGAATAATTCCATTATGGAGATAAATTATTCACGAAAGTCCTTAATGTATATATTATTGAGGATATGACTAATAATTGTTATTTGCAATATTAGTCAATAAAAACGTCATCTACACTCTTTGTTCCGTGATTGCGATCTTCATCAATATGATAGACTACAAGACAATGAATAGAAATTTGAAATGATTTTTTCCTAATTGCGAGCGAAGAAACGATTAACTAACTTGATCCAACGCAAATAACTGTCCTAAATTTAAAGTACTACAATCGTTGTAGTTGGTATTTTTAAAAAGATGATATTCTACTGAGAAATATACCAGCGAACACTGACACGGTAAATACCTTCAAAGGCTTATGTATTACGCAAACACTGCTATTATTTCGAAAATTTACAGAATTGGATCTTAATATCGACTTATTTGAAATTTATACAGCGTAGTTGTCTCGAGCATGGACTAGATTTTTCCTTATTAAAATGATAAAAATATATTTACGTACCTGTAAAATTGCTAACTTTCATTTGGTTCTTTCACCGATGAAATTTTCGTGGTCAATTTTTGCATCCGTGGAAATAAAACAAATGCATTTCTCCTATTCCGTACTCCTCAACTTTTGATAATAAAACCATGTTATAATGTAAAAAAAACGCATGTTATGATGTTAAACTTTCAAGCATTCATTCCAGTCACTAAAACTCACTGGAAGTTCTATCAAGAGAAAAGTAACTTTTTGACTAGAAAGAGCTTAGCATTCCTCCCATGTCATTTGCCGTTATAAGAAAAACTAAATCTATTTTCCCACGTCAACGAACGAACACCTCAAACTGTAAGCGTAGGGAGATTGGCCCAATCGGATGACTCTTTTTCACTCACCCACGCGACTCAGTCGGCGTTTCTGACCCAAAGACATGATGTCGTATACAGATAGGACGTCGGGAACAGAATGGACATGGGGTAAGATTTTCTCTCGGTCTCTTTATGAGCAGTATTCTCAAGAAATTTAGTTGCACGATTTTCTCTCAAGAAGTGTTTTCAAAGGAGCTTATCGGAAACTTATTTATCTTTAATTTAAGCTTTCCTTAGTGCGGAAACCCACTCTATAAAATATCGGTTAGATGATGGAGATAAACAGAAAAAAGTTTAGTAGACACAGGGAAAAGCTTTTCAGGTCGTGAAAAAGCTCTTGCCAGATAATACGGAGTCCCTGGAGACTGATACTTGAATTCTATGCTAGATTCTTTTCTACGAGGTATAATCACTCAAAGGAAAAGTCTATCATGCTATCGCATGATTGATACTTATCAAAAATGTATTAAAAATATGAGTTTACCTATGTCTTAACGAAATCAATCTAAACTCCATGCTTCATCGACAGCGATAGCGCCTCCATTATTAACCTGTGGTCCATTCTCAACAATTCTCATATTTTTGACTCATACTACCATGGCTTCGGACCCATATATGCCAACACAAAAATCCGGTTTTCCCTAATCTTTCTCCAAAATGGTACTGTTACCAGTTCTTCTGAGTCACCGAGTTTTTCCTCACAAGTAATGGTTTATCTCATCGACTATTAATCATTCATGCTGTCCAAAATTTGAGAATATCTATAATTGATATTCATACCAAGTGCCTTAGTACCTATGATGTATGTAACAAATGTTGACATGGAAAACAATTGACGAATTTTGCGCTTTTCTGAATTTAAGTTGCTTTTCGTTCATTGTACGTGCGTAGGTACGTGCAATGAACGAAGCGTTCAATAGATACGGGGATACTTATTGTATCTCAGATGAACGGTGCATGTTCTAATAGCATTTATCGCTGTCATCACGAACATCAGCATTTTAGTCAACATCAGGTTTGGTCAGCAAGATTGGTTTATTCCTATTCATGAATAGCTCTAATTCTATTATATTCATTGTTACTTCCCTCCCCCCCCTGGTAGCTTCTCTGTTCTAATATTTCCCATGCCATCGGTATTGGTGGTCTTATTCGCTGAATCTTCCCTTTTTTCTTCGATTTTGTTTATTTACTTTCATTGTTTTTCTGGGTGTGTCCAATCCGAATAATTCTTCTTTACCGTAAAATTCTCCATATGATCCTTGCCTTATCTCCTCTTCTATGTACTTGACTTTGTTCATTTAGCCATTGGCATTCCCTTCAAGGACCACGCATCAAAGACCTTTTTTTAATTTGACCTTGTCAAAGACCTCTTTAAAGTCCTAGCCATTGCCATACAAAAAGAGACGTTTCAGGCGTGATATGGTGGAATAACATGATTAATTAAAATTATCAATTTTCCACAAAAATAAAATTTTATTAACACGACCGGACCAGAAGATGATGTATTTGCATTGAAACCGGTCGTATTTATAAAATTTTATTTTTGTGGAAAATTGCTAATTTTAACTGTTGCCACATGTAATGACTTATTTATGTGGATTATTTTATTTATTTAACAAAGTAGCCAAAAACGGCACAAGGGCTTTTACATTGGCTGACAGACAATAGATATAATGTGCACTAAGAAAAAGAACGATTAAAAGCAATAAACAATAATGAAAAATTAACACAAATGTCAAGAACAGCTATAAGATGGCAGGGGAGCACATGTGCAACTAGAGAGAGCTAAGTTACTATCTGGCGTTTAAGGAAGGAGGTGAAAGGGTTGAGGGAGGAAGAGAGGTCCAGGGAAGGATACTGGATACTTAGGGAATTAAATGTAATTTTGCATCATGTACCCTGAGGTTTTGACCCTCTCATGCTGCTCAGTTTTCTTCCAAGTCCGTAGTAAATTTCCGTAAGACTTGTTCTGTATTTACTTCGATTGCCCGGATATTCATTTTAAATGCGTCCAAAATCAGGATCAATGTTATACAGGGTGCGGCAACATAATTTTCTTTTTTATAAAGCAAAAAGGAAGTTAAGTTTCCACACCCTGAATATTCTTCATGTTTTTCTGTTCTTGGATTCATCGGTAATGAAATATTCATGCCCTTGTAGAATATTTCTTCTATTCTCCGGTTAATTATTCAAGCCAGTATTTTCGATACGTGAAACATCAGGTTCAGTATTCTGTTATTTTCGATACGTGAAACATCAGGCTCAACATTCTGTTATCTTTTCATGTATCTTCTGTTGGTTTCTTTAATGTCATAATCATCCAATTCTCTTCGAAGCCTTATAACAGTTTTCCACTGTAGTGGCTAGCTATCTTTGATTATTGCAAATAGGGTATCCTTCGCTTTGATCTTAAATTTAGTAGTCTTGCTCACTATTTTCTCATCTGCTACTTCGCTAATGATATTATTTTTTTTCTTTCCACCATCCTTACGTTCTAGGCCATTATGTATCATCTATTTTTATGCCGATGGCCATGGCGAACTTTTCACTTACTTGCTTTCTCTCCAGAAAATTCCATCTCGGTTCCCATTTTGTTTCCCAGTTTTCCCATTGTGCTGTTCTGTTGTTCCTAAAACCTCCTCTAGTTGTTCGAGTACTTTTTCATTTCCTCTTCTGAATGCGAAGCGTTGGCATACACACCTGCAAAAGCGTTTTGTTCGAAGGCTCTCCCTCTTAACTTTATCATCACAATTTTATCATTTTATTGCCAAAATAATTTGCCTCTTCTCGCCCTTTACCTTTTGAGTATGATACCCTCTCCTACAATCCCCTGGTCGACTCCTGAATATTCCCTTCTATCTCACTTTTCGGCGCTCCAGAAGCCGTCGGTCCCTGCGAACTTAATCTCGCTCATTCCCAGGATATCGATCTCAAGTCTCTCTATCTTAGTATTACATAACTCTCCGCAAATTTCTGATGACTTATCATTCCATATCCGTATCTCGATTGTGGGACTATATGACCTCCAAAATATTTTACCGCGAAGAATTTCATCACATCATATTCGAATACAAGGCTATATTTTCTAAGGAAATAAATGCGGTGGTTTCTCGTTGGCTTCCTCACAGTACTGCGGTCGATTCCGAGACTTTCACTCTCGCCCACAGCTGTGGAAGTTTGTACCAGACCGATCATCTTGATTTGCGCCATCAGTGCCTTATGATCAAATTGTTGCCTTTTACCATTGATGCAGAATAGTTTTTGGGGTAAGATTTTTCTTGTAGCATTTATCATGTAGCTAAATTCGAAGAAAAAACAGAAATACATTTTTTCCAAACATCAAATGAATAAGCCCTTCTTGGAATCAAACCGGCGACCCCTGGAGTAACCCTGCCTCTTTTTCTCTATTATTATTATTATTATGAAATTTAGTTAAAATTGATCTCTCTAACGAAATGAATGGATGCATATTGTTTTGCTGATTATGTCCTGATAACAGTACACAACATTTGAGGATGGATATGGATGATCACTCGTCAAAATGGACAAGAATCCATACTCCTCCTTATTTTTATTATGATATTTTATCTAGTTTTTTTTGGGGAGAAACCGGCAGCTAAGGTCATTTCCGCCATTAGGGATTTTATTTTATTTATATAAACCCTGCAAGCCACTGTCAGGGTGTGTGGCAGGGGATGAATACACACCAGAATAATTATACCCGAAAATCGTCCCATCCGACGGACATCGTATTCACTCTAAGTGCTCTCCACAAAACAACTCAAGTAGGGATCGGGATAACACTGAAAAATATGTATTTGCTCTAGGATTTGAACACGGGCCCTCTTGCTGGGAAGCCTGTATGTTAGCCACCGCCACCACCACCATTCCGATTTCCTCTCCACAGTTTTACGCCTTAACATTATATCAGGTACTTTCAATAAAACTTGACTTGAGTAGCAAAAAACGTAGTATTTCCATACTCAGTATCTTTTAAAGCAACTAACGCGAACGAACAAATATTAATAATAATTAAGCGTTTAACTAATTAAATAAAATTTAATAAAAACGCATTTAATCATTTACTGTTTTCATGCACCAGAAAGTAAAAAAACATTTAAACCTCTCCATTCACGCTAAATCGTACACCGTCGTCTGAAATACGGCATCTAAAATGATAAAATCTCGAGAATGGAAATTGTGTTCGATATAGACTATTGGAGTTCTAAAGATGAATGATTTTTCACATTATTTCATAAGCAATCGCAATTTTGGGGGGGTTGTATTAAATAGTTACTGGGTATCATATAAACAATAGATAGGTAGAAAGATATTAAATTACAATTTAACTGCTGTTGTTTTAGCAATAACATATTACTTCCTACGTGATACGTAAACGTTCTACGAATCGAATTTCCTTTCGAATTTCGTTGTTGTTTTCAACCTGTAGGGTTCATTCAATTAACGATAGGTTATGAGAAGAATATATTATAGTTGCTCAGTCAGCCAAGGGGTTGCAAGCATTGTTGAGTGAATTGGAGGTTCAGTGCGATAAATATGGGATGAGAATAAATATTAATAAAACAAAGGTTATGCGATTTTCCAGAAATAAAAAGGCTAAGCTAAATATTAAAATAGGCGGGGAAAAAATAGAGCAGGTAGAACAGTTTACATATCTCGGAAGTGTTTTGGACCAATACGGTCAAAGTGGTGGGGACGTAAGGAGAAGTATTGCGCTAGGCAAGGAGGCTTTCTCAAGGAGGAGGGAGTTGATGACGGGGACGTTGAGTAGGGATGTTAAGACAAGACTCGTAAAAACTCTGATATGGAGCGTAGTTATGTACGGCGCGGAAACGTGGTCGCTGAAGCAGGAGGATAGACGTAGATTGGAGGCTTTTGAAATGTGGGTGTGGAGAAGAATGGAGAAGGTGAAATGGACCGAAAGGAAAACAAATGAGGAAGTACTAGAAATGGTGGGGGAGGAGAGGGGTTTGTTGAGAGAAATCCTATGGAGGCAGGAAAAATGGATGAAAGGCGTATTGAGCGGTAGTGGAATGTTGAAGAGGGTAATAGAGGGGAGAATGTTGGGCAAGCGAGGTAAGGGTAGGAACAGGATAGGGATGTTGGACGGGATGAAGGGAGGAAAGAAGTACACCGAGATGAAGAGGGACCTGATATAGATTAGTTTGCTAGGTGGGGAGTCACAAAATGTTTATTTGATAGTTGTGTCCATCCAAAAACCTACCTTAACCGGTAGATTACCTAAAAAAAAATATTAACTGCAAACAACATATTTGCATGAAATTTTATAACATTCTTTTTACAATTTGACTCAGAATACTTATAATTATTACCCCTTTATTATATTATTTTTTAAAGTGTAATTATGACACATTCGGTCGTTTAAGGGCAAAAACTCTGATTATATCCCGAAGGATAAACAATCCCCGAATTTCCAAGACGCCATGGAATACTTTAGTAGGAACCTTTTGCATCTGGTAATAAGAAACCTTATTAATGATCATAGTGATTTGGAAAATCCCCAAAATTTTCAGTCCTTACTTCTTTTTCCGGTAAAATTATCAAAATTTAATTCCTTACAAACTATCATAAATTTGTACTTGTTTTCCATCGCTTTCCATCATCGCAACACATGCTCTCAGTCGGCATTCGTAAAAAAATATGTGGAGGAAGAACAAACTTCGTTTCAAAAGCTCACCTTGTTAGTGGAAGAATGATGCAGGAGTTGAAATAGGGTTTGGGGCAGTTTGAGGAGAGGGGAGGTAACCAAGCCATTTGCCGCCGAGGATGCCCCGGCGTGCCCGCACGTACAGTTGCCTCGGCCACGATCGGTGTAAAATCAGTGGCGTGCCTTGCCTTTCTCTGCCTTGTTTGCCCCGGTCCGACCCCCTCATGCTTCGTGAAGAAATTGAGGAAAGGAGGTTTTTTTTTGCGGTCGAGTGCGTGGGCGTGTAATAGGGGATGGGTGAAGGCTTCCAAGATTCCGCGGTGAAGGGAACTATGGGATCGGGGAAAAATGAACTGCCTTCTCACGCAGGGTGGAAAAAAAATGAAGAATGAAACGGGGAAAATTGCTGCTGCCTAAGTATTAGGACAGCCAACCGTTCAAAAACAGACGTGGACATCCCTATTTGGAAAATAATGTCCAATATAATGTAGGGAGAAAATCCACCTTATTTCTTTCAGTGTCCTGGTGGTCGATGTGTTGGCTTCTTCCATTCATTTAAATGGTAAATAAAGGTGTATATTGAGGAGTGCTAGTGTACTCCCCATTTATGATACTCATGCATTGTTTTGGATTAACTTCGTTACTTACCCGGAATAAAAGTTAGAATATTCTTGGTATTATTTAGGATATTATGTTTGATTTATTTTTAAATATACGTATATGATCAAATTCAGTTTAAGTTGATTTATTTACACTAAATTATTTCCATATACTATGAACGAAACCATATGTTTACCTTGCCCTTGTTTTATTTTCTTCCCCGTTTTATTCTATTCCATTTTTAAGGCCTACCTATCTTTTCTAAAACGTTCTCTTTCCATCGTATAACCCTCAGATTTGTATAAAAATTTTTCTTGGTATTCGTTCGTTGTTTCTCCCACAAAAGGTTCAACATTCAAATTAAGCACTATCCCACCCTGGTAATCTTTTTAACTTTAATTTACCTTTCGAAGCACATGCATAATACCAGAATATACACCATCCCTCGGGAGTATGTTGGCGATTGATGACGCAGACGCTTTCAAATTGTCCTCACACATCAACCTATCTGGCAAGATGACCCTACCAGGAGCTATTACCGCAACCCTTGCCAGTACAGTTCCTGGAATCAAAGAATTCTAGTCGTTCTTAGTTATAGTTCTGCTACAAGTACTTGTCCCTGCTTCACGTCCAGGCCTTAATCAATGGTGAGAATGAACTATAAATGTTAATCAAGATTATGCAAATATTTCAACTTTGTAAGTGTGTGTTTGAATTTTTAAGTAGGTGTAATACACTAATGCAGATGCCATTATTTAAGTCTGTATATCCTTTACCAAAATTGCTCTAAATAGTGGGTTTGTAATATACAATGTACGTAAACATTAATAAGAATACACATAGGATAGAGCCCTTATTTTCAAGAATTTTCTAGCACGGGTCTAAAATATTGAAATGTGTTATGTTCGAGAAAATCATGAGTGAGCATTAAAAAAAACTAAAGTACAGCGAAAAGTGAAATTTGCAAATATGTACGACGATGTCCCGTTAATAAAATCAGTCTTAAAATAAAGTGATAGAAAGGTAGAATGATCGGCAATTGTTTGAAATAGAATAATAGTCCCATTAATTTTTAATGTTATCTCACCACTTTAAATTCCCTCCAAAGATCGACATGAGAAAAGAAAATACCTCTGTGAGTATATTTCAATATTTCTCCAATCCACCATTTGCGGCATTGCCCATAGGTCGGAGTTTAGGATTAAGGGGTCGAGGACAAATCAGGTACGAGTTTGATTTAGCTTCACGAAAACTCAAGTCTTTACATTTAATTTTGGTGACTTCCGAGATATCAAGGAACGTCGTGCTTTTACTATTGTTGATAACTACATGAAATAATGATCTTTAGCTTTAACAAATCAGACCTCACTTCTATGGTATATATTTGATGAAATATTAAGATGAACAGAGAAAAATAAAATCGTCAATGAAAACATTATTTAGACTTTTTCATTAAAAAGGAGTAAGCTATTTCAAAATATATAGTAGTTCTGACATTTGCAAATATTTTTCTATCTGTACTTAAATTCTTCATTCATTGTAAGAATTCTGGCTGTCCTACAACAAACAATTAGTCAATATATTTAAGGCAGTTGATTCAGTAATATGCATCGTACAGTCTCTAATCTTTTTCCTGAAGAAAAGGATCCTTTTAATTTGGATTCGATTGATGATATCTAGATTAGACAAGACTAATGCTGCTTCTTCTTTTAGGCTTCCCTATGTGCTCTACTACATCCATAGGACATACTACCACCCTAATCATTGTTTAGTTTTGTTCAAACAAGGGCTGACATTATTCAACCTGGCGATTTCACGGAAGATTAGACGCCAACTATTTATTATTCCATTTTTTTCAAGTGTCAAAAAACCCTTCAGGTTTTCATGCACTCAAAAATACTTGATTTATATGTTTCATTTCGTCTTAGGAATACAACCATTCTTCTAACAGCTATTCTTTCCTCTTGCTGTCTCAAGGCTAGTATTCAGAAGGGTGAAATAAGACTCGTAAAACTCTCTTCGAGGCTAGCTGATACAATGAAAGTTTCTTGGAGGGCATTGTAAAAAGTGTGACTACGTTCTTTAAATAATTTTTTTATCCAAATTACCCTTATCTATTACAGCCAATGGAGGAAGTTATAAGGACTCGTTCATGCTAGAGTTGACAACAGTTATTTTAAGTACATGTGTTGTTTAATTGCTCTAATTTCTGGCTGGAATGAATAGCATTTATCTCACTTGTCCAAAATTCGTTTCATTAGAATTTTGCAGGAATAAAATTTAAAACAATACTTTCTTGGTTTAATTTTTGTTTTTCCGAGAGAATTTTCGAATCAACAGGTTCATGTGTGAAGGGTTTCATGTATAACTGAACGCAATTTCGGCCACCATCTTGCTGACGTGATATTTCGTATTTTGTTGGAATCACCTCCGACCCAAAGAGTCCAGATACCATGGGTAAAAAATGCGAGCTTGAAGCCCTTTAGTTTCGCGTAGATATTATCCGTAGGTCAACCAAATAAATAAATTATGAAATATTGATTCACGGTTTTCATAGTCTGTCGTCATTTTTCCTTGCATGAATTAAATATCCAGACTTATTAATCAGGTGCAGGGACATGCGTGTGTGCCGTACGTACGGAACAATCTACCCGAAAAAAAAAGGACGATCATTCCCACTACTTTATGCGACAGGGTTATGGTAACCTTCATCATTCATTTTCTGACCATTAACAAGTTCCTGTCTCACGCGTGGCGTATATTCTCCGCAGGTTTTCTTTTTTTTATAGACTTCCCCCGCCTTATTATTTCCTTGACTCAGACATCCTCCTCAACAATTCAATATAGCCCCCTGCCGAAGAGGGCGTCATTTAAATCAACCCTCCGTTGAAAGCACAAGGATACCCACTGACCGCCTCCAAAATAAGAAGTGTTTGCCGAACAAAAAACTGTTATCTCTCTAGGAATCTATTATTTTCTCCCTGCCTATCGGACCACATCACTTCCTCCCCAGTCTCTAAGGAGACGCAACATTTCTTTGTCACTATGGCTTCCATGTTCTAATCTCGCTCTCATATCTTCCTCTCCCCTCCCCTTGCCGTTTCTCCTTTCCTCTCGCGGCCCTCTTGCCGGACATTCTCATTTGCCTCGGGAGAGTTATCACCCTCACCTTGTGTCCCGCGAGAATGGGGACGCTCGCTTCCCTCCTCTCTCCCGCCCCGCCCCAGCAGTTAACGATGAAGGAGTTTCGGGGTGAAACTTATAAGAGGAAGGGGGTAGGTGCGGCGCTATCTTCATAGAGGAACGGGCACGGCTCCGGGTGGGGAGGTGTGGTGGTGTGGGTGGAAGAGTAGCTTGCGGTGAGGGGAGTAAGGAGAGATGGGCACAAGATAATTGTATGGAATGAAAATAGGGTGAAAATACCCTGGATCTGACTGTACTGGGCATTCGAAAGGCTAAGTACCCACAGACAAACTGTACAATTTGCCGAGAAAAGGCAAAACATCTTTAATTTTATAGACATGGGTTTTCTCATTTTAATAGCGATATATAGATCTAACAAAATCAAAGGTAATTTTTTATTCGTAAAAAATAAGATCCATGTGAATTCAAATATTTAATGCTGGTCTTAGTCCTTAGAATATTTTTCTCCAAGTAGAAAAAAAGGAATTTTGGATCAATCTTTGTAGAAATTAACTATGGACAATTAAATTCGTCGTCACATGTGTAGTAAGCCTTATCCGCAAAAGGCTAGTTTCATAACACCAGAATTATCGATACAATTTAACAAATCACGGATCATTTGCTCTCATTTGAATAATTTTGGTCTTCTTCAATGTCACCAGGTCATTTTTTTATTAAGTACAAATAGCACTTGAGAAATTTAAGTACCCTCTACTGAGTACTTATACGCTCTCAGGTTTCGATGGTACCTGTATCTTTTACAAAACATTCAGACAATTGCAAACACGTGATGCAGAAGAGAGGACATAACTCTTTCCACTTAAAATTAAAAATTTCACTATTATCCCTGTTAGCAACTGAATGTGTACATCTAATTCGTAATCACGAATAACGTCGTCCAAAATTAAACATTGGTCATCATTTGGAAGTATTACGATTTTCAAGGGCACCCGTTGAGTTCATTGGGGGATGTAATCATTGCTTTACTCTTAGACGAAGATTTCGAGTCCCAAGAATTTTGAAGAAGGGGGACACGACTGCGGTAATGGGAGTGTGGCAGAACACTAAGATTAGTGGTTTGTTTTGAAGGCGGAGCGTTTGGATAAATGTGGTCAAAAGTTAGAAGATCGAAGGAGATTGGAATGGTTAGGGGAGAGGAAAAATAGCTCGCGTTTGGCTCGGAATAAAAGATTAAGGTCGAAGCGAGCGTGGGAGCGGGTAACACGATTGTACCGGAGATAACGGGAGGCCGACGGGGACGGGGTAGCGATGGCCTGATGGTTCGGAAGGCGAAATGGTAGCTGCTACAGAGACTGGTAGGTTGAACTGCGAGGAGCGGGAATTCGGCCGATTGACTTGAATTTAGTCATCGGCAGAAGTGCACGGGCATATCTGCTGGGAGACTTAAGCTGAGTTCATGTGGAAATTATACACAGCATGGTAAAATATGCGCTGGGAAATTTAGATGGGCAATTTTATAATGTCGACTCATCAATCCAGCTGGCTGAGATTAAAATAACGTCACCTACAGAATATCCACAAAATTTGTTACTGCATTTAATGCTGTATTTTAAAATTATTCGCTGATTCATCATTTCTTATTTTTTGACGTTATTTTATATATAAATTGAGTCAGAAATCGGAGACCCACCAATATATTTCGACTCATTTTGGATATGTAAAGCTTTTTTAACAATACCTATAGATCATTTTAAAGTTGTAAAATTAGTAAAATCATTGAGGAAATTCTTTGATTCCTGTTCAGAAAGGTGCTCATTGCAAAAATGAAATACATTGTCATTAACAGTTACTGTTATTGACATTTAACACGGAGTATATAACTCTAACACATTTTTTAAGAACTTTTTCGATGTACATTTCACCAGTTAATACAGTCACTCATTTCACGGGTATATCTAATGAAAACGCTGTTCAAAATACGTCTAAAAAATAAACACATACGCTAACCAGATAATATAAATATAATTGAAAATCTACTTTCATCATTAATCTTTCTTGTTTCGATTGAAATAAGTATCACATTACAATTTGAAATTACCAACGATATTCAACCATGGTCACACGTTAACTAGTTGAATATTAAATCTCTAACATCAGCACAGCACATTGAATTCCCAGTGGTAAATTCATGGAGCCAAGCATATCTTAGACGAAAAATGGGTTTTTTTCAGTGAAACTTTTTTCAGTGAAAGTGAACATTTAATCAATAAAAAAATCTATTTACATCCAGATATTTTCGAGAGACATCCATATGATAGGCAATAGTAAAAGAGCCCGTTTATTTTTTAAGAGATTTTTGACTCGCCATGGTAGTTCGAGTAAAGAATCTTGCGAGCATACATAAAATCATGCCTCAGAACCTTCAATAAAAGGATCAATATCATGGGCGATTCGTCCATTTAACTCTAAAACCAGACTATATACCGGAGAACTAATAGAAAATGCCGTATTCTTCTAATTCTTTTACTCGATCGAAAAGGAAAATATAGAGCAGTGAATGACCGCATGAAGTAGTTTTAGACCGATTTATAATTCGTGCGAATTGAAGATAATATGCAGAAATGACTGCTGCGTAATTGGACAAAAGATGATAAAGGTACTGCACTTTCACGTGAAAGTAGATGGGGATGGCCATTGGCCTGAGGCAAGCAGTTCAGAATAGTTGTGGCATTTATTGCTGGTGAGTGACTGATGATTCGGGACTTCGAAGTGGTACCCGTACGAGACGGGGAAGCTTAATTCCTGGAATAAGGGTGGCTAGTAAGTGGGCAAGGGTTGGCTGGAGTTGATGATTGTCAGGTAAGGTTGATTCTGCGCAAAGTAGATGGTGCACTCGTACACAGCCTCCGGTCAGCCGTCGCAGGATTGATGGGTAAACCTCGACTTTCACTATCAAGCTTTGTGAGTTATCGCTCGCCTGAGACACTATGTAATACCACCACGTTTTTAATGCACCTAATCTCTTCTGTATTTAATGTGAAATGCAGTTTTGGTCACTCTGTAAATTATGATGTCTAATAGTGAACGTAAACGACAATCTAACCCGAATTTTAAAAAGTTTTAACGCAAAAAATAGTTTCTCAGATTGATACAAGTTTGGCATAGCATACGTTAGAACGGTGCCACTTTTTAACGCGGAATTTTGAAAAGAAATTGCTTCATCTTGTTATCCTTATTTGGGAAAAGCTCGAGGTTCATTTTTAAAAAAAACTATCAAAGTTAATGTTACACCGCCTCATAAGCTACCTTAGAATTTCGGCGATGTTAGAAAGGAAGAGTTTGTTTTCTCGTGAAAGAGTTTGTCACTCTTGCAGTATAATCCATTGGGCCCAATAAATCAACACAATTCAGCCATTATAGGTCGGTGATGGGAATTTCATAGCAACTAATATTTATTACATATCCTATTTACCTGTTCACTATGTATCCTGTTTATTATTATATACAGCTCTTCTACCTTCCTTCATTTTGTGTAAAAATCATATTTACATCCTTTCTGTACCCCTGAAACCTAACATTCCCTCTTATTTCTCGTCCGTCAACGCCCTCTTATTTCGACATATTTGGACATTTCCTCTATTCATATTTTCTGTCTTGTTCGGAATACACATGGCAACTTTCTCCCTGAAATTAAAAATGAAATCAAACCTCACACTTTTACGTGAGGCAATGGCTTAGTTAGCCATTGAAACGTTCGTAGGAGCTGTAAACAACGCAATTCCGTATCTCACTCGATAACGACACGTACACTAAGTGTACGTGTCTTACCTAGCGTGCCTATGTTTAAATTGCTATTTTGAAAAAAAAATGTGTAGCGTGGACGAACAGTGCATTCATTTATCTTTTGATCCGATGAATAATACATTGGAGCTTACGTTTTTTCCCACCAAAAGATAGTTATCTCACACCCCGTCACATCTTCTTTCACACACACACACACCCCTCTTTTTGAAGAAAAAGAAAAGTTAGCAATATTTCGCTGTTACTTTAATAACCAAACGGTTTTAAAGACCCCGTTACTTCCATGGGGAAATAATAAATCTGGGTAGTGACGGATCCTTGGAATCTATTGATTGATATGCAAATGTTGTGACATATTACATGTCTTCCATTATATTATCCATTCCCATTATGTATTCCTTATTATTCATACCCCGCAGAAGATGATGAAAAACGTCAGTTCGAGGAACTACGACGGAAACAAGAGATTGGCAGGTAACAAACCGGATAGTTAGGAGAGCTGCTGCAAACCGATCCTTGATTTGATAACCAATGGTGATAGTCCATTTCATAAAGAATCGAAGACCACAAATATGTCCATTTTCCTGCTTAATTTTGTTCCGAATTGCATATTAAATGTTCTTAATATTTCTAAAGTGCTTCTGGTTTCTTCATATAATGATTTTGCATTGTTTGGGGAAAGAATGAGTATTTGTATCTATCTGTACCGGAATCTATCTCCCTTATTTTATCTTTGTGGTATGATCTACGTAAGTAGTAAGGGGCCATTATAATTTCTTTAGTGTCATCGTTAAACTCGCTGGTTCTGAATTTTTCTAAAATTCTAAGTCTCGCGTGTTATCTTCGTATTTCAAGTGGCTCCCAGCCTAAAATTCAATGCGGAAATAATTGTCAAAGACTTAGGACGGAAATAATGAACACAAGTGGTGGATTTGGTAAAACGAGCGCTAAGATACGTTACTATGGGCGTAGGGGAAGATAGAACAGGGCATTATGTGTTGTGATTGTGCCATCAACAGTGATTTAACTATTGAATATTCTCTCCGTGCGCCTTGCAGTACTTACATACGCCTCGCTGCAGCGGCGACTCGATCTACCCGGGGAGGGTTGGGAAGTTGGGCACACGGTTGCATCGCTCGCTGTAGCTTTATCTCTCACACTAGGCTCAGGTAATTCAATCATAAATTGTGAAGGAGAGAAAAGTTGACAGTTTGAAAAGTTGAATGATGCTTGGTGTAAAAATATTCATATTATATACGTCGATAATGAAAAGTTTATTGAAGTGCGTGCGTGGTCATTTAGCAATCAGCCAATCGCCAGAAAACCAATGACGTGCATCATGTGGCTAACGATTCTGAAATGGAGTCCTCGTTTTCAGGCATGTCGGTTCGATCATGTTTAGTTTAAGTACCTGTGGTGTTGGAGCTTCTGATCCCGACCTGGATGCTAGGTATTCTCCTCTAGGTAGCTTCTTGGGCAAAGGTTTCTTCTGATAAGGAATTTTAAGGGTTGTCTTTGCCTACTGTAAGAACAAATTAAAAACTGCGTTTTATTCTTCTTGGATAACGTTAAACAGCAAATATAGTAACCCTATTCGTTTTATTTTTGGAGGTAAATAATATTAGAGGGTCTAAATTGCCTTAATCCATGGAAGTAACTTACAAGAGATCACCAATTCATCGTATTTATTGATTTAACGATCTCATCTCTGTGCCACCCTTTGTGTAAAAATGAAGTTCTGGTGTAATGTGATTCATACCGCTTGGATTTCACATTAGTCTCTCAAAGAGCCAACCGGTTATTGAGTACGTGCGAGTAACACGCTAATGACAGACACCACACCATTGATAGACCAAATGACATTAGGTGTAACTCTAAAAACAGGTTTGAAAAAGAGAAGTCGCTTTTTCGCCAATCAATCGGCTCTTAAAATTATTTCGTTTGAATGCATCAGAATAATTTTTTTAACTAAAGATAATTTGCCTTATTTGTTCACTTAATATGTAATTATCGGATCATATCCTATTATATATTAGATCCATGTGATAAGATATTCGTAAAAAAAGTAGTCAGTATTTGTGCTAATGACGTGAAAACCTATCTAAATAAAGATTTTTACATACCTGACTAGACGTCCTCGAGTAGCTAGCAAGGCATATTATATCGCTGTGTTTTGATGTTGTTGTCATAAGGACAGTGTATCAATAAATATTTTTGGTGTGTAGAAAACGTCGGCTGGGAGAAGGACGAAAATTCAGTATCCCAGCTCGTACAGTACTCGTGCAAATATGGAAACAGAGGAGTTCTGGTGAAAAAAATGTAAACGTTTTGCGAACATGAATCAATGTATTTGGTTTTGAGAGAAGTTTGGGAAATTTCTCTACTATTAAGTTTCCGGAAAGTATTATAAAAGCAAAAAAGTATCTATATCATTAAAATTACCTTAAAGGTCTGAGCAAATAAGAAGAGTTAGCTCATTGTCTCTTTACTACCGGTTGATAAAACATGCTGAATAGGTCTGGAAGGCACCGCCGTCCAACTGATAAGCCCAGGTCGGATCTGAAGAAGACCTCAGAGAAGGCTGAAAGCTTAAATTTTCTGAAATGTGTCCTTTTACGTGTTATCTATTTAATTTTTGTGTTTTGTTCTGGCATTACATTGCTCTCATGAGTGGTTCTGCATCATCGATATATATCTATACTCGTATATCGATGTCACATCCCCTCGATAGCTCTAAATCTTGAGCTATTGAGGAAACGTTATTTACGCTGAAATCTGTGGGGGGTTTATGCAACTAAGTGCCATCCACAGAACCTGGGTTAGAGCATCGGTCCGGCAAGTCGAAAGATCCGTCGTTCAATTCCCGGTGAAGGAAACATTTTTAAATTTGTGATCTACTCAAATCCGCCTTCCCCACCTCTCCTGTGTTCATCCTTAATATGTGTTCCTATCCCTTTTCCGTATATAATATCATGCCTATTAAAATTGATTAAAGTATGGAACCAAAGACGGAATATTAAGTATGTATGTTGTGCGTTGAAAATTTGTATCGGAATAGGGTAATTTCCTGCTGCAGAACGGAAACAGTAGATACTTCATGAGTTCCGAAGTGGTCCTTTATATAGAGCGCTCCAATAAATTTTCCTTATTAATGAAAAGCTGGTATTTTCAGGATCGCTACATTGTGACTGTTTCCTAATAGGCTATTTCCGACGTTCGCATGCTTCCACAAGCCAGATCACAGAATAGCAGACACACATTAGGTTAGGGAAGAGTTGTAACATTCGGTTACGGAGGATGCTGGTTGTGGTAGTGGAAGGTAGACGAGGAGTAGATATCGGTTTGACGGCGTTAAGCGGTTTATTTTCGATAAATTTTTGTCAAAAAAAGAACCCTACGTCCTAGCTAAAAAAAATAGTCGTGGAAAGACTCGTAAAGCAGAAACACACGCAATCTGAAAATGACTCCCCGACACTTTCGTCGACCATCATTATTTATATGCATATGCGTTTATAAATGTGTGAATCTATTTATAATACATTGGAATGCACTATTTTATATTTCCTATCTCCGGCTCCTTGTCTCCTTCCCCACCCTCTCTCGACCCATCTCCACAGGTGTGTGCGAAGTTGAGTTGAGAGTCTCCGCCGTCGGTAATGGGAGTTGAGCTGGAAGGTAACCCTAGCCCC
This sequence comes from Hetaerina titia, assembly GCA_037158775.1. Classification (NCBI taxonomy): domain Eukaryota; kingdom Metazoa; phylum Arthropoda; class Insecta; order Odonata; family Calopterygidae; genus Hetaerina; species Hetaerina titia. Next base: position 53,298,784 of record CM073771.1, read on the forward strand.
GACTAATGGAAGCGCGGTGAAAATAATTGGTCATTTCTTACGGGGCGGAGGTGACCGCTGCGGTCGTAATTTCGATTGGAAGCGTTCTTGTTATGGAACCCGTGGCCCCCTGGAAGTTCCCTGCTGGGAGTGATTTGAGAAAGAGTTTTATGTGTGTGGGAGGAGATATAGGAGGGAAGTGAGGGGGGATAGAGGGAACAGGATGGAAGGGGAGGTTATTCGAGGGTGGGAGAATGGGCGAAAGAAAATGACGGCGGGAAGGTGATGAGATGGGAAAAAAAGCTATACGGAGGAGAGAAAGGACCTCGGAGACGGAAGGATAATAAAAGGCAAAGAAAGGTGTAGTAGCAATGTGAAGTGAGGAGGCGATGAGGGTGAGAGAAAAAAAATGCATATTATTCCATTTTTGAGAACTTTACCGAAGACTTATCCAATAGTTCAGCTGAGGGAATAGTTCACTATAATGTATCATTTGAATCCATGCATCTATGCATTACTTGACCGTGGGAGAAGTTTAAAATTTCATCAAAGTCACGTGTTTGAAGGAGCTCTATCATTTATCGATTCATCGGTCCTACAGCCAGCTGTTTTTGGGCTAAAAATAACGTAAAAGGTTGTAGAAACTGACCTAATTATGTTTTCAGAAATAAAGACGAAAAAATGGCTACCCGGTCATTCGTTGCTTTCAGAATGTATCCCGAAAAATAAACTTTTGGGTGTTTTGGGTGGTGTCCAGGGTTTTGCGAATTTTAAGTGGTCACTATTTGTGTCACACTGACTCCATAATTTCATTGATTTCATGTCTCATTCACAAGTAAAGAAGCCTCATTGACTGCTGATATCTCTAAAATTAGTTATCATACAATATCACTTATTCAACGCATACAAGACTTCGCAAGTATCATGAATTATGCACGCCAAAAAATATCTACTGAACGTGCAAGATAGTCGATGTAAGTACAAGCAGCTTATAAAATTTATTAAAATATAATATATGCGCACTTTTACGCAACCTTTATAAATCCCGAGCTGAAATAAAAGGAAACTTATGTGAATTATGGCGATGAACATGATGTATCACTTGGTTACTCAAACAAGAAAATTACAGACAGGAGTTACAACAATAAATAATGAGCCTAAAGTGTTTTACTGTTGAGTGATAGTAAACAAAAAAGGATTCATAAATGATTCCGAGATCAATGTTTCTTTATTATAGTATGCATAGTAAAGAAGCAGATTTGTTACAACTAATGAATTGATCTCCTAAAATCTTCTAACGATAAATTTAACCGTAAACTCGGGGATAACCCAAAATCTTGAAAAGCGATATTAAACAATGAATATTGTTCAATTTAATAGTTCATAAAATGAATTTGCCCAATTGGTCAAAGACGATTTTGAATGTAGCCTTCAACAAGTGAGGTTAAAATCTGTCACTTAGCCGGCCTGTATTTTTCCTTGATTATATGTTTTTCCATTTAGATTGAAGAATCGCCTATAATTCTTGATCATTTTTCGAAAAATAAATTATTTTAAACTTTTACTAATCTGTGATTTCTTTGTAAAATCACGTCTACTCATTTCTGATTCCCGAAATATATTTTCCATTGCAATCTGAAGGGATCCACTACTGGCTGACATGCGTCATTTATTCTTTCACGATGTCTCCAGTGAAGAAACGCCTACCGCTAAGTCTTCAAATTTATATTCATCGGATGCCACCGTCGATATAAAAATGAACCGAGTAGTTCCGTCGTTGAGGAAGTAAAAGTTCAAATATTTACTGATGCTCGAAGATTAACCGAACGCACTTCGCGAAAGAGATCACCGGGGAACTTTAAAAAAAATATCATTTCATGCTAAAAAGGAAAAAAAAAGATGCGTTACTTCTTTCCCATTCATCGCATTTTCCACTCGAACGGCGAATTCATCGCGAGCGCGCACCGGCCGAGGGCAATTCCAGTGCCCCAGAGTCCATCTCCGTAGGCGGTAAAATAGCCGATTATTGAGTCGGTGAAAAGAGCTGACAGGTTGGGGAGAGGGAATGATAGGGAAGTGAGACGGAAGAGCCGGAGGGGGAGAGGAGGAGAAAGGCATTGGAAGGGAGATAAAAAAAATGGCAGCGGATGTGTGCGTGTGCGTATGTAGGTACGCCAGTTGAGTGGCGGTCAGCACCATCGCCACCACCGGGGCCAGCTTTGAGAATCACCGGGGGTAAAAAAAAAGAAGATAGAAGAGCAGCCCGCAGTGTCTTGACTGAGTAGGTGAGAGTAAGGATGGAGGATTGTGGGAGGGGTTAGGTACGGGAGGTGAGGGAATGGAAGCCGTGGCGAGAGGTTGAGTTAAAGCGTGAAGGAAAGACGGAGGGAAGTGAGTGAAAGAGTAGGGTTGGATGGAATGATGTGAAAAATAATCGGCAGTTTCAGTTGCTGAATGATATGCAAAGGAGAGTGCAAAGGAAATGCGTAGGAGGACTCGTAAACGGAGAAAAAGTTTTAGATTTATGGTGGCAGGGACGGAAATCATTCAAAACGGAAGAAAAATATAAAAAATCAATTATTTTGTCCAGTGGTGAGCCAATTAGTTAAATCTACTCCGAGAAGAATTTTAAGCACATGATTGTGAAGAATAATTGACCCAATTGCATATTTTTTTTAAATTTTCGTATTTGCTTGAAGTAATTTAATCTTAAAATTTTCGGCCGCCTATTTGGATTGCCGGATAATTTATTTACATCTGCACATGGCTTTGGATCTCATTGAATGTATCATGTTTTTCGTAAAGCTCTATGTAAAATGATTTATTCTTAATGCGTAAAGCATCGTGACGTTACGATGCTTGGTTATGAAATATTTTTTTGCAATAACATATTGAAAATTGAAAGACTCTAATGCTTTCTTCTGTCAACCTAAATGGTTCTGCGGCTGACTCTTGTCAAAAAGCAGAGAAGATTTGATACTTTTCATTCCATCACTTGGAGTTTCGAAGTCCAAGATAGAATTGAACAACTGAACTATAAGAAACTAAATGTTAACTATAATATTACAGCTTCTATTTTGGATGGTCTATTCCTTAATGTCGCTGTGTAATTTCCTTTCGAAACGGGACGATACATAAAATGGCATCATTTTTTTTTTGATTTGTTATAAATACAACCATTGCAAAACTTCTAAATTTGATCCAGTTAAATTTGGCAATGCAACTCCATGCTACTTTAGGAGCATTCACATACTCGTAGGTTGCATCAGCAAGTATTTTAATTGCCTTATATCTGCAAGACTAAGGATCAGCATATTCATTTCTGTCTTAGAGTTGCACATCTTCTCAGTGACCTGCCAAAATATTGCAACTCTATCACATTCCATTACGAAATATCCATATATTTGCTTAAGGACATTAATGTATGCATTAAATTGTTGAAATAAACCCATTTATTGCCAATGTCCTTTAATAATTACATTTCTATTAGTATATCTCCTTATGTATTCTGGAAGAAGATTTGGTGGCATCATAGTTAATTCGCTAAATGCTTTTTGAAATTTCCTATTACTAAAACTCTACCCTGCTACTTCATTCATTTGCAAGGTGAGCTAGGATTTCACTTTCCCACATATACCCATTAATCACATGTCGGCAAACCCAACTATCGACATGTTCTTTCATTTCATTTCATTAATGACATCATATACCAAATCCGAGTTTCCGCAAAGTCCATTCCTCTCATTCAGAAATCAACTCTAAATGTACGCATAGGAAGGCTTCGTTTAAATTTCTATGCTTTTGAATCCAACAAATTCTACAAATATTATTCCCTTTGTAATATCCTTAATCATTAGCATAAATTTTAAGCCATTTGTCTGCCCTTGAAACACTCTCATTAATTTCAATTTGCATCGGATATTTAGTACTCCTTTCGTCCGCGTCAAAAATAGTCTTTATTTTGGTCTCTGAATCAATTACTGCATGTATTCTGCCCTGTCAGCAAAAGGTCTAAGTCTCCCACTGGTATTTAAGGAGCTAAATAACAAGGGCTATCTCCATTTCGCTACGAAACCCTGCAAGCAGCCGTAAAAGTGTGCGCCATAGGATATTAGGACACCGGCTATAAAGACCAGAAGCCTGGAAAGATGCCACGATATGCATTATCGTATAGTATTAGTTTTTTTTTCGTTCCAGTCCTTTTGTGTTATGCTCGCTCGTGTATTATACGAAGGAAAAATGTGCCCTTGGCTCTGCTAGTTCGTTTGTTCTCTCTAATTTTGTCAAAAATTTTTCGATGTTTTTTACGGAGTGACAGCATTGATGAAGCAAAAAAATTCATAACAGCCACTAGTGTCACTCGTGTATGTGTAATCTAAAATTCAATTTTTGACCTTCTAGAGATCCTACTCAATATACGTGTATATTTGACACTAATTATGTGACAATTTGTTTATCCTTAGTTTTTTTAACACTCGGTGAACATAGTGTGGTTAATCTTAATATTAAAACGATGTATGCCAGAAAGGAGATTCAATAGCTGATACGTAAGGGGGTGGAGAAAATGATAGGAGGAGTAGGTAGTATCGTGAAAAAGAGAGATTTTGAGGGAGGGGTGAAATGAACGGGCGAGTGGGTGGATAGGTCGGAGGAAACGAGTAAACGGATGAGGGGAAACGCGGAACGTTTGGAGGTGGGATAGCAGAAGATGTGTTGGTGGGAGAAGGAAGAGAAGAGGATGGGGAAAGGGGAGTTGGCCTGATGATTCCACTGTTACGGGTGAGGGATGGAGAAGTGAGAGGCTGTTACTTTATGAACTGGACTGTAGCAGCCAGGGCGATTTAACCTTATTTACGACCTTTAGAAAAATTCGTGATTTCCACTTCGTTCTCCAGTCACTACGACAGGAGATATGTGTTCACGTCAGAACTGGTAGGATGAAGTGGGTACTGTGTTTAGATTTTTTCTTTGATGCATAATAAAAATTTTTCTTTTGATTTTAAGCGCTGGGGCATTGAATATAAATCACAGTAATGTATTTAAATGCTATAAGAGAACCAAAGTCTCAGTTGCCCACGTCCTCATTATCTTCAAAACTCCTATTCATTAGTGATTAAAGATATATTGCTGTTTATGGATGCGGAATATGCGTTAAAAAATAAATTTATGGATGGCCATCAGGCACACCTTTGCTTTTCTGGTGCCGAACTGGCGCTTTTAATTAGGATATTCATTCTGAAGCAAATGGTTCGTATACTCATTATGGAAAATTCCCATGCCACTGGTTTCATGTGTGTTTCATACATCTTGGATGCTCCTCCTTCATTGGATAAGAAGTTCCTTCAGCAAATCATCCATTGAATCAGGTGTCATTGTTTATTGTATTTTGGTGGCGTATTCCGTTGAGACTGATGTTAGATCAAAGTTTTCTCTTCCCATTTAGTCCTTATTTATTGCTTTCCTAATCAATGAAATCCTCTTGAAATTCGGTAATTACATGAATGGCCAGAATGAAAGTATTGAATGAGTCAATTGAACTCAAATTCATAGGTGTAATGAAACTGTTATTTGGAATCGTCATTTATTTTTGAAAATCCTCATGTCCAATAAGATGTTAAGGTAGCGCTTTGGGAAAGTTCTGACAGTTTCATAACTTATTGTCCTCGCTGAACTTCGGTATGGTATACTTTTTAAAGATATACCTGCGCTGGTATTGAAAGGTGGATGAAAACTTTCCTGTAAATCATTTCTATCATCATGTCCCCTTATGTTCTAGATGCAGTAATTCTGGAACAATAGTTCAACAATAATAGAACAAAAGAAAGTAAAAATCAAGAAACATTTCGTCCATCAGGCTTCTATTCCTTTTTTTAATTATACACTAAGCCTTCTTCTGACCTTGTCACATTGTGCAAACAATGAATTATTCTTTTAAATCTACGGCCTTAACTAAGTTAATAGATAGAATGACAAATTGCTTGTAATATTGACACCGAATGTGGAAAACGAGATACCCGCAGTCATTTGCAAGGGAACTATATCGCCAGAGATAATGTTACCCGTAATTGCATCTAATTACAGAAATATCATACTACCAATACTACACTACCAATGGGTGTTTTTGCGATTTCACTTCCCCGGCAGTGAAAACAAAAAAATGCATACATCTAAAGATGCAAGTTCACATTCCTACGTTCTGTGATTTTTTGCTAGAAATTGATTATCGTCAAGGAAAACACAGGGTTCAAGCACCCAATAGATAGATGAATTTCAAAATGTATCGTCATAGAAAATGTAGTAATGTGCTCAATGATTTTGATTTGCATTTAACCTTCGAATTATTTCCGTTGTTTGATAATGTTATGCAAGTAACCATTCAAGAGTTTCGTATGCATTTTAGGTCAACAGCAGGTCGATCGTACAGCATTTCCATCAATACTACATTTTTTTGTACAAATAATCACTTGATTATTGAAATTCAGTGAACCTGTTCTTTGTATTGCCAAGTAGAGGCAGGAAGTTTTGAGGTACTATTTCTTACTAAGGTGATTACAGTTGATTGATAAATATTCTTTTCAACTGGGTTTGAATTTTAATACCAGACAATGATAGAATACGTATTATTATGATTTTGTGGTGTAACGTTGAAGTAGGTTTTGGATGTACACACGGAGCACCGCTACTTTTTTCAGCTTTCCCTAACAAGATACAAGCTGTCACCCTCTCCACAGTAAGCTGTTTTATAGTTTCACACAATCCCTCCTCTCATTCCGTCCAACTTTCATCTCCTTCTCTTCCACTTATCTTTCTTGCCTACCATTCTCTCCTCTATCACAGGCTTCAACATTCCTTCGCCAATCAAAATACTCAGCATCCACTTTTCCTGACTCCTTTGGACATCTTCCACAACAACCACCTCTCCTCCCCAATTATGCCAACAGGACTGTAGGACTTGTTTGCTTACTTTCCTTCCCAACCATTTTACCTTTTCCATTCTTTTCCACACTCACATATCAAAAAGCCTCCAATCTATGCTTATTATCTTGCTTACAAAGACTACGCTGCGTCTAGAAGTCATCAAAAGGCACATACCCTTCAGTCACATCAAGGTTGGGTGATAGTTCATGGTGAGGGAGTATATGTACGAGATGTAAATCGTCAAAAATATTTTCCTTAGGGATCGCTGAAGTTCGAATCTACTACTGTTTTGAAACAGCATTTCAGTACCATTATTAACATACAGAAATAAAGTTATGTAGATATATATTATTTAGCATCAAGCTTTTATCGCTATGTTGATAATGTGCCCTTTTTAATTGGTTTTCCTTTAACTCTAGAGAAGTTCTACTACTATAACACATTATATTACACATTACAAAATACTCGTATAAAAAAACATGTCCTAATATTTGCTTAGAAAATATGTAAAATTTGATCAAAAGTATCATCGTCACACTTACTAGAATAGAAAATGTATACCTTCACGGAAAGTGCCGAAGTTTTTAGTTTAAGTAGCTTACGTACGTCCAATTAAACCGCCTCTTTTACCATAAATAGGCATCATATCTTTAAGCTAACTAAGAAAAATCAAACTGTTAATTTAGGTGATTGGGTTCAGTATTAAAACATCTGAACCTGATCAAAATATACAATGAATTAACCCAAAACTGGAAGGACTGATTTTTTTACAAGAATTTTATTGACGATATACTTACATCGACTTAATAATCTTCAAAGTATGCTCCTTGAGCAGCTACACACTAAGTATAACGTTTCTCCCATTCCCCGTACGCCCGCTGGAAATTTTCTTTGGGGATGCCATTGATGACCCTCGTCGAAGCCTCTTGAACGACCTTTATCGAGTCAAAACGTCGTCCCTTGAGCTGTCTTTTCATCAGGGGGAAGAGAACCGGTGGTGCCAGATCAGGAGAATAGGGCGGGTGCGGCAACATAGCTTGGCCATATAACGTAGAATTTGGCCAGGAGCTGTCTGACGACGAGCGCGCCATGGCACGAATTTTCGGCACCATCTTGGCTCACACCTTGTGCATGGCCAAATCCTGTGAAATAATGCGTTGGACATTGGATGCAGACAGACCCAACTGGTCTGCAATTTCTTCACTGGTTAAGCGTCGGTCTGTGTTCAGCAGTGTCCTCACTCTGTCCACATTCGTGTCGGTTCTTTCTGTCGACGGCCGTCCGGAGCGATGGTCGTCTTCAACGAGCTCCCTACCCTCTTTAAACAACTTGTGCCGCTGTGGAACGGCTTAAGGCAGTGTCCCCATAAGCCTGCTTGATCATATCGAGGGTCTCACTTCCCGAGTTTCGTACAAAACTTCACGGAATAACGTTGCTCTAAATTCCGATTCATTTTGTTTTTCGACGCGGACAAAAACCTTGCTTCACTAAAAACGGTGTCCTCACTCAACGATAGCCCGCAGGCGACTGAGGTTGGTGTCGGTCTGTTGCTAAGTGCACCTTACCCTGCAGGTTGCTAAGTCTCCACCTTACCCTGCTAGGCAGACCCCCTCCACCACTCCGTTTGCGCCAGTGAAAATCAGTTTTACCACTTTTGGGTGCGACCCTGTATAATGATCCACGTACCGTAGGAATAAAAAAAATATTGTCACTGTACGTTTACGTATACATACAACACTTTTAAAGATATTAACTTGATCGTGAATGTTTTTTATAACCGAATTGGGAAATTTGACTTAATAATAGTGATAAAATGTTTAACCTGGATACACATATCAATGCCTGGAAAGATCCGGAACATATCTGTCTCGGTACAAGTATTTGCATCGGAGAATTGTAATATTTTGAGAGGAAACGTGGTGGTTACTGTCGATGAAGAGGAAGACGTGGGAAGTTGAGGAATAAAATGAAATCTTCAAGTAGAGAATAAAATTATGGATATGGGGGAGAAAAGCACATATTACCCTGTCTTGAGGAATGAATGTGATTTATTAAGTCCTAAGGTGAAACTATGAGTTTGTAAGGAATTGTAATTGTGTTTTTAGTAAAATGAAATGGAATGTATAAATTTCATTATCGTCACTCGTCAAATTGAGCAATAAAAACGAGTATTGAGTGAACATAGGACCTCTTCACTGAGATCTGCCTTGATGAAGCCTTAAAGTGACTGGTGGATTCACACAAAACCTAGAAGTTCTTTCGATCCCTCATTTACTGAGGAAATATCTCTCTGCCTATTTTTCCTGCATTATATTAGGACTTTTGTTCCTTTTTTTACTATCCCCACATTATTTTTAAAAATTAATGCACTTTATTGAGTTTTCTATTAGGTTCAATATGAAATTGCTCCTCAGTCTCTCTCTCTAAATATTCTCAACTTAACTTCTCATACTGGTATACTGTCTTTCAGTAACGGCTCGTGAATAATCTTTCGCTCCCTTCACAGTATTTGCCCCAGGGGTAAAACTTTACAATTTTAAGTTCTCAAGGTTCCTAAATAAGGATACTAGCGCGAGGCAAGAGCCCGATCGTTCCGATGCGGAGGGAATGGACTTAAAGGTTTTGGTGTAGGAGTCTGTAGGGTAAGGTTGTGGGTGGAAATGTGGGGGGTGGAAACGGAAGGTTCGTTCGCCCTTTTGCCGCTCATTCGAATGCGTCGACGGCCGTTAAAAAAGTCACCCTCATTCCAATCTTCCTAAGCTGGCTCCCTCCTCTTCCTCTTCGTCCTTAGGTCTCATTCCCTACCTGCTACGCCACCATCCTTCTCTCCTGCCGCGGATGAAGGAGCAGGTGACGACAGATAGTGAGCAATTTGTTTAGGCAGCGTGCTCTTCTCCCTTCCTCGGGGGAGGAGAGAGACGAGGAGAGAGGGGGAGGCGAGTGGGGGAAGAAAAGGTTGGACAGCCAGAGGAATGATCTAAGGGAGGGCATAGCTGCGGGATAACCGACACCCTGTGAAGAAGGAAGATTGCGGTGAAATCATTGTAGGTGAAATGAACGAGGGAATTAATTGGTAGGAAAGAGAGTCCTTCCACGCATTTCATCTATGACTATTGTGACATTAGTTTTGGCCCCAATCAAATTAAACACTTAACAGATTCATAACATTACTGGCACAATAAGAAGTAAGATTACATAATTCTAGCCGAGAAAGGGTTACATTATCTCATAATGTCGTCCTTTTGCTGAAATTGCGGCTTCATTCAGTCAGCTATCCAATGAATAACTTTCCAAAATCACTTTAAATGATAAAAATAATACGTAGTAAAAAGAATCTAAATGTTCGCCTCAGGAACATGAGACCAAAAGAATTGTACAGACGGAGTAATTCAAGAACAAAACCAGGATTCTGGTGGTAAAAAATTGCAACAGTAAGAGCAGAATTGCTTAATGAAGAAAACTTTGCAAAAACTACGTAAATAATGATCGAGATTAAGTGTGGAGAAATTGGTAAAACATTAGCTGAATATTCATTTTTGTGCGTAGTATTTTATGTGTCAGAAATTTCACCATTGAGAGACGAGGGGAAGTCAGAAAACTTTGTTATCGGTATGGATCAGGCTGCAAAAAAATATAATGTAGGGGAAGAAAACTCCAGAAGATAGCATAGCTTAATAAGGCACAGGACAGAATAATGAAAAGGAGGTAGTCGGGGTAAATACGTAGAGAACATTAAAATGACTGCATTGGAAAGTGGTTGGTCTATTTATCCCTAGTTATTGGTAGGTGGACGTTGGACAGTAATAAAAGTAATAAGAGGGATTAAGACCTTAATTATTAAAACCTAAGAGGGATTAAGGAAAATCCTAATGAATATACTGCATGAAATTAAATAGAAAGTATATAAAGCTGAAGATCAATATAGTACTATGCAAAACCTAGACATATTCTGTAAAAACAAAACATAATGGAAATCAGTCAGATGCCTTAAAATTCATCATGTCTGTTGCATTTCTTCCATCGCTACCGTCACTATGTAAATACTATAGTTTGAATCCGAGATCACGATTGTCTGATTAATTTATAGAAACTGTTGCTGTAATTGAAATGTTGGTAAATTTTGGTGCCCCCTGGTGCATTCGTATTCATTATTGGAAAACAATGGTGACGTTTCTCAAAACAATTTATCACTCAATTGAAGTTGTGACAACGGATTGCTAAATATCTTCGTCAACAAAAGAGAGATAAATACGTGGAGGTGGAATTACAAGGTAGCAAATACGGAAACCTAGGCTTTTAATGCTGATCTTGTGTCGAATTGTGAAGCTGCGGGGTTGGTTAGTATGGCATCTAGTTTTAGTTCTATTATTGGATGGCAATATCTATGAGAGAGGGTTGGGATAGGGTTTCGGCACTATCCGCATGGTTAGCGAAGAATGTGTCACGGTTTTTCTATCTGAACGTAATATGATGCTAATGAGTGCCTTTGTAAATGTGCCCTTACGAATCATGTACTCGATAAATTCAATGCTTTTGTCTACATACATTGGATAACATAAAATAATGGCTTTTTATTAAGTAGGAGCAGTGCCTATTATTTGTTGTAGAGTGTGGTGAGAATTGCAATTTAAATAGCTCTCAGCTTTTGATAGCTTTTCCACCAATCCAAGGAGAAAGTTTGTCATGATTTCTCATGTGAACACTTTTCCTTATTTTCAATTAACATTCTTTTCTTTTTACCTTAAGTTTCCCTTCATTTCAAGCGAGATCCTACCGGAATTTCATAAAAATAATGTTCAATATTTTTTTATTTTCATTTTTATTTCATTTTTCAGGAAAATTTCAGCAAACAAATAAAAATTTTGTTTCCGAGGTTCGTTCAAAAGTTGATATGCATTTAGTTTAGGAAATCCTGCTGACTTTCAGCAAATTTTGAAGAAATGTTTGCAGACTAGTAACAAACTCTTTGCGTGGAATCACCGGGGATAAGATTATAGTATTAGAGATTGTTACATAGTAGGAAATGAGATATTACTTTTCCAGATATTTTATACGTCTTTCACTTTGGTAGTAGACAAAGTGAAATCAATGTAATAAATTTGGTACGTACTCTAGATTAAAATAAATAAATAAAATTTGATTCCCGCAGCAAATAATTATAAGAAACGAATCAAAATAGAATTGGTTGAGTGAATACGGTTGATAAAACGAATGATTTCAGAATGGCCGCCTACGTCGTGAAAAAATTGCGTTTATTACTGTGATGGAAATAAATTTTTAACTAATAATTCATCATAATGAAGTTTGAATGTTATAGAAAAGAAATTCGATAATGAGGATCAGGTTAGAGATGGAGTGGAAAGTGCCAGTGCCTCAGGGAAAAGGCAAAATATTCATCCTCAAGACTGAGCAGCCAAGGAAGGCATTCGTACCTAGAATGGAATCCCGGAACAATGAAAGGATCGCACCAAAGAGCGCATGTGGGAATCCGGAAAAGAACCGGGAACGCTCATTTCAGTCGCCGAGTTTCTCGACGGAAGGGCTACGTGCTGCGATGCGGAGAGGGTGTCGGAGGGAGGCGTAGAGTAAGGCTTGTCCGAGTTCGGGAGCAGGAAGGGGATGTAAGGCTGGGCATCGCAGTTCTTTCGTTCATTCCTCTGGTGCCGAGCGGAGGAGGAGTAAGTGATGTGCCTCGATGGGCGTCAAGTGTAGGAGTAGTCGCCCGAGGGACGGTGAGGGGAGGGGCATGTAGTCGGAAGTGCCGTAGGAGTAGGGGAAAGGGCTATGAGGCTCTCTCCCTCTCGACTCTGGGCTCCAGTTCCTTATAAGGACACCTTAACCCACGCACTGTCTCACCCGATACGATGTCCACGCACACTCGCAAGCACACGCGCAGACAAAAATCCCACGCGCCCACGCGTGGCGAAACTTTCGTCATCGACGGCCGGAGTGGGAAGAGATGGACATGGGAATGCCTCCTTAAAGAGAGAGGGGACGACGGAGAGGAGGGGAGAGAAAGATTTGTAGGGGGTGGGTGCGACTTGGGAAAATTATGCAAGAGCACGCTGCGTTTTAGAGTATTTACAGCGCTCAGAATTCCATCATTAAACAATTCTCAGCTCCTGCTAATAGTCGGGAATGCCGGACTGTCTTTCTCTAACTTCGACATAATGGAACGTTGCTATCGTTCGAAAGGTACGTATGCTTGTAAAATATGGACATGGTTTGATGTTATCCAGAAAAGTGCATACGAAGTGAATCGATCCGACATCGATAAATTATGTAAGATTTTCCTTAAATGCGTTAAATGAGGTATAGCCTCAAGTCTAGGTGAAGGAATCCTATGTTGGCGGAAGTCGAACTCTCGACCTCTAGAATAGAAGGTGTGGGCGCTAAGTCGCCAGCGATTATCGACACTGGAACATCACTTAAGCAGTATTTTGTGCTTAAATAGGTGCAGAGTAAGTAAACTATATTTTAATGAAATTGTTCTTTATTATTTTAAATGAGTAACTTATTTCATTTTGTTTACCAGGAAATAAATTGACAGTAAATTACCTTCATATGAAATTTCTTGATTTCCTTAAGGTATTGACACATTTCATTTCACCATTTTCTCTAGTCAAATGATCATTAGGATTCTAGCGTAATCTATTGATGTTTTATTGTTTGCCGATTTAAATATATACATATATGATTTTTGTCGAAGTAACACGGAAGTGTTGAATAAAAAACTTGGACAGCAACAAACAGAACGCAGTTGTATGAGAACACTCACACGTTATTTCTTGATAATCTTGATGCAATTGAAGGAAAACTAGAAGGGAAAATCCCCCGAGGAAGACCAAGAGACATGTGCGTAGGACAAATTAAGAAAGTCGTAAAACAGAAAAGGTATCAGGAATTGAGGGAATTAACATTAAATAGAGGCGAATGGAGGGCTGCAATAAACCAATCCTAGGATTGAAAATACTGATGATATATATATATATATATATATTTATATTATATAAATGTTTTTTATACATATATATATATTTTATATTTATTCCCTGTTAGACATATGCATTTAATTCTTGTGCTTGGTACTATTTTTTTGTTTATGCCGCAGGGAGTGGGACATGAGCGTAGTAGACACACGGGTGGAGCGCTGGGTGAACTCTACTATCGCCTACCAAACCGACCTACTACTGTGATACCTACTACTGGATGATACTATGTCTATAGTTTATAATGTGTGTGTGTGTGTAAATATATATAAATAAATATGTATACTACACATCCTTGTAATATAAACGTCTGAAAATTAATTTTTGTTTGTTTGGGGGGAAATTATACCAATTCGTTACGAGGTTAGGGCTTCTAATTGTTAGCATAAATAGGGAAAAAATTCCGAAAGTAGAATACACTAGGCACGATTTGAATATTTTTTTCTGAAAATTAATGAAATTGGAAAAGCCGATTTAAAAATTTTTTTCGCACACAGATGTCAGCATATGTTTCAATTAAGAATCAAGATTTCAAATCAATCAGTTCGCTGATGAGGGACACAATTAAACGTCTGTCGCATCTTTTTTTTTTAGCTGTTATATAATTTAGAAACCTATGTTCTGATTTATCCCGACTACTGGAAAGACACTTCGTACATTATAAAACAGGTGTCACAAAATTCGATAGTTACGGATTTTTATTTAAATGTTACCTTTCAAAGATACTTTTTTCAAAATATGTTGCTACGACGAAATTCGATGGTTCGATGGTGCACGAGTTCGTATTTTTCGAATTTATTGTTTATTATGCTTGGCAAAGTCTGTCTATATATTATCCTGGTACCCACAAGCCACCGACAGGGTATGTGGCAGGAGATAATTAAACACCATGAATGCAGCATGCACAGTCAAGATTTTTTAACTTTGTGTTAACATATCGTTTTCAAATAATTGAAACAATATGGCGTGGGAACAAAGTTATTAAAGCAAGATGAGAGATGTAGATTGAAGGCTTTTGAAATATTGGTTTGGAGAAGGATGGTAAAGGTAAAGTGGACAAAAGTAAAAACCAACGATGAAATGCTAGGCATGGTGGGGAAGAAGAAATACTCAAAGTACTCCGCAATCAAAGGACTTTTGTCCAAACCAACCGTAACATCGCGTGCTCACAGATGGCACCGTGGCAAATGAATCCACCGCACGGAAAGAATGAACGTATAAAAATACCTATAATAAAATCCAGTTACAGCTGTACGGATAAATTGGTCCGACAATGCCGGACATACCCGCAAGTGTGTGTGTCGTATGAATGAAGAGGTTGAATATATATATCTAAATGAATGACTGACTATATATGAATGAAACGGGTATCACTATTAGTATTTTATGCTGTTAATTAGTCAAACTCGAGGCTTTACATTCTTTTATTCTTTATTCAGATGGTGAACAGAACGCACTGTCCTTGGTGAGAACAATTCTTTTTCTTGAATGTTTGAGATTGCTTTAAAGACGCTGAAGAAATGCGACATCATACATTTACGTAGCTTTCTTATGAAATATGTATTTTTTTCTTTAAAATACACGTATGCCCTACAAAAGAGATCAAAATTATTTTTTTGTATTATTAGGAACAGTGATTTACCTAGGTTGCGTAATTTTCATGCGAAAATTTTTTCATTCAAACCCTTAAGAGCAGAAATATTTGGGTTTTTATGGGCATGGTCTTGATGATATACTGTCGCCTTATATTTTAACACCGTTTGAATATTAAAGATGAA
This sequence comes from Hetaerina titia, assembly GCA_037158775.1. Classification (NCBI taxonomy): domain Eukaryota; kingdom Metazoa; phylum Arthropoda; class Insecta; order Odonata; family Calopterygidae; genus Hetaerina; species Hetaerina titia. The sequence continues at coordinate 53,314,448 of CM073771.1, forward strand.
GCGTTGGCACCGATAAAGGCCGTGATAGCAGTCCTGTGCTTCGGTACCTCCTTACTTTTATTTTAATTAGTGACGGGTGGTAATCGATCCCAAATTCTCATGAATATTCATGATATGCAGGGGTATTTAAGGGAATGGACGAGAAGTTAAGAATTTTAAAGATTCAATCTCAGGTCCTCGATGATTGCTGTTCTCATCTCTGATTATCTTATTTCAATATATTAACAGCTTCTAGTTTAGGGTGAAATAAATCGATGATATCTTATCCCAACTATTAACTCTGTATTCAGCGTAAAATTTAATGTCAGCACGACAAAAAAAATCAAGCTAGAATATCCTCAATAGAGTTAATTTTAGAAGCTAGTTTACTATAAAATGTATTGGTGCATTTGAACGTATCATTAAAATTAATTGTTTGTTTTAATGTTATTCTTGTGTTGTTATTATTATTCGTAATATCTTATATAATTGTCTAAAGTCGTATTGTTTATGTGATATATTTGCTGTGAAATGATTTACATTGCAAAACGTGAATAACATTGTAAACAAAAAATACCATTGTAAAAAAAATAAAGGAATTTTAACAAGTTTACGGTCCCAGTATTTTTTGTTTACATTGATTCACGACCGTTACTACGTTCCTTGTATATTTAAAGTGAATAACATTGCTTAGGTAAATTAGTAAAACTCCATACGACCATTAAGTTATGGGAATTCTAATTTATTTATGATCCTTAAATTCCAATATTTTATTTACTTCTCAAAACCTCTTGGAAGATATTTATTTGCAATTATTGCAGTTCAATTAGGTAATTAAAATGCCTAGTTTTAAATTGGGAAAGCATGACTTGGATATCACAAAAATCTCATTCCAGCCGTTTGGAGGAAATATCTATGTAGGTTTATATATTTTTTTTATAATCACTAGAAGGCATATTAATTACTGTTCCTAATCCTAATATTTGCCCATTGATCTGATAAATTGATAAGGATACCATTTTTAAGACGGATAAATTGATTTTTGTGTAAATTAATTATTTCAGAAATGACCATATGATAGCTTTTTTTCTTATTTCTCATTCATGATTTCGAAGAAGAAAAATCCCGTTGAATTTTAACAAGGCCTTCTAATATTTTTCCAAAAAAAAAGACCAAGTTCAAAATCGATTATGCAACGGTGAGGGATATTAGTAGAAAATATATTCACAATATTTAAGTTTGTTCGGTTTAATTCAAGAAGGAATGAGACAAGAGCAGGAGGGACGACGTAAATGGCTACATTGCAGAACTAAGGAGTATAATACTGCCATTTACTTTTTATTCGAAACCAATGCATGCCACAAACCGCACAATTGAGGGCAAAACATGGCAAATCTCAATGGAAGGGAATAAAGGAGGGAGTAGTAAAATGCAAACTATGACCAGTGCGTTTTAGCATATTTGCTGGTGAAACAGTATGAAAAAGAGGCATGATAACGGCTGGGAAAGAGAATGAAAGCTAAAGGTCCTAATTGTCAGAGAGATTTGCGGATTTTTAATGTTTTATTAGTCATTAAGCAAGGCTATTACACTGTAGCGCTTAATACTGATGCAGTGGAAGACATTTTGAATTGTGACTCGTGAGAAAATGGATGTAGAGAGGGAAGGTAGAAATAGGAAGGATATTAGAGATAGGGGGTACATGAATGTTCGGTAAGCCAGTGAGATGGGGAGGAAAGAAAGAAAATGATTTTTGAAGGCGTGCATGGAGTGTAAGAATGATTTGGTGTAAGGTAATTCCTCTAATTTGCTAATATATTTTGATCAACTAAGTAAGTACGTATAATTGAACTTAGATTTTTGTAATAGTTCGTTGAACCGATTAAAACCATTCTGATTGACATTATTAATACTTAATATAAAATTCGAATAAACTGGATTGAAAAACATCAAGCCTCAAAATTATCTCTCGGTTGTTTCACGTCTTTCATTTATTATAATAGGTTTAAAATTATCTGTGAACACAGTAGCGTCTGAATTGAATGCCATAGACTGGGCATTGACTCGTTGAAATAATCAGCCCTTAAGTTTCTAGCCCTGAGATAATATTCAATGCCACCTGAAGAAATTCCATTTGACCTGCCGGGGACGAGGTTGAAAACCTACGATTACTCCGAGCATTACATCAGCTTTCAAAGGTGACAATAAGTGGTCCACCTGGCGAAAAACACCTCATGATTGTTCAGTAAACTCCGCATTTTGTTCTCGTCATTACTATCAGCGCTACATCCCCACACTAGTATACCTCCCACTTAAGACGGGACGTTCTCGCACGACCCTTGTGTCAAAAGTTTCCGCGCCTCTCTACTAGGACATTGATATTCAAGTTGAAGCGAAGAAGGTGCGGCTTCTTTCAAGCACCTAAATGACTCGACCATAGGAATGGGATGAGAGTGAGGGATAAAAGCAGTGGGCGAAAGCATAAAAGGGATCCCTGCAATCATGAGCGAGTGTTTAGCGGGGTCAGTAGAAGTGCTTAGGTGGGGGAGGGGAGGGGAGAAGGAAATTTAGGGTGGGAGGAAAAACTGATCGCAAAGAAAAAAAAGTTGTTTCGGCCATCTCGTAATGAGTGGGGTGGCGGGGGTGGGGCTTGGATAGAGGAGGGGTTGGGGGAGACCGAGGGGGAATGTGGGGGGAGGAGGCGATCAAAGGAGAGGGGCGCAGCGACCGGGGCGGCGTGAAGGTAATGGGTCTCGGAGGTAGGGTGGAATGGAGGCGTGGTGGACGGGGTATGGGAGAGAGAGGCGCGGGGCGACGAAGGGCGGCGGGGGAAGGGGTTGCTACCGTTGAAAGCGCAGGTGGGGAAGGAGCGCGGGGAGGAGCGGGATGAGGGAGGTTGCGGAGGAGGGCGGGTGATTGGTTTCCATGGGGGACTGTGCTCGCGGAGTGGTTTGGGGTGGAGGAGGCGAGCTTTTCTGAAACGCTTTGGAGAAAGGGGTAAGGCTGTTGGAGGTGGGGATGGTGGGGTGAGAGTATTTCTCGGTCTACTGAAAACCTGATCTCTGGGACCGGATTGTAAATCAAGAGGGTGGAGGAGTGGTGGGGGGAGGATGGGAGAGAAGGAAGGCAGAAAGGGGGATGTAGAGTGAGTGGTGTGGGGTGTTTCTTTTTTAACGTGTTAGTTGGTTGGTGTGGGGACGGAGGTTGGCAAGTGGCGGTGTTAGGGGAAGGGGAGGCATATAATGTCTCGTGAATTAGAAGGTGGAGAGAATTGGGGCGGGGAGATGGTCGTCTGGGGGAGTCGAGAAAGGAGAAGAGGAGGATGGGAGATTTCAGCACCGGGGGGTGAAGTTCGGAAGAAAGTTTAGCGTTTTTTTTTTGGAGGAGGGGGGGGCGAAAGAGACGAATTGATAGAATGACGGGAGTGTGGAAGGAAATTGAAGCGCAACACTTGGGAGGGAAGCGGAGATGTGGTACTGGGTACAGAGACTAAATGAAATGTGTGAAAATGGACTGTTATAAGAATAATTTTTTTTTGGAAATATATTCATATATAGGACTCAAATACTGGATCTCCTGATGTCCGGTCGGGTGTGCTAGTGCTCTTTCGGAGGGCGCGGAGGAACGCGCGACTTCTTTCGTACGTGTGTGAAAAGTCACACAGGTCTTTGTTTCCTAAGTGAGATAAGCATCCCCCAAAGCCAATCTCGTTGAAATTCAATAGATTATATAAAGTTTTCACCTAGACGCTTGGAATTAGTTAAATCATGTATTGGAAGTCATTTCATTCTCGATCCTTATGCGAGTTTGGTCATAGGGTAGACCCTGCAGGGAGCCTTTTCTTTGCTTTACATTTCACGCTTCTTCCCTGCTAGAGTGAAAAAAAACTTCACTTGAAATAACAATTAATCAAAGGTCTAAACGGATGATTTTTTCACTCTGATACTGTTGCCTAGTAATGCATACTTAGCGGATGACTCCGTTTAAAGTTACTGTTGCAGCATCCACCGCAGGTTCTTGGAATTTCTGAGGTTTCTTGTTTAGATGCGGATGCGGGAAGAATCCACACTATCACACTAATATCCATTTCCACTACAGGCCCGTCTAATTCAGATTCAATATCCGAAAGGGTTGGCTGAAAAAAGATGTTCCCCCTAAAAGTCACTGCAAGTGTGTTAGGTATGATAATCGGCGATCATAAATTCGCATTCATAAATGAGGTCTCTAATTGGGAGGGGGGGGGGGAAATGTTTTGCCCACCTCGACACTCTGATGCGAAAGGTCGGATCGGGTAGTTAACCCTTATGTCACCGTAGGTAGGTCTGAGAATAATCAATCAACGACACCACTGCCTCATGCTATTAACGGACGCTGATTTTAAAGATCTTACTTATTAAAATTTTTTAAAGTTTGAGTAGTCAGGAGTTTCTGTATTTTCTTCCCCAAACTGTCCCGATTTTTTTGTTGTCACGTGAGGACGAGAGTATTGTCTTTAAGAAATCCCACATCCTTAGTCGACGTTTACTTTAGATTACTGTAATTCTCTAGTATCCTACATTGTCGGAAAAGAAATACTTAGTTATTCCACATATATTTTATTAAACACGACCATTCGACTTACAAAGTCATCTTCACAGTGGTAGTGTTTAATAAAATATATGTGGGATAACTAAGTATTTCTTTTCCGACATTAATCGCTTCCACAGAGTGACGCCTGAAACTGTTCTATACCACATTATGCTTCTGCATTGAGCGTATTGTCTTGAAACATAAATTCAACCAATGAAAGACCATTTAGGCCCCAGAATATTGTAATAGTGATATTCATCACCGAAAGCGTTTGCCTAAACTTTCCTGATTTTGACAGTGGGTGCAGATGTTGCCACTTTAGCGAATGACTATTGTTTCCAGTGGTGTACGCAGTGGTTGGACTATCTTTCACCAGCTGTCACAATGTGGTCCTGAAATAATCTGAACCTTATTCGAAACTTAACGGTTCGAAAACGTTAATGCTGCGACCATACGGTTCCTTTTGTGGTCATCTGTCAGCATTCGCGGTATCATCATAAAATGTTCCTGTTACGAAGTCCCGTGACAATTGAATGGGTCAGTGAGAGAAAAATCCAGAAAATTTTCATGGAGTTCCTTATGTTCGCTGCCACCTTCATGCCATGTGCAGTCAGCGTTCCTTGATGTCTTTCATGACGAGAGATGGATGACCGGGTCGTTTCTTCATCACGCTTTTTTTCCTGGAATTTAACTTCCAAACCCAACACTTATCTGACGGTAAGTCCGATGGTCGAATTGAAGAACTGGGTTCCAAGTTTGTGAGGTTTTCAATTGAAAACATTTTAAATTGATCCTCGTGTTGGAAATGAAACATCCAGCACTCCTATGTGCATTACATTCAAGCTAAAATTTAGGAATCTTTGCTAGATTGTTTTTGCTAATAATGAACATTACTTGGACTGCACTCGAATTTACATGCCCTTTAGGAATTAAGTGGTCAATAGTATTACTATGCGCGATGCTATACGTTGTTAAATGCTATATTAAGTGTACAGTCATGTACGAAAAAGGATTTAGACAAAATAATTGGTATAACCAATTATTTTTGGTTACTGCAATGGTCAATTCTGATATTGATCATATCATATTTATTGCATCCTCTTCAGGGATAGGCCCACTTCTAAGAACATTAGATATATGTTACCATTTATAGTGGGAACTTGCAATGACATTAATAAAGGTTTACACTTACTGGGCGACATAAAAACACCCCATAAAGGAATTTAAAGATATCGTGCTGCATACTTTCTCGACAATTATATTATCTCCTTTCGTGTGAACGGATGCACAAAATATTGAAAAAATTGGAATTATGGAAACGAGAATGAGAACGTTCATTGATAAAACGAAATTTTGTGTCAGGTTCATACTTTTAATTTCACACACATATTTTGTCATAAAGGGGCAAAAATATTAATTACTACCTATACCCTAGTTTTACGCATAAGTCAGAAAGAAGCTAAACGGTCTCTAAGTTCCCGTTTCAACTTTTCATTGCCAAATCAAACTTCGCTTACTTTAAAATTCATCATGTGTTCCATCAAAGGACAGTATCATACTATTAGCATGCAAAATGCATTTTTTTTCATGTGCGTCAATCCCGTTGTGCATTTTTTTAAACAAATTATGAACCTTTTATAGGGTATAATTACACAATGGCCGTGTCTTTTAATTTTCCAAATTCAAAGAGAGAAAAATAAAATGATATTAGTTCTAATGAAAATACCAATTGAAATTTGCTATGCTCAGGGTGGCAAAATGTTAGATAGCTCCTCCTTAATATGATGTTTTGGAATGGATTGAACTGTTAAATGAGTTTGAGCAACTATGTTTAAATTAAAAACTTTAAAATATTATTTTGAGATGTGGTTTTTATGACTGAATAATGGATGCTTTTTAATGAATTAATTTTTTTGTATTCCTTCATATTCTTCTAGTAACAAAACCTTCTCTGGTGGCTATTTAATCTGGTGTAGGCAGAATTGTTTTCCTATAGTTATGGCTGAAAAATCGTGTATTTTCTTTGCAGAGGCTATTTTACTTCTCATTTTACGATTAACACTAGATACCAAAGAATATTCTTACAAATAGTTCTCGCGCTAAGTGCCTGTCATTCAGTTTGCTTTTGTGGAGCTAAGTACAGGTGCATTTCAAAGATATCCTAATATCAAATCGCACAATTGAGCGGCCTCCGTTTTACAATGAGGATTTAGGTGACGTGTTTAGCAGGTAGAAAACTCATTTGAGACATTCAAGGATTAGTGTCATAGTGAAAACGTATTTCTCTATGAAACATGAAGGAGATTTTAGCGTGATTGATTAAGTGTAAGGTATCGGAACATTCTTTGATTATCTCATCGGAATCTACAGAGAATTTTAAGTACGTAAGTCCTTCAAACTGTGTTAATGCTTCAGAAGCTTACCTTACATTCCTCAATTTCATACTCGTCAATCTGAAGATTCTATGGTGTTGCTGATGGAAGTTCAGCGGTTTCAAATCCGCCAAAATTCTTTGTTTGATCAAAATCTATCACTTGCTTGTTTACAGGCGTAATTCCAGATGATTGTGGATCGTCAGGCATCTATATGGAAGTAATACCTGCAAACAGGATGGCTTAGTACGCTAAGAGGCATAGGCTGTCAATGTGCGCAATATCCCTTTATTTCTTGTTTAGTTACGAAACCAGCCCATCCTAATGCTAAAATACCGTTAAAGATCTGTAAATCAATCACTTTGATCGTCGGTCTGTTGGCCGTGGACATAAAGAATTATGACGCTTAGATTGAGCCGAGAGACATGCCGAGCTCACGGGATGGGAAGATAAATCAAAAGATTGATTAGTTACGGGGTTAATTATAAGCAAAATCCCGCTTCTGTTTTTGGAAAAAAGAGCCTCGGGGGATAACTCTAACCATCACTGACCAACTTAATGTTTATCATTTAGACAGAGTTCATTCACTATGCGGGAATTCTGGAAAGGCTGACGAGATTAAAAGATATGATGCCATCCAGCCGGCCTTAACAAACTCTCTTTCATTAGAGCTGCTCAATGAAGGGATTTAGCATGCATACGGAAATGGTTTCTACAAAAATAAAGTGCTAAATAATCTGATGCTGTTTCTCGGAAAGTCTATGGTGTATGTATCATTATTTTGACTTGCATTAAAAGCGTAGGGTGGTTACAAGTCATCATTACTCAATAATTGATTACACAATGCTATTATCACAACTTGAAGATCATTAACTTGCTCACGATTCTTAAGTGATCCCTCTGGAATAGATTGCCCTGTTTCCAGTCAAATTTATGAATTTTATATATTCCCAGTTCGATATACCTCTTTATTGATCTTCCTCAGTCAATTTTCAAGTCACTTAGGAGGATAACCGTCAAAAGTACTGTAGTTTTATTGTAGCCCTAGCTGGTGGCGTAAATAGTGGTTTGTTATTTCAGGCACTACATTGTTCTCTTTCGATAAATCTCTTCTTCAATTCATCTTTTTCCTATCAACTCAATGAACTTTGTAGGAAAATTAGCTTTACTTCCCTCTAGTTTTTCCCAAAGGTACGGAAAATCAAGCAATTTGGACCCTAAATTATGCGGAAGATTTTGTATCCACTTATGTTAATCAAAATTCATAATTCGGCGTGTTTTGATCGTTTTCTTAGGTCTAAAGGAATTTGATCTTTTCGGTGATCTGGTCAAGAATTAGAGACAATTAAGTGTGATTAAATGATTTTGGGTTATTCAAGGGTGTCTCGGAAATCCTCTGTAACCTTAAATTTATTGCAAAACAGGCAGCTATTACCCATTCAATAAGTTCTAACTGCCATTTACGGCGAAATAATTCCAATACGAGTGAGATTAGCAACGGTACTTTCATAAATAAATTTATCGAATGAATCCCAGTACTACAGTATGGGAGCATGAATGTGTCAGAGATTACATTACAAGCGGAAGCTGATAACAGAAGGAAATGTTAATTCATCACATGTTTTTTCGAGTTAGTCGTTAATTTGAAAGAGTGCAATGTGCTTTTGCTCACAATAAAACTGATATTACGATTAATGTCTTGACTAAAATAATATTGAAATCCATTCCATGTTTCAGAAATTCATTTCCATTTGTAAGGTACGAGTAGACGATATATTTTACGATGTGAGGAATGGTAGTTAATCCATCAAACAGTCTTGATTCCATACAGCTAGTATTTTCATCGATGTAAAGAATATTAGTATGTAAGATTTTTTTAGAAATACTCGTTAAAAATCATTACTATGTTTAACTTTGTATGTGAAAGGAACTGGTTCCAATCCAAAACATTTAGGACGCAACATTCCATAACCACGATGTGTTGAGTACTTCTCCTTAGCTTGGTTCGTCTTTGAAAATCAATATTGTATATTTATTGCAAATTTCAGTCGATCCATAGCAATAAATCGCGATCCTTCTCATTTGTCCTAGTTGAGGACAAATAATTCGTATAATATCCTAAACCATAACCGGCACAGGGAAAGGAACTCGCCCCCCTGCCCTGATGTATGAGTTTCACACGCTGTCGGGCTTAGTACTGGCTGACTCTAACAACACCCACCCAACACCCACCAAACCGGGCTCCGGGCTAATTACTGTATTTATGGTTTATCCTTAGCGAGAGCATACATTACAGCAATATTACATTTTGTCTCCAGAAATAGCCGGAGATTAAAGAGAACAAGAGATGGCGAAAGTTAATCATGAGGTGGTGTCATGAACATACCTAAGAAGGACCGTTCGAACAAGAAGAGTTAGGTAAGAAAGGCGAAAAGAGGTTTAAGAGAAAGGAATAGGAAAAAAGCAACGGCTCGTCATTATTGAATACAAAAGTATATTCAGAAAACACTTTCCCGCCCCACGACAGGTGAGGCGTCACGAAGGGTTGAAGTATGGCGAGGAGGAATAAGTTATGGGAGGTGGTAATGTGGACGCGAAAATTTAGGAGTAAAAGGGAAGAATCTGGTGGACGACATAAAATAAGAGAACAAAAACAGAATACCTACCATGAAGGGTCAGCAAGGAGGGATGAAAGAGGGATAAGATGATAATGAGAAATAAATTGGAGTGATGGGAATAATTTGAATAGAGACCCGAGGGCATTGGAAGAATATGAGAAGTAAAGGGTCGCGGAATTATTTCTCCAAAAAAAATGGACTTGGTTAACGATAAATAGATATCACGCCTTATATTGAATTTTATATTATAATTTTGATGCAGTATGGAAAATTCGAGGCTGTAAATGTGGATATTTTTACATAATATGTAATATAACAAAGAGAAACATGTGATAGGAATGACTTTTGACGTAATCTACCTTAATTCTATTTATATACGAATGCGATCAAAGATAATGCGAGCATATTGTATGGTCAACGAAAATTGAATGACAAACCCTCGGCAGAAATTTAAATATGATTCCTCTTTCTGACATGTGTTGAGATCCTATTTACGCTATTAGCGTAACCAACTTTTTTCAATGAACATGTCATAGCTGGCTATACGATTAGTGATGCAAAATTCGAAAAATAATAAATGGCAGAAATTCATCCACAATGAAAATATGGATGTAGGCTATAACAAGTATTACCTGACAAGCCTCAGCAATGTAATAAGCATAATAAAGAAACGATCTAAAGCAATCATCGATCTAATGGGAAGATTTTTCAAACAAGTGTTGCTGTATGCATACGTAAGTACGGTGTTCGGGATTTATTTTAAGTTTCGTGTTCAAATGAGGCTACTCGTTCAACCTGGGTATTAATTGATACAAGAGAGGTTCCTTTATTTTTGCTGTTTTTTTTAATCACATCAAATATTCATAAATCAAAGTAAATCTGGTTTTCCTCCTTTTGGAATAATTAATGAAAACAGTACAATACTCAAAAATAAAATATAAACAATAATTTTTTTTGGATTAGAGAATAAGTGAATCTGCAGACAAAGAGATCGAAAAAGACATGAAATAATTGAAGGGGCATGGGATTTGGTGGTAATACCTGTAGAGTTAAGAGAGCGCAGGTAGGAAAAGCAACTAGTAGGAGGGGAAGGGTTGGTAGGGGACGATAATATGGGTGGAAGATAGGTGGAAAAAGATAGAGAGGAATAGGTGTGGTATTCCAATCAGTAGCACCACTGGACCTTAATGGTTCCATTGATGGATGGGGCGATTGCAGCCCGGAGGGGGGGCACAGCCAGCGTTTTACCTTCCCTTTGCCGACAATCCCGCGGCCAACGCCTCTGCGGGCATTCGCCGCTCATTTTTTATTCTTCCCGTAAACGATCACCTGCTTGGAGTGAGCTGATAAATATTTCTGCACTGAAGGACCTGCGTGGCCAAATAAAATATCCTTCCATTATTTGAACTGAAGAGAACCAGGAAAAATTACATTACGTTTAGGTAAACATGAAAGTTTTTCATTGGCATTACTTGATTTCTAGCTCAGCTAAGAATTCCAGAAGTTTTACAGTCCTGAATTAGCAAGCATATTGGCTCATGTTCATATTAAATTCCGTTGCGTATGATCTGTCTGAGGAGTGACAAGAGGTAATTATCACATACATATATAGGCTGTTTTGCAATAATAATTTTTAGCGTTGTACGTTTAGAATGGTATACGTTGTACGTTTAGTTTAAAATGGTATAGGTTTTAGTAAATGTCCTCTCAATTTCCATGATCCAATCGAAACTCTCCTTCGGTGACCTGTGACTAAACAACTACTACAGTGCAGTCATTGTGGCGCTATGCAGGGTAATGTGAATGTGATTAGTAGCAAAATATTATACCCTTTGAAAGCCAAAGTTGACAATCGTGAACAGAAATATTGATTATAGCATTCGGAAAAATATTTATTGCCACCATATTTTCAAAGGGAAAGGAATATACGGTCAAAACCCGGAAGAATAAATCATTGCAGCATTTACAGAAACCAGTCTTAGATAGAAATATGCACTAAGCTTAAGAATATTTTTCAAATGATTTATCCAATCGCAGAAATATCGTTTCACTTTCCTGTCATGGTCTTGAAATGCATAATCACTATGGCTTAATAGGACAGTTAGGTGATAATTAATTGTTTTAGAAATTACGAGTGCAATACTTTGATCTTTATCATTGCGTGCAATGTCTGTTATTCACGTGTGAAGACAACGAAATAGAAAGCATGAAATATGTAGGAGATAAAAGTATTTTTTAAGACACCCACGTCCGGTTTCTTACTATCCCTTTCGTCGAATAATCTTCCTTCATGCTCAAACCAAAAAGATTTTAAACCTCCCTTTGCAATGCCTTTTTATACCATTTTTAATTCTTGGTGAAACCTGGCACAAATTCTTCCTCCAACAAACGAATAAAAGTAACTTAGTGCCTATTACCTCGTTCTTCATTTTATCTAACTACCGTACTTCTCAGGCATTCTTTTTGCTAACTCCTTAGGATTCTCGTCATTCCAATTTACAGCCCTTCTCGCCGCGATATTTATTCAGTTTCGATGCTCCTTTCTTAACCCATTTCTAACTACCAATTTATTTCCTCTTATCTCAATATTCTACCATGAGTAACCAGAGATATTATTCCCGTAGTGCAAGCGGGGCAAAGAGAGATTCTTCGCAGCTGGTGGGAATGGTGCATTAAAGGAATTGAACTGCTGTGAGAAAATCCCTGTATGAATTTGAGCACAGATTAAAAAAGGATTTCTTTGCGGTACATTACACTAAACAACTCCTCTCAGAAAAATATAAATCTAAAAAAATCGGGTTCTCAATATTATTTTATATTATCATGGTAAAATACGAATATTCATCACTAAAACCCTCGCTTCATCCATTTTAGCTTTAATCGTAACGCTTTGAGTCACAAAATTAATCATTTCCTACAAAATTTAAATACTCGGTTTATTTAGAAAGCGTGTTTCTTTTCAAGTACACTTAATTTTCTTGGAATACGTGATACTCCAGCTGGTCAGAGTCATACTCCGTTTTATGAATTCATTATAATTTAATTCATTACAATATAGGCTCATTTTAAATTTTAAATGGAAATCAGTACTCATCTCATTAAACAATTTTCTCTACTTAGATATAGCGATAATATAAATGCAATTAATGCGGAAGGAAACAATTTTCTTGATTGGTTTTATGCAATAATAATTGAGATTTAAAATAAATAGATTAATCTGAAGCCGATATGTTCGGCTATTTTTTGCTGAACGGAGTAGCCGAAATACCTATTAATACTTAGAATGTTGAGTCACTTCCTATCATAACCTTTTCTGTTAAACGTTTCTAGCTTTTATTGATAGTTATTCACTTCAAGATAATCTATATATAATTCATAGTTGCTAATATTAAATACTGCAGAGATATCATGTTCCTCTACGTAGTTAACATTCGGCGTGATGCTGTTCTGTTAGAGGATCCATGGATATGCAGAACCAGAGGCCATCAAAAAGCCTATTGCAAGGTTTCTAGAGTAAAAATTCAATATGCTTACCCTGCAACTCACCACCAAGGGGCCATTTTCCTCGTACGCAAATGAATTGAATCCCATATTAGTGTCGATGCGTAGAATATGTGTAAAAACCTTTTCCGCGCATTCACTTTTGGAAGCGAGACTCGTGTTTCGAAGGACCCCTCAAAGAGACAGTGTTTATAAATGAGTGTTTCTCCCCCTTTCACTTAGAGTCGGGCGAGAACACATTTAACAAGTTCCTCTTCGTGGGTGGCCCCCTCGGCTGGAAAAAAGGAGGGTGATCCCACTCAACTAGCCGCCAAGGCGGATCGAATTGGGAAAGACTTCGTGTTTTACGGCTTATCAGCAAAAGCTGAAGAGGCCTAATAATGGAATAATAATCTCTTGTGGCCGTTTGCCAAGTTTCTGCTTTTTCCCGCCCTTAATATTTGCAAGAATCAAAAGGTTTGCATGCTCTCACATTTTCAATTTTTACTCTAATCGACTTAGGCTTATAAAACAGTGACCCCGTGAGTAATCTCCTCTTACAGCTTATCTAGGCTTATCTTACGGCTTACAGCTTATGTCTAGTTTCCGGAAAAGGTTAGTTCTCATTAAAAAAAGTTTTCTGCAATTTTTCTCACAATTATTTTCTCTTTACACCGTCTAACTGGAAATTCTTCCATTTTTCTCCGTTGCTGCTCTCAATTCTTGCGAAAAAGAAAATAGCAAGAATATGTGCCACATTAAGACTTCGTGTTATTTTATAAAGCATGATATCAGAGAATTTACGTGAGGGCTCCTAATTCGAGAATTAAAATGCGTTATCACGTTTAAGTTGCCAAAAATGCAATATACGAGGTCAGTTCAAAGAGTTCCCGAACTTATTTATCGCCAAAAAATTGCTTCTCTACAAAATTGTTGGTCAATGTCCCCTTAAAAGTATTCTCCTACCCAACATATACAAAGAATTACCCCTAAACTTAGTTTTTCCAAAGGGTCTACAAAGGAGATGAAGACCCTTCAAACGAGCTTCCACACCCATCTTTGGAACACATGAGCGACCAAACACTGACCTAGAAATGAATAGAATATCAGCCCCGTAGTATCAAAACCAACGAAGCACAAGGTCTGAAGGAAACAAATATTAGAATATTGAAGTAAATAGCTAAAGATATTCCGACCCGTTTTCAGAAAACGGTTTTTTTTAATCAATAGAAAAAGATTCAGTACCTAGAGCGATTGGAAGCTAGCTCATTCAACTCCTATATATAAAGGCGACGATAGAGGGAAACAAATCACTAATCCATTTCTTTAACATCTCTTGTAAAATATCACAACGCATAACTCTCGGTAAAATTATGATATTTCTCGATAGTAGGAAGACACTAGGTCACAACAAGTTCGGGTATAGGAAGAGCAGATCTTGCTAAACAATTGAGTATTTTTATTCACGATATATTGAGATCGGGAGCAATAAACGCACGGGATGATGAACTCTTCTTGAATTTTAAGAAAGCTTTCGATAAAGTCCTGCATATTACATTGTTACACAAACTTAAATGCTATGGTATCAAAGAGAAAATAATAAGTTGGATTAGAAACTTCTTATCATTACGCAAACAAATTGTAGTCATCAATGGATTTTCGTATACGTAACTTCGGGCGTCTCCTAGGGAAGTATAATAGAGTCACTTCTATTCTTCATATCAATAATGTGTATCAAGAATAGCAGTTCACACATTAATAGCCACCTCAGATTATTTTCTGACGACACGGTAGTATACAAGGGAATAAGGGGCCCATCAGATTGCGAGCTACTGTCTAGAGGCTTGGATAGTATATCGGATTGGTGCAGGGAATGGGGATTAGTGCTTAATGTAGGCAAGTTCGAAGTTTTGAAATTCTGGAGCAAAGTAAGTGGCGAGTAGGACATAAATTATGAAACAGGGTTTTACGGTTTCTGCTAACGACGGCCGATCAAGTGAAATATTTAAAGGTAGTTTATACGGATACAATACGGTACAATATACGGATCCGTTTCAAAGAAACTCGGCTTCATTAAACGGGTGGTGGGGAAATGTAATGAGAAAGTTGAAGAGAGGTTTTACTTTGATTTAATTAGGACTCTTGTGGAATACGCCACAAGTATTTTGGATCCTTGAGAGAAAGTTTTGCTAAAATAATTAGAATAATTCCGGAGAAAATACGCCAGATTCTTCAAGAGTTGAGAATTTTTATGACAAGAAAACGAGTGAGGAAGGTCTTTTCGAGGAATTAGGCTGGGAGCCGCTTGATATGCTGAGAGAGAACAAGCGAGACTTGGACTTTCAGAAAGTTTTAGAACAAATTAGTTCAACTATGTCACTAAAGAAATTATTATGACCCTACACTATTTAGGTACATCAGATCCTAAAGCGAAAATAGGGGAGATAGATTCCAATACGGATAGAAACAAATACTCGTTCTTTCCCTGGGGAATCAGGAATAGCTATAGTGAGAAACCAAAGTCACTGTAGAAATAATAAAGTAATTCAATTTACAATTCAGAACAAGATTAAACGGTCGTAAAAATAAGGTATAGTCGTAGATGCATATGTATGTAAGTTGAAAGTATATGCATTTGCATGCGTGTAAGGTTTTCCCCTGAATATCACATTTTCCTCTGTGGGTGAAAATTTGCATAAATTTGTTGGCGTTGCATGCGGTTTTATTCTCTTTTACGTGTGGTGACCTAACACCCCCAACACAGGCCCTTGCCGCGGCTTACGTGGTTCCGTGTAGATGTAGGTCTCATCGGTGATTCCACTTTTTGAAACAGTACTGGAACGCCTCTTCTGGCATGGTCATAAGCTCCTACGCAGAATTTTTCTCCATATATTGAATAGTTGCAAATCTTTTTTCATTGACCGGGATTTTTAATTTGGGAACAGGAAAAAGTCACATGGGGTCAGGTTTGGTGAGTAGGGTGGGGTGGGGAAGCACAGGGGTCGTGTTTTTTGCTAAAACCTCACTTTTTCTGAGAGACAAACGAACCGGCGAATTGTTGCGGAAGCATGGTTGAAGAAGCAGTGCAAGGATATGGAAAGTATACAGAGGAAGAGTGAAATCGGTGTGAAATTGGTGGTGGAAAGAAGGAAAGATCTTTGAAAACAGTTAGAGAAAATTGGGTTAAAATAATAGTTAATAGATAATAATACACAGAAAAGATCAAAGAGAGATGGAATATTTGTATGGTAAAGAAATTAGGCCAACATGTTTAGACATAGAAAAGGAACATGACGTAGGGGAGATAGCTTAGGTCCATGCATACTCCACGATAAGATAGAAAGGGCATTCAGGTAAATGAAACCAAATAAGGCCATGAGGCCAGACAATATTCCTGCGGAACTACTGAAATGCTTAGAAAATTTGGGAAGAAGACTCTACATGGACTGATTCGTAGTATCTATTAGAAAGGAATCTCGCCGTAAGGCTTTGTGAGATCAGTGTTACTTCCTATACCGAAAAAGGTAAAGGCTACATTATGTGAGGATTACAGAACAATAAGTTTGGTATCTCACGAAGCTAAACTTATTCTCAGGAGCATCAACAAGAGGATAGAAATTAGGGAAAATGATTACTTAGGGGATGATCAGTTTGGGTTTAGGAAGGGGAGTTACGCATGATGCCATAGCAGTAATGAGATCACTAATCGAGAGGAATATAGAATACATACTATAAGAATGTATTTACCTGTTTCGTGGATTTCGAAAAAGCGTTTGATAGAATGAATTGGGAAAACCTAATGTGTATATTGCAGAAAATAGGAATATATTGGAAGGACAGGAGGCTAATCCGCAACCTGTACATGTCTCAGATCGCTCAGGTGCGAGTGGGGAACGGAGAGTCCGGATGGGCAGTGTTAGGAAGAGGTGTAAGGCAGGGTTGCCCATTGTCACCGGTACTGTTCAACGTATATGTAGAGGAAATGATTAAAGAGGCATGGGAGGAACTGGAGGTAGGAATGAAAGTCGGAGGGGAATTCGTAAAATCGGTTAGGTTTGCTGATGACCAAGCATTAGTTGCTCAGTCAGCCAAGGGGTTACAAACATTGCTGAGTGAATTGGAGGTTCAGCGCAATAGATATGGGATGAGAATAAATATTAATAAAATAAAATTTGTGCGAATTTCCAAAAAGAAAAAGGCTAAGCTAAACATTAAAATAGAAGGGGTAAAAATAGAGCCGATAGAACAGTTTACAAATCTCGGAAGTGTTGTGAACCAACACGGTCAAAGTAGTAGGGACTCTAGGAGAAGAATTTTGCTAGGCAAAGAGGTTTTCACAAGGAGGTGGAACTTGATGACAAGGACTCTGAGTAAGGATGTTAAGAATGGACTCATTAAAAACTCTGACTTGGAGCGAAGCTATCCGGCGCGGAAACGTGGTCACTGAAACAGGAGGTTAGACGTAGATTGGAGGCTTTTGGAATGTGGGTGTGGAGAAGAATGTAAAAGGCGAAATGGACCGAAATGGAGAAATCCTATGGAGGCAAGAAAAATAGATAAAGGGCACATTGATCGGCAGTGGGACGTTGAAGGCTGTACTATAGGCAGAATGTTAGGCAAACGATGAAAGGGCAGGAACAGGATAGGGATGTTGGACGGGATGAAGGGAGGAAAGAAGTACACAGAGATGAAAAGGGACCTGATGTAAAGTAGGTTACTGGATTGTGTTTTGTTAGGAGTCAGAAAATATTTATCTGGTAGTTGTGTCCATAGAAAAACCTATCTCAACCGGTATATTAACTTATAATATTATGTATGAATATATACTATATATATATATAGCTTAGACAGCAACACACAGCACGAGAACACATAAAAAGAACACTCACAATAATATATTTATAATTTCGACGGACTCGAACTCCGTCTTCTTCGGAAGGTAAGATAGGACTCCTTGTCTAAGTTTTTTATTCAACACTTCCGTGTTACTTCGAAGAAGTCATCTATATATATATATATATATATATATATATATATATATATATATATATAAACACACAAACGTAGGTCGGTAGTAATTTTACGATAATGGACATACATATAACTGGTAATAGAATAAAATTAGAATACCCGATTAAAAGAAATTATTTGGGATTTTTCTTAGATTCCCTAACTGTCGAACAAACTGCTTCAACTATGGTGATCCAGCTGATTACAAGAACTTAAAAAAAGTCTTATAATAATCGATTCTATTGTAAATTTAAAGATTCTTTACTAAAGGCTATTACTTAACTAAGGTTGGGCTAGAAAGGAGGCAAAGTTACAAGGATGTGCATGTACAAGTGTTGGACATCGGGCCATTTATACCCATTTTGTGCCATAAATTGGTGAAAAAGAAAACAATAATACGACACCGCGACGACCATTATCTGGTCAGCAATCAAACCTGCGTCTTTCAGAGTATCGCATGAACTCATTAGGCACCTACCTGGATGCTCCCGAGTTCTTTTAAGGAAAGCATTCTTTTCATAGTAAGATTTAATAGATGTGGCTGTGAACTAATTAAACAATCAATGCATATACAATATCGAGCAGAAATATAAGTTATAATTCAAGCTTTTTATGTGGTGTGCGGATTTGTCAAATTATATTTGTTATTTTCATAAGGTGAAAATATATACGTTAAATAGATAAATATGAGCGTATGTATACACACATATTCATTCAAATATCTATATAAAAAGATATTTAATTGGATGTTGTGCCCATCTAAAACCTACCTTAAACGTTAGCTAATATTAACTGCCTTGAAACTGATATTTTTACAAGAGAATGGGGTTGCTATCCCTCCAACAAATGATAATAGTTATCGTATAATAAGTCAATAATTATTAATAGGTTTTAGCTTTTTTGAACAAGTCAATATCAGACGCTGTTTTTATTTTCACGTAGCAACCTATCAGATCTAGTACTCTGCCGAAAGTGTACATACCAATAAATTGAAAATACGTAAAGAAGAGGCATGGATTTCAGGTTAAAAAGATTAACTTAATTACAGCAAATACTTTTGCAAGGATTTCACTGTTTCAATGTCAATATTACTTGAGAAGCGGAATTTATTCTTCTTGATCATCGATGCAAACATTTAAGTGCAATATGTAATTTCGGTAAAATCAAAGTCAAAATATAACGGAACGAAAGTCTTACTGGATTACTGGAGAAACATTTTGTGAAATTTCTACCTAGTGTTGTGAAGTGCTTTGCGTTGGACCAATTTAGAATATTTTTTTCATATAAACTAGCGATAGAACTTAGAAAGCCAGTCTAGTTACAATAAAAGCAGCTCTTATAAAACATTATTTCGAATGTAACGAATTTTGAACGTAATATAGCTGAGCTTTGTCACCTTGTTGGGATATTTTTCATTTATCTATTTTTTTTCGAAATGAAGAGGAACGTTTTGAAGTCACGTGGTTAACAATAGCTGAAAAGTTTTAACCAAGTACATATTTGCTTCTGCAAAATGCATACTTTTTTTGTATTACCTGTAAAATTCTTAAATTATAATGTTGCCCTATCGTAATGCTACCTTCCAATGATCCTACAATCCTTACAACTAAATAAGAAGTCAGCACATGACCATTCCAAGAATGACTAAACTACGGAATTTCGTCCATTTAAAATAAATAGATGAGAATGATTTCGTCCGAAAGGAAGTGCTGGTGGTTAAGGGCCGAAGTTTACTTAAGTTGGAGGGAGTATCAAAATGCCGAAAGGCGAAAGAGTTAGGGATGGTGATACCATTGGATCTTTATACCTTCAGTGAAAGAAAATTCGTATTTTCATCCCGTATCTCGACATCAAAAAGCTCTGTTAAAACGGGGAATGGGGTAGGTGGACAGGGCGATTTAAAAGAAATATTAAATGTATGTACTTATTTCCACGGGAGAAAATGGGTTGGAGGAACGGGAGAGGGGTGAGTTGTAGATAGTAGCAGAAAAGAGAACAGAAATGTACGCGATGGTAGATGGTAGTGGGCCAGAGAAGCTCTGGCGACGAGATTGCGTTTTATTCCGATAAGAGGATAAATTATTTCGAAAAAAAGAGAAAGAAATGGGATCCTGAATGGGAGCTCGAGAGGACGCGGATGAAGAGGTGGGAAGGAAATAGCTGGGGCTAGCGGAGTGGGTTAGAGCGGTTGCGAGGGGGCTTTAAGGAGGGAGCTAGGCGGGGGCGTTGATTCCGTCGAAATGGTGGGTGGTTAAAAGGAGGGTGGCGGGAGGGAAAGAAAGAGAGAAGGAACGAAAGAGGAAGGCGGGAGAGGGAAGGGCGCGGACTGGGTGATTTCGGGTGTTGCCGGACGGCTTGAGCCGGGGGGTGGGTGAGTGTCGTCAGTGGAACGGGTGGAGAGGGCATGGGCGAGAAATGTTTAGGGCCCTGCAGGCGGTCTTCCGCAGCAGCGGGGTGGGGTGAGAAACCTGTATCCTTCATCCGATAATCCTATCCCTTGCGTTATTGTCGTCCCCTCCGGCCCTCTCCACTTCTTGCGGTTTGATTCGCTTTCGTAGGACGCTACTTTGACGCAAACTTTCTTCCGAATTTTATAGTTCATCGTTGTGTATTTTGCTAAAGTCCCAGATGGTCCTGGTGAGGTTTTGATGCTGGTTCCTCTGAGTCGATTCGCACCAATGCATTAAACTGATGATTAACATCTGTAAAAAAAAACGTCAAGCCATGGGTGGAATCTATTACCGTGGTATTTTTGTCGACTAGTGTGCGTGCGCTGGCTAATTTCACCGGATCATGCCCTAAAAAGCGTTCTATTAATTTCATTTACAAACTATTCTCAAAAACACAGTTCGCGTATCTCATTGCCATAATATATTTCGTAATTATTATCCGTAGCCATACCTGAATAAGCAACAAATTATAAAAACGGACCGAGTTTGTCTATAACTAATTTTTAATTTTTGTGTAGTAACATTTCTAAAGATATTCATCTACTTCATTCTCATTAATAGCTTATTACAGCTAATATTTAAGAAATTTAAATTTAAGGTTTATTGACGATGGCGATTGTTATTTGATTTTACTGGTATCTAACGAAGGCGAACAATTTAAAATATAAAAAAGTAAACTTTTTGGAAGGATCTATTTGAATAGATATTCCTGGAATTATTTCTGTGATTCGAATTAATCCTATTGGTAGTAATTGAGTTTGGGGTAAGATCCCAATACTATTTATTTTTCTTTTTTTTTTTTGTTATTTTTTTTTTGTTCTTTTATCTTATTTTTCTTAACGTTGACAAGTATATAGGATGATGTAATAACATGCACAAGGAATTTTAGGAGTATATCCGGTCTAGTTCAATTTATAATTATTTATTTTGAAAACTGATTTATCTTCCATTATTGCTATTTATTAGTGAGTGCATGATAAAAGGGATTATCCCAGATATTTTGTATTTCACCATAGTGTTTACAATAATGATCGTCTCTTTCACTAATTAAATGAAAATATGAAGCATATTAGTATTGAAAATTACAATGGAATAATTATATCTTTTTTGTTCAAAATATATAATTGTTTTCATTTACATATTATCTCAAGTGATTTTTAGTGTATAGCTTTTAAAAAAATGTAACTCTTTTGTTTATTTAGATATAAAAAATGATGAACTATGACCATTGAGTTATTTTTGGATGTCTATATTCTTCTTCCAATTCTTGCAACCCAGAAATTATAATAAACTTAGAGGATGTTTCATTTTTCTGAATGAAAATACCGAAATACTTTGTTGACTTTCCATACCATATTTTATATGCTGGTCTTGTCATGAGAGGGTAAAAAAAAAAATAAAACTCTTCCAACCGACAAGAATAGAAATCCGCCAGCCGCTTCTTGTGCAACTCTTCTTACCAATAATTTCCGCTCTTTCGGTTTGACAAGTTCTTCACACAAGACCACAATTTTGCATCTTGATGTGGCGAATTCCAACGGAAGACCGCCCGTCCGGATGCACAGCCATACACGCGGGATTCCCATACCCTCGTGTTTTTATCCGCAGAAAATACTTGTAACACTTCCACCTAAATAATTTCCACCCTCATGGACACCGACCATTCCTTCCTCCCACAGCATCTGAGGGATGCCATCAGTGCAAGATAGGGAGGAGGAGCGAGAAGTTTTCTCCATTTTCGCACAACAGAGTATGAAGTCAATAGATAGCGATCAGGACGTTAGGTGTTGAGGAACACGTAAGTCGACGTCTGCGTAGGATGGGGCGAAGCGGTTTGGAGGATGGGCTGCGGGGGAGGGAGGAAGAGAGGGCCGCAGCGAGGGCAGGACGCATCTCGAATAGCTAGGAAGTAAAGGGGTGAGGAGTCGGCATGAGGGTGCAAGTAAGGCATAAGGGTGCGTGGGGTAAAAAGGATATAAGATAGAGGGATGATAAATATGGCAGAAATGAGAGAGGCAAGAAAGGTAGGGGATGTTCACGGAATGGTGTTTCGTTGTCGGCGTGTTTGGTTAGTGGAATTTGCTACTCGGAGGGAGATGGTTTAATCCAAGTGTGATAAGGAATTCTCATAGCATTAAATTTCTATCCATAGCATCAGATAGGCGCATGGTGCTATTTGAGGAAGTGGAGCAATACGTCTCCGAAAAGTAATTGCATTTACAGTTGAAGTCCCTCGAGGGATTTTCAAAGATCCAAATTTTGAGCATCCATGTTTCCTATGCGTAAAATGAATCTCCATCTTAATCCAGCTCATCTGTAAGCTTATAATTTTTCGACATGAATATTTTATAAACTTTTGAAAACATTCTATCGCAGCGTTGAATTCACGGTTAAGAAGTGACATTGGCACGTATGACTCGGATGTAATCGACCTTCCCAGTACAAAGTGTTATAAAAACGCTGATATGTGGTAGTATGTCTGACCACACTCAATAACATATTCCTAAAATGTGTATGCACAATATATTCCTTCACTTATCGGCACGCGCGAGACGGAAAATGACATGCTCGTTTATGTTTCCCATAATTTGAGTTTAAAATAATGTGGAGTATAGAATTAAACATTTTATGAAACTGCGCGTGTCTCGGTAGAGTGTTGAAGGTTCTCCAAAGGAATTTATGTGGATGAGGGGAGGGTAAGCAATATTAGCATAATGATTTGCCTAAGTTTTTATTCATTTGAGTTGAATGAATTCCCTTCGGATTTTGGAAGAAGCATTCAAATAACAGGTTTATTCATACGACCTTCATGATTGAGTTTAAAATAGAATCTGCTAGTTGTTGGAAAGGAATGAATTGAGTAGAAGCGATGAGAGGCGATCTGTATCAAAACAGCAGAGTGATATGTACCAAATTGCAGAAGAATAGAAAAGGTTCTTAGACTGTTTTCAGTTGAGATGTGATGATGCAAGGTGGGAGGAGACTGAAACATATTCTGCTCCGAAGGAGTTGAGGGAAGGAGGCGTGATGTAGGCATTACACCTCTTAAGGAACAGGTGGATGTAGTGAGCTGGGGAAGAGCACCCCCTCTCTTAGCCCTCCATCCATATCACGAGGGCGTGTATTTGAGGAAGGTGCAAGTCGGTTAAAACTTTTCGGTAGAATGAGAGGAAAGAGATGGAAGGGGGTCGGAGACCGGTGGAGGGCGGGT
This sequence comes from Hetaerina titia, assembly GCA_037158775.1. Taxonomy (NCBI): domain Eukaryota; kingdom Metazoa; phylum Arthropoda; class Insecta; order Odonata; family Calopterygidae; genus Hetaerina; species Hetaerina titia. The sequence goes on from CM073771.1 coordinate 53,338,137, forward strand.
CTGTCAGGATAAGATGCTTTAAGTCTGATAGGTAGACGGCGGTTGAACAGGGGTGGAGGGGTGAATATTGTGGGAGTAGGAGGAGGAGAAGGGCGTCGGGGGAGAGGCGTTGGGAGGTTGGAGAGGGACTCCGAAGCGTGCCTTAACTAAGGACCTCATTTGCTTCTCTCTCTCTCTCTCTCTTTCCGGGGAAAAAAACGACTTCTCACATCCCCGACATTTTTCAACGTAAAAATTTGGGGAAATTGAAACAGGGCCGGTGCTTTAAGGAAATTATGTCTAGGGTTCTAGGCTTAAAAGTAAGGAGAAATAGAAACAGAAAAGAGCCTCAAGGGGTTTTTCGAGGTAATAGATTGGTACCAATTTGTTGGTTTATCAAACCCTTGATCCTATTGGAAGATTAGCGCTAACTGCCAACTTGAAGGTCAACGAGACGCTGACTCTTTTCCTCTTCCCCTTTCTGCTCTCCTGGGCACCCACACCTGCCTCTCTCAACTACCGGCCTCCCGTCCGTCTTCGGCTGCTCCCTAGATATCACCTCTCACCACTGAAGAGCAGAGAGATGATTAAGGTCTCACCTCAAGGAAACGTGTGTGCATCAGAAACTTGTTAATAAAAAATTGAGCTTTCGTTTCTTGCTGAATTAATAATCCGTAGCGGAGTTAATTGCCCGGAAAGTTTTGATTATCAGGAGTTATCGTTTAGAAAACCTTAAGGCAACATATCCGGGCCTTAAATTGGAAAATAGGGGTTATTTTTATAGCAAAATATCAAAACTAAAATCCTAGGGGATTAGAAAATACTTTCCATGTTGAGATGAAATTCACGATATTAAAAATATGTTTCGCATGGTAGCAAAATTTTCCAAAATGTTCATGATGCATGTTATTTTTTTAATTCGTAGTCATTTTATTAATACCCGAGTCATTCACATTCTAAAATCAATTATTTGATTTATTGGGAGAGAAAATAGGCCACTTCCAACTGTCCTACGAATTATGAAATCACATATGAGTTGATGGAGTTGATTTAAACTACTGTAATTTTTGAATAGGGTCCTGCAGCCCTACTAGTCATGCAAAAAAACAAAGAAATGTAAAATAATTGATTAAAAGGAGACCGTTATTTTATTTCAACGTGTGTTCAGCCGTATTCCAGAAAGATCTCGAGCATATTCGGCTACGAGCTACGGTGCTCATGTCACCTTTAATATATTAAGATCGGTAAAATCACTTCATATGGCTAATAACGAAGAAGTCAAAGAACAATATGCTATTTTCATTGGATTGAAAATAGTTTATGACTTTTTATGAACGTTAAAATTGGCGAACAACAAGTAAGCATCTTTTTGAGAACTTTTTGTACTCTGGTTTGTATTCTGATTGGTTTCCTCTTCGCCTAGAAAATGCTGTGTTTGAAAAGTTCCTAATCTAAATTACGATGCTGATAGGTATCCTACGACATATTGCTGGTTTCTCTTCGTCGTTCAATAATAAAAATTAATCTGTTAAAAAAAACAACTGTTAAATGAAAATTTCTTCCCTCTACCGTAGTGCGTATATTTTTTTAATCAGAACAAATAAACGAATAGCAGTTAAGTTTTATGAAAGCATTAATGAATATGTTTAGTAACTTATTTTTAAAGATTTACTGTATTTTTCTTATGGATATCTCAATTATTTATGAATAAACTCTTACATAGAAAAAACATATTTTTTTTATTTGGACAAATTCGTTTAAATGAATTTTACAGGAAAACAGGTGTTTCATGGCAAACATTAAATGAGCTGCACAACTAATATCTCTCTCATAGAAGATGTGCGTTTCCTTAGTACCGTTTTTTTCGAATATTATTAGCATTATAATCATTCAAACATATTGTTAGGCATCGTGGAGGAAGGAGAGTGAACTGCCAAAAGAAATACAAAGGGGGCAGGAAAGGTGGATGCAGAGCATTTTGATTGGCTATTCAATGTTGAGGACTGTGATTGAGGTGAAAATTGTAATTTTGATTGTCAAGTTTTGTTTTGCTAATAGAAACTAATAATTTGTCACTGCACCGTTTGTTAGCCTTGTGCCCATTCAAAACCTACCTTAGCCGGTAGATTATCATTTTGTCTGACGAATCCTCTGATAAACGTATTTTGAAGTTCTTGGCAAGATGTCTTTAATGAGTGAAATAAAAGAACGCCCTCATGGTAGTTTTTTCAAGAAAAAGCAAATATTGTTTCACCGGTCAACAGAAAAAACAAAAACCATTAATTCAGGAATAATAATGGCGAAAAAGGTAAACAGATGAGTACCTAAGTGGGATTTTGAAGGGCTTTATACAAGAGGAGAATATTAGGTAGACGATGGAGTTTTAATGTATGTTCCATGAAATTTATAATTCGTTTTAGCTACTTCCCAATATTTTATGTAATATGGCCTTCGGTGATGATAAAGATTACTTCTGAAATAGGATTTTGGAAAAGAATCACAATTTATATTGGTGTTGAATATTAATATTGAAACAATTAATTAATATAAAAAGTTTGCTACATGTCCCGTTGGTATTAGGTGGCAAACTTTGCAAAATGTTTCCGCTGCTTATTTTCTGAAAATTGGGAGCAATCCTTAGAATCGTTTCGATGAGTATGTAACGGTTTTACTGAAATACGTTTTTCTTATTTAGGATCTATAACCTTACCTAAAAGATTCAGCAATTCAGTTAATTTAAATCGTCCACGCATGGGCACGTATATAAGGATATGGCTTGTACTTACAATCACGTGTCATAAGACTAAGGAGACAATAGCTGGGGTTGTCTTTCCCGAGAGGGATATAATTCTTTGAAGAGAGAGTTGGTAGTTTCATGGTGTTGAACTGGTAGATTATTGGTACTGTAGAAAAACCTTAAGAAAGGTCTACAAAATTCACTGAAGTAAAAAGCAATGCTTGTTTCCACTAATTTTTATTTGGTACAAGTTTCGACGCAAAAATTGGTGGAAAGATTCAAAACGTTTTCACTTCTGTGAAAATGAATTTCCACAAAGCTAAGCCTGAAAATATTGAATAAATCTATTAGTATGTTTTCGCATAATTTGTATAAATAGTAGTACTTGTCATTTAATTTTGACGACCTGGCTTTAGGAATTCTCTATTGGAGTGGCCTACGTAGATTACCAACCAATAATGGAGAATGCAGAAAAAACCTTACAACTTTGTAATTCCTTCTGTGCTTTATTTTTCACAACCCGGGTTTCAGTATAAGAAGGTGAAATATTGCATTAAAACTCGAGATGTGAAGAATAAAGAAGAGGAGAAATAAGGAAGAGGAGGAACAACGCTATAATATTTTTTTCTGCATTATTGGTTGTCATCTACATAGATAGAGAACTCCAACCGAAATAGAAATTATCAAACCTCACAATCAAATAAGGTATGATTTTGAGTATGATTGATCTTAACCGCAAATTTATTATATAATATAAAAATATATTTCCACATCCGATATTGAATGTACATTGATTGAACATATTATATATTATTTATCTATATTTACTTTACCTTAGAAGGACTGAATTCTGAAGTTCAATTGCAGCTTGAATACGACGTCGTGACAATAGTACAATTGATCTTAACCGCAAAATTTATTGCATAACATAAAAAAATATGTCGACATACCATATTGAATTTGTATCAAATGGGCAAATTATATATTCTTTATCAATATTTACTTTACCTTAAAAAGACTGAATTCTGAAGTTCAATTGTAGCTTGAATACGACGCCGTGCGAATAACAAATGGTATAATGTATGCATATATGTTATTGTATCTATTTATTTCAGTTTTTTTAATAAAAATATTCATTTATATTGAGACTGCTCGAGAGAACCAGTGTGTCCCCTCATTCACATACATTGAAGCTTTTTGCGTACTTCGCATTAGGAATGAAATATTTTTCTCCTTTCTTGAATCCTCTTTGAGACTCACATAATAAACATTGGTAATGAAGTGCATTTTAGCAGACTCTCCTAAAAAAACAGCTCATTCTCTTCCATCATCTCGTAGGTTGTGCGCTTTTTCTGCTTCATGCTAACGCAGCATAATCACTTTTCTTACAAAAGGAAAACATCGCCATAACTCGGGGTAAATATGAAAGAACTCATTACAGGGTCCTCCAAAAATGTAACCACATTATAGCTGAGCCAACTTATCGCCCTGTCGCACAAATTTTCGAGCTCTCGGTTCTCCCATACAGCTTAGGATAAATAACAGCCGTTCGACCACTGCCACTTAATACAACTCAACAAATCCTCCTTAATAGTCCCAAGGAACTCGCCGAATAAAGAGACGGCGTGGAAGAAAAACACCAGAGTTAAAAATGCCCTTCCGTCTCTTCCTATTCCCGCTCAGTTTCAAGCAACAGTTTTAATATTTTCTTGCTGCGCCAAATTCAGGAAAAAGGTTTTAAATTAGATCCATTTTTATCACTATTGAAAACAGTTTTATCCACCTCGCATTTTGTCCTACTTATATGTCGGTATACGTAATGAAAATCTTTCCTTCAGTTAAATGTGTGACATTAGAGAAACCGATGCGAGTTGAAGCAAAATTCAATTTCTAGTTTTTTATCACCGAGTTTTTACCTCAGCAGTAAGTACTAGAGTTCATTGTAAAGTTGATATTTTAATGCCATGACCCATATAAAATTAAATTCAGTAATACATTTGGAGTTTGCTAAAACGTGGTTACTGTGCAGTGAAATGTGCAAATTAAAATTGCAATAATTTAATGAATAAATAATAAAGTGTTCTACAATAAAGATTATTAAGCCCTTTTGTCCATAGCGAAAAACCTTTACAGGTATCAAACAGGTTGTGGTAAAAGCATTGATAGATTTCATTTATACACTTGAAAAAATTGTGATCGTACTTTTTTACGTACAGAGGCGTATGTGTATAATGAATTGGAAAACACATGAAAAATACAAAGCTTTGAACAGTGAGAAAGATGCAATGTGGCAGATTTCAATCAGAAAAAGGTTTTCAAGGTCTGGTGTCGAACCACGAACCTCTAATTTTTGAATCCCGGTCTAGGTAAACTCTTTTCTGCCTATAATGCGCATTCTTCCGCCATGCTACTCCAATTTGTGTTCCGCTGTATCACAAAAATAGACATCTGATGATATACTGTATGTGCACCACTCTCCACTACAGCTTCGTAGAGCGCTGAACTCCTTCTGGACACCTCTCTCCCCACCCTCCGGAAGTATCTCAGCCGTCCCACTCACCCCTAGCAGGCGCACGGACGCCACCATCTCATCCACTCCGCAGATCCCCCAACACTCTCACACTTCCGAAAGCTGCCCACACCGTATTAAATCCAATGGGCCATTTCGGGATCTCGGGTAGGGAGGTTCACAACCAAACGTATTTTGAAATGAAAAAGCAACCGGAGAAAAATATATTTTATTTTTAATCCGCCTCACTACACCACTCCACATTGTGTGTGTCTGTACGTATATATACTTACCCTCGTATGCATACATATAGGAGGTCCACTTCATATCTCCTTCCTTCCCTCGCAAACGCCTTAAGCCCGGGCACCTTCATTTGCATACTTGCTTCCTCATGGCTCGCTCCTCTACTCCCGCCCATCCCTCCTCCCCCCCCCACACACAACCCTCCGCCTCTTTCTCGAGTGCGCCCCGCGTACACCCACCCATCCAACCTTAACAGCCCACCCCCATCTCCAAGAGGCAAACAAAAAAAAAGAGAAAAAATTGAGAAAACACAACACACTCCTCGGCGATTCTGTCGGCCGGCCGGTGGGAGAAGAGACGTCGATTATTTCTGTTCTTTAATGGGGAAGGCACCTTTCCTTCCGCGGAGAGGAGTAAAAGGAATAAGGGGAGGGGGCGCTAATGAAAAGGCGTGTGGGAACGCTTTCGGACTCTCAAAAGATGGTGCACGCATAGAGGCGGTTAAGAGGTTTGGTTCAGCAGGATAGGGAGACAAAGCGAGGAGGAATGGATGGATTTTTGAGACTGAAGGGATTGTTCGTAGTGAGTTGACATACGAAGCTTTGTGGGATGCAGCAGAATCAATCCAACGACTTAAACTAACGGGGGACCTAAATTTTTACCATGCGTGGTGTATTTGTCCAAGAATATTCAACGATAAATAAACCATACTCTAATGCGACTGAAATACTGCACGTTCTTTCCCAGGAGTCCACCACTTATTTTTTATGAAAGATTTACAAGGAGAAAATAGCAGGACTACAAGAACTAAGGACAGTTAGGTGATGTCATCAATAATGATCTGCTAAATATTCAACATCAATTACTCATAACTAACGACATGATTCAATTGACCGCTTTAGAAAATCTGAGATAGAGACTAAGGAGAACTATCAATATGTTTGTGTAGTAAACTAGAAAGAATTAAAGAGTGATACCAAAAAGTGTATACGTGTATAAGATATTTTTTGCGCCATGATTTTTTATTCATGATAGCCTACCGTTTCCGATATGTTTAGGACGGGCAAACTAACCAACAAGGCATTTTTAAGCCTCGCCTAATAAGCCAAAGCCTGACACCCTGTACTCAAGAAATGATTCTTTAACTCAAAAATGGCATTGTGTTTCTTCGTAAAACATCCATGTTTGTTCGCACGTTATCCATTGAATCGCCTGAAGTAGCAGCATACGTGATGAAATGTTATATTATATTGCATATTAAAGTTCTACATATCAGCCTAGAAGTCCATATTTTTAGATTTTGCATAAAAGTAGGTATATTCATTCAAAAATCATGAAATTTTCTCACGGGAGGATTATATTGAATTCCAAAATAACTTAATACTCTCTGACCGTTTCTAGAAAATTACCATTAGGTATTCTACCGTTTAATATATGTTTTGAATGGACACAGACTGAACAGGGATGAATTTCTTTGGCTATCTTAACAAAATTTAAACTAACGATATAATTGAACATGTCTTACCATATATTCATCATAGATGAACATCTGGTAAGATCATGAGTTCTGTTGAAACTGAAGAACATTAAATGTCGCACAATATACTGCCGAAAGTAAATCACATTCACAACCGCGATTAGGTCATGTCGAGAAAATTCTGTGATAATTGAAAAATAAGCTGGGCTGAAGAATCTATAACTGTGCTTTTTCCCTCCGATTTCTAAACTATATTTTTAGTTCACCAAGCAGTGTGGATTTCTGGGGATGGAGTTACTGAACTAATACTGAACTATAATGTAACGTAAAACTAAATATATCATTACATCTTGAAAATCTCTCTATACTTGCGCAGTATCTTACAATAAGATCAATCTCAATAATCATTCCTCTCGGTCTTACTTCCCTGCCTCCCCATCCAACTTACCTTTTATATATTCCAGGTTAAAACGATCAGGAAATCATCAAGAAATTTATGGGAGGGCAAAATAAATACCATATAATTGCACCAAAATAGCCAATATTGTTTTATCCCAGGGGTCGTATGTGAGAATAACTAACATGTAACAACATGTGATTGAACTGAACAACCTTGCCTCTCACCGGATCTGGGTGGTGGAACTTTGGTTCCGAAATAGGATGAATTCGATATCTACTTTTTCACTTCTGTCCCATGCTTGAATACGAACTTGGTACCATCCTCTCCTTAAAAATCATAGAAAATCGAACATAAGAGGGAGTTTAAACTGATAGGACTAAGTGAATGAACGAAAGTGACTGCATACGGCAAAGAGGAAAATAGCCAACATCAGGAGTACTTTAGATTCACGTTTAATTCGGAGGTGACGTTAGAGGAATGCGGGCGACTTGTAGGCAGGTCGCTGAAAATTGCGTAGTAAAGATATGGAGTATAGGATGGAGAAAGAAATGAGGAAGAAATAAGAGGAGCAGCGGTAGAAAAAGAGACTTAGAGGCGGTGATAAAATAAATGAACTCAATGACTGTGAAGGAAAAGGGAGGAACTGGTATGATATGAGGAATCCTCTTTTACAACCATGGAAGAAATGGTGACTGAAAATATTTAGTACGCGTGCTGGAAGGTTAAGGTAGAGAGGAAGATGTTAAAATGACGTCTTAAAATATTTTGAGAAAGTTCAGATCTAATGGTTCAAGGAAACTTTGCAGAAGATGGTATAAATAGTTATTCTTCCTTGCTGGATTCACTATAGTTTTCCAGATATAAGAGAGCGGTTTCTGAGAATGTCCTGGGATTTTATTTAGGGTAATTTTAAGAGAGGGAGAGTAGATTTAACGACCAGGGTAAATCTTTTTGCCAACTTTTCGCTCGAACAAATAGAAGCCCAAACGATGGTCTGATTGAATGTGTTTCAGCCGCATAATGAGAGGACATAGCTATAAAATGGGCCATCTCGACACGGTGGTTGAGGAGGGAGATAAAAACCAATAAAATGGCATTCCCAGCAAAATACTTGAAGAAACCAAGTAGTGAGAGAGAACTGAAATGCATTCCGCATGCACTTATTCGAGGTAGGAGCTTGGTTTCCGAAAAACATTATTGAATTATTTAAATTTTTATTTGTGGAGGCACTTTACTATCGGAATCATCATTGAGGAAGGAATTTTGTATACAGTGTAAATTCTTGAGGTATCGACTTTGGGAGGACTTTATGGGACATGTCTGATTGAATAGAAAATTAAAGTAAAATCTATTTACTCAGACGACTGAACCGCGATGAAAGACATTATAGTTTTTTTTATCCCTCCTGATAATTATCATAGTGTAGATGATGGATAATTTATTCTGAAGCAGTTTAACACATATATTCCTTAAAGTTCTTGATCGGTTCACCGGAAAACGAAAGTGGATGACAGATGAAAAAACTTAACGACTGTCTGTCTACGTAACGTGTACTTTTTATCTACTCGGTATCGTCACCTCGCGGAAGCCATACATTTTTCTCATTTAATTAAATAGTGCTTTGGACGAGTTTTAAATGCTATAAATTTTTATATGATCCATCTATCAGTGTCTTCGCTCCTCATGCTAGTAAACCACATCAATTAGGTTGTGGTACATGAAATTTCACGAAAGAAAAAAAATTCTATTTCCTTTTTACGAGAAAAATAAACGAAATGTACATAGCGCAGGAAATTATTGCGATTTTTTAAAGAGACTACTTTGCATGCAGCTGTTCTTCACCTGCTATTCAGGGAAAACCCATTCTTTCATGACGGAACTCTACTGTACGTCCTATTGCACGTTAAATATATTAGTTCACGAGAGTAACACGGGACAGTTGTGTTTTTGTTCGCTTTTTTCGGCAAATGCTATTTAGCTCTTTTCGACCTCACAAAAGTCAAATCTATTTGTGTTTTAGATCGCAGCAATTTCTATAAATTTATTCAACAAGTTTCTACCGACCGATTACTGCTCCCTAGTTTCTACTGATTCCCAAAAACGTTTTTGTTGGACTCTCGTCTTGAACTATTATGAAGAAAAACTAAAGTGACCAACCGAATTCGTATTACGCACACTCCTCTACTGACCTCTGTAGTCCTAAATAAGGTATTTTATCAAATTCTTGTAAACCCGGAAAGTCTGAAAACTGGAATCACAAAGAGCTTTATGCCAATTTTTAAATAGCACAAAGTTAATACTTTCATACGAAAGGGTCTCTTAAATCGAGTACCGTGGAGACTTATATGTATCAGTAGGATATTTGGGCTTTGCGAATAGCAATTTTTTTATAACTGCCCTCATTTACACATTTTTAAAAATTTATTGGTTCAATTTTCACATTTCTAGTGTGCCCTTATGCATTATGTGTGGACCCTACGGACATGAGGTCTTTGCAAACTTACGTTACCAGCTTACTAACCGTAGAGCCCTGGGTCCATACCCTGTTTATACCTCTTTACACACCCTAATTCTCCCAAATCTTGTAATTTTTGCCCATCTGTTTGATCTTGTTCAGTTACCATTTGTTGCACAACGACTGTAGCATGGCTGTCTATCCTGATCCTATTTTATACGTCGTTGGACTCATGCGCGCACTAAACAAATTTACCGTAACATACTATCCTTAGAGGCAATAACTGCTGTATGTTTTTCCCCAATCAGATTAAATGATAGTTAACTTGGTATGAACATAGGGTTAGGTCTTGAACTTGATGATCTCGGTTGCCGCTCACTCAATCGATGTATTTACCGTATTCCTTACGACCGACCAAAATGTGTGCGTACGCTCGGCATTGGTTCGCGAGACTCACTACGAATTCGACGTGCTCAAATCCCCATATCGTCTACTCTGGAATCCCAAATAGCGCACCTCATCGATATTCCCTCGTCTCATGTGACTCATAAATTCGTTTTTTGTAAATATTCGAGATTTGTGCCAACGTGTTTCAACATGGATTAGGAAATTCATTCATTAGACACTAGGAAAAGTCAAAATAAAACCAACCACTCCGTATTTAGCCTCGCCTTACCAAATTTCTCTCTCCTCTAATTTATTTCTCAAGAGGAACTGAAGCTATCATAAGGATATCATATTTAGGTGCATTATTGGCTTAATAAGTCTATATAGACGTGATACTCTCTTTTCGCTTCCTTAAACATGATTCCTCGCTGTCCATATTTTCATTGTGACTGGTCGTGTGCAAACACGGTGATAGGAAGGTAAGTTGATCATTACGAAAAAAAAAATTATTCAATTTTCTCTCTCTCTCTCTCTCTCTCTCTCTCTCTCTCCTTGTTACGATTGCAGGAAAATTTTGGTGAAAAACAGTGATCACAATAAATACGAAAATATTGTGCATATGGTAAAAAAACATGATATTCCATGTATCAGGTTGAGTTTACGTACCAGTTTGTGAATAAAATTCGCTCGATCAAGACGAAATGTACTCGTATGTACAGGGTTCGTCAGGAAAATAAGTTCATTAAGCTCATTGTCTTTTTTGACAAAAGGTGAGTCGTCCACTACGAATTTTTACCTGAACGACAAACTGTAAATGCTGCATTTTACGTCCAAGTGTTCGACAGGCTTCGAAAACGAGTCGCCCGCGTCCGGCCAGCGATCAAAAACATCTGGCGGCTGCATCACGGCAATGCGCCGTCTCACACCGCGCTTGTCGTGTCGGACTTCTTGGCCAAGCACGGCGTGGCAAGGCTGCCGCACCCCCCTACAGCCCGGACTTGGCACCACCGAACTTTCCCGTTACCGGTTCCCGAAGATAAAGAGGAGTTTGAAAGGAACGCGATACGGGACTTTGGACGCCGTCAAAGAGGCCGTGACGACGTGTCTTCGAGAGGTTCCCGATGATGCCTTCGCGGGAGCGTTCCAGGAATGGGAACGCCGCTAGAACAAGTGTATCGACTCACAAGGGTCCTATTTTGAGGAATACTAGCTCAAGATATGTAAAAGTGTAATATTTTTTTTTCCTGAGCTCAGGACACTTATTTTCCGGACGAACCCTGTACGTGTATGCTGATTGTAGCTCGTCAACACTAATCAATACATTTTATTTTTTTTTGGTTTTACCATTCCCAGTTTTCGCTTTTCATTCACAACTTCAGTGCTTTTCAGAAACTTCTATAAAGATATTTGTTATTATAATGGCGTTTGCATAATTATATATTGGTAGTACCAGCAAATTTTCCTGCGATGACTTACTTTTATTAAATTTCATCCAAAATGTTAGTTCAATAGAAGATCCATAAAAGTATTTTTTGGAAGTCATTAAGAGGTTAATAATAGAGAAATTTGTATTAAACAGGACGAATTAAAAATATGAAATAGGATATATAAAATATGAAATATATTAGGAATTAAAAGTATGAAATAAAAGAAGCGTTAAAACCCAAGAATTAAATTCCAATAAACTAAATAAGGATCCATATTACAAAGTCTTTTTCTCATTTTGTTCCCCTTTCAGTGTCATTTGAAAAAATTGGCCAGTGTACGGCGTAGTATTTCATACATTACCAAGAGGCAATATCAAGTCCCTACTTATGTCCTTGACCTACAGTGCTTCTGCACCGTAATCTTTTTACTGACTTTCAATAAGTGTTATTTCATCCATGAACTACAAGGCTCCTTTCTGTGTGGAATTCATCCAGTAGCTTCATCTTCAACAAGTAAGTGGCGCCCCTTTTTAGGTATTATTTATCTCCAAATTTTCAATCACTTCCATTATTACCCTTTCTTAATCCTCTCTTCCTCCTCAACTAACTTTTACAAATAACTGGATTTTACCCACAAGTTAGTTTTATGTATCCATGAACAAAACCATATTAATCGTATTTTCTAACTGCTCAACCCCCTGAGATATGAAAACGGGTAAGTAAATTTTTGACGAATGAAATATAACTTGCTTAATCAATGTTTTCATACATTTTTCGGAATTGTAAAATTTTACTGTTAAGTTATTAATGGAAGATAAAATTACAATGCAGATTGTACATTCGGTGGAGCTGATAATAATCGGGGGTAATCAAGTAAGATCATGCTTATGAGTTAAATTCACCTATTCACTGTGCATTAGAGCCATAAATATTAGTTTCCGAAATTGGATAAAATGCGAGGTTTTCAAATTACCTTAAGCTGAAACAAATGAATATTGATGAACACGGAAAAAATATGGGAAAGTGGAGGAGTGAAAATGTGAGGGAGAAAATTAAGGTGTGAAGAAAGAGTAAAATGAAAATGGAAGTAAGAGTGGGTGTTAGTTCTCTTCGAGGCGGTTTTTGAAATCGTGCTTGTGCGTGGGAGTGTGGGTGAATCAGTTCGGAGAAAGATGAATGAACCAGGAAACTCCCTCAATTCGTGACATTCTTCTTTTCCCGTCCAAGAAGGCTAACGTTTGTTGACCCCGGTACGCCCTCTGTTACTATTTGTTGACCGATTGTTCTTCGTTTGAAGACGATGGCCGTATCAACTAATTCTTTCTATTTAATAATAAAACATACCGCCTAACGGCTTATAATGTTGACGGTACTCAAGCAGAAATGAACAAAAACGAAAATTAATAGAGGTTAAAATATGTATTGAGAGTTGAAAGCAATACATTCCTAACGCATTTATTGCTTTAAACTATTTCTTTAAACTAATCAATTTTTCTATCATGTTAGCCCTTTTAGAGCAATTAAGAAGGGGAATGATTTACATTTATGATCCCGGAGAGGAGGGAGATATATTTCCCAGGTAATTTATTTGAAAAAAAATGTAATGTATGCAATATGAATTTAAATTTCATCTTAATATAATTTATGATACAAATAGGAAAGTTTTGATATTCTCTTCGTACATTTTTACTTTCTTATCCTATGCCTATGAGATAAAGTCTACTTTTAACTAGACGCTTAAATTAATACACGATTAATCAGCTATTGTGAGAGGCAAGATTTTTTTATTCCCAATCCACTCGTAGATAAGCAAATATTAACACTTGCAGACGAATATTTAACCAGCTTATCGTAAAAAAATGTCATATTCTCACTGAATATTCGTAATCTCATATTGCAGCCATGGCAGTTTGTAATTAATAATGTAGTTTATGAATATAGGATGGATCCAATCATACAATACCCCCTACAATAATTGAATTTATATTCTATTTCAAAATTTCACAAGTCTACTATTCAAAAAATTATTATGTATTCCATTGAAACTACTTCAAGTCAACGTTTGGCAAATTTGTTGGCAACAACCTTCCCCAAATTTGTCGGATTTTATGTATCTAATACTTCGCATGCTCACCATAACTTATGAACCAGCCAAAGCAGGCCTCTTGCGTCACTCATCCAATTACATCCCTCATATTTTCCTGTCCTACCGTCGTTAGACACTTTTATTTTTTTCGTGCACGTTTCTTTCTATTCTCTCTTCTCCCACTTAACCCTCCATTTCCCTCTACTCCCTCCCACTATCCTTATAACCTTTATACGCCCCCACGCGACCCCAGGCATGCGACCTCGCCCCAACTTCACTCTCTCTCCGCCCCCTTCTTCTGCGCGTCAAACAAAAGACGAAATGTGTTCAATTGTTTCGGCGGCGACGAATTGTCGCGGCGCGCCCAATTAGCCAGCGCCACGTGTTACGAAGCATAGTGACTTAAAGCTTGGAAGAGGAGACGACGTGGAACGTATATGATTGCATACCGTTCATGCGTGCCAAAGAAATGGATCCTTTTGAAATGCCCAAGTTGAAGCCAAGGTGAGAGGGGAATCAAATTTCTGCAAATGAAATTGCAAAGAGCTATATATTATATTTTATGGATTTTTTACATAACCATCTATTGAATTTAGAGGTAATCTTCATAACATTGGGAAGAGGTCAACTAAATTTTATAAGGCTAAATTTTCCTTGTCAAATGAATTAAAATTGATGTGAAAGTTTGCGTGTCATATTCGTGAAATTACATTTGTCATTTTTCATTGTGAAGACTATTGTTTTCACAATGAAACATTTTCACAAACTTGAATTCAGAGAGGACGCCCTGTTTTAAAAATTCATTCTGCTGCACTTTTTCTGCAATCTTTGATCAAATACTTTATTAACTCGAATTAATACAAGTTTTTGGACGCATGAAAAAGCACTTAGCTATCGATAAACTCTCTTCAAGTCAAGAGCTTATGGTTAAGATAGATCCCATAGAGTAACCACTGCCAGGAAGTAAAACTGCCAGGGAAATTAGCTCAACTCACCTTAATTAATGTTTTTGTATCAATTAATGTATTTTGTATTACGTACAAACGTAATACATATAGATATGAGGTGATTTTTTACGATCTAATACTTAAGGTAACAAAATCATTGATTTGCTATTGATATAGTCACACGCGACGTACCGTTCACTGAGAAAAAACGTTCACTAATAATTTAGTACAATATATGAGGATTTTATTCCTAACGCAATATACGAAGGGGATTGAAATTACAGAAAAATATTTGGGAATTGTTCCATTTATACGAGCCATTAAAGATCATAATTCCCATCTTAAATTGGTCAATATGCATGCACTTCACGAATAACAGAAGTGTATTCTCTCTCTTAAGGAATCCATATTTTTATTTATACTATTAAATATATTTACCTTGACTCCTGCTGAATAAATATAGAGCCCTCATCCATTATTTCCTCAAAGTATTCACCCTACATGTTAAATGTCTTCAAGTAGTTAATAAAATCATAGTGATGAATATTATGCCAAATAAAATAATCAAAGTGCGAATATTTTGCTGCCATGTTGAAATCGTTTCCTTCAAGTTCATTAGAATCCATGAAGTGCAATTTTCGAAAATCAATATGAAACTTCATCATGAGTCATCGTTCATTTCATCCATTATAAAATGCCGATTATAATTTAACAGAAGTATTGTTGTGATATTTTAGTAACCTGCAAGCCAACGCTATTGTGTGTGGCATAGAGTGAACACGCACCAGAATAATTTTGACCCGAATATTTTTACCACTACCGCTGTCAGACAATGTTATCCTGATCCCTCATCGTTCCTGGAAAAAATGGCATCTTAAATCCATTTGTTTTGCACCTAACCTCTCTAATTTTAATGGCGTGATCTCTCCTGCCGTAGGACGATGGGGGTAATAATACATTTTCAACTTCACTAATAAAGAGACATCCTTCCAATGTATGCAAGAAATTTAATCTATAATTTAACTTTCGCTCCGCGGGTGATTTCCAGCCTTGCTCCTCAAAATTTTGGAAAGGCTACTAGGTTAATCATAACAAAGTTTTATAAATCTAGCTCCTCTACGCTGCACGCTATCCAATTTGGCAATCAATCCAACTGCGTGACGATCCCATATACTAGCAACATATTCTAAATGAGGTCTATCCAACGAAAGGTAACGTTTCTCTTTGACCTTTGCATCACATTTACCCAGTACTCTTCTAATAAATCCTAAGTTTTTGTTAGCCTGCCCACATATTCCCCGCATGTATTTCACCCAGGAGAGGTCGTGAGTGAGGGCAATGCCTAAGTATTTAATGGAGTCAACACATTCCATCTCGGTGTTCCCGATGCAGTAGGCGCTCTGGAGTTGGAGTGAAACAAGCCTAACACGAATTTAGGTGAATGTACTATATTCATAGCATCACGTATTGTTTTAAATCTCGGATGGAAGCATGGTTGCCTCATACACAACTATAATCGAATGCGGTTATTGATGATTCCAACGATCAACTAAAGTTTCATTTTGGAAAATAAACTCTTTAACTCTACTATATTTCTAATGGAAAAAATTGATTTCAAGTGCTTGTTACTTATTTCTCCTAATTATAATGTCACCATGTTTTATAAACTCACAAATAATGAAACGGTATTCATATTCATTGTCAAATATAAAGAAGAACTTTTTATAGATTAATTTGAATATATTTTATGATTTCATGTAGTTATGACTTCATTAATAATGGAACTATTTAATACATTTTTTGGGTTTATTCAACATATATTCTCTTTCTTATGTGAATAATGCATCTGCAAGCGCGGATATAAATTACTATAAATTTTCTCTTTTAATTCGCTTAGTGGGAAACAACGCTTACTGAAAAATATTTACCCTAACAAATCCTCCAGTTCAGATCAGGTGCCTGCTCGTTTATTTAATAATCTTAGCGTCGTATTTATAAATCATATTCAATAAGTCTCTAGTGTAACAAAAGGTTCCCGGGACTGAAAAAAACAGTAATGTAACACCTATATTTAAAAACGGAGACAGAGAGGAACCCAGATATTACATATTTATTTTCCTCACATACATATAATGCAAGGTCATATACATGTAATTCTTAGTTCCCTAATGAGTTACTTCGATGATAAAAAATACGCACGGTTCCCGGAAGGGTAAATTGTGGGAGACTCAGATTGCGCTTTTTGTTCATGATATTTTCGATTGCGGAGAAAGTAATGTTCCAATGGACGCAGTTTTTCGAGTCTTCAAATATACCTCCAACGAAGCATCTCATAGTGAATTACTCACAGTGCTAGGCCAATGGTATGGCAAGATATATAGCTAATTGATATAAATATCCTAGGGTGGATAAAAGACTTCTTTAATATTTGCGTAAAAAGAGTAGTCATAAATTGTGCTAGTTCAAATGCAGTAGAGGTCACTTCAGGTGTTACTCAGAAAAGTGGTATTGGGCCCCTTTTATTCATTCTTTACGTTAGCAACATTTTCTCAACGGTTAAGAGTTAGACACGCTTATTTGCCGACAACGCTAAGGTTTCCCGAGATATCCGTGTCCTGAGGATAAAGTAAACTTATCAGTTCACCTCATCGCAATACAACACTGATTTAATAGAAATATACTTAAAGAAGCGGGTGGTGAGAATTTTGGTCAGGGAATAGTTCCATCCCGAACGCCTACTGTATCAAAGATACCAAGTTGGTAACTGTAGACTAAATTAAATATTTACACATTAATCTCACTTACGACCTTTCCTGGGGAAAACTTATAGGGAATATGTGTACAGGTTAACAAAAATTAGGATCCAGTTGAAGAGTATTGGGAAAATGTAACGAGAAGATTAAAGACCAATGCTATCGTTCGCTGTTTACGACACATTTATAATATGTTTTTATTTTATATGGGATCCTCATGAAGTTTATTTTCTTACCTAATTACATCGTGTGTAGGGAGGAGAAGCTTGATATGTGGAGTGTTCTTTAAACGATTTGTCACAGTTTCCAAGTTTGTGACTCAGAATACATACACCATAAGCTATTCAGGCTAAGTTATTGTAATATCCAAAGTTGTGCTGAGTACATTTAAGGAAGCACTTTACCATGATATCTTACCCCATTTTTTCAGTCGACAGGCTAGCTTGACTGTTACGAGCATTGGAATGTGTCTTCATCGAGCTAATATCAGTCTCTTTTGGGTTAAAGTTAAATGTTTCCACTAATTACGTCTAAGAAATTAGGATATTCGGATCTAGAGTGAAGTATTTCTAATAACTAACCATATTGATGAAGTTTTTCCGTTCAATACGTCCATTACTTTAATGGAAACAAACCCTTTACCCTGGACGTGACCCGGGAATTCGAAAACCGTTACAACACGGAGGAGATCGGCGAGACAATAATTTGCCCCCATTTTTGCCGATAGCACGGCGTGGAAAGAGAGGGTAGTAAATGAAAGGGGTGCAGCAGCGGGGAGATTGACGGGAGGGGAGGGGTGAAAAACGGGGTAAGAGTGGGGTGGAGCTAGAGTGTTAATGGCAGTGAAGAGGGGGTGGGTGGAGAGCAATGGGGATGGGTAGAGGGTGGTGGTGGAAGAATGAGGTGGAGACAATAGGGGGAGTGGTTCTCCCTGGGTGGGTGGGTGGAGTGGGCGGGTTGGGCGAGATACTGGAGTAAGTAAGGCACGGAGTCGGGGAGGGGCGGGAGGGCGCGTCTCTCGCGGTGATGGAGGATGGGAATTATGAAGGAGGATGTGGGAGTGAGGGCTGGGAATGGGAGGAGGGAGGGCGTGGCGCGATCCTTTCGGAGCGAGCGATGGGGCGAAGGAGTGAGGGGGAGAGAGAAGAGAGCGTGCCGATGAATAAGGGGTGGGAGGAAAGATGTGAGATTTTCGTGAGCGCGAGGAAATTAAGAAGGCGTCGCACAACTCTTTCTCACCTATAAATTGCGTCTTGAAACTGCGTCTCCCTCCAATCCCCTCCCAACCATATGCATTTGTGTGTATTTCTTCCTTCTTCGAAAGACAAAAGACGGAGATCTCACTCTCTCTCACTCAACCTCTTTCACTGTTTCTTTTATTCAGTAATGAGGTGAATAATGGACGCTGTGGGTTTTGAGTTTCCTGAGGCATGTCACGGGCCTTGCCTTTAATTATATTGTTTGAAATATCGAGAATTCGGTGATTTGTTCCAGGTCTCTTACTTCCCACTTATTTGCCGGTTTCAGAATGGCATGTAGCATAAGACTGCAGAAGTTTATTAGGAGAAATATTACTTTCTACGTCATGCTTGATTGTTCCTCGGGTACACAGGCCTTTGGACGGAATCCAAGAATTACAAATGAGGGAGTGATACATTTTTGGCGGAAAAAATTGCATCAGGCTTCGAATGGTACCGAATTTATGACTTAGGAAAGGGATATTTAGCTAAAAATTATAAGGTAAATTCAAATAACAAAGAATTCATCAACATTGACAAGTAAGGTCATCTTAGTTTCTTCGTCATGCTTCTCATTCATTTATATAATGACAAAGCGAAAGGCGATTATAAACCACAAAGGGTATTACATGCATTACTACGCATCTTTTGACGAAACACATATAAATGGTTCGGTAAAATAAAGAATAATAAAAATGGAAGTACATAAATTCCTACGGGTAGATTGATTTTCCCTGTGAACTGAAATTTGTAAGAAAATGTTTTAATAAATTTAATAAACAGAATTATAATTTTGAGGGGAAATGTTGTAGACCAGTGAGGAGATTTCAAACGCTGGGTAACTGACTGAAGGGTCTAGGTTCGATTCCGGGTGAAGTCGTATGATTTTTTTCAATTGCCAAATTTTCTCAGAAAACCATAGGTGGTGGCACCGGGTAAGAATCTGGATCCGTACACTACTTCCCACCAAACACCATGTAAATTTCACACGACCTTGGGCTTATTAGTTTGATGGGGTCACATATCATCTATCAAATCAACCTTAGGGTTAACAACTGCAGTTTTTTTGGGCGTTGGGTACTCTCTTGCAAAGTATATTTTTTGCATACGCTAATTATCTTATTTAGCAACTCTAATACCATATTGAATTTGTTTGCCTATCCAAAATATTGATGGATAATTGTTTTTTTAACGTTTTAATATTTGCAATTCAGTGTAAAAATATCTGGAGACAACGACATTCATGTAACTAGTGGGTAAAAATAGAACTTCATAAATATGCCTGATCTTAAGAATAAAGCAGATGCGTGTTTATATTCCTGCTCTATATTGAGTTAGCACGGCAGATGTTTGTTTACACTCACAGGCTCAGCGAAATAACGGAAAAAATTGCATAATAGTGGACTTCATGAGCTGTCAAGGAGACTTTGTGATGCCCTCCCAGGAATGTTGTCCTCAAGTTTGTGTTCTTTTCAAATCCTCTCACCCATCTTCTTCAGGTGGTCCAATTTAAATCCATCACGCTCAGATGCTTTGTGGGAATAGCGAGAGAAAAAGGCCACCCAAAGGGAATAATTCAAGTTTACGAGGGTTAAAGGAGAAGAGAGATATTTCATAAAGACTAATTTCCATTTTTCTCCAAGCTTTTATGAACTTCTATATTATACCTACTCAAGCTAAAATTCATTTTCTGTCATGGGCTTACGTTTTCAGCGAAATATGGAATTCGAAATCACGCTGACAGTGAATTAATATGATTCTGATTCTGTCTTTTAAACGAATTAATCTAATATCTGCCGGAACATTACCGCTGATATTTTCCGTTAACACAAATTACAAGTGTTTATTTTTTGCTTTACCTGTAATTTTTAAATGTGCGAAGCGACTGATTGTTACAGTTACAAGTGTTTATTTTTTGCTTTACCTGTGATTTTTAAAGCGACTGCTTGTTATAGTTTATAGGCACGGCAATTTTTTTTTCTGCTCAATATGTCTTTTTCAAATTCAGAATGCAGGATTTATTAATCAAGGTTACTTGATTTTAGTTAAGTATTCATTGGTCACCATAACTTGCAATATCCTTATTGTTCCTTTATCAATTTTTTTTCTGACTTCAATATAATAATGAAATACGTGTCGCATAAATGGTATTTAAAACGTATGAAAATGAATATCATTAAAAGTTTGTATAATTAAACATATCATTTGATGAAATTATAGGCACCAAAGGATAGAAAATTATTCAAAGGATAGATTTAATTCAATTTTTATTTAATCATTAGTGTGGAAACCCTTGGAGTTAGTTCGGTAAAGCTACAGGAAAAACCATTTTATTAGATTTTCAATAACCCATAGAGAATCTTTAAATCATATTCTTTAATCAAGGTAAACTGCAAACCACCGTTACGATATGTGGCAGAGGGGGATTACACACCATACCTCTTTTGAAACAATCTACATTTCCCCGTAGCGCGTCGAGATGGGTTATTATGTTCTCTCGTACTTCTTGGAAAAATGGGATCTAAAATTCATTTGTTCCACACCGAATCTCTCCTATTCTATTTACACGATTTCTCTTACCGTAGTGTGATAGGGCTAATAATTCATTTTCAACATTTTTGCTATAGAAAACCCCTTCCAATTTACGCAAAAGATTAAATTCGGTTGTCAAATCAACTTTTTACAAATTTATCTCCTCTACGCTGCACGAGAACCAATGAGGCAAACAATCCATGAAGATCCCACATACCGTTCTAAATTAGGCCTAACCAAGGAAAAGATACTCATGCTCTTTAAACTTGTAGTTATATATGTATGAATATATACATATATTATATTATATATATTATATATATTATATATAATATATATATATTATATATATATTATACATATATTTTATATATATATATATATATGTACTCAATTTTGGGATTCAGGTGGCGGTATGATATCGGAGGCATACAGTGAAATGTTGGTGAATGAGCTTTTAAAGAAGAACTTAATAAGAAGTCGGTGTTTTCCACACTGATGGTTACTTTTTAGCTTTTATCGTTTATGAGTATAGTTTAGTGCCTGTAGACCTATTTCCCTTCACCTCCCTGGCATTAGAAAAAAATGCTTTTTGACTCTTGTCAAAATCTCTCCGAAATTCCTTTTTGGTATTCGTCCTAGATTTATTATAACTATAAGTGATGTCATTCTGTTTATAGTTTGAGATAAAATTAGATATCAATTGTTTTCTCCACAAATTAGCCGACCGGGGTGGGTCAGTTACATTTTTAGTCAGGCAAGTTACAACGCATGTATTTTGAACACCTTCGAATACATAATAGTATTACATCGTTAATAAAACCAGATGGCATGCAGATCGTATAGATAGTGAAAAGTTTTAATTATCTCCCAGAAGTCGAGGTACCCTTAAAGTACCACTGAAGAATTTTTTGAAAAGTGAAAATCAGTCATGTTATTCATTGAATTTGTTCGCGGTTTTCTTTTCAACTACATTAGTGTTAAATTGAGTAGTTTCAGATGTGATGTGGTGGAATTCGAACATAATAAAGAAGGGATAGTTGCAATTGACCACTAGATGAGTTTAATTGTACGACAGGGTTTCGATGAATTATATCATCTTCAGATCAAGACCGGAAAATGATGCAATATATCGAAACCGGGTCGTACAATTAAACTTATATTGTGGAAAATTGCTGCTACCCGTTCTTTATTACATGAATGCTCATAAAGCTATGAGTCATAAATTTGCCTGCTTTCTCTTACTCGGATTCCTAATTAATTTATTTAAAATTATCTTATGCAAGAAAATTGACATACTAATTTCAACCTCAGATTTTCATTATTATTCCACATGAAAATACAATATTAAATTCATTTAATGTAAATAATTTCAACTCATTGACGTTCGTAATTAACCAGTCAAACGAAAGATATCATAATTCATCTCGAAATGGCAAAATATTCCTCTATTTACGAAGATTTAATCCAGAATATAAAAGTTGAAATTACCTTAAACCATATTGCGGTTGCAATATTTTGGTTGAAATAGGCCTTGTCTTTTAATTCTTAGTCATCGCTATTCGTATCACGCTTCTTTCTCATGCAGGGTACTCTTTCCTCTCTCTTCTGCATATTTAAACCTCATTGGTTTTCTCCTATTTAAATATCATTCGCATGGAACCAAGAAGGTAATAGAGGGCAGAATTTTGGGCAAGCGAGGAAGAGGCAGGAACAGGATAAGGATGTTTGACGGGATGAAGGGAGGAAAGAAGTACACAGAGATGAAGAGGGACCTGATGTAGATTAGGTTGCTGGATTGGGTTTTGTTTGGAGGAACGAAAATGTTTATTTGACAGTTGTGTCCATCCAAAAAGCCTACCTTAACCGGTAGATTACCTAATAATAATGAAACCAAGGTAGGGTGCTGTTTATAAATCTAGACCTTAATTTTTCGGAGGGAGAGGATTTGACTCACCGTGAAGTTCCATTAAGATTGCTTCGAGAGGGGTTTGCCTGACCACAAAATCTTTGCAGGCACGATTGGAATACCTAAATCACCGATATTCTCAAGTGCCGCGAACTATCACGAAGAATATGATTTTGCAGAAGTTGTAAAAATACACCCTTGCTCTAATCATTATCTTGTTGTGTCCATATTTATCTGTGAGAAAATATTTTTGGTATTTGGTTGCAAGCGGGTGACACAAAAATATGAGCGCAATGATGCCCCCATGAAGAAATAATCGGGAATTAAAACATATTAATTCATTTTTTGAATAATGATTTCCTTTAAAAAGTAAACAGGGGGTCTTGGAAAAATGACATAGCGTCACCATGAGAAAGAGGGTTCCATATAGCATGACGGTGTGATACAAAGCGAAAAATCAAAACCTTCACCCAGCATGATGTCATGAGACGACGCCGAGGGATTAAAATCACGCCCAGTTGTCTTCATTGAACCCGAATTTTAGGCGAATGAAACCAAGGAGCTAGCTATCGTGTTAATACTAACCACACGAGTTGGAACTATATATTTCTAAACTACAATATTTGGGAAAATTAACTTGATAATCAGAGGGAAAGTGACAGCGGCATTCCATGTACAAATTGTACCAATCGATCTTTTTCTTTTCTTTGCTTCGTAAGAGTGGGAGCTTTTTCAAACTCAGTCCAACACTAGCTCAATTATTTTCCAGAGAGAAATCCTTATGAAATTTTACCGGCACATGAATCAGACTAGCAATAAGTCGAGAGGATAAGAGGGAGCAACATGTGTTGGAGGCCAGCATAGTGTAAGTTTCATCATCCCAACCGCGACATGCAGAGCATAAATGCCTAACCATGCTTAGCGTCGTTTCAAAGGAAAGTTTCTCACTGAGATGTTATAACTTATACAGTTCCTCTGGGAGTTATCACACATACACATGCACACACAATACCCCAAGCGTCTTTTATCACTTAACAATTCCGCCATTTGCTACGCATTCTGGAGAGGAGACCGCGATTTGCGCCGGGGACGTCACGTCCGGAGAGTTACTGTCTGTAGGTTGAACCGGCAATCCCATGTGATCGGTGGAGGGGCGGACGTGGAGTACACATGTAAGAATTGTCTGCGGGGTGCGAACCAGGCACTCGAGGGGCCGATCCAGGGGCGTGGCGGACGTTAGTCCGATGCAGAGCGGAGAGGGCGAAGGGGGTTGATGCTGACGGTGCAATGCGGAAGGGCGTGGTATGGCGGGAGGCGAGCGCGGCAGCGGCGGGCGGAGAGAGAGAAAGACAAGAGCCACTCCCCGCCGTTCTTCTGGAAAAGAAGAGAGGGAAGCGCGGTGGTGCGGACTATTTGAGGGATGTACGTGTTTTTCAATGTGCGCGTGCAGGGAAATCGAGGAAAAGGCATCTCGGTTTTGGGGGCGGGGAGGAGGGGAAAGACGAAGCTGAATGGGCAGGGGGTCACGTTTGGAGTGGGCGTGAATGGATTGGATGTTGACCAGGGAGGAGGATCGGTTGTTTCTCGGCAGGGGGCTGAGAGAAGAGGATCGTTTTTTGAATGCGAGAATGGAAAGGGTGAATTAATCGTCGTTTCCGAGGGTCAGGTGTACGGATGGAATAGGTGGGAAGGACGAATGGGATGGCGGATCAGTGCGATAGATGCGCCTTTCGGTGTGCAACAAGTCGTTAGGGAGGGATTTTTTTTAAATGTCAGAATCAATGGGGTATGTTGAGTGGGCTAAGGATGGAAAACAGGTCGTATTTGATGCTGGAGGAGCGGTCGGAAGTGTCCTTTTTTTCGCATTTTCCCGAGTCAATGAGGTATCACTAGAAATTTACGGACTGAAATTACGCGCTCTCTCGGTGATGCGCATCCCATTGCGAGCGACCGACAGATCTCCTCGTGCTCTTTTTCACCTGTAAGCCTAACATCACGTGTAATCCAAATGCTATGCAAAAATTTCGTAGGCGAGTTGTTTCTGCAAACGTCCAATGTCATGTTTATGGCGTATTCATAAAACTGGACAAATTGCATACATGATGAAAGGCGAAACCATACTAAGGCTTCTAACCGAAACTTACTTCTTCGTGGTAGTTTGCTGTCTTGAGAAAAATTCTAGTACAAGGAGTACTATTTTAAGTAAAATTTTCCATGCATCATCAATCATTATGCAAAAAAAAACGTACGATTCTTATCGTATTTCATCCAGCTGTCTTATTTTAGACGGCATTGCGAGTGTCACTTGCGGTAACAATATTTGGTAAAACATTTACGGCCTTCAATGTCATTTAAGTACATACTTTACAGTGTAATGTGTATTTACAGTGTAATTATTGGGCCAGTAACACAATACGTTAGGTTAAAATTAATCTAAGCAAAATATTCACTACAGTTTTTCATTAACGTGTTGTATGCATTTGATGGGAATATATTTAAACATTTCAGCCCTTTAAATTCTACAGAGGAAATACAATGTCGGAGCTATTTGTTTTGAAATTGAATACCTTGAATCTCTGTCAATTGTTTTTATCGCAGAAGACCAGAAATATTATGGTACCATTTGACAAGCCAACAACACCATAAAAGGTCCCTTTTAAATTATCTGCTATCATCATTAGATTTCATCTGAACATAAAAATATTTAAAATTATTAGGAATTCTATAATATTTCGTTTTTGTAGCATCATTACTAAAGGTTCAGCCGTACATTTGTGCAAAATTACAGCTCGGGTTGTCGCAAACAAACCATGAAGATATTCCTGTTGGCTTTATCGATCTATTATTTTATCTGCAAATTTCAGTCCCGTATCTTATTCTCTAGAAATCCTCCAAAAGGTTTCAAGTACCTAAGATTAAAACTTAATTTTTTAAGGTGATGAATAACTCCCATTGATGGAAATTATAAATAAATAAAAATATAAATATATATTTGGATCACCGAACATACGAGGGCAGGCTGAAAAGTAATGCTTGTAGACCATAAACAAAAACAAATAGCAAGATCGGGAAATAAGTACATTAAAGTGCAATTCATAAATTTTAAAAATCATATATTTATTTTTCAATATGATCACTGTTAAGGCTAACACATTTCTCCCAACGTGTTACCAGTTTTTCCGTCACTGAAAAATTCTTCCGACTTTTCTCGAATCCAGCATTTGACAACTGCCTTCACTTTATCGTCCGAGTACTAATGATTACCCTTAAAGTATCTCTTGAGTTGAGGAAAAAATAAAAATCGCTAGGTGTAATATCGAGGGAATAAGGAAGGTGTGGAATCGGTTCACACTTAAGGTTTCGTAGAGCCTCTCCAGTTACGCGCGAGGTGTGTGAACGAGCGTTGTCATGTTGCAAGATTATTGGCGCAAGGCTGGATTTAACACGAGAAACACGACCAATGCGGCTTTCGATACGCTTTTGAGTGATTGCCCGGTCATTTTGAATCAAATATTTGACGAATTTGCCTTTTTTATCACCTGTGGCAGTCATTGGACGTCCGCTGCGTGTTACATCAACAATTATGGCTTTACCAGGCTCGCAACCACGAAATTTCACTATCCATTGATTTACAGTAGACATATCAACAGCATCGTCAACATAAACAGCCTTTAAACGATTGATTAAAATCTCTTAATTAATTAATTAAAACGAAATTCATCTCAATAGGAGTTACTTGTTCAGCAGTTAAAAATTCGATTACAGCAGGCTGTTTTAATCGCGGTGGATAGCACTAGAACACGTCACCATACTTCCGCTTCTTAAAATACAATGGATAAATATAACGACTTAAAACCTGCGCATGCGTGTTGAGGGGGAATATTACTTCCACATGCAATTAGTAGTGTTTCTAAAGGCTATTTTGTTTGTGGTCTACATACTTATGTGCATTAATTTTCAGCCTATTTCGTAGAATTCAACCGTGGATCAAATTTTCATCTGAAAACTGTGAATGGAAAAAGAGGAAATGATGTTAAACATAGTGTTGTGAATGATCCACTCAGATGGAGCAGAGGGTAAAGATGGAGCGAATGTTAGTGGATTGTTTCTTTTCGCCGCCTCTGATCTCTAGCTCTAATCGGCATATTCCTACAAGTGTTGGCATATCTATTGGCATATTGCACATGTGTAACGACCCTTTATTTTCTCTTGCGACTTTAAATGAGCACACTGCAATCTACCCAGATCTTACCAAAACGTTGTGTTAGGTTTACATGTGTTTTCCGTTCGAAGCGTTCAATGCAATCACAGCAAAATTGGCCATGTTTCAGAAGTTTTTGAGCGATGAATGAGCATCGAATGACTTGCTTGGGTGAGTTTCATTGTGATCATTACGCAATCGAATGGTATGGGATGCCTGTGAGTCTGATGTCAGAAGGGACGTTTAAAAATCGTG
The DNA here is from genome assembly GCA_037158775.1 of Hetaerina titia. Classification (NCBI taxonomy): domain Eukaryota; kingdom Metazoa; phylum Arthropoda; class Insecta; order Odonata; family Calopterygidae; genus Hetaerina; species Hetaerina titia. The sequence goes on from CM073771.1 coordinate 53,365,672, forward strand.
ACATACAGCTGCTCATATCTCGCTAGCACCTTCAAAATTAAGGTAATAGAAGGAAAGTTAATATTCATTGCAATGATGCAAATCTATTATTTCCTGAAATTTTCGAATTTTTGCCTTAAATACGACACGGTATCCGGGATGTAAGTCCTGCCACAATAAAGACACAAATGAATTGATGCCCTAAATTATTAATATTTAACCAGAGAAATGACTTCATCTGGTTTCTTAAAAGTTTTATCACTTGCGTAATCGGCAGTTCCCAGTTTGATCTGAATCAAACTGACGTATCTTTAAATTGAGAGTAAACTATCCAGACATTACTGTTGAATTTATAAGCATAGGATCTTATTGCACTGCGCCTAGATAAGATTTAAATATGGTACGTTTAGTTTTATTATAATTTCACCTCGGAACAATCCTTAGAAAAATCATGGTTAAGAAAAGCAATACAAATTAATAAACTTAGTGCAGTAAGAGAAAGTTAAGTACATTATTCAATCTAAATTTATTCTCTGAAAGTGTTTTGAACTTTTTTGCCGAAACCTGGCTCCTAACCACACCCAAAATCCAAGCTCTACCTTTGGGGATTTCTGTTGTCTCACGCCGTTGACCTAAATACCTAGTCCCTTTCTTTTAATGAGAATTTTTTCCTTTCTCTTCTTCCATATTTTAGCGCGTCTATTTGTTAACTGTAATCTCTTCTTGCCGATCTCGTCAAGTTTGGTGTCCTTTCAATTTTGTCACTCAATTCATGTTGCACCGGATTACCAATTTTTCTTATATATTTTATTTCTACTAAGTTCATTTTACTCTATTATCCTTAACTCTAGATAGTACTTTGAATATGAATAGTCAGATAGTGTTGTCGTTATCACGGTATTTAACAATATTCGTTAAAATTTATTTTGAGTTCTATGTCGCTAAATGTAATGGAGATGGTGGAATTCTTTCCACTTTCGACATAAGCAGTGTTTACATTAATAAAAAATGTCTTTATTCTAAATATTTTTTAATTAATATGCATAATAATAATAAGGGGTGAAATAATGTAAATTACTCTCATCAGATTCGTATTTTCCTAGCTCTAGTCAAGTTTATTCACCGTGAAGTGGGGACAAATGATTGGCATTGTCGCCTGCCGCTAATAACTCCTCTCCAAGATTTTTATTTTTCTCAGACTACCCAAATTATGATAAAGAAGTCAGGAAGAAAAACTTAGGAATAACGTTTATCGAAAAGAGTTGGGGAGTGCAATCTTTAAAAAATACCCTTTATCGAAAGAAAGATAAGGGCATGTTTCAGATACCAACTGTCATTTGTTACGCTTTGGTAATATTATTTGGACAAATTGCAGTTAACTAGCTCCCATTACTCATTGAATTAGATAAAACAGAAACAAATGTTAAAAATATCATCACCATATTTCAGAATCCGAAAACTGGCTTGCTTCTGTTCTTCAATCTGCGATTAGCTCACTTATCTGTTGAATTTTCGTGATATATACTAGATTCATATCCTTTATTTTCGGCTTGATATTACTCATTCTTCGAACATTTGTTGCTCTCCTACATTGTTTTTTTCTGTTATGCTTTTCAAGAAAATGTATATATTTGAAAATAATTAATAATTCCGGCTTTTCTTTTCCGTATGATTAAATTTTTCCGCAACAGCTCCCTTTAAATCTTCACTGTAAAACCTCCTGAAAGAGTGAATATACATATGGATTTAATATAAAAAAGTTGATTTCTCTAAAAGGAATTTAAAATGACTAGAGTTTAGAGTACCGGAAAAGACATTCTCTGATAAAAACCTCTTCAGTTGAAATTTCTGTCAAAATAACTTTTCCACACAATGATTACAGAGAGTATAGCCATTTGACTTCATCCCTGATAATTTTGAGACTATAGAGTGATAAACTCAGTTGATAATATAATGTATTTGGGTGCATATCGTAGGAATTGAAATCCTAACGATTTTTGCCAGTAATGCATTTTTTCATAAAATTCTTCATATTCTATTTGTTCGTCTATTTCGGTAAATTCCACAGGGTGAAATATCAAATTAGTTTCAAGGTTCCGAATTATCGTAAGAGTACTATTGGTAGTACCCTACCGACTTAGGGTAGGTTTATGGTGGACCCTGGGACAACACACTACGGTAGTCTTAAACATTAAATAACATAACACTAAGTGTCCTTAGATCCCTTGCCATAAATTAAATAAACTTATTCTTTAGCTCTGTTTACTTTCTGACTACCCTAATTTCATCCAAAATACCTATTATTTTCCTTTGTCTACCTCACTTTCCTAGTATTCTCCCCTCTTTAACTATCATCCCATTTCCTCTGAGTATCTCCTTCATCTACTTGTCACGCTCTCCTCAAATTGCTCCCAACAACATTCTCTCTTTCCCTTTCAAATCTAGAATTGTATTGTTGGCTTTCCTTTCCGTTCATTTTATTTTTTTCAAATCTTCCCCACACCCATACCTCAAAGGACTCCCATCTTCACTTATTCTCCTGTCCCTGTGACTATGCTTATAAACCATTCATAAATACACTACATATTAATATTAATTCATATACCTAGCCAAATATTAAAAAAACCATCAACACAATAATCAACCCGGTTTAGAAGTTGATGGTGAAGTTCACCCAGTCCGACGGCGTGTGAATATTCACACATCAGGGAAGGGGGGTCAGTTCACTGTGCCGGTTATGGTTTCCCAGGAAGATCTGTTACCCGAAAAATCACATAGCTTGGGTGGAGCTGCAGTTGCCCAGAGTGTGCCTTGCCTGGAAATTGAACCCAGGACCCTCTGGTCAGTAGTCCAACGCTCTACCCCCTGGACTACCGCGACCCACATAGCCAATTATATTCTTGAAAATATATGTACCTAAATATTTCCTTCTTAATTTGCCTTTGAAAATCTATCTAATTAATATAATATATATGTCCTATTATTTATAATTTCCAGTCTCTCTAACGGCCTAATATAATGACCGCAGTGTATCACATTCATTTATTCAAGTTTGCAGTCAAAAGGTTTCTCTTCGATGATGTTCTCTTCTATACGGTTAGAAGTAATTACATTAGCGAATGTTCTATGTTATATATTCTATGTTCTATGTTGCCCATTATATCGAGTCGGTAGCCATTCAGCCTTGCAGCAAGTTGAAAAGAAACAGTTTCACTCCGAGTTAAATTTTCAACTGTAACTGAATACTAAAAGGAATACTATTTTCAGTAATATTGTATTCTGCGAGTAACTTGGCTATCAATGTATGCGTACCTAAATTGGTGACAATGGAGGGAGATTTTTTGTTTTTATGACCATGTCTCATGAATAACCAATGCAAACGCTCTATACAACATTCGATTCATCCATTTCGCTTCACCATGTTCCTGCGTCAGTCCTACGATTACGTTCATTCACCTCTGTCTGGCCCTGCTACCCTTTGCCTTTAGAAATGTGAACTTTAAATGAAAAAGTTTTAAACCATAAATGGTTTACATTGAACCAACAACACTTCCAGAGAAAATACCGTCCCGCGTTCTTCCTTTGCCATGGCTGAAGCATCTGCCCGTCACGCACGTCCATTACGCCGGGCTCCGGCAAGGAACGGTAAAAGCGGTTTTTTCCTTCCTAATGCCGCAACGCCCGCCCAAAACGGGCATAATCTTTTTTGAAACCTTCATACCCCATTTGCTCCCTCTCTACGTGCGCTCTTTGGGGTATAACCCTCGACAACGTTCTCCATTCGTATATCCTATTGACAATGCCTTTTTTTACAGGGGCATCCATAGGCATTAATGGCTTTTAAAAAACTGTTTCAACGTATAAATAGAGAAATGGAATATTTTTTTATGAATTTGCCGTATGTTGTTTTATACTTGATAAATTTTATTTTTGATAAATTTACCGCATGATACGCCATAAGTCTTTTGGCCGTTACCTTTTTAAGTGACAGAACAAGTATCAGGGTAGATTTCTATGCATCCCTTCTCTATACTCCAATATCGTATTGGGCATTCTAGCAAAAAAATATGTTTTTCATAAACCCTTATTCACTTCTATTCCACATTTGGTTCTTTTTTTAAATCGAGAAATAAACTTTCACCAGGTTTGTTAATACACTTTCAGTTATATTAGACTGTATTTAATATTGATTCCTCAAATTACATACTAATGTGTTTATTTTATTGGAAACGTTTTGACAGCTACATGGCATTTTAGGCATCTAATTTTGCTTTAGTTATCCATTTCACAAATAATTTGAAATTTTGGAACTTTCACGTCGAAGGCTTGAAGTCAGACGATGCAGGGGCATGTTAACAACCTACGAGAGAATTCAATAGGTTACTGAATTGAATCATGCGTAATTTTTATATCTATTGGTGGGCAGGGCCATTGCTTACCGTTCAAAATCATCCCACTCTCCCTGTTACTCCTATCTCCTGAATTATTTCACTAAATTTTGTGATGTTCCTCTTTGCCTTACCCACCGAAACGCGTGTCTACCTACCTTCCAGCCCGCTCTGAAGTCGCATCTTCACTCATTGAACTACGAACCTTAATTCCTTGTAATTTACCAAACAGTTTTAGAATAATGTAACGGGTTCTCTGTAGGAGATATTAACATTTCAGCATCACTATTAAACCCCATGACATAAATTTGAAAGAGGAATGGGATATTTTAACAAATTGCTCATGAAATGCATGCAAATCTCCGTAAAAATTTGTTAAATAAGAGGGAAAAGTTGATCAGAACATTTGCTAACTGGGCACGTAATTTGGCATTCCTATCAAATATCTGCACTCATTTTAATTGAGCTTAATCACTGCAGCGATTGCTATAGTGATTTATGTAATTCTGTCTTATTGGTTTACTACACTGGCTCCGATTAAAATTTATTCAGGATAAAACAGGTGTTTACTTGCAGGAATGATTAATTAACTACCAACCCTGTTATTAAACTAAAAGTTAAAAATTAAAAGTTTTATTTGATCTGTGAGGACAGCGCTCACCTTGAACAGTGTCGTACGGTGTGTTGAAATTCCCATTTATACAGGGTTCGTCCGGAAAATAAGTGTACTGAGCTCAGGAAAAAAAAAATTTATTACACTCTTACATATCTTAAGCTAATATTCCTCAAAATAGGACCCTTGTGAGTCGATACACTTGTTCCAGCGGCGTTCCCATTCCTGGAACGCTCCCGCGAAGGCATCATCGGGAGCCTCTCGAACATACGTCGTCACAGCCTCTTTGACGGCGTCCAAAGTCCCGTATCGAGTTCCTTTCAAACTCCTCTTCATCTTCGGGAACAGAAACGTTCTCTAAAAAATGTGGATCATTTTTGCAGTGATCCGCAAGTTGTGTCGCGATTTCCGAACGATTGAGTCTTTGATCATCACTGAGCACTTTCGGCACCAACTTTGCACAAATTTTTCGCATCTGTAATTGGTCCCTAATAATCTCGTGCACTATTGTTTTTGGCACATTAAACTGCTCTGCTATCATCCGAACACTAAGGCGACGATCAGAGTTCAAGTACATCGCGAACTTTTCGCAAATTTTCGTCGGTGAGTGTCGTTGATGGGCCTCCAGGCCGTGGTTCGTCGTCGACCACTTCTCTGCCCTCCACGAGCATCTTGTGCCACCGAAAGATCATGTTTCTGGACATGGCTGACTCCCCGTAAGCCTGGTTAATCATACCGACAGTTTCGGTAGACGATTTCCCAAGCTTTACCGCAAATTTGATGAAATAACGCTGCTCCAAAAACTTCGGCATCGCGTTCCGTGACGTGGGTCGAGCGTGGAGGTTCGCGTTAATAGAGCTCCTCACTACACCACAGCTCAGAGCCGACTGCCTTTTTCAGCGTCGCTTGCCAACATACCCCCCTCCAATCGCAGCCCGTCAGAGCGGTGTGGGGGCGGGCCTGGAGCGGCGGGAAAAAATCAGTACAATTATTTTTCGGACGAACCATGTATTTCCAGGGTCTCGGGTGGTTTTCCTGAAATATCTTGTACCCAAAAGCATACAGCATGTGAGTGAAACAGTATGCTCAAAGGTGCCTTCTAGTTGAATCCGGGCTCTCAATACTTATCATATTGCGATCATCTGAATCATTATCATATGAGAATATGAATCAGGAGGGACGTAACACATTTTTTCAATATTAGTGATTATCAATATCAATATATAATATTCAATATCAATAAGAAATTAGTGCGTGCATATTTAGCATAAAAATTTAGTACATTTATTGATAATGCTCCGGACACGCCAAATAATGCGAATGAAAAAACGGATTCTAGTACTGAAAACGAAAGAATCGTATTTCCTAGTGTTTTTAAATACTTCATGTCCGAAACAAAGAAAAAATATTGCTTTCTTGGGCCATAATGCTTTTGCAGCGAAGAGGCGACAAGAAGTAATGTTACTTATTCAGAAATGCAAATTAATGCTGCAAAGAAAAGAAGGCAGTTACGGAACAGCCCTCAAGCACTCAGGTTTCTTTTTAATTATTTGAACAGCGAGACTCTAATTTAGGCATTGCTGGGGTAACGAAAAGCAGAGTCAATTGACAATGACTTCATTGGTATTCACCCAGCAAGTCACCAGTAGCTGTTTCCCTATCACATATCAACATTGGGCACATATATCTGTCAGACTTTAATTTCTCGGACCTGACAGGGGACAATAGCTCGAACGATCTTACATCTTCCAAGGAAGAAAAATCAATTTCCCTTCCTTCTAATATGCTCGTATATTAGGCACGACATTTACGATACCTCCGGCTATAACACGGCCGTAATTACAATCTTCGCAAAATGCGGAGGGGAAACTCCGCACTTCCTCCTTCAGGATCCCGTCCGAGGGACAAATGGTCCGCATTGTGGTAGGCTATGAGAGGAGGCCAGAGCACGAGGATCCGGCATCGATCGCCTCCCTCCCTCCTCTCCTACAGATAGATAATCATCAGCATCGCGCAACTTGCTATGTTTATCCGCTTTTGAGGGCAGAGAGCGAGGGATGCAGGCGAAAGCCGGGTCATGCTCCAAACCATATTAGGCGCCACACCAATCTACGGGGTGTAATCAATCCTCCATTTTCATCGCGGCGCCCCTTTTTCACCCCATCACCCCGACCCCCACCCTCGCTCACACACAAATTCACCCCCGCCCCATCCACTAGGCGCATTCCTGTGTATTCTCCCTCGCATCATCCCATCGCCACGGAAAGCGGGATCTATCCACCTAAGCCCCCGTCTCCATCCCCCCCCCCCTCCAACGCACGTCCGCCCTCAAACCAGACGATTCCTCTCTCGCTCCCTCCGTGCATAAAGCTGTAGGTGCCCGGGGTCTTGAAGTATTTGTTTATATTATACTTATATAAATATACATATATGTATATCTCGACCCTTCTACCCTCATTCCTCCTCGGTCCTCCCGTCTTCTGGTTCTGGATCCCCTCCACCTCTTTGAGATACGACGGTCTCTAACCCCTTTATTTCCCTCTATTCGACCTCGTAATGGACCCTTGGCGATGCGCGCGGGTAGAATGCTGATGAAGTCGTCGCTTAGTGGTCTCCCCTTTCACCTCCTTTCACCCCTATTCCACCCACCCACTCCTCGAGAAGTCGACCTTGTCTCGCCTCTCCCGCCGTCGCCCTTTGCTGTCTCCCGACATTATTTGTCCAAGCGACTGCCCCCCCCCCTCCGCTCGAAATTTTCTCGCATTCTGTGAAGAAGGAATCCATTCCAATTCCAAGAAACAAATTCCGCAATTCTATATCACTCTCTCCCTTTTCCGGTATCAAATTCTCGATTTCCTTCTTTCAGAAGCGTGCCTTTTAAGTGGATCTGACGTCAGCGGAATAGGAGATTCAGTGCAGCCATACATCTACAGCTATATAATGCCCCTCAAGCAGCCGCGGGGGCGTGTGGCGGGGTATTGAATAGAGCAGAGGTTCACAATCCATTGGTCTCGGCCCCGTTGGGGTCATGGTTGAGGAGTGAGAAATGAGACCAGGGCAAAAATACGATACCGGAATATTACCGCATGATATTGTAATTACTGGAGTGGAGCCCATGTAATTGGCGACAGTCTTTGTAGGCATCATTATTGCAACCTATGGTGTCAAACTTTACGGTGAAATGTATATATTATTCTTGAAAATTTAATGCTCGAAATTGTTCGTTTGCTGCATAGACGGGAAAAATCTTAGTTGCATTAGAAAACTGTGAAGAGGGAAAGTATCTCAATATATAATATTAGGAAATCAATGGAAATAATAATCATTGGAAATGCAGAAAACCTTTATGAGCGCGCTTACGATGCTTGAAGAAATAGTCATTTGAGTTCTAATTAGAAGTGTCATACATGATAGGGAAAGCGTATAATATTGGTGAAATTATCAAAATAGTTTCTTCCCTTTTTTCAAACATATTTTCACATAATTTTTTAAGGTTTTCTTCGTATATTAAAATTAGCTTAGGCACATATTACAAAAGTTAGTGTACTTATCCCGTTGAATATTTTGTCTTAGTAAGGTAAGTCCAAGTTTTCCCAATTTTTTCACAGAAAGAGAGTGTCAGATTCATGCTTAGGAGCATAAAATTATTTCATGGAAATCTATGATTTCCACACGTTCACGTCTAATGCTATCGAATTTATGGAGTTGTAATTTTGGCTACGGTAGGTGTTCGGGAGTGCAACTTGACAAATAGACTGGTACGTTACCTAGGCAGAATTTCAGAAGATATTTAAGTAATATTTTATATTTCACACTTTTTCTCCCCAACTCTTAATGCTCCCTATCCTCGGTGTAATTCAAAATTTCTATACATTCTTTTCTAATTGTTATTTATTAGCACACCTTCATTCAATAATTCCCAGACGATTACCGCTAAGCATCTTACAAATAAATTCATTGATTTCCTTTGCCTGACTTTAATCTATTACCATCCGCTCATTCCTTGTGTAACATGTGATCGCGTCCTTGGTTTTCTTTTTTTACACCGAAATCGAAATGCAATAAAATAATACTTTGGATTATATGATACTTCTATTTACCTGACCATAATGATGGTTACGTGCATTTTACTTAATTATCTATATTAACTAAATTAAATTTATATGAATTATTCCACCAAAAAATAATATCATCAACCATATTAATTTACCTATAAGCGTAATTATTGAGTAAGACGTACGGTTCTGGACCTGATTTTCAGGTCTTGCAGTAAAATAATGCCCAATATGACGAACAGTGTTTGTGATTATGGAAATATTATTCATTAATTTTATGGAAAATATGTCTTGCTAAAAGACAGTGTGTGTGGTCTTTCAGTCTTTAATAATTTTCGATTAAGATATTATTCAGCAAATGTATAATGTGGCACGTCTATTAATTAGCGCATGACTTACCCAATATGTGTTATTAATCATATAGTAGGGAAAAGCGGGTCGTAGTGGTCTAGTGGGTAGAGCGTTGGACTACTGACCGGAGGGTCCCGGGTTCGATTCCCGGGCAAGGCACTTTGAGCACCTGCAGCTCCATCCAAGCTAGTTGATTTTTCGGGTACCAGAATTCTTCCTGGGAAACCATAACCGACACAGGGAAAGGAACTGGCCCCCCTACCCTGATTTGTGAATATTCACACGCCGTTGGGCTTGGTACATGGGTAAACTCTACCATCACCTACTAAACTCCTTCGGGTTGATTACTGTGTTTATGGTTTTAATAGGGAAAACTCAAACTTATTTAATATCTTACCCACTAAACATTATTGAATTTAATTTTACAGAGCTTGATAGCGAGGGAATTTACGTAAAATGCCATGTTTATGCATCAAATTATTGGGTATATTATTTCGTACGCAAAACATTTATCCATGCAGTATGATTATATACAACTTTATAGATACTTTCAAAACCATTCACTTTTCATCACATTATCTTAATCCGTACAAATTTCCCACAAAAAAGGGACTTTTTGAAGGGTTTTATTTTTATTCTTCATACTCTAGTAAATAATTTACACCCTTTGGTGTGTCCTCTTCCAACCCTTAATCTATCTAAAGCAATATATTCCCAGATAAAGTGAAATAAAAGTTAATTTAATATCAAAGGTTGTGACATTTAACAATCTGTGTGGGCATATCGGTCGAGAAAATAATGGTCACGCTGAAAAACATATGCATCTGAAAATGTTCTCGACACGCATATGCTCTTAAAAAGAGGTGTCGTGACCAATTCAATAGCATTTCTCGACGAAATGCTTGGCTCTAATGCGATGAGGAAGATGTGGCGTAGCGGGAGTGAGAGAGAGACACTGGGAAGCGGAGGGAAGGGACGAGCCCAGAGAGAAGGAGAGTGATGGAATCGTGAGGGATGAAAAGCTCGCGGTCGCAGGAGAGAGCGAAAGACGGGCGGTGTCGGTCGACGTTTGGAGCAGCGGAAGAGTAATCGGGTGCGCAGGACAATGGCGGGACAACGTTCTTCCACCCCGGAGGTCGGCGAGAGTGAGACGAAGGGTCCTGCTTCAACGGAGGCACACGATAACGCCTCGCCCTCATCGCACTCATGCCTTCGCTCACCCCCAGCCCGATCACTCGCACCCCACCCTCTCTTCTGCTCCCATACTCAGTTCTCGCTCTCTCTTCTCCTTTCCTAGTGATCAGGTGAGAGACAGAAAGAGAGAAAGAGGAAGGTGGAGAGAGAGAGGGAGAGAGACAGATAGGTACCGTAAAAACTACCGCCTTGCCGATGCAACAAAACTCTCTCCTCCACACCTTCAACTTCTTCATTCTGTCTCATTCTATGCGTGTATTTCGGCACACCTCTGTCATTGTTTTAATTTTGGCTCACCCTCATCTTGAGAAGCAGTACTAAATTTGCAGAATTACAAGACTCATAAATTATGTAAATTGTTACTACTTTTTGTTTGTTGGCTTTTTTCAATCTTTTTTTTCTCCTTGAATAATTCGAATGAGAAGACCATATAATGATTAATTTTTCTTTTGTTAGTTCGTGATATTTGGGGTCATCTTTTCTCCAAAATTTGTAACATACTTTATGAAATTTTGTTTTTAGATGGCATATAAGAATGCATTTGAGATCTCTCACCTTATTTAGGGGCTTATGATAAGGAGTATGGAAACAAACTGTTTACTGTCAAACAAATGCTTAAAAATATCTTCTGACACCCTACTTAATATCATTTCTTGTGTCCGAAATGTGTGATAAATGAAATACGATGGACGATTGGGAAGAAAATTCAATACTTGTATGGATATATGAAAATGACTAGGATTGATACATGTGTAAAGCTCAATTATTACACAGTAAAAAATTAACAGTATCGTAGTCTTAAAATGTAACTTAACATGTAACTTAATAGCATAAACGTTTCGGAATTAAATAATGATCAATCATTGACAGTAAGAAAATTACTGTTGCAAGAAGCCATATAATTTCAACGCGCTGTTCAATGCCTATTGCATTACAATGGCGTGTAGAGGACAAGCAGAAATATAGTGCCTCTGTATATAATAAGGATGTAAGTATTGATATTGTCCATTGTGTTAATGTCTTTTCGTACGTTTTTCAGAACTTCACTCCAAACTGCAAATAATTGTAGCTCGTTAATCGATTTAATTTTATCGTACACATGTCCATCGTGGATATGGGTAAGAAAAATAATTTTCTCAAGAATATGAAATTATTATCTGAAAAATAGCTTTTCAAAGATGTTCATCCAGAAAATATTTCTCATCAAAAGTATACTTATTTAAATTGCTGATCGGAATTAAGAAATTTTCTCTGGCGTTTGTTTTATTATAATAACTTCTTAAGACTTTATCACGGAAATATAGTATTCCTTCTTCAATTTTTTTTATCGTTTTCCTTATTTACATGAGCAAGTGTTTTAAATACTCAAGGGAATAAAAATGTCTATAGGCACTGTAAACGAAATTAACATGCATGGGTAATTTATATGGCGACGTAGATGGAATATGTTTTTTGCTGTCACGGGGAAAGAGTGCATTAATAGCTATGCGTTCGGATGAAACCAAAAACCCAATGCAACCTGCCATTTTAATGTTTAAATTATAACAATATTGAAATATGCGCCTAGCGTCTTCTATTCGCCAGATTTCAAATCGCTTTTTTACTCTCCATTGCCCGCATCTGGCTCCTATCCTGACTTGCCACCCACATAACCCATCTGCTAGCGTTTCTCTACCCATCATCTCTCCATTCCTACCATACCTGACGTCCCACTACTTTTCTTTCCCTCTCCCTGTTTCTCCTCCCTGCTATACTATTTTCACGGAGAGCTTTTAACAACCCACGCACCACTTCACCCTTCTCCCCCCTCGTACCGTCCCGCATAGCACTCTTTATAACTCTTCCTCTAGTTTTAGAGCTCCACCTTGCGACGCCCCAAACAACCATCTCCCAACAAACTCTGTTCTCTCCTCTGGCCACCCACGCAAGGCAACGATATTTTTGCAACCTTCTTGAAAGTCACCGGAACATTTTGTGCTAAATATTTTCCTATTTTGTTTTATACTAAGGAAGAATATCATATAGAAATTTAACTTAATATTTAAGAGATTAATAAAGAGGTTATTTTAAAAATTTAATTGCGGTTTAAATATAGTTTTCGTTGAGGGAACTGGATTTTACCCGTAAATAATTGCACCTAATTCGCATAACACTCACTTAAGAATGCAAAAACCTTCCTCGGTCTTTCACACGTAACACGTTGAGCAAGTATTATTTGCGTGTCCAGTGCATTTGTTCCAAGTCTTTTTAAAGATGCCTTTTTGTGACGTGGTGTCATTAATCTTGTAGTAACGAGGACCCGTTAAATTTCAATTATTTATATTTTCAGCGGTAGGAAGCGTTCCAGAGTGATGTCCAAATCGGTGAAGAGTTTGCGAGGGTGTTAACACTTGCAAGGTTATCTCGCACTCTGCAGTGGAGGCCAATTCTCAAAGCTATGCGCTGTTTTTAAAACATTATTTCTTTTACCAGCCATTTTTTCGCTTATTTCCGCATAGTTTTTTTCATCAGGGAAGATTTTTTTTCGTAGTTGCATCATCATTTGTAAAACATTTCTCGATTTACCGATTTGAGGCGTGTATTTAAAATATCTTGCAGTTTGATGAAATATTGTAAGTATAGAAAGTAAAAATATTTCGTTACTATCCGAATAGAAAGAGTTAGCTATATGTATGTAGTGTAAAATGCATTTTTCCGGTGTTGAAAGACACTTTTGACTTCATTTCGGTCATAGAACCCGAGAACCATCTCGTGCATAAACCTTTTGCGATGCTCTGTTTTTTCCTTTGTTGCTGATGGATGATAAATTTAACAGATTCTCGTACTTTAACCCTTCTAGAAATGTTAGGTAAATACACATATTTTGCCCAATTTTTCAGCGTTGACAAATGGCGTGATGTAAATGCAACAGAAGTATATTTGTCGTTCTTCTATTCCGGATTTTGGATTTAATCTATTTTTTTTCAAAAGATTGGTAGGAAGCTCCGTTTCCTTTTTACAATATTAGCATAAGAATTACGTATTAATTTCATCAACTATTCGAAAAAAGTAGTCTAGCGAGTTACCAAAGTTTTCAACAGACATCAAAAAATTGGGAAAAATTCAGATGTTTTTAACGTCAACATATGTTGTATGCTTCCCTTCAAATAGTCACCACACCTTAGCAAAACTTCACCAAATCATTAATTTTCCTTTGAATTGAAAAAAAAATTATTTGACAATAATTTGGACCGCGGTGAAAGCCAATCACTAATTTTAGATTAAAGCAACAGGGATATAATAGCGACTCTTGAAACAATTGCCATAATTTTAATTTTGGAGTAAAGTGTGGATTTTTTATTATTTTTAGTACCCAAGTTAGTTACGGTGTGTTCGACAAGCCACTGCTTGGGTGCATCACCTCTCCCACTTGATAGATAAGTTAAGTACACAAATGGATTATTAGATCAAGTCGCATAAGATAGTTGTTTCAAAACCTTTCTGAAAAAGCAAAAACAAACGATATCCCTGTAATTGTTCTTAAATAAGGACAGATTAAAGTTTTCGATTTGTTCTGCCCCCAACACTATCACGTATTTCAAACAGATACTTTTTAAGTTAATTTTAGAACGAAGTGGTACCGTAGGTACATAATTTCACCTCTACCTTTAAAATGGGAATAGAAAGACCAAACGCAAACATATCAACCTTCTAAAACATCATTTTAAAAAACGTTATGACATATCTCTAAAGCCGCAACTTAATATTTAGTAAACAGATGGGTAATTGAAAAATTGTCCAACGGATTAAGGTTGAACCTATGTAAATATTTAAATAAACTACCTACGACCGTGAAACAATGGAAAACGAAAAAGGCAAAACCGTAAAAAAGTGTACGGGTTTTTTCGTTTTCCAGTTGAACCAATGTGTAAATAATACTTGTTTAACTCCTAAAAAAATCTTCATTGGATTTGGCCATTTTGCATTATAAAGAAACTTTCGATAATCTACCAAAAATCCATTTTGTAACTAGAAATATGTGTAGTAATTAAAATATAAAATGGATTTAGAATTTTATTGTAGAATAAAGGAAGTTTGTGTGAAACGTCCCTTGCTAAAATACCCATATCATTTCTGGAAGAGTTCGATATAGTTTAAGTTTATATTCCAAGCTTGACTCAGTTGTGTCCTCTACACCTAACCTTCACTGATCACACGTTAAAACCGGTGGAATTGAAAAAATGTGTGAATTTCACGATAGACTAATATTGCTGTAGTTAACGGTAGGAAGTGATCTCGGCCTTCGGTACGTAATAAAATAGTCACTGCAACAAAAAATATAACGCCTGCAAAATGCACTGATAAATATTGAGAAAATTTCAAAACTGTTTATTCATATCACCCTGGTCATGAAATATACAAAGATTTATATTTATTTCATATCACTTATATACGTAGAATACAAATACAATATCCCAGGCCGTGTTGGGCAGATGTTTATTATTCTTGCAATGGGAATTACGCATAGTGGATGACAAATTTAAAATAGTACTCTATTCGGGAATCATTTAACATATCTTTCACACATGTACGACAAATTTTAGCTAACTGCCTGAAAAATTTGCTGTAGGAATATAATGGAAATGTGTCCATTAATAAAGAGAAATAACAAAATTAATCTCTCCTTCAACCTTGCTTGACGTCTTTGTTGAAACCACCCTTCGTTAAAACTCTCCGGCCCCCGTGCATCCCCCTTGTCACCCTCCACACCCGACCAAGCGCACCCCACCTTGCCTCACTCTTGTTTGCAGATCTCCACCTTTCCTAACTAAATCGGACACTCCCTTCCAATAACTCACGGCCCTTAAAGCCTAACACATTCTCATAAATCCCCTCCCACTCCTCTCCCCGCAATCTCCCTTCCACCCCGTCTCTCGCTCATTTGTATATTTTGGTGTATATTCTCATTCCGATTGACTTATCACCTTGTCATTCGACTCCCACCTAGGCCGGGGAGAATTCTCTCTGCTCACGAGTTTTTTATGCCTCCACGCGAGCTCGACGTCTCTCGCCTACACAAGTGTCGCACTTAGGACAGCATTTCATGGAGAAACTCTACTTTTATATGCATTCCCACCCTTGCATTTTATTCCCTCCCCTGACATTTCTACAAATGAATACATATTTACATTTTCGAGGGAGTACCCCGATTACCATTCCAACTGTAAAATAATTTAATGGAAATGTGTATTCGGGTGGTTCTGATTCCATGCATTCTCTCCTTATTATCATTATTCATCATACCTACCGTTAAATAGGTGTGTCAATGATGGATCCCCTCTTAACTGAATCCGGTAGAGCACTTTCGTCTTCAAAGAATCAGGTCTATAACTAATTTGGATCTTTAAAGGATTAATGGCTTATGTTACCTACAACTTTGCGTTCAAAATTTGAATTGAATTATTATTTTCAATTACAAAGGTACTTTCTCTTAAATAATAACAAATAATTCTAAAACTTGAACTCTGCTGAGCTCAAAATAGATGTAATATGTGCATCTTCAGATGAACGCGAAGTGGCTCGTCCTCTCTCTTTCTCTCTCACTATTCACACACACACACATATAAAAATAAATATGTATTATTTATTAGGTAATCTACCGGTTAAGGTAGGTATTTGGATGGAAAGAACTATCAAATACATATTTTGTAACTCCAAACAAAACAAAATCCAGCACCTACTCTACATGAGGTCCCTCTTCATCTCAGTGTACTTCCTTCCTCCCTTCATCCCGTCCAACATCCCTTTACATGTGAATATGTATATATGTATATATATATATATATATATATATATATATATATATATATATATATAACTTATGTGAAAGTCTCATTGATGTGAATAGTGATGTATTTCAAATTGGCACTAGCGAACAAAAACATAGAAATACACAAAATAGAAAAGAAACTCACTCGTTTTCGAATTATCGGTGCTCAAGCCACCTTTCTCAAGGAAGAGAAGGATGGAATTGAAAGGAAAGATTGATTATATGAAAGATTTTATGAAATTCACATTCCAAATATTTACGGATATTTTTCGTGTCACTGACTTGCTTAGTTATTTTAAATATTTAATAATAACAATTTTCCGACATATCAGACATTCTATTAATTAGTTATTTCATTATTCAGCCTAAGGTCATTTCATAAATTTTACTGAAAATTTTGACAAATTTATAATTGTGGATTATTAACATTGCTTTGAATATGATGAGCCCTTAGCCCTTTTATCTGGGGAAAGAGGAAAAATAGTTATCAATTTTCCAAAATAATTTAAAATGACTATCCCAAAGCATTTTTTCTTATTTATCCAAATATTATTCTAATATCATTTTAAGCCGCTCCTTTCAGTTCACCCCTAGTTTTATTTATTCATCTGCATCTCATATTCCTCAATAAGTCTTCTACTGCTTCCTCTTTTCAATCTCCTCTCCGACTGAATTATTGTGATTAGACACAATAAATTGGAGGTTTACGTGGGACCTCATCAACACCCTCAATTTTGCTGATTCCCTTTTCTCCATGGCCATTTACTTTATTTCCCTCTTAAGGGCTCTTTCCCTTCTTCATATTCTTCCCTACAGACCCCTTCCGCACTTCATCCCATTCCTTACACACTCCCCTTTTCCCATTCTCCCCCTTCAAAGTCCACAATAAGACAAACATCCCTTGCCAGTTTTCACCCACGCCTCGCGACCATTCCTCCCTTGTTTACCAAGCGGAGGGCGTGTTTTCAACACCACCTTAATCCGCACATTGTTTACCCCATTGTTGCCTCGTAAATAAAATGAGAGCCACTCGTCTGAAATCTAAATGTATTCATATCAAAGGGGCAGTTTGGGGGAGTAGGGGAATAAGACAGCAAGCCGCGAAAAGATAGCGAACGAATTGCATTGAGAGACAAAATTAAAGCGCCCACGCCTGTACCATTCAATGGTTAAAGCGCGTTCTATTCTTTTCCTTATTGTTTTTTATTAAAGCCGAGGGTATTTACTGATCTGTGTGGCCCTTCCAAGTCTTTTCTCCGTGCGAGCATCGGCTCTTATAAGCATTCCCGTTGGAGATATACGACGCCCTCCCTCAACTTCCCTTAGCTCAAAAAGCTTTTTCCGCTCGAACCCTTCTCGAGATCGTTTGGCGTATTAAACCAAAGACAAACGGCTTGGAGATACCTTCGAAAATAATCACCTGTCCATGGTCCAAGAAGATATCCGATGAAGAGGTTGATGACCTATTACCGTTTCTTTCGCTTCTCTTTTTTTTTACTTGCGTTACATTTGCGTATGAAACTTTGCGCGCGCGCATTGCATTGGCAGGGAGAGCATTGCGCGACTCACTCTGTATCAACCAATATAAATTACTTCGACTTTTTTTTAAATAAGGATCGGTGAGAGCTGAGGTAGAGGCTAGTTTTCTAAAAGGAGTTGAGCATTACGAATAGTCCTATCTCAACTTTCTATTTGTTCGCGCCTAGTTTCAAGGATTGGGAGACAGTAAACCTTAGGATATGCGGGGGAAGATGTAGTTAAAAAAAAGGCACTCTCGACTTTATCTCGAGAATCGATCGACGGGTCGTTATCTTTTGAAAATATTTATAAACAGAGAAGATGGGATGTTTGGGAATATTTCAGTACTTATTTATGGAAGTACTTAACAGCACAATGGAGAGAGTGATTTACCTCTATTGATTATTTGCAATTCACGGGCTGTATATTCATTGAGGCTTAAAATAAGTGCCTCTAATGCTAATATTGGAAAGTACGAACCAAGTTTGAGTTTCCAGCGACAAAAACTATTGACTGTTCATCATTACTAAATAATAAGTGCTGTTAATTCTTCACGACAAATGAGGAAGTGAATAGTATATACTATACTTTATCATTTTTTTAAGATACATCTCATAATGGTAAATTATTAATCTAGGCTATAAGGAAAAGGAATAAGATGTAGGAATCGCAAATTTGGGAGACGTTGTGATTCAGTATTTATTTAGAAACCAACAACTTTCTTTGTTTGTCACCTCATATTTAGCCCTGCATTGAATATTTACTTTGACTATTTGACAGTTTTCAGCATTGATAAGCAAAAGTAATAATGTTACAGTTCTATTAAATAAGCGATTAAAAATGGATTTCCAGATTTTGTGTAACCCTCTACATTTCACTGCTTTTTGGCTGAACTATTTTACTTCAAAATCTTGCGTTGAAGTAGATTTCGAATTTTTTTCAACATTAACTTTTCGTACATTCATGTTAAAGATACTGATGGATGTTCAGAATACTTGATAAATTAGTTGGTTTTTCACTGTCCACACCTTTACAAGTTTACAGTTCACAAGTTTACAGTTACCAGTCAATTGATTTACGAAAACATTTTGCTCAAATTAGTAAAATTGAGTCTCACTGCCTTTCAGATAATAATTATTTTGTTGCTTGTAACTTTAAGCATTTTTCATAATCATTCCCCTATACGTTATAGAATATAGACCCATAAGTTATAGAATAATTTTTTTTCATGAATGAAGCACGATGAATTAATGCACGTCAGTATAAATGAAGCACAATATTAAATGAATCGCCAGAAACATTTTACATTTCCACTCAGTGATTTGTATAAGTTACCAAATACACAGGACCATAGAAATTTAATTTCTTGGACCCCGGAACAAAGTCTCTTGAATATTTCTTATCTCGTTCTACCTTACTCAGGGTAACAACTGAGCCTTTGCGGTAACAGGAAAGAGTCACTTCTGCTGTCGATTTTTACTTGAGATATTTGTTACAGGCGTCGTAATTATGATCCATTCAATCTGTTTATAATCTACAAATACCATGTGAGATTTCTCTTGGGATAATAGGAATATCTATTTGGCATTTTTCTTGCCAGTCATCGTTCCGTTCCAATGGCTATCCAGTAGCTAGTGATATCGCCTATCAAGTAACTTCGTCGTCAGTAGTTCGAGGCACTACGCATAACCTATATCTGATGTTGATAGGCTTGAGATCCCGCGAAGGGTAGCCATGAGGCGATAAAGAGTTCCATGTAGTATATTATAATGACTCAATAGTGAGGATAACACATAAGCGTTGAAAGTAAGATCGAATGTTAGCGGTGAAATTCTGTACAATTGTGGGTTCAAAGAACTGTAAACTCAAGCAACATCGAGACTTCTTTGACACGCGAGGTAGAAAGCAATGTAGATAAAAACACTGTGAATAGAAAATAAATGGGATCCCATTGAGAATGAGATGGTGCAACTTTCAGGGTGTGTCTCCGTCTGTTTTAACGTTCATCCTAAGCAATGTTTTCTCAGCAGTCGCTACTCAGAGATGCGGTTCGAACGTGTCTCTGCTAGACAAACGATCACATCGTAACGGAAGATGGACTACTCATATTAGAATTTTGACTTAGATCTGAAATACGTGACTGGAATGTGAAAGTAAGATTAATCACCCATATTCTGGTAATTTAAAAAACAACTGTTGTATTCCTATGATTATTTTTACAACTAAGGTGGTTCTCTTATTCTTTGGGCACATTCGCCGTGATGGTCAATTTCATGCTCTAAAATTCACGTAACGGAAAGTATCTGCACAGAATCCAGAATTTTAGCTCCAGTTTTTAGTTCTTTTCAATGAAAAAAATCACCACATTTATTGCAGAGCATTTACTAGTTGTATGTACCACATGCATTTCTAAATCATTCGATTATGTATACATTTTAATGAAGAGTAAAAATTGTATTTGCCTCAAAGACAAATGAAAAATTCGAATGAAATACATGACGTACACCCCTACAGGGCGAAGATGGATGCGCTATAGCGGACATGCAAAAATCTCCACCCTTAACGAAATTCAAATACTTTTCTTGTTACATTTGAATTTTAATGACATTAAAGCTATAATAAATAATAAATAACGCGAGGCAAAATAAAGTTAAATGCACCGTGTAATTTATATAATTATGCATAGCACATTTATTTACATCTCATTATAGAACTAAAATCTGATCAAATGTCAGAAACAATTTTTCTGTTGTAGCGGACCTAAAAATAAGAAAATATCTGTCAGGCCGAACAATTTATTTTTCGAGGCGAATTCATTAAGCTGTTTCTAACAAAATTAAAATGGTCGCAGAGATGCAGAAGATTTTGTAGGTTACTTTGTTGATATTTGGGGTATATTCTGAATCAAATTAGTTCAGTGTCATCTTCTTATTTCTATTAGACGAATCAATGTAGCCTCTTCACAGTTTATTTAAAAATTTTAAGGAACTCTTTCATGGAAACGCCAAATGTCAATCATGCTATACATAATTCTCTTAATTGTGATGCATGACAATTCTGTAAATCGTTAGGTGGTTATTGCATGAACGTCGCCAAAATTAGACAAATAAAGTGGCTTTTAGGTAAAATACGATTATGGATCAGGTGCAGATATGATGAGATTTGTCGAATGGTAAAAGAGTTTTAAACAATTAAGAGAGCTCACATCAAAATGCGGATTTATCTTTAGTTAGTATTTTGGCCTCGTCTAACAACAGCGCATCATGTTACTAAATTCGCATTCCATCTTTCAATGATTAATCGCGTATTAACGATCAAAAACTAAATTTAAGTGGCATTTATTGTAAATTATCAAAAACGTAGCCAACCTCATTACATTTTTTTAGGTTTAGATTTCTCTGGATGACTCGAGTATATCTATATCAGAGACACCACGCAGGTCACCACAAAATAGTAAGCACATTCCCTCTGCAATGGAGCTCACATGAATTGCATATAGTATAACCTGGTTCAGAGGGAACCACGGCCTCACCTAGGAACGAAGAAGCATTCTCTGAAGAATTTGAATATTCACTGAGAATACTGAACTGAATTGCACTGAGAATATTCATATCGAGACCTCTCTACACGTAGATGCTTATTTCGCTTCCTTTTTCTCCAACTTTATCTCGCTCCCTTCATATTCCATTCTTTGATTTCGTCATACATTTCCATTATTGATTGGAAATGATAGGTAGAGGATGCTGATAGTAGTGGATGTAGGGGAACTTTTAAGAACCTCAAAGTCTCGGGAGGCAAGAGTGCTTGCCGTCGGTGATGCACAATGAAAGAGAGATGATCTTTCGACTCGACGAGTCCGATAGCTCATTCAGCGTTCTACGCTGTTAAGGGAGCGGACAGCTGCTTTTTTTCCTTCTTCCCTCTCCACTTTACTCCTCTTCACCCGCTGTCTTTCAACTCTCCGCCGACAGAAGTGGACGGGAATACAAGTATTGTATATTGCATGGCCCAGAGAGAACTTTTAAGTGGAAACAGAGAGGTTGGGGAAGGGGATAGACGAGTCTTAACTAGTATATCGGTAAATGAATTTATTATATCAGGTGTCTTCCTCAGCCATGGTTTACATTTTTTGTCAAAGAGATCAAAGTTATCCGAGGCAAACATCTCGATTCTACTGCTGCGAAGTGAGTAATGGTGATAAAAAAATTAATATTTTCAAAGATTTTCGTATTCGATCATGACTGATTAAAGAAATATGGGATTCAGGTATTATGAGTCATTAAGATTTTTCATCATGAAGAGATACTAAACAGGATATTAACTTAATACGTACCTAAGTTCGAGGTTTATTTACTATGGAGACGATAGATAACGGTCTGAACACCTAAATGCAGACCGGAAATGGTCTAGGTCGGCTGTTTTCAAATTAAATAAATATAAACGTTTAGTCTAAGTAACAAAACTGGTATAATGAATTTAAGCGTCCCAAAACAACGGCTCTGGTTCTAACTGTGGTCTACAAACGGCTTTCGTACCCAGAGTGGTTCTTTTAAACTATAATAATGTAATGTCATACCTTGATACAAACACAACACTAATAACTTTTGTACATAATAGATAAATGATTCTCTGGAAGATTCATCGAAACAGAATACACTCTGATCGAAAATATTTTTAAGTGTAATGCAAGAAATTTTAAAATAACTACGAGCAAAAAAATTCATAATCATTGCCATCCACATATATACTTATAATCTAAATCAAAATGAAACTAGCACAAAGGTAATTCTTGACTCCGGTACTATATTATCGGTGCCTAACAATTTGCAGAAAAGGATAAAATGAATGGTTACAAAGGGACGTCAGTAGAAGGGGATAGTGAAAAGATAAATTTAGAATGCCTTTCGAGAGAGAATGAGCATTTCCTCCTTCTCAATCAAAGGATTTCTCCGGTCAAAAGCATTCCAGTTGCTCACATTTGAAGTTCTACGTCTTGCAAGACAAATTTTCGTAACACCTGAGGAAACGTTTTATACCCTGTGTAATGTGAATTCCTGGTCTACCTTTTTACCCAGGGATGTATGCTTTGTCTCTCCATTCAAGTTTTTATTTCTAGCCTTTTCGTTTCTCACTCATCATTTAGCTTAGAAGCCATTCTATTAGTTTCGTTCATTCTATGAATTGCATACCTCAAGAAAATGTAACTATCTTTTTTATTCATTATTTTTACAACTGCTGCCTCAAATCTAAAATCATGCAAGCTTTCTACGTTTTGCAAGAAAGCAACGGCCGATAGTGAATCAATAAGACTTGTGTTACAGGCCTATGTAGAAAAGAACTCCCATGCTTGAAGAATCAATGGGTTCTGATTTCCTTTTGGCTGTGACATGACGGATAAATCGTGATATAAGTTTATATAAATAATGTAAACGGACATTTATATTATTTATAATGCATATGTAAAATATAAATAATGCAATGTAAAAGTAAATTAAGATAAAACGTTAGATTTAGTTTCTAAAATTATTTGGAATGTTTCAAGTGGCATAGAGAATTGACCGTGTGGAATGGTAGCTTTGGCCGCTCTAACTTGTAGGTAACTTGAAATTGAAAATATGTAATTCCAAACTCCAGCTTATAATTATTTATTCTAGGCAATTGGGTAAGATGGCGGCAGGTAGTAATTTCAGGGAGCAGGGAAAGGGCAGAGGGAGACCCGTAGTTGGAATTTGTCCACGCTTAATGAAAGTTGACAAAAGGCCCACTGGTTTAACGTTCGCTCTGGCGAACGGAGTTATGTATTTCAGGTGATCTGCGGACGGCACAGCTGGAAATACCGCTTAATGGCCCGATGCAGCACAACGAGGTCGCACTCCTGGCCTACGTGCAAGTCGCGGCTTCGATTGACGACTAATACATGGATTTGGTGCTGTCAGGCATTTACTTTACGAGATATTGACCTTGCGAGATGAAGTTGAGATTACGAGCTGAAATGTCTGCGTTCGTAACATATGGATTAAAACCTGATTCCTTTTGTGGTAAATCATAAGATATGACCGACATATTAATCACTAGCGTGCACATATGCCACACATCAAAGAAGATTGTTTTACATGAGAGTCATTAGGCTCATTTAAAAATAGAAAACCTCCGATTTTCCTTAGAGGTTTGTTATTTTCAACACGATTGTTCTCTCTCGGCAAAATAGCGGTTCATTCCTATCCAATCTAGGCACACTCATTGAACCTGCCATCACTCAATTGTATCGAGATACTCAAAAATCATAAGAATGTAAATTTAATGAGTAAGCCTAGAAATTTCATATGACATTATCCTTGTGCCTTTACGAAAGAAGCTGTAAGAAGCTTTATGTAGGTGTATATATAAATATAAATAAATATATATATATATATATATGTATGTATTACACATACATATGCATGTATGTATGTAGGTGTATATTTTTTTTCTTACAGGTTCCCCCCACCTTTCCTCACCTATTTGATAACCCCAGCCCCCTCATCCCTTACCCTTCCCTCATGGTGCAACACCCCTTGCCACACACCTTTTTTGGTGGCTCGCAGGGTATTTATATAGATGTAGATGAAGCTCGGCTGCCATTTTGATGTGAACTGGACGGGAGTGTTACTCAATATGCTCAGCAATTTCTATGGTTAGATTAATAGGGAAATGTTATGAGAAATTAAACCATGCTTTCTTTATTTCTTAAATAACCCGAATTCAAATAAACTAGAGCAAAAATGATTATTTCCGGGCATCATGCACATTTTAACGCTACATTTACATTGTTAACATTCGTTATCATTATGACCAGAAATATTAAGTGGAAGTAATATGTACATTATTTCCATAATTCAGTTATATTTATGGATTTCATAAATAAGCTCCTCTGTTGGTTAATTTCATTTTCCATAATTTTTACACTGACAAGGATAAAAATATTTAATATTATATTTAATAAAGTCCAACCTTACAATCATCTTAAGACCGATAAACGATTCGTATTTTAGTACCTTATTCAGGATTCTTAAAATCGTATCATTAAGTTGGGGGAATCTTATTCCAAAAATGCGTTTAATTCGATTATCAGAAAAGAAAAACCAGTAAAAATATATTTTCTTTCCGATTCTGGAATCTAATTGCTAATCATACTTGTAGATGAGGAGAAGTGTTTCCAGAGTCCACCTACCGTGGTCCTGAAATCCACATTGCTTTTGTATGGAGCCAGTTTTTATAATCTGGGGGTAAAACTTGCACTTAAACAAAGAAGATTGACTTATTTCACACGGTGTGCATTTGCGAATAATGTCTACAACTGCCAATGTTTTAAGTCAGCAGCTTGTTGCGAAGCATCGCCAAAATGAACAGAACCAATCCTAAACGTTCTCCGACGAATCCAATTCCTTGTCCCGATCTCCCTATTTCATTTTCGCATTGAAACGTTTGGCAATAAAAATTACCTCCAATATTACAGCTATTTCCTTGCCAGAACTATGCATGGAATCTGACATAACGACTACCATATACTTTTTGGAATTGAAGCATAAACACCGCTGAACGGCAACACAAAACTCCACATACAACAACAACACATAGGCAAAATTGGAAAGTCGTTTGGATGGTGTATCCAAGACTTGGCACCAAAGTTGAGTCAAATATTGAAATTCCTGATTCCAGTACTAAAACGAATCAAAAGCTGAAGTAATTATCATTTTCATCAGTCTCAAGCTAAAAATTATTCAAACCGCGTAGTAAACATAAAATGGCGACGTGAGTATAGTTATCGCATGTTTAATGCTCAAGAGTTTTTGGGGTAAAACATAAACCAAGGAAAATTGTTTTTAAGAAACCCATCATCAGGTCCAAAGATAGACAGCAGATTACACTGTGAAATTCTCGTTATTAAAATAAAATTAAATGGCGTAACCTTTCTCCGGTAGTAGAATTGTCTAATGCAGAATTAAGTTACTTCATTGAAGATCCTTAAGCTGAGTTATATTACTATGATTTTTCCAACAACAACGCTATATTTTCATTATATTATCATATTTAGGATATGAATCGAAACACAGCCGATGTGTTGCTGAACATTTTCCAGAAAATCCATATCACGACGATGTACGATAGATACAAAAAAAGGTGGATCTTCGAAAGACATGAAAAACGGAAACTTATTGAATCAATTCAAGAAGTTTTCTCGGATTTCCCATCGGGTCAGGTTGATGAAGTGCACCGACGTTTCGAAGGCTGACTCTGCCATCGTCTTCAGGGTGAAGTCACTTTCAGTTGAAGTCACAATTCGGTTCACGTTCAGTCACTTCACCCTGAAGACGATGGCAGAGTCAGCCTTCGAAACGTCGGTGCACTTCATCAACCTGACCGGGTGGGAAACCCGAGAAAACTTCTTGAATACCATACGCCGGGAAAACCTTAGATCCTTCATTATTGAATCGTTTGTCGTGTCGCTTTTACAGGACTTTACATTGACAAAATGATGGCATAAACATTCATAACGATAGAAAAATGAAAGTGTAAGCAAAAACATTGACCTTGAGTGACTTATTCCTCTGAGTGCTCTTTGATTTCTCTTTTCCCTGCTCTATACCTAACGTCTTTCTCTTAAAAAATTGAGCGGCCTATTTACCTAGAACCTCAACCACCTTGACCTATGCATCCTCATTTAAAAAAAAATAATCGATTTCCTTAGCTTCCCAATATCATTAGAACGAGGTGGACCCTGTCGTCAGATTTCTTCCAATCTCATTATCCTACGAGTATTCTGCATCTTCTTTTCATTACTAAATCTTTGACTGTCAAGTTTACTATCGGCCACTTCAAGGCACTGGAAGTTATCTTAATGGCACAGGAAAAGACGGAACTTTCCATGCAATGACACACTTCAAGAAACCTTCATTTTCCTATCACTTGGTTTTCTAAACTATACAGGCCTACTCTGTTCCACTCTCATTACGGTACGGCGTAGTATATGGTCGATCCATTAAGAAACTTGATTTATTTTCTGTTCGTCGGTGTTGTAATTCTTTTCCATTCGTATGGCTTGCACTTTCAAGTTGCATGCACTTTCTTGCAATCGAGTGATTATTGTACAGGTTTTGCGAGTATTTAAGTTATAAACAAAATACTTTTCTGGAATGTAATACGATTTACGTATTCAGATGGCAGCACTGTAATTGCCCATCCTAACCATTTGTATCTACACGTAGATTCAATCACTTTGGCGAGTTCCTTGTCCCATCCCGTTATATTTACAGTTCATTTCTTTATCATTTCCCTTGTAAACTAAATTTCTCTGCATTTCTCCATCCAATTCTACTCCCTTTTAATGTTTAAAAATGGGTGCCGATAGGTGAAATTGAAATCAAAACACTATTTTTAGGTGTGGTATAGGAGTGACCCACATTTAAAAATTGTCATATTTCTCTGAATCAAGTAACTTTTATAGTTGAGTTGTCTCGAACTCTTCCATAATTCTAGAAATTGAAAAAAATCAGAAGGTTTAACATGAAGTTTTCAAGCCTTTCGCTGGTTTTATCGTGTATTATTAACTTAGATGAGTTCTTATTCAATTTTTCACTTCATTAATTCTGCATAAAGAGTTGACTTTCAAATTTGATATGGGAGAGTGACTATGACTTTGTTCAAATCTGGAAGAAATCTAATTAAACTATATTTTCTTTCTCAATAGAATAGGTGATTAGAAGGGAAAATTAATACATTTTTCTCAATACCTAATATTAACATTGGTGAAAAAAGAAGAGGGGGGTGTAAAGGTTAAGTTAATATCAACTTAGTAAGTTTACCGAAGCTTCACACTTTACCACATTCCCTGAGTGCGGTAGAAGAAAGACGACAGTGGTTCGGAAAACCTAATTTGAAAAGATTCACTGGTTATCCCAGCGATTAAAAGTTATTTTTTTAGATAAAACCGAAAAAAAATATTCCACAAACACGGTGAGAAGAAACAATATTTAAATTATGTCAGATTTAAGTAGGTGACAGGAGATAATAAATCTTAAATAAAATACACGTAAAAATGATAGCAGTAGGACCCTTACATAATTAATCACGGTAACCAAGTCAAAACCAAACTTCAAGTTGATAACGGTATGGAAGTATACGGAATATTTATGCCCATCAAAATGCTCTATCTATATTTCCTGCCTCTCTTGATTTCTCTGGACAATCCCCCCTCCATGCCTTTCCTCGTTTATTTTTCTCTCAGTCCATTTCAACGTTTTCATTCTTCTACACGCACATATGTCATAAGTCTTAAATTCAAACTTATTGGTATGGTCCAAAAGTTATGTTTTCATGCTGTACACACTCCATATCTACATTTTAGCAAATCTCTTTTTAATATCGTCGTCAACTCTTTTTAATATCGTTTATACGTCATCAGTTCCCTCCTCCTTGTGAAATCTCTCTAAAATCTAACGTAATTCTTTTTCTTACTTCCCGATTGCTTTGACCAATTTTCCCAAAATATAGAGATAGTAGGTTAAGCGTTCCACCTGTTCTAGTTTATGATTGCCTATTTAATGTTTAATTTAGCTATTGTCTTTCTCAAATGACGTGCAGGTGCGGATAAATCGTTTTTGCCTCCAATCAATTTACTCCTGTGTTCTGCAATACATGCATCCATCCTGCCCAATTTACTCCATCGGACGCCTTCTTTTAATCTGTGGTGCAAATAAATACATCTTGATTACTCTCTTGTGTTCCTCTCTATTAGCAATACTATATAATTTCTACTATGTGCCTCTCCCCTTCCTGAACTCTAACTGATCATCCCCCAAGTAGGTATCCGAGTATGCCCTGCTCTCCATCCTCTTATTTATGATCGGAAGTGAAACTTTAGCTGGGTACAACATTCACGTTATTTTTCTTGAGTCCTCCCATATGGCTACCTTTACCCTTTTTGGGACGGGGCCTAACTCTGATCCCACGGATTCTTCTGACCAAATTCATTCCTCATAAATGCTACATATTAGTCCATAAAACTCTTCCCCCAACGTTTGTTCAAATCCTTTAGTAATTCTACGGGAATGGTACATACCCCAATGCCTTATTTGATTTCGATTCCCTTAATGTTCTTTTCATCTCATCATCAGGTATTTGTATACATAAGCTTGCCGCCTTTACTTTTTAGATCTTCTATTTGTTTTTCCGGAGTGATATATTTAGGAATTTTTCTAAAAAATTAAAAATTCCACTAGTAAAATAGTAAAACTCCAATTTCCAACAAAATTCCGAGGAATAATTCGCCATTCATGTTTTCTACTTGCAAGTTCTCGCAATGCGTGTCATAAACCTTAGGTGCCATGCATTGCACGCCATAGAATTGTATACATTAGAGTTCTATGATATGGCCTGGTTCCATTTTAGGTCAAATCACTATTTCCCCATAGACTAGCACTTTAATGTTCTTTTCTTCTTTTTACTCTAAGAATGACCTAAATTTACGATTGGAAAGGACACTCCATTTCCCGTTGTCGATGGACATCTATCAATCGGAAAAGTACCACTTTTACTGCCCCCTTGATTCGAAGTCGATCTTGCATCACTAATTTACACGAGTTTGATGGTCTCGTCAGTGCATTGAACGGTCGGTTGCTTTCCGCCCGGGGCCAGGGAACGAGGTGAGCCCGGAAAGGTCGAGAATGGAGAGGTGGCGGGAGGGAGGGAGATGGGAAGAAGAAAGGGAGGAGAGGGAATGCGAATACGGAGGAAGGCGATGAGGAGGGGGATAGGGACTCGATGAGACGACGGCGAGATGAGGGCAAGGAGGCCCTCATTCACTCGGTAGCGGAAGTAGGTGACAACCGCACCCCTCCAATTGGATCCCTTTCGCGATTCTCAGAATCATTGCTCGTAAGTTATGCACGCGCGACTTCTCCCTCTAGCCTCTGCTCTTTTGAACACCAAAGGCGAGAGAATGTCAGGCTCTGAAGCGAACCTAGTCCGGGGGGTTTGTTCTTTGGTTGAATCTTCTGATAACTTCCATTTATTTGATACCAACTTGATTTGAGTTGCCTTTAGTATCCCAAAATATTTGTATAATGTCGCAATTAGCCACCCCATCAAGGCTTGGCAACCCCCTGGATGGTTTTCCTATTGTTTGAACTTTTTACCCATCATCTTTATCTTCTTGCATCATTAATCGTTAAACTCAGAATAGTACGTATTTTTATTTGAATACACTGAATCGCTCCATGTCAGTTTTAATTGTTTTTATCAACAAATAGGCGATACGCTCCCTTTCCTTTTTTCGTTGTGAATACTACCCACCGGAGTTAACGTTTAAATAGTGGGAAGGTAGAAAATAGTCCGACTAGAACAGGAAACTTATGCCGATTCAGTATAATAAGGATACTTTTTTTCGATTATATATTAGGATTTTGTAAAAAGATTGGAATTTCGTCGCCTGGAATGATAAGAAATGGTCTAAATGCTAAAAACATTGTTTCCTAAGGCATGTGGTTGTGAGGAACGAAATGAATTAATAAGGGTGGCATGAGAGGGTCTCATTCCGGCTAATTTGATTCCCCATCTTCTCCCTTCACCTCTCAATCACGGTCAATATATCACATCTAACAATGCTGAAGGCGGGGTCGCGAATTCCTCGATTAGTTCTTATTTTAGACAAGGACCTCTCGATGGCGGTAGTGGCGGCGGAGAAGACGGGCACGAGACCAACCAACGGGAAGCCCATTCACCAAATTAGATCCACGTCCCCTGAAAGAGAGAGATGAGAGAGGGAGGAGGGGGCTAGAGAATGAGGCTCTGTCAGAATCAGAATCCATTTTACCCCTTTTGTCCGGCTAAGGTGGACGCGAAAACATTCTGACGTTTGCATAAACAAAGCTCTATATTTAACCTGTGCACCGCTTTATTATTCAACGAAATTTCTTTGCACCATGATCTTAAGCTTGAGATCTCCAAGAGGAATTTTCAAATTATAAGTGTCTAAATGATAACTCCGTATTTTAATTTTCATTTCTCTCTGGACTACCCTGTGTTCATTCCGCTGCGATCGTTTCTCATTAGTTGACGTTTACCGTTACGATTAGTAAAACCGGAGGATATTTGGTTGGGTTATAAAAAATAAATATCGCATTTAGGTAAAATCAGAAAAGAGACTTGAAAATATCAATTGAAAAATGTATTGTTTGCTGAATAAAGGTATGCGGAACTCCCATAACAAGTTCGTCTCATGCAAAAGGGGTGACGGGTTTGTTGTGAGTGTAGTGTGAGTTTGTAGTGATTTTTTTATGAGATTTAAATTTCATTTCATGAGAGTTCAGGAAATATTTTTAAACTTGTAAGACATCTCCTTAAACGTCTCGACATATTCTTCTCGATAGATCCCAAACACGAGCTCCAAAAATGCAAAATTCAAAATTTTCCTTTTTCTTCACACATTCCTGCCTTGTTTCAGTACCCGAACATCGTCAAAGTTAAATCTTTGATCAGCATCAGAGATTGTTCCACGAAATATATTTTCACTTCGTCCTACTTGAGACCTTGTATGGTGAATTTCTGTGATGTTTTGAGGAGTTAATACGTACAATATGTAGTCAAGCAGTGAAATAAGTTTAAATTAATTAATGCCTTTTGCGTGACCAATTTCCCATTTTCGCTGACACTTTTTTTATTGTCTAATCTTCCAAACATTGTGGCATTAAGGCACTTTTTGACATGTATTCTCTTGTTTGAAGAGTGCCTTAAGTAGGTGGCGGTAAATTACAATGCCAACAAATTTATTTTTTGTGGCATATCCACACGTGCACTTGATTTCAAACATTCCATCCGTGCAAATATTCAGGCGAATCTCTATATTCACCACCAAATTCTTATATCTCACAAATGTCTACTTATCCGCATGCACCCTTCTATCGCGCAAACGACCTAAGCTATCGACTCTCTTAAAAACCAACTCTATGACTCATTAAGTAGTAATTTGGACATTTCTTCCTCATCGGTATATTTTCATTGTTTCCAAAAAAAAACAGACCGAAATATAAACTGAGAGAGCCTATTGTAGAAATTGAAAATATTTAGTCGACGAAATTTGGTCTTTCAAAAACCTCTTCCAAATTTTCCAAGTCGCTACGTTTGGACCATTGCTAAACATTGTAAATCTGCATGTAATTAAATGTCTCAAGTCCTTAGAGAAAGGGAGATCACCCCTTTAAAAGGGATATCACGAAGAAATCTTCGGTGAAGGAGGAGAGTCAGGAGGAGAGAGGCAATGGCTCTGGGTCGCGCGATGGAAGAAAGTTCGAAGGCACCCGAAAGGTTTCTTTTTCCCCGTCATTCATGGTCTGCGGCTAAGTAGGCGCCAGCCACACAGCGGTAAAAGGGTGGGAGAGAAAGAGAGAGGGTTAGGCAGAGAGGAGAGCGTGTGTGTGTGTGTGTGTGTGGGGAGAGAGAGAGAGAGAGAAGGGAGAGAGGAGGAAGGGCAAGGTGGAGAGTGAGGGTCCATTCATGCCTCCGTTTGAGAAGACAGGTGCCCCCTTCCCTCGTTCTCTCCCTACCTCCCCTTCCCCACCCCTTATTCCCCTCCACTCTCCTTCCACTCTCCGTGTGACAAGACCGTCTGCCATCATTTTCGCCATCCCTTTAGCGCTCGCAGCTCCTCGACCCTCTTTCACCCTCTCTCTCTCTATGCTTTCCGCAGAGGCCCCGTCCTCTCCTTCTCATTCCCTCCTCTTGGCTCCCGCGGGCGAACTCTTCCCTGACCCTCTCTCCTCTCACTCTCCCACTAACGACGTCCGTCCCGCATCCCTAACCCCTCCCGCCGCCTCCCTCCACACTCCACTGCGAAACACACCTTGAAGTCTTCCCTCCGGACGTCTCCTACTGTCGTGAACACCCCCTTCCCGTCACGTAGCTTCAAGAGAGCTAACTCCCGGCAATGCATTTCTCCCCAAAAATTTTCTATTCTGTGATCATTCGCCTCGCTCTTCCTCAACGAAATATTGCAGTTGCTTCCGTTGCGGAGAGTTCTATCTATCTCACAAAATTTAGATGGATGAAGAGGGTGGGAAGTGACCCTTTTATATAACTGGATTTGATTTACCAGAACATTTTCAATTTTCATTTATATATTCGTCGGAAATCTCCGTCGCCATTTTTTCGCTAGCGTAACAAGTTTTAAAAGCCCAGTTTAATATTTTCAGGCTTCATTTGAATGAGATTTGGCATTAACCGAGGCCGTAACGAAAATTTATGTGAATATTTCTTTAATTATTAAGTTGCGAGGCGTCGTAAGGTGATCAGGTTTTTGTTTCAGCACAGAACTATTTCTCCATGTGTACATATCTGCAAATATTAGAATAGCAAATTTCAGAAAGAGCACTTAATAAGGTGCGGATTCATAAAGTATTACGTATCAGGTTCCCTTAAGTAAATTTAAACAAGAAAAATAAAAAATAATATCATCACCTGATAAATTCATCAAAGGTAAATAAATCAATTAATTTATTAAAATGTAATAAACCGTAAAGGTATTCAAAGGTAATAAATCAATTTACACTATTGAAAATTCAGTTTAATAACTCATCTTGATGGCGAAGTAAATACCTTGAACACTGATTATCTTTACTCAGGTAGCGTACCTCTCCTTCACATTTAAATTTAAAATTGTTATGGGCGGCTCAAGGGGCCATCGCCTTTCGTAACTAATGTGTGATGAAATAAATGACTGGTCAACGTAGTGAGCTGCCGCAATTTAGCTAATAGAATAATAATCTTGAAAAATTTTGTTGATAACCATGCAAAAATAAATTTAGAAGCGGCAATCATACACAGAAATACTACCCATACAACATATTCGGAACAAATCAAGTAGAGGTAGTATTCGCTGATTCTCAGGAATTTTGTTCATCGTTCCCTGTCATTCTCTGGCGAGGCTTTCAGTATCATTTTTCCGTCTACTTGCAGCTATTTTTGTGAATACTTATAGCGACAAAAGGAAAACTGTTCTATGTATACCGAAGGAAATACAATTTTATACGACGACGTAATAAAGTATTGGGCCAATAATAACTAATTTTTTATCTTTAAGGTCACAACTAAATGGAATTTATTGGTAAAACACCCCTAACAGTTGTTCCAATACCGCTTTGATGCTCTACTCCCTCCCTGTTCTCTAACGCGATATTTTTTTATTGCAACCGCTTTACTAAAGAAAATCTTGTGTCTATTTTATTCCTTCTCTCAAAAGATCTGCATGCATTAATTTCATCAGTGAACATAAAATTTCGCAGTTTTACTCTGGAATACAGTGACAAGAGGTCATTTTATTTTAATCAATCTTGATCTGCAAAAATATTCTCATAAATTTGTATTTCCTTGACCAATACTATATTCCGATTGTTATGCATATCTGGATATCATATCTCATGAGAAATTCTTCAAATACTTTCCCACCTTTAGGTTCCTTTTTGATACTCGAGTGGTAGGCCTTTAATTTTTTTTGTGTTTAAAAAGCGAAATAATAAATGTTTTCATTTTGGGGCATGATTAATTATTTTCACTTTCACAATCGTTATTTGTTAAATTCAGTGCAGGATACCCACTTCATCAAGTTAATTTATTTGTGCTGTGACATTGACAAAAGAGATTCAATTCAATTCTACATGATAAATCTCCTCGTTTCCGAGCTATTAAATTTCGTTTCTAAGTTTTCTCAGAATCCTTATTTTTTTTACAATGCATTATTTTTAAATTTAGCTCACAAAAACCTCGTTCCCAAGGCACGTGTCACCTTTCTGTTCTTTTGTCTGAAATTTTCTTCTTTAAAAACTTGAATCTAAATCAATTTATGATCTCTACCATTTATATTTCCTTAGCATTCTATCTTTCTGCGGTGAAAATTTGTTTCGTTAGAAATTATTACAAAATCCTAAGATAAGTTCTGATGGTAGCAAGCGTTATAGTTACTTATCTTTAAAGCACACTGAGGGCCTTTTGGCAGCGTGGAAGGGAGTAGTAGTAGGATACCTGACTTTAGTTATGCATTAAGGATCAGGAAAATGTTCATTAAAGGATAAGACAGGAACAAGAGTTGATGACGGATGCCAGTGTTATTAATTTCAGTTTAATGTTCACACAAATTGCGTGATCAATAAAACGAGAAATTTAGAACACGATTGCTGGCTATTCTCTTCTGCTCTCTTATTTATGTGCGAGTCATAATAATTCCCTTTTTGGTATCGGATGCAAGCACGTGTGGCCCACAACCTTCCTGAAAGATTCGTTGGAGATGGAGCCTCCGGCTTGGCCAAGTTAAGCGGTAGGAGAGAGGGATAGAGACGATAGAATGGGAGTCCTTCGTTTCTTGATGGGGAGTGAGTAAGGAGGGGAGTGAGGAAGAAGCCGCGGCGATGGCGAATGGGGAGGAACAAAATGTTGGTGGTGATGCGGATTAGAGGCGGAGGGGGTGGCGGGGAAAGGTAAGAAAAGATGGGAGCACTCATGGGGCGGGTGGAGACGAAATTAGCCCCATATCGGAGAGCGAGCGGTAAGGGATTGGGAAAGAGGAGGATAGGAGCGGGGAAAGCAGGGAAAAGGGGGCGGAGGCTGGTGGAACGGGAGTGGGGTATGTGGGCAGAGACTGCTATCATTCGTACTCTTAAATGTATCTCCTCCACTTGGCGTGAGTTGAAACCCCTCTCGCTCCCCGTCTCTCCATTCTTCCCTGGCGAAAAAAGAGTGGAGAGGAGTCTGGGATGGAGGGGATAGGTATCCGGGGAGGGAGAGTGTACCCGCGATCTCACTCCTTGTTAGCGGTTTGGGATCAGGAACCGAGCATGCTGGTGGATACATTGAAGATGCTTGGTATCATATGAATTGACTACCAACGGTGAGTACTTTGCCTCTCTGTCTCAGCCTCCGAGTCGAAGAATCATCTTGGATTCAATGAGTCGGCGTTTAATGACCATTATTCGAACATTTGACCAATAAGGTGCATTTGGAATAAGTGTATTCTTTGACGGTGTTTTTGAGTATGTCAGATTATAATTTAAGGTATTTCAGATTTTAAAGGAGGTAGGCTGGGAGATGTGTAGTTTTTCGAGGACAGAAAACTTTTGTATAACATTCCAATAGCAATTAGAAAATGATCGCTGAGAACAAGAAAAAAATACTCGAATGGGACTAAAATTCATAATTTCATCTGAAGAAACCCATTCCAAAGTGTGATCCCTTGAATAAACATATATTTTTTAAATATTCAATTATGTGAGGAATTCATTAGAGAAGACTAAGCGTAATTGTCATTCCAAGAGATCATTATAATATGTGCAAATGGTAGACTTATATTCGAGGACAGTCAGACAAATATTTAACGTTCATTTTTTATTATATTCAAAATAGAGAATTCTGGGAGACTGGATAAAAATTTTTTAATCTCTCTGGAATACTCTGTTTTTTTCTTTACGTAAACCTTAGGGGAAGTGATTATATACAATAATGTATGGTAATTCTGGAGCAAATGTTGCAGGTTCTTGTATTTACATTTATTTATACGGGATTGAAACGAGCTTGTTTTCTACCGAGCCTTCTGCTGATGACGCTAAACGAAAAGTTTCTGACATTCGTTTTCATGTATGTGAAAAACAACATGCTTCTCGAGCACAGAGGAATTTCATGCATGAGATGTACATTTTTCCCCTTCAAACTTGGTGGTCCACACGGGAAACAGAACTGGAAGTAATCCAGCACAATACTAAGAGACTGTGTGATAACTAGTATTTTAAGTTCTGAAGTAGCTATTAGTTACCATCAACAATAGAATGCCATAAATCTTTCACAGCTTTCAAGAAAGAAAAATTCAATTCACGATCTCCATATAAATAAGCTTTCGTAAAAGAATACATTTTGCATTTTGTGCTGTCCTGTGATATTTATTCTGCTTATAATTAAATGAAAGACACGCCAGAAACGCCGACTGAAGGAAATCTTGCTGGAAATTACTTTTAGCCCTCACATTTGGTTGAATTCCTTTTTACCTTTCGCGAAAATACAATTCACTTTAAAGATTTGACTTCTATTTCACCGGATGGGTTTCATCTTATCTTATGGCACAATATATTCTTACCTTAGCACCACTTAATTTCACTCTTACTCCCTCTCTCCTTTCAGCTACATATCCTTCTCTCGAAAAATACCCTCTCTTTCTTCCACACCTCTCTTTCATTCCATTCTCTGCTGTATTATTTTCTCTTCTTATTTCCCTTCCTCTCTCCTGTTGCCCCTCCCTCAAAAACCATGGCTCTCCCTCTCTTTACCTGTCCCCTTTCTTCCTCTCCCTTCCGAACGTTTTCCCCACCCACCACCGTCCATTCCTCGGCCACCCCCTCCCAATGACAGAGATATATCCTCGACGCTGTATATAATGGTCATAGGAATCCGTCGGCGGTACAATTATAGACTTAGGAAGTGGGACGGGTCTTGGCAGTCAAGTCGCCTTCTTTAACCCCTTACAGTCTCCCCCAACTCCACACCCTCCTCCTCCCCTCCATGCGCGTCCTCCACCTCCCCCTTCACCCTTACTTCCATATCCTCCCGTCCTCCTTTCCGCTGCCCCTCTCTCTCCCTCCGCCTCCTCTCTTTCTCCATTCTTCCCTCACCTCTCATTCTGCTCCTCCCTCCCGTCACCCTCAACCCCTTTTGTGCGTCGCGTAGGAACAGCCCCTCCCCTCCTCCCCATCACATCCCCTTCTTCTCACCCCAGCACGTCCTCTTCCTCTCTCCCTCTTTCCATCCCGTTTTCCTTCATCCCCTTCTCGTATTAATCGTGCAGGTTTTTAGAATGACGGTTTCCATAGAAACGGTGCTGATTACATTATTGCCGCCTGTTGGGATTTCTGACTGAAGGAGCGTCTCTTGTTGTGATTTTATTTATAGTATGGAAAGGGAGCGTGTTCGTCGTTTGGGTATTTGCTCATTGGAATGGCATTATAGCACGATGTGTTCCAAGTAGAATAATTCTTTTCCGAAACTGAGCTTAAGGTCAGCAGAGTCGACATTGAGCGCTTCTGCCAATGCTGCTCTTCAGGTTCAACTATTTTAGTGATGTTGCCCCCCTTATGCAGATATGCTAATAATAGGGGAGCTTAAACTCTTGCTCTAATAATACTTTCCTAGAGTGTAATTAAAACCTAGTCATGTAGCCAACGGAACGGAAATAATTTGCGTGGTATAAGAACACGTTCATAAATAACGCTCTAGTACGTATTTAGAAAGGTGCGAGTTTTTTTTCCAGAAGATAATTCATATGCATCAACGACGAAGATCATATGTGCCATACATTTAAATTGACAAAAAATCACTTTAAATCTATGCATTCTCTCATTCTTATTTTATTTTAACTAAAATTGTTGTAAACTTAAAACTTTCAGGTTTCACTTCGTGTACTCTTCAATCAAATTGTTATAGAAATAATTATTAGCTTTCTCAAGCAATCGTTAAAAAAAAAACAAAAATCTCACGGGGTTTTTTTAAGCTAAAATTAAGCTAATGGGATTGTTTTAATAGGCATGCGACAGGTTTTTACTGCAATTGTGTTAAAGCTCGCGGAACAGAATTCGTAAAGCAGCATCCTTCCTGTAGCACAGGATTATCAGGAAGTGAATTAAGGCGAATCTTGTCAATTAAATCCATCTGTGATAATTTCGCTGCTTTGAACGAATGAAGTATCTCGTAGGATTCTCACGGGATACATTCTTGCTTGAGCGCACATTTATAGTATATGGGGGGAAGAAGCAGTGTTGTTTGTAATGCTTTTAAAAGTCATTCTGATAGGAATATAAGAGCTCAAAATTACTGACTTAGAGATTCACTATGGATGAGCGGGCCCATTTGCAAGGTAATGATCTTCATTCTTTGTTTTTGCGTTACGGTGGGTCTCATTTATGACCTCTTTAAAGGCATGACTTCACCTCCCTGGTTATCCATTCATGTGACCATGTGGTCGTTCGAGCAGCCTTCCAATGAGATGTTGCTGCTCTCGG
Organism: Hetaerina titia; assembly: GCA_037158775.1. Taxonomy (NCBI): domain Eukaryota; kingdom Metazoa; phylum Arthropoda; class Insecta; order Odonata; family Calopterygidae; genus Hetaerina; species Hetaerina titia. The sequence goes on from CM073771.1 coordinate 53,404,641, forward strand.
AATTATTCGCGGCGATGGTTGTAGGAACACTAATGGTCTCGACCTTAAATACTAAGCATTAACGTTAAATTCACGTGAACAGTAATAAGTCTTTAACCTAGGATGTTATTTGTTTATTCTGGAATAGGTAATCCGACATATTCAACTTTTGAAATATAGTAATTACACAAAACAGAGTAAGAAATTGCACATTAAATGCCATCGGACCAATCTTTCATCGTCGTACAAAGTAAAATAGAAATATTTAGTATAAACTTGTATTTAATTATCTTTTTCATACAAGTACTAACTGTAGAAGCTCCCTATCACCCGTAATTATAGAATTTCAAAAGCTGAAATTATTGTATAAGTGAAAGGAAGCGTTAGCAAACTTGTCGTGACACTGATTCGCTATTGCTAATCAATTTTGGGATTGATCTTCGATTGACCGTCCAGTAAATGAAGGGTAGTGCGGAAATCTCTTATTTGTAGGTACGTTATGAATCGAGAGCTCGGTTAATTCGCTGCATAATTAATGTGATACATGATGCTTGATAGTGGGTGGCATATTTTGTTTAAAAAAATATTTTATTCTTCACTACCGCTGATTACTCAAGATTGAGATTATATGAGTACTCGATGCACTTAGCTATCTAGGATTTATAATAATTCAGGAAACGTCAGATTTCAGGTGCCTTATCAAGATTTTTTAGTTACAATTTTGCATGGGATAAAATAGTCTAAGTAAATCTGCTAGTATAACAAAATAAATTTAATTATTCAATAGTTGGTGAGGTATCTTTAAAATGTATGTCCATACAACCTTTTTAAAATGCGTAAATAATTTTTTAACATTCGTAACGAAAGTATGTAGATGATTCAAGTTAATACAGAACACATTTCACACTTTCCACATGTTTAAATAAAATTATATAATATTCAGACATCCAGGCCCCATTGTCTATATACCTTTTAAGAAAGGAGATGGGATGGAAAGGTTTGAGGGAGAGAAGTGGTGTTAGATAAAAGTTGATAATTCTGGTACGACTTAATCTCTCCCTACGGATTTCATTTCCACGGAGGGTAGCTCAAGGTAGGCAAGAAAGAAGGGTATTTCGAGATTTAGTATAAATGGCTAGAGTAAAATTTCCCCATTAATAGAACTTATTTGCTTATTATTCAATAGATTCTCATACGGTTTCCTATTCTTACAAACCGTTCGGCTGTCTGCCGGGCAGCCCTGGACTTTAATCCGAATATGATGACTCTGACCATCCCCAGGGAAACTCAACTTCTGTGATTTTCTCTGCAGCCGAACTTTCTGAAAAACGCAGGCCACGCCGGATGCTTGGGAGTTTTGTTCCACAATCGTAGAGGGCAGATACAGAAGAGCTCTATCCTCGGCTATTGAAAGGGGAATTTAGGATAGCAGTGTTTTTGGTTTCTCGCATTTGTCTCAAATTTACCCCTCTGGCAGTGGTTATGCTTTGGAAATTCGTCATTCTTTGACAAACGGAGAGGGAAGGGTGGACAACAGCAAGATTGGTTAAAAATGGTTATCCCACTCACAAACTTCTTTCTCCTTGCGCAGTATTCTCTACGTCATCAGCATTCTAAAGATTTGGGCCTTATTATTAGAGCTTCCTTCCATTTCTCTTTCACCACAGACTTCTGCCCATTTCCCGCCGTTTCCATCTACATCTCCGACGTCCCCTCCCCAATTCAGCGCGCATTAACCTTCTTTTACGGGTCGCGGAAGTTATTGCCGAAGCTATGCACTCCCTCTCTCTCTCCCTCCCACTCGCGCGCGCCGTGAGATGGCCATTTGTAGATTCCGCTCCCGCGTCTTATAAATCTTTCTTTCAAGGGAACGAGACACGAGATCTTCCCGTTTGCGGAAATCGCCTGTCCACGAAGTTCCTCCGCGCCCCGGCAGCAAACAGAACCACAGTTGAGCGAACATCCTCGGCGAGAGTTGGTAAAACTCAACGCCCGCCGCGCGCTGATCGTCATCTGTTTCACCTATTCGTCCTCGTCCTTCCCCATCCTTCCATCTTTCTCCCATCATTTTTTATCTGTTCCCTCGTGATAAGTCCATGCTTGGAGGGTAAGTGTGTTGGGATTTTTCGCGGAGAATTATTTAAATACTATATTGCTTCCACTTATATTTCCTTCCCTTCCCCTAAAGCCCTTCCCTATTGATTCACCTACATTGAATCAACAATGATAGTTTTTCTGAGCAAAGGAAATTCCATCAATCAGTCATAAAACATCCGGAACCTTCAGCAAGGACACCAATATGTGCACAAATATTGTGTAGTGTTTTGCTGTTAAAATACGGACGGTTTTGATGATCACAAGAGGCGGAATGCCTTTCTTCAGCAGAACTATATTCTTCGGAACATTTGTGATATTCAAAATGTTACTCCTTCTTCCCTAATGACATTTCATTGAGCACTTATTATTTAATATGGACTTAAAAGACTTGGTATCACCACACTAAATAATTGGACAATTTTTTCCTCGTAAAAATCGAAATGCTTCGTTTTAAATCTGTAATATTTATGGTAAAATGAATTGCATCAGTTAAAATGTTCACTCACGTTTCCGACAATTATAATATATTATATTTTCAGAATTTTATGTTTTCTTCGTTATTTAATAATATTCTGCGTACCGCCTACACCAAAATAATTTCTATCCTCAATATTTAACATAATCTTCATTATCATTGTTAGCAGTCGTTTAAGTTTACGATATGGATAATCGTTTAATGATCAATTTTTAGGGATATTTGTGAAATGAAAAAAAACAATTTCGGAAAGAATACTTTTGAAAAATAAAGCGTCCTTGCTCATCGTAATTCTCACACTATTACCTGTTCAACCTGAGCGGCTATGACCGATAGATAAAAGCTACACTCCTGAATTTGCTTTACCCATTAGTTCTAAGGAAAAAGACTACCGTATGCGTACTGTTAATTTGTGACTGCAATACCTCTTTGGGATCGGAACGATCAAAATCTCTAGAAAGAGATTTCTGTAAAGCCTACTCATATCCCTCGAGTATGACGAATAAAATACTCTTTCTATGTAGAAACAATGGGTAAAATGCTACATTTACCTGCTAGTAAAATATTTAAGTTAATAGTTTCATGTTAGCCTATTCTTGAAAAAGTTTTAACAAACATAACAGACGACTTTAGTCGTAATAAGCACAAGATCTGGACAATGATTCTAGTTTGAAACTATTTTGATTCAGCGAGTTCGATCCATATTTTAGTTTTTCACCCAAAATTTAAATGAAATATAAACATAAAATATAAACTAAATAGTGATTTGGTTAAATTGCATTCGTATTTCTTCTACCTGATCGAAAAAAATATCCCTTGTGGCTCACTTCTTGCTGATTCCGTTCATCCACGTCACTCAGTGCAGCAGCCCTTCGGGGCCTCTTCCCAACCTCTTGAAACAACTTCATCTCCTCGCATCCTGTTTGCTTATGCAGCTGTAGTCCAACAATTGCTTTGAAATCATCCCCTGATTTCACCCGCCCCATCTCTTTTCCTGCTTATCCGCCCGCTCTCCGCAAGAATATATCCCAACCTTAGCCCATCTCCCCCCCACTCCTCGAGTTCTTATTGCACTTCGTCGTGCTCCAATCTCGGCAGCAACCGTATTTTCTGATCTACGCTCACATCTCGCAAGAGTGGAAATCTCGGGCACAATTAAGTTTCTGCGAACGGGGGAACGCAAAATCCCGTTTTCATGGAGGACGGAAAAAAATCGTGTTCTGAAGGAATGACGGAAGAAGAGAGACATGAATGAGAAAAAAATGCCAGCGTACTAATAAAGACGCTTTGGAATACCTTGCGGTTTGCATAGTCGAGTGAGTTCAAAAGTGAAGGAGATATATTCAAGGAGTTATTGGAGGTTTATCGTGGAGAGAGGAGGAATGAAGTGTAGGGCAAATGTGGTACTTAAGAAAAGTAGGGTGACCAAGAGGGAGGTGTGCTGGCAAGAGGCAATAGGGAAAGCATTCGAAAGAGACATTGACCATCTACAGGGAAACGGCGAGGGCAAAGCACCGATTATGATGTTGAACCAACTATGATGCTAGACTTACTATGACTAGTGACTAGACAAATATTATCATAATACCGTGTTTTGAAACTCAATGCAATAAAGAAACTACGTGTACAGGATTGGGATTTTTCATCAAATAACTATATTTTTTTAGGTTATCTACCGGTTAAGGTAGGCTTTTTGGATGGACACAACTGTCAAATAAACATTTTTGTTCCTCCAAACAAAACCCAATCCAGCAACCTAATCTACATCAGGTTCCTCTTCATCTCTGTGTACTTCCTTCCTCCCTTCATCCCGTCCAACATCCCTATCCTGTTCCTGCCCTTTCCTCGCTTGCCCAACATTCTCCCCTCTATTACCTTCTTTAACATTCCACTACCGCTCAATACGCCTTTCATCCATTTATTCTGCCTCCATAGGATTTCTCTCAACAAACCCCTGTCCTCACCCACCATCTCTAGTACTTCCTCATTTGTTTTCCTTTCGGTCCATTTCACCGTCTCCATTCTTCTCCACATCCACATTTCAAAAGCCTCTAATCTACGTCTATCCTCCTGCTTCAGTGACCACGTTTCCGCGCCGTACATAGCTACGCTCCATATCAGAGTTTTTACGAGTCTTGTCTTAACATTCTTACTCAACGTCCTTGTCATCAACTTCCTCCTCCTTGCCTAGCGCAATTCTCCTCCTTACGTCCCTACCACTTTGACCGTATTGGTCCAAAACACTTCCGAGATATGTAAACTGCTCTACCTGCTCTATTTTTTCCCCGCCTATTTTAATATTTAGCTTAGCCTTTTTCTTTCTATAACTATATGATGTTATACAAAATGAATAATCAGTATTTATGGACAATTTTACGTGAACTGAAATTTAACAAAAATTTACACTATTGGTCTGCGAATTTATATTGGATTTTATCGAAGATAACTATTTCCAAAGAAACTTGCCTAATCAACTTGATTGGTATTTTAGGCCATTAGCAATTAAGGTTTTTGTAGCCATTCCATGCTGGATAAAACTTTGATAGTAAAATAACAGCAATTATTGATGGAAAATAAGTTTACAAGTCATGATTTTCATGAATTCATAATCAAAAATGTTGAATCAAAAAATTTTAGCAAAATTTGTCATAAAAGGGGTGTCAAAACGTATAGTGTGATACTGAACGTACATCCAATGACCTGAATAAAAAGTTATGGCGGATTTCTTGTAGTGATTCCATACTTTGGCTCAATTGCTCTTTTATTTTCACTTCACAGAGAAATTGGAATGTACAGAGAATTCTCCAACTTACCTCGTAAAATTCAATTTGCGAATGGGTCAGTGTGTGTCTTATCTTTAGCTAAAATGTTTTAAATTTAGTCAACTGTGTTGTAAAAATATTACAAACTCCCTCGTGAGCATTTCTCTGTGGCAACATAAAAGCAGCAGGAAACCAGGAGGGAAGAAATAAAAGTTAAAGGAAAAAATATGTTTCGAAAGGGATCAATTATTCATCAGACTGTTAAAATAAGGGGAATAGATTAAAATTGGAATGGAAAGAATAGGAGACGGAAAATTAGGTAGGGATGGAGATGGGAGAAAAGATCGAGAGGGAAGGGGGATAAAATGAAGGGATATGTTCGAGGGAAAGAGACGAATTAAGAAAAAGCGATAAACCCTGCATTTTATAGGCAGGGGGTCTGAACGGGGGTGGACGGAGGGAGAGAGAGAGGAGGTTGAAGCGGCTCGGTCTTGAGTGGCGGCATGGTATAAAGGGGATAGGTTAATAGAGAGTGGATAGTAAAATAGCGTTGGGAACGTCTCAGGTGAGCCGAGGGGTCGGTCAGAGCGGAGGAGTGGTCGTGGAAGAAGCGATGGGGAGAGAGGCCTCTCTCTTTCCCCCTTTACGCTCTAGGTTGGGGTAAAAATCAACTGCATGTTGAGACATAGTGGACTGAAGTCGTGAATGAACGAAGCCAGGCGAAGTTGAGGTCGGCTTGAGTGCTGTCGCTCCGTTGGGGGCATGAAGACGGGACGGATGGCGGTTTATGGGAGGCGGAGGCATTTTAGAGGAGGAAGCAGGAAGCAGATGCAGGGACTGAGAGAATACTGGGCCAGTGAGGTGAGGTGGAGGGTTGAAGTTTTTTTGAGCCATAAAAAACTGCATAGTAATGTCGTGACATAATTATTTAGTACAAAATCAAGCAACTAAGGTTAATGTGAGCCTCTTTTCATCCATCGACCTATCTTAACAAAATTTTGTGCATACACAATTCTAAACCATGGTACTCAGGAGTAGGATTGACTCTTTGGAAATCGATAAAATATTGCGCACCAAAATAAAATGCGCAAATTAGAATGATATATTAACTACCCTAATTTCTATCTCTATGTGAGGATCCTAATGGGTAAAAGCACAAAAAAGGAAGAGACTTTACTCGTTGTTTTACTTGTTTTTACCGAGGAAATAGACTGGATTAGTAGACTGTCATGCCGTTAAACATTACTCTGTATAACGTTGTGATTAATTGCAGAAGAAGAATCCATCTGCATGTACTTCCGTTCTCCATACTGAAATCACTGAACGATAAAATAAATAATTGAGAGATTAACACCAGGACTGATATAAATACTCTTTTCTCCAAATGTTCTATCTCTTTTGATGACTTATGATATTCTTATTGCGTTCGTCTTTAGTTAATTAATATGGAGTTCCATGCATTAAAGAGTTTCTGTTTATTTAAATGAGCGAAAGAAGAGGCCAATGTTAACATCTTGATTGGAAATAGTAATGGAGGATTTCAATTTTTAGTCAATAAAATATCTTTCAATCAGTCATAAGATTATTTATTGTTTTTTTGTTAATTTCTCTTTCTTCATTTTTTCAAATACAATGCTTTATTAGTATTTCAAATAGAAAGGTAAGGAAGCATACTTAAAAATGATATTTTTATATTTATATGCGTATAAGAGAATGTCATATTAGATAGATATGAAATTAGTTTCTAACTTATGATCGTTGATTAGAACGAAATATTCCACCTTGTTTTTGCAAATAGAAAATATTCTAAGTGTTCTCTCTTCGACAAACACCAAATTCGAGGGCCTTCGTCAAAATGCAACTGGTTTTATAAGGAGCACTTCGGTTTGGGCACATAGCGAGCGTAGCAAGCCGATTGGAGAGGCCAAAGCACCTGCGTTTCTGGAATTTTTCGCAATCCGTAAACGTCGCATTCCGGTCGGGCTCCCTTTGAGCTACCGAAAGTGCGAAACCACAAAGGAAATATTTCTGAAATATTTTCTGGACCATTCTTGGCAAGAGTGTGAGGAGGTACAAACCTTTTGAACTGCCGTAGATGTTTTTGTAAATAACAAAAGAATGAAGCAGTTGGAGGAATGAGGCAATTCAAACACGCTAAGAAAATCCTGTTTGAGAAATGGAAGGTGATTGATGAACATATTCCTCATTTTCGTTTTCGAAACATTATTACAAAGCGCATTCATAGTCCAAATGTAATGGCCCGACTCATTTTAAAGAAAAATTTGTAAGATCACTTTGACAGAAACATTTCTCAATGGAGAGAAAAAAAGAAAGCTCGTCTTTGATTTCTTAATGGGGAGGCGATGAAAAAAAAATAATCGTAAAAGCCCAACTTCAAAGAGTATGCAAAAGACTTGCTAATTGCTTGTTTTCATTTCTCTACTCTTATGAACTGTTGAAGGAGAGAAACTATCCACCTGAGCGCTGAAGGATTGAAATTAGTTTTCGTAAGCAGGAAATTAATAGCTGTAGATCTCAAGGGATAATGAAAACCCGTGAAACATGTGTTCAGCACGGCTAATTTCAGGGTATGGCAGTCACAAGTACAAATTCTACCTGTAGCGCGGAGCTGTAGCAGCTACTGCATTCATCGCCGCTACATGGAGTTACTGTTTTAGGAGCAGCCTGAAATAGGATTTATGCAAAACTTTGTATCTTGTAGCTCTTTTAACTGATAATTTTCAGATGCTTGCACTAATATCACCGACTGACGGATGTCACTTCCTCGTGCATGAAAAATGTTTTTACTTGTACCATAAAGATCTGCTCCATCTCTCACCATGTAGTCTTTTTTTTACCCCCTATTTGATGTGTAACCTCTACCACTAAAGTAAACTTTTAACCCTTTTCAAATAATTCTAATTCACTCAAAAGATCCCTCACCTTTCCTCCTTATGTACATAAAAACGCCGTAGTAGTTTAGTTCTGTATTACTCTTTCAACTCGCCGTGCACAGAAAACTTCGAATAATAATTCTCTAACTTTAATTCGTATAAAAAAATGAATGCTGAACATTTACACAAAATTAAGGTATTCAATGTTTTTACATTTATTGAATTTGAATGCACTGCATTCGCTGGAAATGTTTCATGAAACAGTCACCTGCAGACAAATTTTCTTCGCTTAAAGAACACGAGAACTCCGTTTCCTTGCGAAAGCGTGATTCTTAGGTTATATTACATATCGGCAACTTGTTTCTTTCATTGCTATGGCAATTAATAGCAAAATAGTCTGTGCAACAAATTTTATTCTGAGATTTTACACAATCAATTTCTTTGTTTGGGCTACTGAGCATGAAGAAATATCATGTTTTTTTAAATTTTTGTTTATATGGTATAGGTGTTTATTATTTCATTTTATGTATTCCATCTAGCTATTAAACGTATGTTTCAGACGATCCCTATTGATTTTTACTTCTTCGTGCGTGTAACGAGAAAAATTACTCTTTTTTCGTACATAATATCTTACTTCGTTTCATCGCAATTTTAGCCTACCTTCAGGCTACCTCAAGACCCTCTTCTTTCATCTGCCGCGTTTACCTAACGTTCTGCCTTCAATCACGACCTCCAATTTACCCCTACCTTTCAATTTGTCCTCAATTCACTTTCTCTGCCAATTTAAGATTTCCCCCAAGATATTTTTCTTCTCGCCCACCACATTCAAAACCTCGTCGTTTGTCTTCATATCTGTCCAACATATTTGACCCATCCTTCTCTACGCCCAAATCTCTAAAGCGTCCAATGTCCAGTCATCATTTAACCGTAAAAACTGAGTCTCACATCCATATAATCCTTTGTCCTATATTAGTGCCTTTCTTAATCTTTTTTTCACTTCCTTACTCAGGATACCCTTCATTTTCTCTTCTTATTTCCAATTATCTTTCCTAACGCAATTTTCTTCTTAATCTTGAACCACTTTGATTCTTTTCCTCAAGATTACTTCTCAAATACATGAACTTAAACTACCTAATCTATTTTATTCCATCAAACAGTATTTTGTGATATTTTTCTCGAGAATCTCATTACTTTTTTCTTAAGGATAATCCTCATACCATACCTCTAGCATTGTTAGAATAAATCAGTCAATAATAACGGAAATCCCTTGGCTGTCTGACTCTATTGCTTGATCATCTGCGAACTTGCTGGCTTAATTATCTCAATTATCGTGTTTGTAACATAAGTAGTTAAACGTCAGAGGGAATCAGAGCCCTAATTTCATCTTTAATACAGACATCATTATTATTACTGTTTTCCTTCCTCTGGCTAAAGTTCATCATGTGAGAGTTGAAATGATGATGAACAAAAAACATGCTGTGGTTAGCGAAGGCGAAATGCAGGTGTTGTCGGATTTTTTTATGCATATGTACAAATATTCTCGTGGATATTAGCAGCACTATGGTAGGATGTATTTTTTAAGTGAGGCTATTTTGAATAAATAATTTTTACCAATGAATTATACATACATGAGCGATACCATGTTTATAACTGGAACAATTCAGATAATTAACAAACCGCATTGACTACCCTTCCAAGTCCTATTTCTGAAATTATCTCCTGAAGTTTCCTGTAAATTCCACTTCGATTTGATTTAGGTAGCTGTACCGAGATAGGGAGAGGCATTGCGATATAGATTGCTACTTCTGTTTGGTTCGCATTCCACCCCAGTATTGGATGACACAGATAGTGTACTGCGACAGACTATGAGAATGATCGTCAACTTAACAAGCACAGAAGGAACCATTTACAGAATTCAGTGTTTTGTCTCTCCGACCATTCTCTAAGAATATACAACGAATTTAGATTAATATACTTATAAATTCTGTGAAACACGCAAATATTTCGGTTGAATTAAATCGAAGGTAGAAGCTTTTGTTTTGTGGAAGGACGTCATATTTAGAAAGAAATAAGCACTTTGTGACTTCCACACTTTTAATATAAAACGACCTGATGATGGCATAACAGCCGAAACCGGTCGTTTTATATTAAAAGTGTGGAAGTCACAAAGTGCTTATTTCTTTCTAAATATTTCGGTTGAACATTTGAACCCTGAAAAGAATAAATTAAGAAAAATTAACATTTGTATTGGATACCCCATGCTGAGTTGAAAATTCTTCATCAAAACTTAAAATACATCATCAATGGAATTTTTATCAAATTGGCACTTTAAGGTAATTTAGGTATGAAAATGCTTTGGTGCGAGGCAATTGGGCGTTATATTTCCGTCGGTTGAAAATTGAATGGAACGCATCAGGCTGTGTTGAAAAGATCTGTAATGTAATGGCATGCGATGAAAATAACACCTTCCAATTGGAAAATTGTGATTACCATTACTAAACCAATAAATAAAATTACCATTTCCATTTTGAACAAAGCCTGAAAGAACTTACTCGTGGTACACCAGGTACAAAGATCGCCTTGCTTAGAAGCCGCTTCCCATAAATTTATTTTTCTCTCCTGCCCACCCCACCCTACCGCAATGAAGCAATGCCCTGTTGTGTGCAATTTTTCCTCCTGCTCCGCGCCCGTCCCTCCTCGAAAGGAGCGAGAGGAATCGTAGGTCACGCTGAAAGGCGAAAACAGCTCTCGGACGCTGTAACGGGGCGGGAAAGTGGTACTCGGCGGCGTCGGCGCTGACTTGACCCCAGACCCGCTGACCTCCCGTCACCCACCCACTCGCCCAGTGCTAAAGAGAAAGAGCTCTCCACTCCCACACCGAACAACTCCTAGAGCTTCTTTGCCCCATTCCTCCTTGTTTGAAATCCTTGAAGAGAGAGAGAGAGAGAGAGAGTCGTCCCATCCTTCTCTTTCTTCCCATTCTCAACCATTGAATAATTATGAATTTGCCAAAGAAAAGCACACAAATTTAGTCCATTTTTGACGGCACTAAATTCATGGTTTCCATTGCCATAAATCAGGCTAAAATTATTTTGAAATTATCGACATATCACCATGCATGCTAGAATGACTTGAAGATATACGAGTACATAAAAGGGGAAAAGAATATAACCCAAGATATGTATTTCGTATTTGAATGTTTGTACGTACGTTTATTTATGTATTTCTGGAAATTATATAAATATATATATTTTTGTCACACAGAAATAGATATATAAGGAAAGGGGATAGGAAAACACATAAAAGACCAACACAGGAAAGGTGGGGAAGGCGGATTTCAACAGATCACAAATGTAAAAATATTTCCTTATCCGGGATTCGAACCACGGACTCCTTAAGGATTTCCTTAACCGGGATCCCGGTTAAGGAAATATTTTTACATTTGTGATCTGCTCAAAATCTGCCTTCCCCACATGTCTTGTGGTCGCCTTTTATGTGTTTTCCTATCCCCTTTCCTTATAACTATTCCCATGTTGCTGGCTTAATTATCTCACTTATCGTCCTTAATTATCTCACTCCTTGTCCTTTCTCTTTGTTTCTGTGTATAAATTCTGAAATCAAAGTTTATATATACGAGGCGTATTCTTAAAGTAAGTACCGTTTGCTTATAGTTAAATATTGGCGCTTCAGAACACAGTTTTGCTCCTGCAGCGCCATCTACTAATTCATTGAGAAGCTATAGCAGCATTTGTTTTGTTTCAGAAGTCATTTGCTTGTCCGTGCATGCAAACAACAATGTCCGCGACAATCGTTGATCCCGCCAGCTGTGAAGTGCGTTCTGTCATACGATTCTTGTATGCAAAAGGATTGTCGGCTGCTGAAATTCATCGGGAATTATGCCTAGTTTATAAACCGACAGTCATGAGTGAAGGAAAGGTTAGACAATGGTGCTGTGATTTTAAAAATGGACGAACTAATGTCCATGACGAAGAGCGAAGTGGTAGGCCCAGTATTCTGACAGATGAAATTGTTTCGCAAGTGGAACAAAAACTGCGATGTGATCGTCGATTGACAATTAATGGCCTGGCTGAACAATTTCCTCAACTTGAACGCACTACTGTCTACAATATTGTTACGGAAAACCTCGGATACCACACATTGCGTGCAAGGTGGGTACCGAAAATGCTCACCGACCACCACAAAGAGCAAAGAATGTACAGTGGACGAGAGTTTTTGGGTCGTTGAGAACTCTTCAAACCACCCACCGTACAATCCTGACCTTACACCCAGCGACTACTTCCTCTTATTGCACTTGAAACAGTGGTTCGGTGGACAACGTTTCGAAACCGAAGAGTAACTCAAGAATGGCGTTGTCGATTGGTTCAACCCTCAGGCGGCGAGTTTCTATGCAGAGGGGTTAAAGAAGCTGATGCAGCGGTACGAAAAATACTTAGAAGTGAACGGCGATTATGTAGATAAGTGAAGTAGGTTTGTAGCTAACTAAAAGTGCCAATAAAATGTGTATCATATGAGTATATTTTTTCCTGTGACCAAACGGGCTTTACTTTATGAACACGCCTCGTATTTATTTCGCCGTTGAAGAGGGCTCTTTTTCGAAGATAGTTGTATGAATGATAAAGATTATTAGGTTTTCTAGAAAGATGAGGGTTAAACTAAACATTAAAATAGGAGGGGAAAACCTAGAGTAGTTGCAGTAACTTACGTATCTTGGAAGTATTTTGGAGAAAAACGGTCAAATTAATAGAATCGTAAGGATAATAATAGCGTTAGGAGCTTTCGCCAGGAGGAGACATTTGATGACAGGGACGTTGAGTTAGGATATTAAGAAAAGGTTCGTCAAAACTTTGATATGGAGCGTTGTTACGTACGCGATGAATTCAAAGCATATTGATAGGTAGTGGGATGTTGAAGACTTTGATAAAGGTGAGAGTTTAAAATTTTAGTTTTAAGCAGTAAGGTGGAAGGAAAGTGGTAATTTGTATGTCTAGATGAAAGTGAATGACTACCATGCATTTTATTTGTCATAAATAAGTGAGGAGATTTGATTAGAAATTGTAAAAAGTAAGATAGTGATAAACATGATATTTCCTTGAAAGAATTGAAAGCCGATGCTGTCCTAGGCTAACCAACTGTGGATTTTATGTGGCCATTAGGTAGTAGTAACTCGTTTCAGAAAACTGTTTGTTGCTTATTGGGACTAATTATTCAAATTGACTCACATTTCTCACAGAGGTCACAGTTTTTAGTTTTTTTGACGACTTTAATTTTCCTTTTACCTATAATATTTTGTTATAAGTTGAATTTCAATTACATTTAAAGATATTTTGGCGCTTCACAAATAATCATTTAATCTTTGCATGAGATTTTCGAGAAATTAAAAGTATGAGAGTGTTTTGATAATTTTGGAGTAATAATGTGATCGGGGAAAATTGGATTCCCCTCATACCATCTCCACTGTAACGAGTGTTAATATGGTTATTATTGCCCAAAACTACTTGAACACGAACATGACTGTTGTTAAACGTTTGTCTTAATCCTTTCTTTTTGGTCCCCGCACGTCGAGGAATTTTCTGGGCCTTCGAGTTTTTTTGTAAGGGAAGGGACGAAAAATGGTAAAGTTCGATGAAAGTGTAATTTCAAAGTAAATGGTCACATGATTGACTCTCCATTTCGCCCGAGAAGCGTAGACACAAAATGAAAATGCACTCTACACGCCGTATAGCTCCAACTTTTCCTCATTATGTGGTATCTTTTCCAAAAGTAGTGGCTTATTCAGTTAAGTGATTCGACGAGTGTACTCGTAAAGGAAAAGATAAACTCTGCATTTACATGACATACTTTTACTCACTTGCAATTGTTAAGGTCTATATTTCGGATCCTTAGTGAGTATCAATTATTTATCAAAATAAACAGTGTACTACATATGAACAAAAAAGGGTATCTCTGAAATATTTGCATTAATTACTCCACGGATTCTCATTACTCCTCATAATTAGCAAGGCAATTAATTGTCACAAATAGATAAGTTGGAATTTGATTAAACGCGAATAAATCGAGCTAGGAAATGTATACAATACACAATATCCTATGATAAGGAGTGTGATCGACGTTTTCGGGGCGTTAAATACTTATATACAAAATACCCTTTACCCTGTTTTGCATAGAATTTTTAGAGTTCTTCTGTTGCCTATGCGAAAAATACCAGCGTTATATTTTGCTAAAAATTCTTTCTCCAATTGAACAATTTTGCCCACCCAGCAATACTCACATATGCTTCTTAAAGTGGCCCGGTGTTTACTCAACCCCATTCTGTTTTAGGCGACCCCAGAAAACTTCGTGGCAGATTTATAAGTATGTTTAATTGAGTAGGGGTTTATTGTAGGGGAGGGGTGTTTGATTGGCTTTTGTTAGATTAGTCATCTTTTTACACTTGTGTAGTCTGCGTCAATCCGAAACCTACCTTAACCATTACAATACCAATTGATTAATTAACATCATAATGAAAATATGGGTGGAGCGGAGGGTGTCCAGAGAGGCGGATCGGGGAATCGAACCCAGGGCCGCCGGAAAGTAGTCCAACGCTCTACCCTTTGAGCACCGCAACCCAGGCGCTATTGAAATGAAATTTATTTTCCACTACGTAAATTCATATCTTATACGTTGTTGTTCAATTTCGTTGTAATGTCGACATGATAGTTAAAAGTTTGATTCAACTGAATTTACATTATGAAAATGAAAGCATTTTATCTGTTACATGAACGTAAAACGAGCCATATATTCGTTCTTTCCAATTAACAAAGGGCTTATTCACGATTACAAATTTCTTGCCAAGGTTGGTTGTATTTACCAAGCCAAGGCTATCGGTTGTAATTACCACGGGATATATATATAGCGAGATATGATATTACATGGGATACCGATGTTCATTTGACTAGTTGGTATTACTCCTTTACCCAATAATGTTGAATAAAGTAAATTTGAAAACATAAATAATTATTTTGCACGGAAAATATGCACAATTAATAGCCTACGTCATTAAATATATTCTTCTCTATATAATCTCAATTGTCTTCTAATTGTCAAGGTATTATAAACGTTCTTCATTTTCTTTGGATATGTTCATTCATATTTCGTACTCATCAGCGTGTGACAACAATTGGACTTATTTGTGAAGTGCGTCGATAACTGCTCCACACTAACGGCTGTCTCAGCTGAACAGTTTTCAATTGGCATGAAGAGTTCTGCGTTCTTATTTTAGCGTAAAAGTCATTCTATAGGAATGTTATGACCATGAATCCGTGCATTATAAATAATTCCAGACCTGATGAGGTTCAGTATTTTTCTATTATTTTCCTAGACACAATTAACATATGTTAATCTCCTGTAATTAATGCATCGCGTGGAATTACAGAATATATTTAATTCAAATATTTTTGTGTAATATAAGTATCCGTTAGTCTGTCAATAATTTTGTGTCACGAGATTTCAAAACTGGAAAATTCAAATCATTTACTCGAAGTGTTTTTAAATCATCGGAGCCTGAATGTCTCCCCATAGTGCGTGACGAAGTGTCGAGAGCTCTCGGAAATCTTTCGTTTTAAAGTAACGCATTCACGTCACTTATCCCAGAAATGTTATCTGGTTTTTAATTTCCGCACCATTTCACTATTGCTCTCCTCCCCCATTTCCCCTTCGTTCCCTACTTCCCCTCCCCCACGTTCCCCCTTTATCCTCCCACCTCCAGTCTTCCGCGATTCCCTCCACGTCTTTCTCCGGAAATTTCGGGTGAACAACTCCCACACACGACTTCCATGCCGCAGCGATTATTCCTCCCTGGGTCACGTAAGAAATTCATTGGACCGTAATATTAATATCCCTAATTTAATAACCCGTGAAGGGATGGTGGGCTATTAATTTCAATAAGCGGATCTTCCTCTTAATCTCTAGTTTAATTCTCCTCTTCAGTCTCACTGAGTAACTAACTGACCCTTCTGCGATGCATAACAAACCTCAAGAATTAAACCCGAGGGCGTAATTCCGACAATACACGGGCTCATGTTCCGGCCATTTATCCCTTTTCTTTCCATTTTTTTTCCCCCTTTTGGCTCCGGAAATGGGGCAGTTGAAAAAAACGCGGATCCCACTAATGCCTTTCTTTTCTGCTGGTTCGATACCTGATCAAGGCAATAGAATACAAAAGCGTGACTAATCCCGGGTCACGCGCTGAGGTTTTCGAGAACTTCCAATTAAGACAGCCGAAATGGATGATTTTGTAGGCGGTGAGCGGGAGGTTTTTGGACGGTTGTCGGTTGGATAACTGGACGCAGGAAGAGATTTGAATGCTTCTTGGGGATAGTGCGGCATTCGCTCTTCAACCCTGCTTCCTCTTCTTTTTATCTCGTGATTTTGACGGACCAATCATTTCGCTTAGGTCTTTAGGATCTTCATTGTGCACGCTGACAGCATTTTACGGTTGACATGAAGGATGAATAAGGAACCTTGCGTTTCAAAAGACTGAGCTCCTGATTTCCAGTATGCCAACCTATCATCATTGAACATCGGAAGTCTTCAGCTGTTTTTATCTGGAAAACGATTTTATTAGGACTATATTAATCAATTAATAATTGATTACTACAGCAACATCATATTATTACCCTGTCCCTAAAAACTACCGCACTGCTAAGACATGATCAACATGACACAAATTGTCCTTAACCCCATTACCAGGCATTACAAAAATTCATTCTTTTTCACTCTGCATGTTTTTATTCTCCCTTAATTACATCAAAATAGATTATTCTTTTCTGCCCTCGACATCGCTTTTCCAGCATTCTCCTCTATAAAAACGTCTTCAGCATCCCTTTCCTCTCAGTTTTTCCTTCATGTTCAGTCTCCTTTACGAGTATTACATTTATCCTAAATATTAGTTAAACCTAACCATCATCATTTTGCCGTAGGAAAAGGTTTGTAGGCATTATTTTTCAAATTTGACTATCATTAGCATGTCTGCATTGCTAAAGTAATATCTTCGACCTTGATAATATTTAGATTCAGACTAAATATGGGCCATTTCTACATAACAGTTAATAGCAACACTACTAGTGTTGCGATAACCTTTCTTTCTAAAGTTTTCCAAGCTATTTGTCATGACAAGCATTTTTTGCGAGAGAGAAATTTGGTCTAGAGTGGAATAACTTGCGCAGAGGTCCACGAGATTTTTTTTAGGTATTCCACCGGTTAAAGTAGGTTTTGGATGGACACAACTACCAAATAAGTTCTCCTAAAAAAACATAATACTGCATCCTACTCTACATCAGGTGTCTCTTCATCTCTGTGTACAATCCCCTCTGCTTGCCCACCATACCCAGTACTTCTTCGTTTGTTTTCCTTTCCGTCCATTTTCCTAACACTGGCCAACACTGGACTCTTCGTTCCCCACTTGCACCTAAGTAGTCTGAGACATGACTAGGTTGGGATAAGGCTCTTTCCTGCCAATCTACTGTATTTCTGTTTCTGCAATACACTCATTAGTTTTTCCCAATTCACTCTACCAAACGCCTTTTCGAAATCTACGAAACAGGCAAATACGTCCTGATAGTACGTATTCTATATTCCTCTCGATTAGTGATCTCATTACTGTAACGGCATCACGCGTGCCTCTCCCCTTCCTAAATTCAAACTGATCATCCGCTAAGTAATTGTTTGCCTTGCTCTCCATCCTTTTTTTGATGATCCTGAGGACCACTTCAGCTGCATGAGATATCAAACCTATTTTTCTGTAGTCCTTAATTGATGTAGCTTTTACCTTTTTTGGAATAAGAACTACCGCTGATCTCACAAAGTCTTCCGGCCCGATTCCTTCCTAATAGATGCTACTAATCATACATCTAGACTCTTCTTCCTACATTTTCCTAAACCTTGTAGTAGTTCAGTAGGAATTTTGTCTACCCCCACGGTCTTTTTTAATTCATCCCTCTTACTCCTCTTTCTATCTCATCTTCGAGTATGCCTGGACCTTCCTCTACATCATGTTCTCTCTCTATGTCTAACCCTGTTGACCTAAGTTCTGTAGCATACAGTTCTTCTATACCCACGACAGTAAGGAAAGGTTAAAACATTTGATTCGATTATCTTTAAATCTTGAACATTTTGCGTGTTTGAATTTATTAAAGATATCTTTGCCAGATAAAATTTCCATGACCCTATAGTGGACAAATTGTAACTAAAGGGATGATTGCACAAAAATATTGCATACTAGTAAATCTTACTAATTTCTCATTTAGAGATAGCCAGCAGCTTCCGTATTCACTGTTCTGCAGATTTGTGCCGTTAATAAGCCAAAATTCCGCAGAAAATAGTCATAAGCCGGCTCGTGCAACAAAGCTACGAATTCTCGTGATGATTTCTGTGATAACATCTCTCGAGTTCCTGGGTGAGGATTTTTTTTCCGCGGGAATGATCCATCCATTAAGCCCATCCCGTTTTGAATGATCATTCCCCATTCCATTAAAGACACAACCGAGGAATAACTTTCGTCCGCACGATTTTTCATCACCGCATCTGTTTCAACTCTATTGCCTGTCACGTATCGTTACGGCCAGCTCCCTCTATTTCTCTCTCTCTGTCTTTCTCTCTCGCTCTATGCTTCTTATACCTTCCAACTTCCTCACCTACCCGTCCTTCTCCTTCGCTCACTTTCGCAATCCACCTCCAAAGCCCTCTTTGAGTTTTCTTTCCCCACTCTCCGGACATCTCTAAGCCCTCTCCTCCAAGAACGAGGGGGAGGTTTGCCTCCCACGCAACCGGGGGTTCCCGCGCCGTGCTTGACCCTTAATCCCAGGTGGCCTCCCGAATTCCCTTCCTCTGAGGTCGTGAGATCCTACACCGCACCACATCTCTTTCCCATACCTCCTCCCCCACGGGAAATGTCTATACACTCCCAATGTTCCCTACGTCGCGCCGCCCCTTCAAACAACTATTCAACGTTGTACACGGACTTGGACCGGCACGAACGGGATATCCACTCCCGTTCCTCTAATGGACACTCATATCTCATTTATTTTTCTCACTCATATTCAATGCTACAGCCAAGTTTGGTAATGTTTCCTCCTTAAAAAAAGACTCACCATGCGTGTTTAACAAACTTACATTCGTTTTTCACCTCCACCTGCTTCTACAAACTGTCCAGTAATAGCGGTTTTAGAATAAAAGGTCATCGCTTCACACGTAGAGTCTGGTCATAACTTCCCTCTCTTTTATACCAGAACGATAACATTCTAATAATAAATGCCCTAAATTGGGCTTCACTATGACTTCTTCATCCCCTAATTACCGTATACTCAGACCAATAGTTGCTTGGTAGTAGCTGCCATTAATTACTTTTGTTGTTAATAATCCGGCCACCGATATGGAAGAACTCTGAAGTAAGAACAATGTAAACTAACCATCGATCGAATTTTGGTGTAATCACATCGGAAAATTTTTTCTACGATACTAAAATTATGAAGTAATTACCAAAAATGCCAATAAGGACTATGCACCGCTTTGTGGCGTGTAAGAGTATGTATTTGTGAGAATGAAATTATCGTATTAATACCCAATGTAGTACTACTCATAGAGTGCAATTAATGATCGAATTTAAGCACATTTGGCTTCTTAAAGTAACATTCTCTCTTTCATAATGTCTGACTCTGTAGACGTTGCATCAATAGTGGATGCGTCACAGACGGCATTATATTTTTGACGATTGGTTTAGTGTCCGCAATCTTTTGGTATTGATTCCGCCTACAAGTTTGCCTGACTCTCTTCCAATCCTCACCCACGCCAAATCTCCCTTCTCCCTTGCCTCCCCACAGCGGTGCATACCCTTCGACGTGTTTGGGGCCCTCGACTTCAAATCAGACCTCCCACGCCATTCTTTCCTCCCATCTACCAACTTCCCCTTCTCCCTCAACATCTGCCTAACAGCGTTCCCCTTTCCACCAACAGCTTTCTCGAACCTACTCTTTCCGACGGAGAAGAATCTTTACTCCCACGCACGACGGTTCGCTAATCGCGTTCGACCTTCTACCCAACAGCCTTAACAACCACCCACATCGCTTCACTCAACACCCTCAACTCCCCATCCCACGTCCCCTCTCGTCATCACGCCCTCTCTCCCCACTAAAACTTCTTACTTACGGATTCCCATCTTTCTCTCACACTCTTCTACCTCCCTTTTAGCCAAAAACATTTCGCTCCAACTTCTTTTCAAGCTCCTTTCCTCTTTCGGCCTACTGTCAGTCCTCTTTGACATGTGCTCAGCGATTCATTCCAACTGCTCTGATCGATCATATTTCGCTTTTCTGAAACTATTAAGTCTCATCTATTCGAACAATTTTATTTTCCATTCTACCTTTGATCTACATCCACTTCCCATCTTCTTATTTTTTATCAGCAAACTTCACTCAGTTTTATACTCGGGTTCTCAAAGTCTGCTTATTAATTTAAATCTTTTTTTGGTGCTTTCTATTTTTATCAGAAATATTTTCCCATGGAGATCGGGATTCTTCGCTCGCAGTACATAGTTTTCTAGCATACACCTTATTTTCCGTCTTTTTACAATTAACAACAGTAAAATTTTTATAGGTTTTCTGCCAATCGACACTTCAATATAACCCATTTTCCGCAAAAAGAAACAACACCAAGTAGTAGAATGAATATGGCTCCAAGGGTTGGTTGTTAAGATTCATATTCAATACAAAGGACCTTAATCCATCTAGACTGGAAGTAAAGGACACACCATTAGTTCATCTTAAAAAAATGTATAGGTTTATAGCGTTTTATTACAAGAACATTTAATATAAAATGAAAAACAATACTATGAAAGACCTCTGAATATCCCGTTCACGTAAAAGTACTCGAAAAAAACATCTTCATAGCGCATGAATCACCTACAAGTAACTTGTTTCTGGATTAATTTACCAAGTAAATTTCATATGCTGGATAGTCTGCCTTAATTCTTTCACTTATTATTCTTTAATCCTTCGGTAATATCCAGGTTCAAATGTTTCCCCAATGAAAAGTGTAACTCTTTTAATTTGAGATTGATTTTTATTGTTGAGGTCACATACAATTTGAGCATTAGTGAAAGAGACCATTGTGACTGATGGTCAATGGGTCAAATATTGTTCACAGTAAAAAAAAAACTCTACTTAGGCTTCGGAAATTTTCAACTTTCAACAAGAACGATTCCTCAGGATTATTGATCCGTTTTTATCCTCAAATCAAATAAAAATTACTATTTTTAATACTGTTGGAATAAATACATATTTATACCAAAGAATCTCTTGTATGTCCGATGAGGGAAAAGTGTACTTTTCTAAAATATCCTTTTCTAATTATTTTTTAAATAATGTGATGTACCGCATTTTCATATGAAAATAAAACATTTAGAAGCAATTTTAGCCAGTTTATTTTGAAGGTCATTGAAACCTTGTAAGAAAAATCACGTCTTTTTGTTCGATACTTTATTCTCAATTCATCATCAGACGTTCTTTTGTTTTTCGCTTTTTGCTCTTTTTCTTTATTGGCTACGAAACACTTCGAAATCATTCACTCACATTTTCTTTTCCAAACCTCTTTCCTCTCTCTCTCTCTCAAGGAAGTTATGTTCCTCTAGTTCTTTAATATTTTTTATCCCAACGTCGCATCGACCCTATGCCTCCTACCTTCACCACACCCCCTCCTCAAACTTCCTTCCATATCGCCGAAGCCCATTGGTTTTCTGCTCAGGAAAACGCGTCAATCATCTTTCGGAATCATCTTTCATAATCGTTCCTTTCGAATTATAGCCCCCACTCCTCTTTCATTTGCGCCTGGCATTCTATTTAAGTGACCCGTGAGAAAGAAGCAAGCCGATTACTTTTCGATAGAGCCGCGGTTGATTTTGAAAGTGAATTTTGATCCCTCGTAATTGAAAGTGCCTCTTAGATAAGTGGACCTTGATTAACGAATTAATCCATTGTAAATTATTCCTGCTTTAGTTTTCCGGATATAATTTATCAGGGACTTTGAAAATAATGAAATAGCATTTATAATTTGATCATATGATTTCCACTGGCTAAATATTTTCTGGCAACATGAAAAATGAAATTGGAAATCTATAATGCATGTTTAATCTCTGGCTATAAAAATGTATATTCTGCTGCTTAGATTTATATTCAGTATTAACGAGGCTAATGAATAAGCCATCATACCAGTTTGCTTGCGTAAGTCAATTAATGATGATGTCAAATGCCTCTTAAACTATTTTGTTACAATGTAATCTCCCTACCTCTCTAATATTTTGATTATTTTATGTTCCCATATTCAAATGTTACGTTTTCATGGTCAAAAGACCTATTTTTAATATTCAAAGAAGTAAATATGTATAAATTGAAGCTAAAATCATAAAACTGTTATATGGCTTATCGTTTGAGTTCGTAGTGAATAATGAATTTTGGAAATCTACTGTAAAATATTAAGCAGGGAAGCAAATAAACATGGACGGAAAGCAAATATTGAAGGCAATGCACCATTAGGAGTGGTCGAATTGGAAGATGTTTGGAGGCTATGGGCTGAATTTTCGAGAGAGTATGAAAGAAATTGAATGTCGTCACTATCCAGTGGTCCCTAGTTAATAGTCTTGACGGTGATCCTGAAGTCTAATCACCAGACTCTCGGGATTGGAATCAATATATAAATGGGTGGAACTTTTAAGAGAGACATGTGAAAGTTTCTTTAACATAAGTGTGTCTAAATTTCCCAGAAGGCAATCTTCAATAGTATTATTCCATTTGTTTAAATTATTACCGAGAGCTTAATCTAGATTGGCTAAATTAATATCCTTAACTTCTATTTGCGCTTTATATACCTTAAAGGGCTTAATCGTGGAATTTCAACGGATGTTTGTAGCAAGTTCACTCAACAAGTTCGGATACATTCTCATTAGTTCATTGAGAACGGCATACATGAAGTATTGTCTAAGTTCTTTGAACATTGCTGAGGTTCAAATCTTAAGTTGGAATAAATAGGATGAACGTAAGTTAGAATTTGTCAAGAGAGGGATAGATAGGAAAAATATGTTGCGTAGAGTCGAAGGTAAAGGAACAAAAAACAGCGTAGGTAAAATTCGATGAAGGAAATAAAAATGGATGAAGAAGATGGCTGACAGGAAGGTGAGACGGAATAGATAGAAGAATTATTGTAAAATAAGCAATTTGGTCATCCTGAATTGGTACAAAATACGACGAACAAGAAACAATGTCATACGAAAGAGAAGGTTGTACCAGTATATACATGCTTTTAATAAGTACATCAGCGGAGATTATAGCCATCCCATGATAATAAACCTGAAGGCAAGCTTTAATTGGTGATTTATTAGCCGAAGCTAGCAGTAGTTTAATTCAGTAGCCGAAGACCCGATTTCCTATCCCGCCAAGTTACCTTTCGATTAAGAATGTGTCACCAACAGTTAGAAGAAAATTCAACAAATCATAGTGTCCAGGTGAAATTATACAAACGCTTTATAATACATGTATGTGGTATTAAACCTGGTTATTTCAGCTGATCATGGGATATTCTGTGGGATCTCTTCTAAACCTTAGTTCCTGATGGGATAGAGGATTACGTTGGGCGATGAAGTTGAAATTTTGATATAGCTTGATTTTTGTATTTTCACTATAATTTTCAGAAGATGGAACTTACTGTGTTTGACAATCTTATTTACTTAATTGTTTATGCATTTATAAATAAATATCTCTTGCAAGTCGGCATGAATCAGAGGATGCCATCATCATTGAAAGTGAGGGATGGTATTTGGGAGAATAGAGCTTCGTTGGAGAAATTTCCAAGAAGACTAATAATTCACTGATATTGTTATTTCTGAAATTAAAAGGGTCCACTTTTTATGATAATTAAAGATTGATATTTCACCAAAATGTTACCTCAGAGATTACACTATACTGTATTCATCCACAATGGTGCAATTATGTTTAGGAATTAGTGCGAACTTTTACTTAGTAGTTTGGTATTTTCTTTTGCAGATGATGTTATTGATTCATAAGTTTTAGGTACAGAATAACACGAAAATAGGGGCATAGTTACAAAAAATTCGCTACATCTCAGTGAGAGACAGAGACCCAAATATCTTCGACATTTTGATGAAGACTGAGACAGTTGTTTCTACACCGCTGAGGACCAAAAGCGTTAGACCATATTTATGTTGAATTTGAAGGTTTGATTATTTTCAAAACTTTCCTTTAATTTTAATCGTCTCACAGAGAAAATGTGTTGGCATGAGAAAATTCGTTGGTTTTGATTCCTAATTTTCTTTCGTGATCCATATGTAGTTTCAGTGTCAGTACTCCTTTTGTGGTTTCTGGTGATTCATGCAGCGAGAGAGGCTGAAAGTAATATAGAGATATATAGTAGAACTCAACATGAAAGATGTGAAAATAACACATTCCTGCTCGAAACATGAATATTAGTTCGATTTATAAAATCTCCAAACGATCCGCTTTGTATGGAAGTCGATTTTTTTCCTGTCAAAGTGAAATGCAAATAATGTATTACAGTGTCTATCACATAATAAATTTAAAAAAATTTACCAAGCAAGTCCTAGAAAGTGAAAACAGGCATTTCAACAGATTGTTTTCGTACCCAATAATGACACATTTGTTTTTTAACTGATAGACATCACTTTGTGAAAAAATGAAATTGTTGGTAAACATCCACAACATGGACAGTAAGAAAAACAACCAGCATGGAGATTTAATGTTAAAATATTAGGATGTTCCGTTGGATGAAAATTATACCGATGAAAGGAGAAACAAGAAATAAACACGCATGTAAATTATTTTAGTAATATAAAATGTCAGAAAAATAGACTATGTATTTCTTGTTTAGTTGAGCAGTGTGTACTGTCATCTTCATTGTATGAATAATAAAAGGGTTTTGCGTGCCACTAAATTTTTGTTCTCAGAGCTTAACTCCTTATGTTAAGGAAGATACAAACCGTTTGGGTGGTTACGAGTTGCAAACGAAAGCTAACTTACTTAAAGGCGAAACATTCTCGGTACCAAGAGAATCATTATATGGAAGTGGGAAAGGTAGAGAGAACAGCAGAGGATGTATGTACAAGAAGTATATGGTGAGAAGCCAAGATTCAGGAAAGGATAGTGGCGTCCTTTACGATAAAGCCGTTTTTCACCCCACTCCCTAATACCGCCGATTAGCTCCCCTGCGTGACCCTTGCCCCCCTATTTCTCTCTTACCGCCCTTCCTTCCTTCTCCCATTCCCTTCGATCGCTATCTCGGCTCCCTTCTTGCTACCTCCCTCTCCCCCCCCCCCCGCATTCAACTTGGTTCTCTCTCCATCTCCCATTTTCGCAGGTGCGCAAAACTCTTCTTCCTTCATCCTCGAGCCTTTTGTTTTTCGTACTTTGGTTCCCCGTCTCTCATTCTCCTCATCTCCAGCACATCTTCTCCGTTAGCCCACGCTCTCTTCCTACCCCGACCTTTCTCATCAACCCTCTCGCACACATCTCCCTTCACCCTAAGCTCGCGTTTAGAGCCAACATGGCCCTCGATGTTCACCCTCACGACTCATCCTGTTTTATTTAAAAATTGTCTTCAACCTTTTCAGCTTCATGCGATGGGTTATTCGACTGGCAGAGACAAATTTTATCAATCAAATACTCTTTTTCGATAAAATAATCAAATGATTCCACCCTTAGTTTCATTTATAATTGTCAATATTTTCACATCCATTATGCGATAAGTAACAACAGAAATCATTGAAAATTTCAATTTATGCAGGTAAATAAATTTTACACACACGCAAACACAAATATTTTTACATAAATACACAAATACATATATATTTATGTATATATATATAATATGTACATACATGCACACATATTTATATATATTATACATATATATCTGTAGATCGCGGTAGTCCAGGTGTAGAGCGTTACTAACCGGAGGGGCCGGGTTCCATTCACGAGCAAGAAGCTTTTCGGATACCTGCAGCTCCACCCAAGCTATATGATTTTTCGGGTACCAGTTCTTCCTGGGAAACCATAACCGGCACAGGGAAAGGAACTGGCCCCCCTACCCTGATGTTGAATTTCACACGACGTTGGGCTTCATACTGTGTGAACTCTACCGTCACCTACCAAACCGACCTTCGGGTTGATTACTGAGTTTATGGTTTCTATATATATATATATATATATATATATATATATATATATATATATATATATATATATATATATATATACATACACACATATATATATATATATACACATATATATACATACATATATATATATATAAATTTATTTTTATTTACTGAATTTTATTTAATCCCACGCATTACCATTTTAATCCTCATTCTATTTTTTGTAATACTGCAGTTTCTTCAGTTTGGTATCGTTTTAACCTTATGTTCGAAAATTAATTTTTCCCTGGGATATCGAGTAATTACAGAATTCCATAAGTCTACCATAAAGACTTTTCATTAGGATTCAATGGAACTGAACTGCTTTTATTCGTATATACTCGCTCGATGCCTACTGTGATAATTTACTTTAGGAACTCGGGGAAAAGGTGTCTTAGACTCTTCCCAAGATGTATGTGTTCTATACTATATTCAAAATTTAAGCATACCTACTGATTCACCTTAAGGTATGCGAGATGCCGGAGATTTATGTGCAAGTTTAGTAAGGGTAGCTACACTAAATTTATGTGGCGCTAAAATTGAATAATTTTCCCCTCCAAGAAAAAGAAATCGCATTTAAGTTTGTTCAGTCCTTAGCTTCTCATATTTTGGTCCAAGTACCTTAGCATTCTTCATTAAAGGGTATTTTAAAATTTCTAGACCTTAAATGACTGTATGACTTGATTAATTTTTGTTTCCGCACTGCTTATCGGTAATAGAAAGATGAACTGATTCAAATACGTATAAATTCGAGTAATATGTTGTTATATAATTTTTTATTATTTGCTATTAAATGGTCGATCGTATGTCGAGGTCGATCGAATGGTCGAAAGTATGATTTCCTTGAAAAAAATTCAGAGGTATTTATCTGTAAGTATTCAAGAGAAAGTACATCAAACTTTCGTCATGGGTTTTGTTGACGAGTAAAATGTATCCGATGCATTCATTAGATTGCATTACGACCGTTTTACATTAATTTATTTAGGAATTATTAAAGTGAAATATGTTATGTTGATATTTTCCACTCTATCATTTAAATTAAAAATTCTACATTAATAAATATTTGAAATGTACCCAGTGAACATAACGACACCTAATTTTAATTGTATAATTGATTGTTTCCATCGTGATTTCTTCCAGAAGTCACTCAAGAAAATGCTTGTATTGGGAATGGCGGATGACTCTAAATTTCCCAATAAACTTAAAAAAAAAATACACCAACAAAATCATAAATTACTTCATCGGCTTGGAAAAGCTCTATCAATTTCTCGGATTTCCGATAGAAGCTTGACATGCGAGCGTAATCGTTACGGTACCTGCTTCGGTCGGCTTTTTACCTACCTCTAACCCTTGAGATGCGGCTGAAGTCAAAACCAATAAAATTTCTCAATCCCTCGTTTCCTCGCTTTTGACGTACCCATTAATTCATGTAGGGATACATTTAACGTTTGAGCGTGAACAGGAAAAGTTATATTCTCTACGCTCAGGAATTTTATTTTCTCGCTTTCATTCCGGATAGTACGCGAGAAATCAGGACGTTGTCCATTCCCACATACCCTCTACGTTCTTTTCTTCCTTTGCTCTTTGTTTTCTCTCACTCCTCTATTCTCTTTATTTTCTCGTCATCTCGTCAAAATTATGCGCTCAGAGCGACGTTGAACCATCGCAAATACGCCCAGATTTGCAACTATCCATTGTTCAGTATTTTATTCTTTTCGCCCACCTTGTATGTGTAGAGCGTTTGAGAAAAAAGGAAGTTATGTTACCGCACCCTGTTGATAAATTTCAGGCGAATCGACATTCCTTATGATATTTTAGATTTCCGAAATGGAGTCTTGAACAAGCAAATGCTGCTTTTAGAGCATTAAACAGAGAAGGAAAATGTGTCATCCTACGACTTATTCATCGTGGTCAATTTGTTATTCTTAACGAATACATGAAATTTTTGCTGTCTTCCAAAGCCGAACCGTAATAACCGTGTCTGCATGTCTTCAAAATGTGTGCAAGTTTATTTTGATTGAAGATTGATTACACATCATTCTCAAATTAAACCTCTGCTTGTACATACATTAAAGGAACCTCGGTGGGTCTTTATGTCAAATCATCTTGAACCGAGCGTTTGTGTTACATCAAGGACGAATTCGAAATCGTTAATCGTACACGGAGTGCAAAACGTTGAAAGAAAAGAGCAAGAAAGAAGGAGAGGGAATGTGATACGGTAGGTGTGGGCGAGGATTTGAAAGAAGATGACCAGACTGTGGACGATGAAAGGGAGAAAAGACCTTCTGAAAAAGTTTAAGGGCGTCCGACGAGTGGAGAAAGTCCTATCCTCCATTCCGTAGCCTTTGGTAGAGAGTGTGGCTATCCCTACTTGTCTCATACAAATCAGTCAAAGTACCGTCGACGATAAAGATAATATTATATCTTAAACAATATAATTTATCAAAGATACCAAAACCCAAGTTCAACTCAGTATTTACTAAATTTATATTATTCCAACGATTAGGTACTTAATGGTTACATAGGGGTATGGGAGATTTATATTCTTTTAAACAAATATATCTGTTGACTTCGTCATGCATCTTTTTAAGCAGAGGCATAGAGTAACTAGCTACCTGGTTACTCAACGGCAGAGATAATTAAGTTAAAATAAATGATAAAATTAAATCATGAAATCTCATAATTAAAAAATATATATATAATAAATATCCATTTGTAGGTATTTACTCAGTATCATAAAAAAGAATCAACCTATACCTTCATTGACCATCTCATGCATATCGTTTATTTATTAACTGAATGGGCTTACTGGGTCTGCGGACTCATCGCATATTCGACATTGTGCAGAATTATGATAAAGCTATCATTTCATACTAAATATGCATCCCAAAGCGATCGGGAGGCACTTTCTTTCACAAAATATCTTTCAATATTTTACAAAGTTGCAGAAATTTTCGCTTAGCCTGTAAGGTAAATTAATGCTCCTCAACGATATTTTCAGATTTCTTGATTTTGAAGTCAATAACTATCGGGTATAAGGAATAAGCATACAGGCCAATATTCATTTTTTAATCCCTTATTTCAGTGAAAATAACTTAGAAAAGTTCAGGAATAGATCTTTCTTACTGTGCTGCACTTAATATTCATTTTCTGTATTTTGATTAAAGCTCCTGAGTTAATTAATGGGTCTGAAATCTCCCTTTTAGCCCTTATGTTTTTCCGTTACCCATCTGGAGATCAAGATTTATATTCCCTTGTTCCAAAGACCCTCGGTATCGCCGAGGATCGTATTGAATTTCCTGTAGTTTAGCTCGAAGTACAGTGATAGTGCTTTAAATTTCTATTGCGTTGTTGATGATAACGCGAAAACGTGGTCCTATTATTTTCTTTCTTCTAATATAATATCCCAAAATTCTTCCACGTCTCAATTATAATTGGATTCAGCATTCCAATTGTTCTTTAATTCAACATTAAAAGCTCCGGCACCAAAAACACTGTTGGCCTGTGTTATCATATAGGCAGGGAATCGGAAACTTTTTAGCGTGCCTACCTCTAGTTAAAAGAATTATGACTTGGCAGACTTGTAAAAAAGTATTTCCTCAGTCGGAGGCTGAGATGTTGAAATTCTAAGTTTCGAAGAACAAGTTCAACATTCAACTTCTTATGGTTGAGGATTCCCCGACCAAAAGTGCTTTCACATTTCTCTTGATTAATACTTCTCACCTCGGACCTTCCTGGCCAACTTCGACTCCTTTCTCTTCCTCGCTCGTGCTCTAACCCCTGCAGTTCCTTCCACCCCCACATGCAACATCGCCACTCGCACTTTGAAGGTCGACCTACACCGCAAGCCTCCCACGACACCTCTCCATTCCATCCCAAACCACCTCCCATCCTTCGACCCGGCACTCTTCCGTACTCTCTCCCGATGCCTTCTCTCCCCTACCCTTTCGTCCCTGAGTAAGTGCTCCTTTAATTAAATAAATGGCGGCTTCCTCTATTACTCTTTGCCTCCTATGCCGCACAATAGGAGCAACTCCACCTAGAGCCTTTAGCAAACGAAGACGGATCGCCTCCATTACGGAGGCTGAATAAGTGCTGAGAACTCCACAGGAATTTCACCTGTCACGCTTTTTTGTTTTTTCCCTGTGTGATTAAGATGAATACGTTTTTTAGAGGTTGATAAAAATGGAAGCGCATAAGTTGGGAGGTGGGGGCGAATCGTTTGGGGACTAAAGTTGGTGGCCTGTTTGGAATGAGCTGTAAAGTATCGTAAAAAGCCAGACCATTATCTTCAAGTATTCAAGCTATAGACATACTCGTCAGACTGACAGCACGTTAATGTGTTTTCTGATCCATTCACAAATATTTAATTACCCCTTTTATCGATATAATGAGCTAAATATGGATATTCCAGAATTATTAACAAATGTATACACGAATTTACTTTCTATCAACTTGTCTAATCGAGTTCTTCATATTTCTTTGTAATTTTCTTATTAATGAAATTACCCTTTGGGATTAATTCTCTGTAACTACCTTATGGTGTGAATATTGAAATGTGGTCCCAATTTTGGTGGTGATTCTCATTTGACAATTGCTTTAAATTGTAATCAATACCGCAAGTACCTATTTATTTACTGGTTTCTCCTACAAAGGGGAGCAAAATTACGAGTTGTCCAAGTGTCATTGGAACAAGATAATAATAATTTGTCTTCATTAATTTCAATCACATAATTTATAGAATCATTAAATATACCACAGAATTAAAACTAATATTGTATCTTTGCAACAAATATTGTATTAGGTATGACTTTCTTAGGTCTTTCAACGCATCGGCATCTTTCTTAGGTCGAATTGATGATGACGCCGTAGGGTTGAAACAAGTCATACCTAACAAAACATTTGGTGAAAAGATGTGTTGTAACTCTATTGGAATGATAAAATAATGTATTTTTCGAAAATCCTCGACTTAATTAGAAATGCAGCGAAATCATATCCTAGAGAATCATCAGAGTAAATCGGTGTTGAGCCACAGCCACAGAGCTGATTAGTTCTAATAGCTCGTACTTTATAGTTTAGCTCGACTCTAAATAAATCTAACAGAGTATCAAAGAGCACTCTTAAGTGAGGGAAACCATGTGTTTATGTTCCCCCTTTAGTTTCCTGGAAAATCGTGTAGCCTAATTTTAGCTCTTGATGTCAGTGGTTACACTCACTTTTAAATCCGGGATCGTTCTGATTCAGTATCCGAATGCAGCCCGACTATGTTTTATCATTCCGCCAAATTTATTTTTTTCGGTAACATAAACTGCTTTTACAAGATTTTTTCGAAATATCGCTATTGACTGCTTTAATAAATACGTATCAACATTTTGTGTTGCTTAAAGGTTTCCAATAATTTCTTATCTCCAATTTTATTGAGAAGATCGCAATTTAATTTAGCTCTCTAAGGATTGACATTTTGCATAGCTTTCTTGTAGATTAATAACCCCCCAAGTAGTGGAGAACAGATCAGAGAAAACAGACCTAATTCTAGAATAGGTACTTCTGTTTCAACTCCTTTTCTAACGAAACGAAGGTGTAGCTTACTTATCTATTTACTTTATTGCCGTCTTTTCCTAGTCAGATGAACTTACAACTTACTCATACTAAGTAGTATTTGTATTTTCATGCGGTTTAAAAATTGTAACAGATACCTAAAGCCGATGGATTGTAAAACACATTACGTACAGAGGTGCTAGTTACAGACTTTTATATTCCCAAGGGGAAGTGTTTTCGGAAATGAGAAGGTGTGGTCCACTGATATCCAAAATACCTTCATATTTTATAAAATAATTTTAATGAAAGATTATAAAATCACTTGGTGTTCCTTGGCAACTTCGATAGGCCAATGTGATTGGGAAAGTTACACGACATTTCTCTCAGGATATTTTAAAATCGGTGTTTGAAAAGAAAGGTAGAATTATATATGCATATATCTTATCATATTAAAATCATATTCTAAACCCACTACTGGCCAGACGAAACGGAAATACTTCTCCAAAATGTATACCATCAATTTTTATTTATTTCCACTACGTCACGAATTCGTAGCTTGAGCAAAAAAGGCAATTTATAAGACATAAAGCGGTACCGTTTAATGAGGAAGATTGAATTTAAGGACGACATTCTCTCTTTTATGAAGCAATCATACGTTTTTTTGACTTTATAATAATAATGTATTAAAAATAGTATTTAAATTTGAATGAAATAGGTAGTGAATCAATATGAAGAGATTTATTAGATTATATTTTGTACTTATTTAAGAGATTATATTTTGTACTTATCAACATGCGAAGTTTAACTCCAAAGTGACGTATGACGATTACCTCTTTGCAGCCCATGAGCTATCGCTCGTACGAACGCCGATGTTTCCTCCTGCCCCAGCTCTCCTTCTCCCTTGCAATTTTATTTAGCATTAAGGTTTTCATTGCTATTATATTAATACATTATCTTGTTACGAAGCTGGCTCGTGAGATACGCCGGCACTAGGAATACCAACACCTATAGGTGGTGTAAATTATCGTAAACAAAGAGTTGTTTGCTCGGCAGACATTCTTCTTTTTTTCTGATTCTTCGGAGAAACACTGTTAGCGCATTCTTTGAGAAATAGCACTGAACATTTTTTCTATTTAGAACATTCCTTGGCGGTTCCCTGATGTTTATCTCCGAATGCTGTGTAGGAGAGGGGGAGGGTGAGGAGGATGAGTGTATTCTGCTAATCCATGGCGTTTGAATCATTTACCTTGGTTTCATTTCCCACCTTCCTGTTCTTTTCACCCCATTCTTGCACCCTCCTTCTCTCCCACTGTTAATACCTCTTCTTTCAATCCCATGCTCCCTCTGCACTGACGTATTTTAAAGGTACTCTAGTCCCCCGTTCCGAGTGAGAGGCCAGCAACTGACTGGCTCTCGGCCAGACTGACGTGGCTTCGATTCTCTGGTGAGTAGTTTGTGGAATTCCACCACGCCTCAAAGAAAAAACAGCTCTCTTCGGAAAGAGTAGTAGTGGGCCTTGGAAAGGCAGGGGGCATAGCAGAAGAAGAAAGAGGCGGAAACAAAAGGGTTTTTAGACTGAGAAATGCGGAATGCCTTACAATGTGAAGTAGGGTTTCCCGTTCTAAATCTTTCCCGTGGGATACATCAGGAGGGTGGTTGGTGGAAGGAGATGAGATGAGGAGAGAGGCTTTTTATTTGCTTTCGCACGAACCTCTCATGCCTCTCCGCGTAGGTCAGCCGTTGACAAAACTTTTTCTCTCCGAGGCCTTAATTTGGGACCTCAACCTTACGGAAAGGACCTTTTAACAGTCATGGAGAAGATTTAATTACAAATGCACAACTTAATATAAACGAACTTGCTCCTTCTAACTAAATGGATGTATACCGTGTGACTTTCAGGGTAGCCACAGGCGTAAAATCATAGTTTACAAAAGGAACTTAGTTTCATCTACTAATGTCTCCAATACTTTCTTACATTTATTTTCATACATCTTTCGTCTCTGTCAAATTCTTGTGTTGTCCCACACACGTGTTGTCTCCAGTTCCCGAGACTCTTGATACTCCTTTTCTTAAGAGTCTCCTCAACGAATTCACACATGACTCTCTCCTTCTACTTCTCCTCTCAAGCTATTTCCTCATCTCTTCTATTGTCTGCTTGGTGATTCGCTTCTCACTCACTCTCGTGACATGACCGAACCAGAGTGGTTTTATTAGCATTAGTAGTTCCTGAGTAGCTTTCTGTCTATACTAATGCTTCTCTTATCACGAGTAACTTTCATTTCCAGGTAATAAGCTGCAATACAGGACATGTACATTGCACTTTTCATCACATTTAGTTTTACTATATGCTAATTTATTCAATTTATTGCTGTGCATTCCTTATACCAAGTTGAAAGAGATTCCGTATGACCAGTGATAGTGAGGAGAATAAGAAATCTTATTCATCATCCATTATCATCCAGAAATCCATTATCACCCGTGCTTTTCAAAGTACAAGGGCATAAAATGGTAAAAAGACACATGGAAGGAACTAGGGATAGGAATGGAAGTCGTTTGGGGAATTTATAAAATTATTTAGATTTGTAGATTACCAAGCTTTAGTTAGCCACTCAACGAAAGGGTTATAATCCTCGCATTAACCAAAAAATCAAATGAAAACAGTGCCACAGGTATGGGATGAAGATTAACGTAAAAAATAAAAGTTGAGTTGTAATAGTTTTTAGAATGAGGAAGGCTAATTTTAATGTCAAGATTGAAGAGCATAAACTATAGCACAGGAAATGAAAAGAGTCTCTATCTTGAGTGTGTTTGACCATGATGGTCGAAGTAGCAGGCTCAAAAGAAGAAAAAGGGGTGTGGGTGTGGTTTGTGGTGGGGAAAGAAAGTTTTGCAAGGAGGAGAGAATTGAGGCATGGGAGGCTGAGTCTGGTTGTTGAGAAAAGAATATTGAAAATTTTGATTTTCGTGGTTTGTCGCTGTTTCGCGAATAGCGAATAAACTTAGACGTTGAAGCAAGATGAAAGGCGTATATTTTTGAGCCTCTTACGACTTCGGTGTGGGGAGAAATGGAAAGGGTACAATGTGCTGCAAACAAACGAAGAAGTACTAGGTATGGTGGAGCGTGGAGAGAGGTTTACTGAGAGAAATAAAAAGGAGCCAGTAAAGATGGATGCGGAGAGTTTTATTGGGAGAATATTAGTCAAACGAGGAAGGGTTAGGAATGGGATACGTGTGTTGTACAGAATGAAATCATGAAGGAAGCATGCGGAATTGAATAATGACTTACTGTAGTGCTGGATGTTAGATTGCGTTTTGTTAGGATAGGAAATGACTTTATCGTTGTACATTTGTATAGTCTGTGTCCATTCAAAAGCTATCTTTACCGATACAATATCAATAATAATGTTTTCGTGAATCTTCATGCTTACCCAATAGTATACGATATATGTATGAATGAAGTTTTCAGTCCAGCAATATTGTTATTATCCTTGCGCTTATGCAGCACACAAGACAATAGCGAACCTTAAGGAAAGCATGTACATGCAAGCAGGTAAACTACATTTCCCGGGACAGTCCCTTCATTTTACATTAGACAATAACCTACCACTCACTGTATTGTACAGCCGGTTTGCTTTCGATTATCCACCATTTTCGTAAAAAAGATTATTATTCATATACTCTTGTCCCTCGAATTTTACTTGATGTCGATGAAGAAGTTACATCACTTCTTAGATGGTCACCACTTTTTTCACGATGCCTGAGG
This sequence comes from Hetaerina titia, assembly GCA_037158775.1. Classification (NCBI taxonomy): domain Eukaryota; kingdom Metazoa; phylum Arthropoda; class Insecta; order Odonata; family Calopterygidae; genus Hetaerina; species Hetaerina titia. Next base: position 53,440,423 of record CM073771.1, read on the forward strand.
CTGTGTAACTTAAGTGGAAGAGCATAAACCTATGAGAAAAACGGATAATACTGATTTCCTTTATGGAAGATGAGTTTGTGTTACTTTTAATATTTCCCTGAAGAAGGAAGTGATGCAGAATTAATTTTAAAATAGCAGGATTGTCTTCCACAAATGAATACCAGTTATCGGTAATCAGGGAAGGGTATCAAAATTTAGGGTTGCTTTTCGTGATTTTGGGTATATAATGACGAATTCTACACCTCGTATACCTCATAAAATAAAATTCCAAATCTTAAATCTCTATTGTTTATCCTCATATATTTATTAGCGAACATTATTATTAATTGGCTTCCAATAACAGTTTTATTTTTCACTCTAAATTGAAATTCTTAAATATTTGACGAGACTGAAGCTTCTGGTAAAAATATGTTTAGGGTCGTAAACAAGGTCTTTCCCAATACTAAGAATAATGAATCTGAGGGAAAAATTTAATACAGATCAAAGTACAAATTTCCTAAATTCGTCATAAGAGCACCCTTATTTATCGACACAATAATGCCTCCGCCAGTTGTGGTATGCTTCAAAGGCAACAGGACCGTTCAACACCTCGTCATGGCCTTTTTGACATAATCTAGTGGTCAAAATCGGTACTTAAAGTGATTATAGTTGGCTTGTACTCAAGAGACCCAAGTCTCGTCACCAGTAATCACCTATCCTAAAAACTTTGGGTCACTTTCACCCTGGTCTAAAAACTCCAAGGCAAAATTGTCACATAGCCAGTCTTCTGACAGTACCTCGGGGACCATCTTGGAACGTCTTTCACATGGCTAAATCTTCCGTAAGAATACAATGTACTGTGGTTTTCTGAATATTGCATTCTTCTGCTAAAATCCTGGTACTTGGGGGTCAATCAGAACTGATCACGTGTGTGAGTACATTTTGCACATTTTCATCACATTTTGTTGTTAATACATGTCCAGGGAATTCCTAATCGTCAACCTCCTTGTCAACCTCCTCGTTACCCTCTCAGAATATCTTGGGAAAGCAAAAAACCATCACTTGGGACATTTCTCATCTCCATAAGCATCCTTAACCATGGTCATGGGATCCGAACCCAAGTTTCTAGTTAATTCAAGTTTAATGCACAATTTTATTGCATATCATTGCTCCATGGAAAGTGGCCTCGGGAATTCGTGACGTGACCGTCGAACGGGGTCCCAGTCTAGCTGCAATCCGGACACTGTAAATCTAGGTTAACTAGCGTGGGTCACGTTGCTTTCCCAAGGTCTCCCATTACTTTTACTACCACAAATCACCCCACATCAGCCATCTGAATTCGTGGCAAAAATTATTCTACTCATTTTTGGGCACGGGCCCTGTATAACTGAAATTATTATGTGCCTTGGGATCAATCCTTTCCATTATGTCCTCAACATTTCTTTTCCTACAATTACACTAAAAACTTATCAGTCGTAAATTAGGCAATCGAGTGATAAACCTATATCATTTTAACGATTTTTCTTTCGTACAACGTAATTCCTTGAAATGAGTAATTCCTTGAAATGAGTAAGTGAAGCCAGTTGGATTCGATAGCCCATGGTAGAAATGCTCAGTCCTAAGGAGTCGATATTTTCCCGCCCCCAATGGCGCTTCCTAACGTTCATCTCCTCCCACATTTCAGCGATGACGTTAAATGTTTCCCATAGGACCTACCCTTCCGCCTTTCCATTTTTCCACCCGCTATTACATTGACCGTAGATATCACCTCGTCTCCCTGGTCTTATCGTGTCCACCTCACAATCTCCCTTTAAACGTCTCCATTTTTATCCCTCTCTTTATACTTTTTCTCCTGCTTTCTGTTTTTATCGTAACGCAATTACTCCATAATTGGTCAGTGAGGAATCTCTCCGTATCCCATTTATAAACGCATTTTTTTCAATTGTCTTACTCCTTCAGACCATTTAAATCTAAGTGAGCTTTTGCCATTAGCCCTGTAACTTAAAACATTAAAAATGAGGGTTTTTTGCCATTAAGGCAAGGCATTAAACACAGCATTAATTACCTGATACCATTGTATTTCCTCTATATCCGAAACGATATCTCTTTTACAGTGATAGCAGTACGCAATAATCTCCCATCAATAACATCATTTAATACCTTTACCAATAAAAAAAATATTTTCTACCAACCCAAAGTTTGCCTTCTAAAAGAATTGAGTCCACTATCAGATATGAATCTTTGTTGTTTTTTATAAGATTTATCAGCAAAATCAATTATACCCAGGTATGATTTTTTAAAAATAAATATAAGGTTTTTATCATTCAGAATAAAGTGAGCATGAAAGAGTTTATTCTTAAAGTGTTAAATTGGCGTAGCGTAACACCTTAAGGTACGTCTTCAAGTAAGTTGGATCTAAGAAAGTTGTTTGTTGCCTCTTTCAGCATGGTGGCCGGAGTTGACAAATTTGTTAGCTTTAATCATAATCAATTTTTCTAAATAGCGGAAATGTAGAATGTTCTAAACATTTGATATGGAGATCGGCTATCAGGCTATTGAACTCTCTCAACAAGGCATTGAATGATAGAAAATAAAAGAATCGAGGTAGAAACTTAATTTTTATTTTCTCTTCTTAAAACTTCTCTAAATAGTTACCATCCAGAGTTATACTTTCCTCCCAGTGTTTTTTCACCTTTCGAAGGCCGTCATTTTAGAAATCAGCAGAATGCGTGGACCATTGTTCCACCTCTTGAATGACGTCATTCGTGTTGCCAAATCTCCGACCTCGCAATGGGTTTTTGAGTTCTGGTAATAAGAAAAATTTGCTTGAGGAGATCTCGAGTTAATAAGGCGGATGTGGCAAAATTTTAAAGCTACATCGCTTTCATTTCTCAAATGCGCCTCGAGATGAGTGAACATATGTATGATCAACAAGATAATGGATGCCTTTTGTGATTATTGATTTCTTTATCAGAGCATCACACAATTTGTCCAACAGTGTGCAGTAATAGACACCGGTGATGGTCTGACCCTTCTTCAGGTAGTCTGTTGAGATAACTCCATGAAAGTCCCAAAAACAGACAGCATGGCTTTCCCTGCAGACGCCTGCATCTTAGTCTTCTAGGAGGGAGGTGAGCCAATGTGCTTCCACTCCTTTCTCGTTTCTTTGTTGCCTGGATCGAATGAACTATTCCAAGATGAACCTGTTGTTACCAGGAGACCAAAATATTCCTCTTCGTCTTATTGAAAAATATTCAATATCTCCCTTAACAGGTCGCGCCGAGTTTGCTTCTGAAAAGGGGTCAGTAGTCGTAGAAGCCAGCGTGCTGACACCTTTGATATGGAAAATTCTTCATGATCAATTTTCCATACCCTGCCGTAACTGAGATCAGTCTCATTCAATGTAATTTGAACGGGGTCTCTTCGGCCTAATAGGATAAAGCGCTCCACTTTCTTCACTGTGGCAGGATAGTCGGTGAATGATTGTCTTCCACTTCATATCCCCTGTGACGGATAAGTGGCTAGATTGAAAACTCATTTTCCATCTAACAACGATGTCTTATGTCGGGCTATCATTTCCATACACAGGTAACATTTTATCTTAGAATAGCTGGTCACTGCAACATTCCAAGTGAAGGAACTTAATCACACTGCGAGCCTCTACTTTCTCCACACTATTAATTATTTCAATCTACGGTTTCCTGAAACAAAACAAAACAGTATGAATAATTTAAAACTTTCAGTACGTTAATTAATATTCAGAAAAAGTTTAATCAAGATATCTTGGTTATCTCCCAGTAATTGATACTTAAAAACGATACCCACACGTTCAGGTCTACTTTTCGCCCCTCATGAATTCTGGTCAAACACAGTCAATGTATAGAAATGTGACGTCTCCTAAAACTGTGAATTTATTACGACAGTATTTTCTACTTTCCCCCTCATGCATATCCTTCCGTTTGAAGGAGTGTCTGCTTTCTCAGACTGATATCTGGTTCCACGCAGCGCCTTTAACCTCACCCACACCTTGCGCATCATCCATTTCCTCGCCGCCTATCACCCATCCCTTTCCCTCAAGCCACCCACGCACTAATTCGTCATTCCCATTTCCATCTCTCAGTTCCAATCCCCTCCCCTTCCCTCAACCACTCTCCAAAATCTTCCTCTACCCACCCCACCACTCTGTCCGTTTTTCCCTTCCTTCCTTCTTCCCCATTTTTCCACTCGCCGCCCTCATCCTTCATCCTTCCCTTCATATTTTCCTCTCCTACTTTGACAACGACCTCCAAAGTCCCGCACACCCACGCACGCCTACGTCCCGTGACTCCCGCTCTCTCATCCCTCTTCTCCACGTTATTAAGATAGCTTCTCCATCTCTGCCTATTTCTCCGTCTCGGTATCTAACGCAGCCGCTCGCTCACCCTTGGGAGAGGGGAGAACTCGAGAACTTAGCAATGCATACCTATCTACACAGTGCGCTCCGCAAACATGCCTGTTCAAAAACTTCCTCCCCTTTTTCCACTGCGTCCAACTCTCTCCTAACAGTCTTTATCTTTCTGTAGGTAGCGGTTCTCCTTCCCTTCTGTTTATTTCTCCCCTTTATTGTCAGACTTCTTTGTTTTTCTTTGCCACAGTGAATATTTGCTCACATAGAAATAAAATTGAAGGGTTTCCATAGCTTCTGAATTTTATTCCTGTGTTTTGCCAACTCTCGTCCCTATGAGCTCACAGTGTTTCTTGGTCTATGATGACATTGGAAAAAGAGATCTCCTGTAAATTTACAAATTTTAATATTCTACCACAGTAAATTGTAATCAATTAACATAACCTTAAACTATTAAAACTTAGGTAAAACAATTTTCTGCCAACAAAATTCTAGCACTTGTAAAGAAGCAGGCATGATATTGATCCAATCGGCGTAACGCTTTGATGTCTGAGGCAGTCTGTAGTAACAGACTAAGAATCTGTCCTGCTTTAATAAAGGGAATTTTGCTTGTGGATCTCATTGTCATAATAACAGTTTGGTGACTGCTAAATATATTTTTCGGCATCAAGGTTGTTCTATCCTATTTCGCTGATTTTGGAAAGAATATTACATGTATACAAATGAATTTCAGATGCTTTACAAACGTGAGATGTTGTTTACCTGCTTTAATATTATTCAAAGATATGGTAAAATTCAGTAGACGAGAGGAGAAGTCATTATATATATAATATATATATATATACACATATATTATATATATATAATATATATACACATATATTATATATATATATATAGAGTCATATCTTATCTTCCGAAGAAGACGGAGCTCGAGTCCGTCGAAATTATCAAGATATTATTGTGAGTGTTCTTTTTATGTGTTCTCGTGCTGTGTGTTACTGTCTAAGTTTTTTATTCAACACTTCCGTGTTACTTCGAAGAAATCATCTATATATATATATATATATACATAATGACTTTTATATATATATATATATATATATATATATATATATATATATATATATATATATATTTATAATGACTCTATAATGAAGTCATTATATATATATATATATATATATATATAGTTGTAAATTTAATTAATTGTAAGTTGTAAAATTGTTGTAAAGTTGTAAAAATAATTAATGCTTTGGCTGCAAATTTGCCTGTCTCTTCATGATAATTACAAAATTCCATTCCAAGAAACGATGAAATATTAAATAAAATTAAATTATCAATGACAATCTCAAACTATTCTCCTCGTAAATTATTAAAATTAAACCTGAGACTCATTTAATGAAAGAAAATATTTTGATACAGGCTTATGGACATGGTAGCTCTTCGCCGCATCCACTTAATTTTCACGGGCGAGGATGTGCGTGAGTAATTAATTTTCACTTACGAGCGTATTTTACTAGGCATCTGACCGCGTTAAAGAATTTTATCTAATTGATAAACAGTATTAAATGAATCGCAGAGATTTCGACGAAGAAGGCCTCTCTAGAGTGAAAATGGAATCAGCTAAGGAGAGGAAGTAAACATCTTGGAAATTTTACCCTTCCAAAGGTCTTAATAGTCATTTACTATTTGCATTTTACCTCATGTGGGTACACATTTCCTATTGTTTTTATAGGTATTAAATGGATATAATCGCACAAGGTATGATAAGAATGGATAATTATTCCTTTTGTAAGGGTAAATCCATTTATATATTATTCAATTTGCAAATTTTAGTAAATATACAGAATTTTTCGGATTTAGTGATCTTAATTATCAATTCGTCATTGGTCTGCCTGCAAATATATATTTTTGCTTTAAGAATTCAATTAGCCAATACATATCTAAAGTAGGTATATCTTATTTATGTTTTTTTTTGTTTTGGGTTATTTTGTGTGAAAGCCCTTGTCAAAATGAACTAGCTGATGCACGTGGATAGAAGTAGGAGGCAACATTGTTGACAATCAACCAAATATTTTTGTCGGAAATCAGCAAGCCAGTTGAGGGACCAATATTAGATATGCAACTATTCATGAACTTTAAATAACGTGCAAAACATTCATTACACACCAAAGTTATGTGTACAGTATCTTGTTATTAAATTTATTTCAGTTATCCGTTACATTATACTTTCTAACGTACTTTTATTCTGAATATTTTTAATGTATTTCAGGTTTTTCCCTTATAGGCTCCTCGTACTAAGTTTTGGGCCGCTATCCTTAAAGATATAACATTGCATCTAAGGTCTTTATGATATAAGACCGCGTTTGTGAATGTTCACACTAAATAGACCGGGAATTAAGAATTTGTTTAAAATAAATTGTACGTAAACTTCATCTACGCATGCCATTTATTATATTTTATTTATTAATATATTTATGAATCATTCCCAGGGATAAAAATGAAAACACATTATCGACCAGTATTCAGCACCAATCGAAATAAAATACGTGGCGTGTGATTGAACATGATTTGACCTACTATTGGTATTTAGTCGTTCCTGTGCCAAGATTCACCGATTTCCATCTTTAGAGGAGCTACCAATTTGTGCCAATGGCAAGTGAAATTTGGTCAGTTTATATGCTTTAAGCTTGCTTATGCTTAATATGCTTATGTATGCTTAAGTTTATATGCTATTTTGCTTGATTTGAAGATTGGATTATCGAGTGCTTCAATTATTTAGCTCTAAAGTTGATCTCAAAATAAATTGAAACGTTGGCGTATAAAATTTAAGTGTATATGAAATTTATTTTCTGCATTCTCAATAACCCCGTCTAATCTGTGTTCTGCTGTGAGGTCATTAAATGTGAATAACACTGTGGCATAAAATAATCCACTGTGTGTTTTTTCTTCTGAAGTCAAGTGTATGGCACACATATTTTATAAAATCATCAGAAACCCACAACTTATTTACTATTATTTAAACAATAGGAGAGGCAGGCAAAGCGTCCTCATAGCAATGGTAATGGCATAGATACATATTTAAAGTTAGTCTTCAACAAAAATATCCTCATTAGTACTGTCCAATAATAAAAAAAAGTGTAGATATACTTGAAACTAGCTCTCATTTCACAACGTCACGTCTGCAATAAATAATTCTTGTACTTGAAAACCTAAAAGGAATTCTTTCATCCTTTGATCACTTAGGGCTTCACTTAACACGCTAATCTCAGTAATGCTCACGCAAACGACGGCAATCTTATATGACGCTAACGTAAGAGAAATGACGAGCTCTATTTATCAGCGGAAATGGTTTAAAATCAGTGGAATCTGCGACGAGTATTTTCCACGGCATATAGATCACCGGGAATGAAAGCAGTAATGGGTTTACGGCCATCGTGTGAAATCGCCTGCAATTTCTCGTCGCCTGTACTAGCAGCAACGCCCTCGCGCGCGATAATCTCAAGGTGCTATGCGACGTTATATATTGAATTTTTAGGGTAGACAATCAGGCTGAGTAGACTGGTCTCCCTCGCCCTTCACTCCCTCGCTTCAATGCCTGTCATTCTCTAGTGGTGATCCCCATTTTGCATTCCTCCTATTCCCCCTTCTCAACCACTTCCTCCCACCCGCATTCTTTCCCTCTCTCACTCTATTCCTATTTTTCATCTCCGTCCTGATTACCTCAGGCTCGCTTCATTTACCGCCACGCATCCCATCCGCCTTGTCCTCCCTCTTAAACTCACCCGCACTCTCCTATTTCCCTCCGCGCATTATTCTCTCGCTCTCTCATATTTTTCTTCCCCACTCCTCTTTTTCTAAAATCTTTTTCCCTTCATCGTCCTCTCATCTCTTTTCGCTTTCAATTTTATCCCATCATATACTTTCTTAACCCCCTCTGCTTCACTCATCGACGTCTTCTCTGCTACGACCGTAAGACCTGTCGGTTTGTATCAGACATTTTCATAACGGCTCATATTGATGGAATTCATGACAAGTAAAACTGCCCGCTTTAGTATACTCTAAAAGGAATACCCTAGCTCTCATTAAAATTAATCATATTTTATGTATTTCAATGTTCACCTTTGGGCACTCTTAATGCTTTCAAAATTTAGTTTCAGGTTGAAATGTCTTATATGCTACGTAGCTTATAGTCCATTAATGGATCATGGTAATATAATTTAATTATAGATGAAATAACTCAGAACGTCCCTCTGTGACTCTAATAACATTATGATTTACGGAAAAATTGTTTTGTACACCTACAATAACGTGTAGAAAAACATCATCCTGATCTTGAAACTTATCTGCATCCCTTCATTGTCATCACTACTACGGTTAAGAAAGGGGAGTTATTTCCAAGTGGGGTTCATTTGGAATATTTCAATTTCCGACGGATGCTGTGATCATTATAATCGTACTTAATATATGTAATAATATTCATAGTTTAAGAAAATCGGTTGTGAATTCCCAAGGTTGACTTAATTATTTAATTTAATTAGTCAATAAATTTTAGAATAATCTATTCTCTGTTCATAGTATGTAGTTTTTTTATCTGGCTATGAAGCAAGGTATCAAGTATTTGCAGTCATAGTTGTGTAGGAGTGTACAGGGTTCGTCCGGAAAATAAGTGTACTGAGCTCAGGAAAAAAATTATTACACTCTTACATATCTTAAGCTAATATTCCTCAAAATAGGACCCTTGTGAGTCGATACACTTGTTCCAGCGGCGTTCCCATTCCTGGAACGCTCACGCGAAGGTATCATCGGGAACCTCTCGAAGGCACGTCGTCACGGCCTCTTTGACGGCGTCCAAAGTCCCGTATCGCGTTCCTTTCAAACTCCTCTTTATCTTCGGGAACAGAAAGAAGTCCGGTGGTGCCAAGTCCGGGCTGTAGGGCGGGTGCGGCAGCGTTGCCACACCGTGCTTGGCCAAGAAGTCCGACACGACAAGCGCGGTGTGAGACGGCGCATTGTCGCTCAGGTTGTCAGTCATGCGGTTGATCCCTGGCCGGACGCGGGCGACTCGTTTTCGAAGCCTGTCGAGCACTTGGACGTAAAATGCAGCATTTACAGTTTGTCGTTCAGGTACAAATTCGTAGTGGACAACTCCCCTTTTGTCAAAAAAGACTTATTTGTCAAGACACTTATTTTCCGGACGAACCCTGTATGTGTTGCGTGAACATTAAATTAGGAGATTACTCTATCCCTGAAACGATAGGGTATCTAGCATCTGGCATTATATTAAAATCAGCTCCTTCTCCGACGTCATCTTCGTCCCTAGACCAGTCTCCTGCAGTCATTATACGTTGTGGTTCATCTAGTTAGTGGAGGCAGAGATGCTCATGGTAAGCGGGGAGAGAGTTCGCGGAGCACGGTGGTGTGGGTGGGCCCATGCGCGCGTGTGTGACGGTGATAGAACAACGGACGCCGCGAGGGAAGGGGAGGTGGGGGATGGGTGGAGGGGTGAACCGGAGCGAGCGGTGGCGGTGGGAGGAGAAATAGGTGGGCTTTCAGTGTGGAATGATGGGAGAGCTTTTTTTAAAAGTTGTCGTTCTTCAGGAGGGAGGCTTCGGGTGGGAACGCGGGATGAGTTCGGAGAACAAGATTCCTGAGGGAAATATGAAAACGAGCGAGGTGAGGAGAGAGAAAGGGCGAAAGAGGTGATGAGTGGGTGGTCGAAGATGGCTGACGAGGAGTGGGGTGGGTTGACAACAGGTAGGGGAAAAAGAGGTGGGAGGAGTCAGATTTCGGAGGGGAAAGGGGGGGGGAAATCACTGGCGATATTTCTGGCTGGACCCACGAAACGTTTCGTGGTGATTTCTCACTCTGCTCCACCTTCTTTCTCTGCTGCTCACATACTATATAGATTTTATTTATAATATTAAATAAGCAGAGTGTGGATTTCAGGTTGATTATTTAAAAACATGAAATTCGCATTCAATCTAAAAGAAGACTTACTTAGAGTTTATTTAAAATTAATCAAGTTTTAGAAAAATATATTCAATGGAATGCTATAATAAATCTTCGAAAAGAAGGAAAACTGGAAAAGTGCCTGATTCTGGTATCATGTATTTTCATTTTATTCAAAATAGAGTGAAGAACTTAAAATGTTTTAGAAGCTTGAAGAACATATCTTTTGCTATCCATGAAATATATTTTTAATGCTTGAGCTTTTACACAAAAGATCATACAGTCTCAGTGATTGAATTGGAGAATAAATTCTCGCATTTTATGTCTAACTAGTCGAGTTATCCGGAATCTTCCGGGTGTAGCTCTGATAAAATTAAATATTATTTATATAATAATGACATTGTAGAGAGTATTTAATTTCTTGCAATTATATACTTTTATCTATGTACCTCGCGTTGCAGAGTTTTCCACAGCTTAAACTTTTTTGCATAAAAAAGAAGTATGTTTTTTGTTTCGTAACCTATATTTCATTAAATAAATTATGCTCCTGTTTTATTAAACTCCAAACTGTCAAGGTTATCGCCCACAGTATGATATATATATATATATATATATATGTATATAAGTGGGTCGGGGTAGTCCAGGGGGTAGAGCGTTGAACTACTGACCGGAGGGCCTGGCACCTGCAGCTCCACCCAAGCTATGCAGTTTTTCGGGTACCAGATCTTCCTGTGAAACCATAACCGGCACAGGGAAAGGCACTTCCCCCCTACCCTGATGTGTGAATTTTACACGCCGCCGGGCTTAGTACTGGGTGAACTCTACCATCACCTACCAAACCGACCCTCGGGTTGATTACTGTGTTTATGGAGTGTGGTTATATGTATATACATACACAAATTATATGTACTATATATATGTACTCGTACATATATTCTTATGTGTATACATAAGTTATCAACCCGAAGGCATGGTATGTAGAGTTTACCAAACACTTAAACCAACAGCGTGTAAAATTCACATATCAAGGTAGGGGCAGACCCTTTCCCTATGTCGCCTATTGTTTTCCCAGGCCTTCCGTTTTTCTAGTGCCTTCAGGCCAATAGTCCAACGCTCTACTCCTGGAAATCCACTCATATCAGTCTTGACACGGCGGAAGGGCTTGTGTTTTATGTTGACCTCTAGAGCTATTCTGGTAGGAACAATTATACTTGCCCCCTTTAGGGTTACCAAGGCTAGATAGGTGGAAGGATCGAAGCCAGAGGAAAGGGTGTCTGCGCAGCGACTGTTATTCAATGAGGCGTCTGCGAAGACGTATGGACCCCTTGTAAAGGTTATTGAGTTATGGTGTTACCTTAAACTTACTATTGAGAATGGCAACGAGCAAAACAATTGCGGATGTTTCTGGAAGTTAACGTTCGATAAAAATTGAGGATTAGAACGCGACGGTAGACGAAGGTTAAGTTGGCGGTGAGGTAGATATCTAGGCACATGAAATGGCCACAGAAAGAAACCAGTTGAGTTTAATAATAAAAAATACATATTTAAACTCACAATAGGCTTATGTGTGCATGGAAAAAGAGCCCGGGAATGCAGAAGGAAATCAATTAGGCTATATTATGGTTAGGAAGAGAATTAGGAACATAGTGATTTATTTGCTCAGTTTCCCGGTAGCATGATTTCAGATTATGATTTAATATTAATGAAGTGCAACGTCAGATTCAAGTGGATGAAATAGGGAAGTCGGTTGAGAAAATTGAATGTAGAAGATTTAATCGGGAAGGAAAGGAGTAACAGGAGAATATAGAGAATATGATGACCGAGGACTGGGAGATGGGTATATGGGTACATGGTACTGGGGTAAGGGTGCAGCAACATAACTTCCTTTCTTAAAAGCAAAACCCATTCAAAAAGGCATGTTATCTTGCTGCAGAAGAAAATGGTAGTATGTACAAAATGTGATATCGAAATCTGCAGACGAAACGAAAGTAACAGTAAATAGGAAAAGGACTAAGAAACCATATACTGTAGTACAGAGGAGATAATTAGTAATATTATAGGCGAGAGAAGGAAACAGAACGTTTTAAGCCCAGAGATAGGTAGAGATGGCAGTACAAAGAGTTGAATAATAAACTGAGGCAAAAAACAAATAGAACGAAATAAGAGTGGTGGAAGACTAAGTGCCAGGATATGGAAATTTAACAAAGGGAGGTTGAAATTGGTGCGCTATACAGCAAGGTTAAATCACTATCGACAAGTAAGAAGGTAATATCTCTGCAAGTAATCAAAGTCAAGTAAGGAATATTATTAATTAAGCCTATAAATATTTTAAAGATAAGGAAAAATATATAGAGGGATTATATTGTAAAGACATTAAAAAAGCTAGCTTAGACATAGAGAATATGACGTAGATGAGGATAGATGTCCAGACACACTTTATGGCGTGATCGAATAGATAATTTATATTGTAAGCTACATAAAGCTTAATTCGTAGAAACGCGAAAAATGTCTTGTTGCAATTAGGTGAGGATTAGAGTATTTAGAGTAATGGCTGTTTTCCGTCGGTATATTCCGTTCATCGCCCATTTCACCATATCGCCATGTTCATCAGTGAATTCTGATGACATTCCGTTGCATGGATCGCCATTATAATTTATGTAAGTGCATCATATATATATATATATATATATATATATAAAGGCGGGTCGCGGTGGTCTAGTGGCTAGAGCGTTGGACTACTGACCGGAGGGTCCCGGGTTCGATTCTCGGGCAAGGCACTTTGGGCACCTGCAGCTCCACCCAAGCTAGTTGTTTTTTCGGGTACCAGATCTTCCTGGGAAACCATAACCGGCACAGGGAAAGGAACTGGCCCCCCTACCCTGATGTGTGAATATTCACACGCCGTCGGGCTTGGTACATGGGTGAGCTCTACCATCACCTACTAAACCGACCTTCGGGTTGATTACTGTGTTTATGGTTATGGCTATATATATATATATATATATATATCAAATCTAGTAAAATATCTTATCAAAATTCCAAAAGTTACCTCTAATTATATATATATATAATTAGAGGTATATATTTTTTATATACCTTATATATTTATTATAATTATTATATATATATTTATTATATATATATATATAATTAGAGGTAACTTTTGGAATTTTGATAAGATATTTTACTTAATTTCGTGGACTAAATAATTTTCTCACGTCTTAAAATTTTAAGTTACGTTCTTCCTCTTCCTCATAGTTTCTAACCGTTACACGTCTCCACTTCTAGCATTTTATTTTCCTTAAGAAACATCACAGAAGTTTTTTCAACTAGTATTTGTCCCTCCCTTCACAATACTCACTATGCTTGATATTATTCTTAAATTTTATCTCTATTAAATAGTTCCACTTCCTTCGATATAGTTCCTCTTATTTTGTGATTAATTCAGCCTACCTATATTTCTAGAATACACCCCCAATGACTTCCATCGTAATCATTATTCCCATGAAAACTTTTCAAATTGATACTGCTTGTTCTCCTTTACTTTTTCTATGCCAAAAGATGCATCCAAATTGCGCAGTGTTCCAATACTGAGATGCATTCCGGTACACAATCGTCAACCGAAAGTTATCATCATAACATAAGTACATTGAATTTGATGTTCATAAAATTATGATTAACTGTTACTAAATGTCACCCAAACAGCGAGAAGTTGGGCATTGATTAATGTTTCTAATTTGTTAAAAAAACAGGTACTTATTTTAATTGAATTTTAGTCTGACGATAATTGACGTTACTTTCCTTAATGTGACTGAATCGTGCCGAATAACAGTGTATCAAAAGAGAATTAGAGTTAAAAACATTAAATTATCATTCGCATCCATACCCACCGTCTTTTTTCACTGATGACCCTAGTACTTTGGGAGTTGAGAGCAATCCTAAGTGACGTAAGCACCCGAAAATGCAGCTATTAGCGGGTAACTCTATTAATCCCGAAGAGAGGAACACGGGAGGAAATTGATGTAGCATAAAGCATGATATCTTCTGCCCCGGTGGTTCCACTGCCGGGAGAATGGGGTTAGTCGGGAGGTTTGCTGAATCCCCCATCTTCGCCACAGCCTTCTGTGGAATTCAATTACGGTCGGTGGGGATGAAGGATCGCCATCATCAGATTTTTCTTCCACTCTCCTCCCACCTTCACCTCCCTTCCGCATCCACTCGGGGCACCCATGAGGCAGCCCCTTCCTCTAATGCCACCGCGCGAGGACGTTAATCTCATGTAATCAATGTTCGCATTAGCGGTCTCATTTGAGGTTTGTTGTTCGCTCTTGAGCATCGGTTGACTGCCCCGTATTCCACGGTTCGTCTGCGCAACGCTTCGGCTAATCTCCCTTACCTCTCCCTGCCTTCCTTACTTTACTCCCTCCCTTTCATGCACTCGATATAAAGCCTACATCGTCTGCCCGCCACACACTCGTGGACCTCCTCGTCATCCACCCGCGTCCTGCCTTTCCTATCCCTTTCCACAACGCGCCATTGCACCTACCTTTTGATGGCCTCCTGCCCCTTTCTCCTCACCGCGCCATTATCCATTATCATATTTCTTTCTTCAGACTCTCGATATCAACCTACGCCAGTGAACACCGGCTCAATCTGACCTTGTCTTCCAATCAACCCACGAACGGGGAGCTTGAAGTCGGAAAAAAAACCGACTGGGAGAAGATAGGATATTGGGAATAGAGATTCAGGATTAAAGGAGATGGAGATGGGAACGAGAGGATAGTCTAAAAATACTGAAAAGTGAGGAATTTTTATTTCGCCTCAATGTTATAATTTTTTGCACTGATTTGACATTTTTACTTCACACAGATCATATAATAAGATAAATATATTTGTCCACATACCGATAATGGGGCTGGTTAGTTTTCAACCGGCCTGTACATTCTACCAATTATTGTTCCATTGGTGAATGATGGCTATATTTTTCTTCGCAGATAAATGGATTGTTAGACCTAACTCGCATAACTACAACAATGTTTAATTTCTAGTCACTAAGGCATGTGTTTTATGTCTCTGTAAAAAGCTCGGGAAAAGAGCTGAATGGCCTCATACTTAAGAGCACATAAATATTTTATGCTAGAAAATCATGCTTTCGATTGAAACGGTAGGAAATGAACCTCAACAGAAAAAAATATTTTTCCTCCACTTTTTGAAAAAATACCCCTAAGGTCTGATTATAAACAATGACCATTGTTGAAATACAGATCTTATATTTTAATGAATAGGGGTGTGTTCATAAACAACACCGAAGTTTTGCCAAATATTTAGGTTATGACCTAGTGCAAGTGATGCAAAACTCTCCCGGTCCCCTTTACTTAATATGAAAAAGAGAATTCTGCTCGAGAGTATTTAAAGATTCAAGCATTATTATTTTTGGCTTGCCGTAATCACTGTCAAATCGCGGAAGACTTCAGCATTGAGCATATGGTATTAATGGTAGTTAATGCTCCAACTGCTCTTTAAGTCAAACTTGTTATTGGAACTAGGAGATAAGTGAGCAGATAAATTGGTGACCAACTCTGAATCGGATTTCTGATTTTTTACGATTATGTGTTAGAGTTAAAAAATAAGTGATAGAGAAATGAGAGATTTAGTATTCCCCTCCCCGAAGTTTCCTATTACATGATATTTATTTTACTCGGTCCTAATGAATTGATAAAAATTACAAAATATGATAGTACCGAATAAACAAATTTGTTTTCATCTAGTTCAAAGACCAACTGCCCCGAGAATCAACCCCTGGATTTTCTCCTGTCCCATCCTGTTGTCCTACTGCTCAATTCATAGCCTAACCTTGGGTTCCCTAATTGGGCAAAGGAGCTCGCCCAATGAGCGAGATTCGAGCTGGGAGTTTTAGTGTTTTTGGGAAGGCGACGAAGCCAGTACATTAGCCATTGCACCATCCAGATCCCTCTCGGAATGGGGATCGGTATGTTGGGGTGGCTAACGCACAGACTTCCCACCAAGAGGGCCCGAGTTCAAATCCTGGGCACAATGAATATTTTTAATGGTATCCCTATCCGTTTTTGAGGTTCTTTGTGGAGAGCAATTTGAGTGAATACGACATCCGTCGGATGGGACGTTAAACTGCGGACCCATTGACGCCTTGCGACAAGAGTACTAATGCCGACGCCGGGTTTCTTCCCACCCTTTCATTCTCAGCCACCGTAATGACGGTGTCTCCCCTGGTCTGGCTGTCGGTCGTCTCCCCTAAAAAACTACTGCTCGAGTCGGGAATATAAGGTTACGTGGGGACATACGCTGTACTAGTCTGTGAGCAACTGAAAAAGAACGATGAAGGGAAGCATGCGATGCTCTGGGACCTTCCTTCACTTTTCCCTTGCTCACTCACTCGCCATCCTTCATCCAGCCAAGAGTCACACCCATCCTTCCTCGGTTTCTGCCCGCGACATCCCTTCTCTCTTTTCCCTCACTCATACCCTTTTTCTGTTCTCTCTCCTCAGTTTTAGTGATAATATCCTATCCCTAATTGTCTCTTCACCTCATCACGCATTTAGCATATTGTAATGCCGTTCTCTTGAAATGCCGTGAAAATAAATACTTTCACCTTTAATCGCTCAGGCGCAGATATACAAATAAACGCCAAGTAATATTGATGGTATATACAGAGATATTGCATTAAACATAAGGAATATTGCAAGAATTATACCATATATGGTTCTGCAGAGGCAGACTTGACCACAGATATTGAATATGTCCAGAGTGTTTTAGATGATGCTTAATTATTATTAGGTAATCTACCGGTTAAGGTAGGTTTTTGGATGGACACAACTATCAAATAAACATTTTGTAACTCCAACAAAACCAAATCCAGCAACCTATTCTACACCAGATCCTTAATTGTAGAATTATTTATTTCTGAACTTTAAACCCGAGACCACAGTAGTGATTGACAGTAAATAGATTTTAGTGTGGGTAAATGTATGATTTTTGATTCATCCCACCCAATTCGAGATAAGAACACGAGGAAACATTGTCTAAAACCGTGAAAACTACTCCAGAATAAAACTTTAAAAAATGTTAATATGCTCTAATTTTCATTATAAAATCAAATACAACTAATGCTTGGCAAACCACTCATCTCACACAATAACCAGAATCTCCCTAATGTGATCCGATAATGAACCATTACAGGGAATAAGTGTATCAAAAAGATGAAAACTAAAATTCTTTTGTGAGGAAGAACGAACCTGAAGACACATATCACTCCTCTCGAGGAGTGAAACTAGAGCAATTGGAATCCTTCGTCTACCTGGCCAGCACTGTAACTTGGGATGAAAGAAGTTTGAAAATCAAGATCAAGCTAAGGTGTTTATGAAGAAGAGGCAACAACTATGTTCAAAGGTTGCAAGTTCTTCAAAACGGTCGTATGCAGCCTGGCGCTCCACGCATCAGAGGCATGGGGAAATGGAATAGTGGACCAGCGAAGAATAGGAGCCTTTGAAATATGGTGTTGGAAGAAAATACTGTAGATGACATTGACAGACGAAGTAAGAAACGTGGAAGTATATACGTGGAAAAGCAGAAGAGGAGAGGACCATATGGAGAGCTCTGCGGCGAAGAACTACACGGATTGGTCACAGCTTGAGGAATAATGAAAATGAGGAACATAATTTAAGGGTAAATTGCATTTTAAATCTCCCCCCTATGGTTGGATTTGAACTAATTAATAACTTTATTAATTTTAAACTATATAAATTGAAATATTCCTTAACCATTAATGTTATTTAATATGCGTATGAAAGTATAACAATTGATTACCACTCGGCATAACAGCCGCTCATACGGCTACCAATATCACATTTCAAAATAAATTTATTAACTGGACTAAATACCAGCTACACATTTATATCACCGTTATATTTTACTACTACCATTTTATTTTTAAACTATCGTAACAAGAAAGTGCATGCATCTGCCATTAAATAAATAACCACCCCTTTTGGATGAAGGTTAACTCCTCTCATGTATGAGATAGACCTACTTCTAGGAGCGTACCGAAAGCCAAAATTTAAAAAGCCCTACTGCGGAAACTTTTAAACGCTCGTCGGATCCCGTCCATAATATTTGAAAATTCCTCTACGCGACCGTTACACCACACAGCCCCACGTGCCGTCACAGACCAAGCGTCTCTAACAAAGGCAGTCTGGGATACGTCTGAATCTCGAGTCGGGTGGGGGGGGGAGACGGGATTGGAAGAGGAGGGTGGCACAGGAGCACCTGGAGTTGGTACCAACCACACTAGCACAAGCTCCCCCACACCGCCCTCTAGTTACCGCCGTCCTTTTAATCCCTTTTCTTCTCCCTCCCTCCGTGGGCTTTTATACGGCACGATCTTTGCTTTGAAAAACTTCCCTTCCTCGATGAGCACACAAAGACGCTCGTATCCATCAGCCGTCTAGTCACCGGCCTCCTACGTGGCGTTGAGCCTTCCAATACCTCCTCTCCCCACCGGTTCTCCCTTCTTACGCGCGCGCGCTCTTCCTGCTCCATCTTAACTCCCTTCCTTTCTGTATTCCTCCGTCCCC
Organism: Hetaerina titia; assembly: GCA_037158775.1. Classification (NCBI taxonomy): domain Eukaryota; kingdom Metazoa; phylum Arthropoda; class Insecta; order Odonata; family Calopterygidae; genus Hetaerina; species Hetaerina titia. The sequence continues at coordinate 53,459,350 of CM073771.1, forward strand.
CTTCCACATATCCACCACCGGATTGTCCTCTCCCGTCCCCCTCTTCTTTGTGGGTCTAGCACCAGAACCCACAGGATTCGTTTTCTGCGTTGACTTCCCGATCTCTCTCTCCACCCTCGTCCATTTCAGCCAGTTTCAAGGAGGCTGCATGCCTGCCAAAGAAATCCGTATTTCCCCCATCTCCGCATTTTCCAGCATTTTCCTCAAACCACTCTTGAGAGACCCCCTACCGCTCGTGTTTACGAACCTTTTGCTAATGTGCCACTTGCACTTTTCCCGATCCCGCGCGCCTAAATCGGTCGTAGCCATCGAAAGTGTCCCGGTGATGTAACATTTGGCTACAGACTGCAACCTATATCCCCCACAGTTTTCGACAACGGGGAATCCCAAAATGATGCCCCCTACTTTTCTTTCTTCATTTTCTTCAACGAGTTTAATTAACATTTGATTCAGGCATCCCTTGTCGTTCTTTCCCTTATGGTGATAATTTATCATGTGAAAATTGACTGGACGTACTAGATTTTGCTATTTAGATGCTCTATGTTTCTCTCTTTTTTTCGTCTGTTGGCTTTATTTTCATTTAATTTAAAATATAACTCAAGATTCTTTATGAATAAAATATCTCGCTCGAACATATGACAGAATGAAACCGCAGTTTTAGCATTTCTGATTGGTACAGCCTCTAAAACATAGTCTTGGAAAATTACTCGAAACTAGTCAATGAGACGCAACTGTACCCTTTGTGTGGACATAACAATTTATGAGTTAGAATTCCAGCCTGAATATTGGGAAATTTGCTATTTTATCGTCCCAAGCTACCGAGTATTAATCCTGTGGCAACTATTATGAGGTGAGGTGATGAACGATATTATATTTTTGAAAAAATACCGAAAAATCTAGATACGATGAATTAAGGCTGGCCGAAAAAGATATGTCCATGGATATATTAGCAATAAAAATGTTAGACCAAAGACTATGCTTTCTTAGAGTATTTTCTAGATGAAGGCGTCTCGGGTCTTCCACCTCAACCGATTCTGCATTTCTGCCAGCGTTTCAATGTACGACTCGTAAATCGATACTTTCGCTGAAATGCGGAACTTGACCAAGAAGATTGTATGTTACTCGTTGCAGGCATGGCCTCTTGAAGTCGTAAGGATATCTCACCCTACGGTATTTTCGAAGATGTGCTGCATTATGGTTCCATACGGCACCTAATTAGGAATATGAATACAAATGAAGTAGTAAGTAAATATCGGTAGCTCTCATGGCCACCTAATACAATTAGCATGATATTTCAGGCACTAAATTTATTTCACACTAACCCGAGTTTCTCAATCGCACATTCTAAGAGCACTTTGCCAATGACTCAGTGTCAAAACTATACTCCATTTTCATTAAAATAATTTATGTGAAATTAACATTAGAAAAATTAGTTAATTATTTCCATCAATTTTACTGAAAATAGCTCCTAATTATATTGAGTCGGGGCTCATGTCTCGTTTTAATTATTCAAAGCGATTTTCGTAAGATAATTGTCAAAACTTCAGCATGCTAATTCAGTGAACTATCAGCTAAATCGGTTTAAGTACATATGCTCTCGTTTTCCATGTCAAACTCCGTTTACCTGAAGTCGACAGTAAACGCTTCAAAAAGTAATTTTTAACAAGAATTGATTAGCTAACTCAAACAATATTAACGCAGAAATATGATGCATCTTCGAGTGTTGACGTCATTTCCTAACATAACTGGGGGCAAGTGGTATTACTGATACCCATGCTGGCACCATATATTACTTTAATAGAATTCGATTTCCATTGCGCATTTCAGAATGAGTTGATTTATGAGGATATAATAAATCTGTAGTAATTTAGTTTAGCCATGAGGTTTGTGTTACACGCCAAGTCGCTATTTTTTAAAAATATTATTTTCTAGTCGTTGAAAGTCAGTGCATGAGAAAGAGGGTGCTTGAAGAAATCTAGGTACCGCCATTATTTTATGCATGTAGTCACATGGCAAGCTCATAGAAATATATAAATCCGTGTTTATTTTTTATTGCAGCAAGATACTTATGTAAAATAGTGTATCTATAATTTATTGCTAGGAAAATCGCGCGGCTGAACAGATATATATTTTCAAAATGACAATGACTAATAGAAGCTTATTTTGTTATACATCTTTTCTCAGCGTTAATAGAGGCACTCCATTGGAGCACTGTTTGTTTATTCAGATGTATCTACTCCAACAAATTCTTTCAGAAGAGTATAACTCTCTGCTTTCCACTCGAACTTTCCTACTCTTGCGGCGTCATTTGATGTATTGCCTCATCAAAGTAACGAATGTGGCAGGGATTCAGTAATCTTACTAATGCGTCATCGCATTCTGGAAGTGTATTAATCACCCGTGCAAATAACTTTTAGATCTGATGATAAAATTGTTCTCAAGTGACCCAGGAGTACACGAACTTTTGTATTTTCTTTTCATATTGCTATTGGTATGTGTGAAGATATATGCCTCGCCGGTATGATAGGTTTAACTTGGGATGCTTTAATATTCAGGGCTAGAATTTGAGAGCTTTATCACCATGGTATATAAATTATGGCACAAATATGGATATAACTATAAATATTACAATATTAATAACTATAAATGTATAAACAGTGCTAATTTTGTTTAGGTATTAATAAATGAAAAAACATAAAAGTTGACATCTCGTACAGCTCTAAGAATTCTTTAGTAAGTTCGTTTAAAAAAATTTCTGAAGACTAAATATAAAAAGATGAGAATGGACACAATAACGGAAATATTTAAATGAGGTATTTTGTGTTAGTTCGACTTACTCTTACTAATTTAAGGAAAAGTTCTCATTATCTAATCATTAAGTATATTTCTATATATGGTTACGAACCCTGCACGTTGCTGTCAGAGGAAGGCTTATAAATGCAGCAAACCGATATTCTTTTATATTAAAGATTTATTTCAATCAATCAAATATATCAGTTGAAACAAATGTTATTAAACTCAGTTTATGATCCAATTATATTTATTAATTTTTTTAGTATGAATGTTTCACTTTTATTAGTTTAAACTTTTAATGATAATTAAAAGTTTGAAATTAAAAATTTGAAGTGTCGGATTTATTATTTTTACAAAAAGTTGAAAGGAATCTTAAAAAGGTGCACATATTGATTAATGGATTGATCTTTAGCACATTTTTAATCTCAATTTCAGTGGCAGTCTTAGTGGTTCCATTAATACCATTGCAACACAGAATCAAATATTTCATAGAATTTATATAATTTACTTTACGTACCGACAGCTTTTTCCAATTAAAAATTTCAGAAACTATGAACAACCGCCAAAAAATATTTCTGAAGGAAATAAATGAGTTGAAAATAACACAACATTTCAAGCTAGGCCTGATTTTGGTGCACTGTAACAACATTCATTTTCTACACACTCTCCTTGAACACAAATGACATATGGACTATATTTATGTCAAATTAATATAATTTTTTTATAAAATTGTTCAATAACCGACTGAAATTAAAATGATTGATACGCATATCACGAAAATAATTTAGCACTTGATGTAAAAGCTAATCCGTTTTAATTTTCACAGCGAGTATAATTCAAATCCGTATATAAAAATTATAATATACACTCCACTCGTATCTATCAATATCCCCGTCCATGGTACACAAAACTCTACATGGACCTTCACCCTCTTCCCACCCATCCCAATTTTGCTTTTCTTCCCGTGGAATAAACAGATTTCGCACCGCCTTCGCTCCTCGCCACGAACAGAGCACGCGCCCGCTGTCCGTTACGTCTCCTCGCCGACAACAAAAGTACAGGAGAAATGGTGTAGGGCGGATGAATTGAAGGGAAGAGAAGATAGGGAGGCAAGACAGCGATGGTTGATTCTTTCCTTCTCCTTTTTTTAAGGGTCTCCAAGGAGTTTGTGGGAGGAGGGAAGGGAAGACCTATTGAGGGTCCTCACCCTTCTCCCCTCCCACACCATTCACCATTCAATTCCCTTTCTTTGGAACCATAGCCACCCGCGAGGAGGAGCCTCCTTTGGATGCGATTTATGCTCTCCCACCCCTTCCTTCGTGCTTTCTTCCGCATATCCGCCGCCACCACCCCATCCCTCGGCTCCATTTGCCCACCAGCCACCCATCCCACTGCCAGTCTGCTCCTGAGCCGCCCATTCCAACTATCTTTCAACCGACTGTTCAAACTTCATAAGGATCCTCAGCTTTTCCAGGCCCCTCGCTTCCCTTTTCCTTTCATCTCAGCCATCCCCACTTTCTCCAACATTTCATTTCCATTCTCCTTCGGAGGCTGTTCCGTAATGTTTTTTTCCATAAACGCAGTAATACAATATTCCCCTCTAAATTATTAAATTTATTGTACCGTCGCGTCATATTATCTTGTCGCTGTTGAAGGGAGGAGGGAAAACTTTTATTTAAGAAGAATTTTGTCTGCAATTACCGGTAATTATTTGTTTTACATTAATTTATTTAGTTATGAATTACTTAATGTTTGATTAGCTTGATATGATATTCTCTGAAGTAAATCTAACCCTGAGAACAGCTGATTTCAGATTATAAGTGAAAAACTCAAATATAAATTATTTTATTCGGGAGTCTTCCTTTCGCTATTTTTATGAAACCCCTCACGCTCCTTTTCTCTCTCTCTCTCTCTCTCTCTCTCTCTCTCTCTCTCTCTCTCTCTCTAATTTCGTACTTATAAATGGATTTAATGGTACGATCTATACCTTGGAAAGGCATTTCTCGTCACCTCAGTTATGAGAAAAGTATTTTTTTGTCAAAACAATTAATCCTCGTAGTATCTTTTAGTTTTTATGTGGTAAATATCATTAATTTTAGGCTATCATAATTTGTTGATTCATTCTGGGCATATATATATATGTATGTACAGTTCTATACTTTTATTCCAGGATATGAAAGTTCCTCAAGGGGAGAAGGATAATGGTATTTCGGTTGTGCCCATGACATTTAATTGTTTGATTATGATATTTCTCGGATCAAATCTTTGTAATCTCAATACTTTTTGGTACGTTTTATTAAGAGTACTCGTATTTGAAAGCTTATAAATTTTCATTCCTCAAAACAATGCCAAATACTTGGGAGCATAAACAGCTAAAATCTGTAAAACATTTTCGCCACCAACATGGTAATATTCTATTCCAAGAAATGTGTTCTTTTTTAATTTGCCTTCAGAATTACGCAGTCCACGTTATATGAAGCCATTTCTAAGTATATGAACACGAAACGCATTTGAAGACAAAGAAAGTCTGAAAATGTGAATGGTTCATCAGGGTGAATAAATATTAAATTACACCAATTTTAAAATTACTCTTGTACAGTTGATTTTGAAGACATTTACGAGCGGTTGAGTCTCTTTTATCACGAAGAATTCCGTTAGGTCATTTTCTGCAGCCGACGTAAGGGGAAAAAATAGAGTTGGGTAAGGAGTAAGGAGTTGACGAAAGAGATGTATCAAGAAATGTCCCGATACAAGGAAAAGACCAACTCAGTGAAACGAGTCGCAATGGCATTCACACATTCTACATGCTTCCTTTTCGTATTAAAAGGGAAAAGAAGAACCATGTGGTTTCGGCTGTCACATGGAACAAGGGGAAGAGGACACCCCCGAAGGAGAAGGATGAGAAGAAGAAAAAAATGAGCAGTAGGAGGCTGGGTCCCAATTGTGATGACTGACTGGGAATCTGCTGAACACTATTCCGACTCCTTCCGTATTATGGGAAGAGTCAGTTGGTTCTCTTTCAGGGTGTGACTACTAGGAACAATGAAAAAGAAAAGGAAGAGTGTGAATGGATACAGGTACAAGATATTTTAATCATAAACATTGGAAGTATTTGCCTATTCTCTCATGTGCAAACTGCGAAAGATTATTTTTTTAGATAAGTGCAAAGGTAATTTTACAACAACCCGTAATCGCCATTGCAAAACATTCCCACTCTCTTTTAAATTTACGAGTTCTCGTATAAACAATGTAGACATTTTCTGATATCTAATATAACCTCAAAATAATGTTACAGCAAACAATATATTCATACATACGTGTACTCTTCATCATTCTACATTGTGGACAATCTTCCCCATGTAACAGCCTTCAGCATCCCTCATTATATCCTCTATCCTCGTTTTTTTTCTTCGTCTTATTCCAATTTATCCTACATGCACCAACTTGTCTTACTCTTCATCATTCAGCATACTTTTTCCGATATATAGTATACCATGTATTTATCTTAAACTCATCAAATAGACGATCATTCTCTTTCCTCAGAGATCATATTTATGTACCCAGCCATTCTCCTTGCTAGTCTTTCTTATTTTCTTATATTCCTATATGAATTCAGTCTCGGTTCTTACTACTATGTCAACATTTAGTTTAAAGAGGGGCAGTACGAGTTGTGCTATAGGGATTTATCTCAGCTTTATTAAAAACTCAGGGTAGATAATTTATTTTGCGGTCAATTATGCTCTTTATTCAGATATTCCAAGTGCTCATCTCAAGATTAAATTAGCAATGGTAAAGGAAATTCTTATCGGGGCTGAAATATTACCCTAATTGGACCTACATATACGTGCAAATACCTACGCATTTGCGTAATAATATGCCACATGTTGAGAAAACGACAAGAGGTCACTTTTATTGATATCTTTGGCCGTCTGCCTTTTCCTGAGATTCTTAAGGTCGTGTCTTAAACGACAACTTTTGCTGAAGACTCCTGCACCATAGTAGTTTTTTTTCTAATTAGAGGAAAATGAGTTTTGTTGTAATTGTTGTTAGAGTAATTTTGGTTCCCCCGTGTATACTTGGGTCACTTCACTAGCGGAAAAATAGAACCAATTCTACCAAAATTGCAGTCAAAGATTTCATAACTCATATTCTATCTTATCAGTGTTGGATGAGGACATCTCAGGAGTTGTTTCCGAAAACAAATATCTGATAGACATTCGCAATGCTTCCAAGCCATTCAAATGAAGTTGGTATGAGTATTTACCGAAATTCTTATGCTTAAGCAGACAATGAAGCAGGTCAATTGATGCTGTTAATAGGGATGAATCAAATTGCCAAAGTGAAGAGTTTGCGTGTGACATTCTGGAAATTTTACCGAGTAAAAATTTTCTAATTATCTCTATATTTAATTCTGTACGTCAGAAATACGGGTGACGTGTGGCAGCAGGTCACAAGCCAATCATAATTAGAATATTGGAAGATTATTCGCATACCGTAAAATAATGAGCGACATAAAGAGACAATAAAAAATGTTTTCAAATCATGACTTGGAGTTCACATCTAGCTAATCTCGATTTTCCACTTTTTCCTGATTCTAGGCCAGACGCGATGAAACTACAGTTAACAACGCGAAGTTTGATTTGATAGTTTTGGATGGAACTCCACCAAGTGCTAAGCCCAAAGGCATGTAAAATTCACACATCTGGATAGGGGGACAAGTTCCTTCCTATCTGTCGCATATGGTTTTCTAAGAAGCTCTGATTCCTGAAAAATCACAAAGTTTGGGTGAAGCCAAAGGTGCCTAGAGACCTTCTCACTTGGAAGTGAACCAGTAGCTCAGTGTTCTACCCCCTGAACCAGTGCGTCCCAAATCTAGGTAGGCACTTAATAACTATTTATAAGTAGTACGTAACTAACTACGTAACTAGTTATTTATCATTATTAGCAATACACTCGTGCCTCCCTTGTAATGCCATTAGAACCCACTCATTCGAAGTTGCGAGAATTGCTGTAATTTTTGCACGTCATTGAAAATAAATTATTTATATTGCTGAGTGCAGTCAGGAATCTGTGATGGACTATGTATGACCAATTGCAGCAAATGAACGATAGTTTTAGAGAAGTAGCCTTAGAAAAATTTATGTGTAATGGATTTTTCACACCTCGTTAATTTCGTAGGATTGACTCAAGAAAAAACTGGAATATACCGTTGGACAGAAGGCAAACTGGACCAGTTGCATAAAAATTGACTGTCGAAAAATCCATTGGTGACGAGAGGTAAAACATTTCGTGCAACATGTTTTCGCATGGAAAGGTTTTGCAAAAAACACATCGGAATTAAAAGCGAATATAAAAATGCATAAAAAACGTTCAATTCCGGGGAAGAGGTCGTCGGGCACCTTTTGTCCAAAAAAGGAACGGTAAGAGGTGTGGAGAGCGGGACGTTCCAAGAAAGACTGGCAGCGTGATAGGTAGGTAGGTACGAATGCGTACCTCCTCGAAGGAGAAGGATGAGTAGGAGACCCCAGGAACCACGGGCAAGAGTGGCGAGTGGGGAAGGGGAGGGGTGTGTAGAGAGCGGAGGATCAAGGTAGGAGGCGGACGGGACTTTCCCCCTCGCCGAAGTGAGGAAGGGCACGGGCCCATTTATGAGAGGGTGAGTGGGTAAGGTTTTGAGGGAAGTGAAAGAGGGGGGAAAGGAAGGTGGTTGGTTTCCCTTTTTTTTTCCACCTTCTTCCCCACCCTTCGTGTGGGAGTGGGGTCGCCGTCTTCGTCGGCGGCGGCTTAAGGTATATGGGGCTCGAGGCAGGAAGAGGATGAGAGGCGAGCGAGGGAGTGGAGAACGAGGGAGAGAAGAGGTCGGTCGGAGAGATCAGGACGTGGGTGGGGTTGGATGGGATCTTCTTGGGACGGGGGAGGGGGGACGGGTTCCTCGAGTCTTTGAGTCGCGTGCCCAGAGGAGAATGGACGTGTCTTGGAAGTGGGGTGGCGGAGGTGGCGCATGGGATCGGTGGAGGGTGAGGGGTTTCAAAGGATGGTGTATATTTTTTTTCTGTTGGTGAGAGGGAGAAGTCTCCGTAAAAGGAGTTTGAGCGAATATCTTTTGTCGTCGAGCACGTGCGAGGGTCTCCTTCCCGCCCAACTTCCCGTTCCCCATCCGATACCATGTGGGCCTTATGCAGCTCCTTCCGCAACTCAGGGCGCAGCCGATGTTTTTAATGTCTTTTTTTCTCTGGGATTCTGCCCTCCTTTCCTACCGTGCATGGTAATATCGTATGCATGGAATTCATAATCAGATAATATTCAGGGGAATTGCAAGACCATAAATGTTATTGCTGTACCTCCACTTATTATAAAATAAACCAAACATCAAAATAAAATAGACCACGGTATCATTGGCTGTCTTTCTGACCATGAGCAAATGAACTTCAATTTTACTTTTACAAATTTGTTTAATTTATTGGTTAAGCGCTTAGAATAGCTAAATAGCTAAATAATACTCCAAAAAGGTTTCAATAAATTTTGTAAAGACTCGGTGCTCATTAAAAAATGGAAACAATATAGAAACGCGATTGAAAGCATTGAATCGATTTGACGATAAATATTACTTTATGAGAATGGTATGACCGCCTTTCATTACCACAGTTCAGTTACAGGAATAAGGTACTCAGATCACCATTCTTGTAATAGTACTCTTCCTTCATTTTCTGAGCTTTACACATTCCATTGCAATTATGAGGAATCCATATGATCCTTTGACAAGTGTCAAATTCATTTTAAGTTATAGAGGCATATTTTAAAACGTTAAGGTAATAAAGTTGCTGTTTAATTGTTATAATGCCAAGCCCCAGACTGCAAATCTATATATTTTGGTTATGTTGAATGGGAATAGGGTTAGAAAATTAAGAAGCATTTCAAATACTTTGATATTTGTTGCAATGAGCCGTTTTAGTTGAATATTGAATTGTTTGATCTCATTCTCCAGATTTCAATCCAATGGTTTTACATGTTAAGGCAACTCGGCTAAACTGAATTTTTTAGAAAAATGTTCAAGTGTTCTAAAAATCCAGATTAATAACAATATTTGAAAAAAAAACTTTGAATTATAAATTTATTATCGGCTTTGTTCCTTTGCGGTGTTTCTATCATTGGTTGTTTTTCATTCATTTATACTTCATGTTCCTAACTTTTCCCCTTTATCTCGTATCCAATAAACATGCACAAAACACATTTGTCTGTTAGAATGGTCCATTGAAAATGACATTTACACATTGGCGCCGTTAGAGGTTTAGTCATAAAGCCGAAACGAAAAGAAATTTATGCATTGTTTTTATCGAAAACTATGCATTGAATCATCTACAGCAAAACATATAATATATTTAGATGTACATGCTCATACATTGCTCATGTTCCACGAAAGAGTTGCAAATGGCATTATTAACCTGTTTGAGAGATTGAGGTAGTACATCAATATTTGAGAACTTGCGAAGAAAAATGTTGCAACAATTTTCTTATTATCGATATATGTATATTTATATATGGATATATATATATACAATTATAAATATATATTTATACATATATAAATACATAGTTATGACCCTAGAAGCTTAAGTGTGTCTATCTTAATGGCATATGTAGCTCGTTTCTATGGAAAATATCAAAATGAATAAGACGGTTTCCTATTTTTATCGAATAAGGTTAAGGTAAATCAATCTTCTTAATATCATCTTCATATCTTAAAATATATCACTTAAAAAGTAAGATATATATATATATATATATATAAATATATATATATATATATTACTTTTAAAGTGATATATTTTAAGGTTATAGATTTTTTTAGTAACATGTTGTTGTTTGCCATGCCTTGCATGTTTGATTTTGTTTTGATATTAAGAAGATTGAATTACCTTAACTTTTTTCGATAAAAATAGGAAACCGTCTTATTCATTTTGATATTTTCCATAGAAACTAGCTCCATATGCCATTAAGATAGACATACTTAAGATTCTAGGGCCATAACTTACTCGATTCTCACAGAGAATGGGATTTCTTCGAATGAAAAGGAGGAAATGAATAGTGAAATTTATATCTGGAAGAGTTATGCATCTCGTTTTTACGCAACGGAAATGAATAATGTGAAGATTATTTACCGTGTTAATTTTCCCGCCGTTCGAAGAGAAAAATCAATTTGTTTGCCGTACCATTCACAAGAATGGGCAGACGGAGATATTCATTCCCGAACAACATCCGACAGACAAAGGGACGAAAAAATTTATTCGGAAAGACGTACACTACAGTTTCGCCGCCCCAAAATAAATTTGCTCGAGGGAGAGGCACCTTATGACCCCGGCCTCTCTCGAAAGGACCACCCATCCTTTCCGCGCCCTTCCTTCCAACCTCCCTGACATAGGTGCTCGCCACCCATCCAGGACGAATATGGAAGTGAGTGCAATGTATCCGACGAAGCTCCTCCCCTTCCCCAGACTCGATCATATGTAGGCCCTAGGAGTTCGTGCTTGCTTTAATAATTTCCAGAAATAAATGAGAGAATTATTTTGAATTATAAAAAAGTTTATTCATTTCCATGGTATCGGGCACAACATTGTGAACTTTCATTTTGAGGATTTAGATAAATTTTGTGAAATTCACAAAAAAGTATTAATACTGCAATATCGGTTTCATCAAATTGATGACATCTTCGGGTACTTCACATTTTTTATTTCATTCAAATCACAGGGAATATGATATCCTCTTTTTGAGAAGTTCTGTAAATTTGTATACCCTCATAACCGGATGAAAACAATAACTGAGTAATTGCAATAGAAACTATAACGTATAACGTACATCAAAGATATTTGTGACTATAATTCTCACAATAGTTTATAGTGAAATTTTAAGAAGCGAAGGCTAAAGGTCAAGCCATGGTGCGTCTTCAATCAGAAAAAATATTTTACTACTCATATGAGGCAGCCGGCAGCGTATCACAAAACTAATAAAGTGACCTCATGTCTCTGACCTAAGTGTGGGAATAGCTAGGTAATGGTTCATCGGTGTTCCACAAAAAAGGGAAAGGAATGCACTAATGGTATGATCCCAGCTTCTCATGAAAGTAAAAGTGATTAACAATGAGAGATCATTTCAACTACCCATTTAAGTCGATAATTTATAGTCAGAGAAGTGAAAGTAATTGCATATAGTAGAAGGTCCAGAGCATCAGGCTGATTAATTTGATTGAAAAACATTTTCAGCGAACCTTAGATGAATATAAAAGTAAATATCTAATCCTAACATTACCGTTTGTGGTTGTTTTCTCTGACATCTCCGATTTTCTCTGCTAAATTTTGCAACTCACCGCTGGTAGAGAGTGATGAAATGGAACGCGAGAGGCATTGATATTTTTTTAAATAAAAATGACCAGAAAATATGATATTGTTACTGAGAGAATGTTGAATGATTCTCGTTCTAAATTTGAACATCTACAGGTATTGAAGAGATTTTCAAGAAACTGCGGGAGATGTCGCAACAGTAACTTTTAACGGAGTCATCCGCTAACATTGTTGCAATGATATTCAAGAGATATATTAATAAATAACACGTTTGACGAAAGAAGCCTGAATGCCCCACCTAATTATCTACCGTTGAGGGATTAAAATTATGACTTAACCCATTGCAGCTTTGTCTATTGAAAGAGTATCATTTGAAAACTCATGTATGAAACTCAAAAGACATATAGGGTGGTTCTACAACCATCATTTGATAAAATTGCCTTTTCGAAAAAAACAAGGGATGTTTATGTAAAGCATTCGTGGATGATTCCGTGAACACCTCTTTCTCGGAGAAAGCCTGCAATGTATTTCAACACATCTGAGAGAGAAGTATTGCTGTTTTTTGAGCAAATTTCTTTCTTTGAGCAAATATTTTAAATTGTATTCCTAGATATAAATCAATTTCCTCCTCCATTTTCTTATCTATGATTACGTTTAAGTTTATATCGTAGTCTTCCCAGACTTCATTCTTACTTCTTCATTCTGCGTTTAGACATCCGTATTTGGTGTCTGTATTTGAATTTATAGCAAGGGAAGTTACTGTGCTTCGTAAGAGACTTGCTGCATGGTTAGAGAAACGTAGTCTCTCAAAACTCAATGCACCCAAACAAACTTGCACCAATACCCGTTCTGTAACCCACAGCTAACATAACACACGAGCAGAGATGGAAAGGTACTGTGAGGATTGTTAACTATTTAGTCATAAGATCTTTTATATTTATATATGTATATACATTTTATCACTAAATTATATATAACTATATTACATATATATATATCACTAAACAGGAGGTATTATTTATTTTTGCAACGGTGGTTGAAGGATTTCTTGAGTTTTTCTTCTTCACATAAGTCCCCCGGGCGGGGAGAGGATGCCATTCTAATCTCGGCTCGGGATTGAAATCTACCGCGGAATGCGATGGTATATAGATCTGGGCTGGAAGGTCTCCTTTTGTAACACCCCGAATAATGATTATGAAAGATGCCCCAAAATCCGACCATACGTCCCACTTCTTTTCCAAGGGCGATCGAATACTGAGCTCCCCGCCGTCGGCGCGTTGCCTCCGGGGTCAACCATAGTCTTGAGGCGGCGATTTTCTACATCCATTCCCGCCGCCGCCTCCGTGTCCTCCCTCTTCCCTTCATTAGAACACTTCTCCCCATCCCACCTTGCAATCCCCGCCGCCCCCGCCTCCAGGCCGCCCCCGCTCCATTCATCGGGATAAGGAGAAATCTCCCCACTCACCCACGCGAACAGCGTTCCTCCACTCCCCCTCTCCTCCTCGTCCTTTCTTAGGACCGGGCCGATTCCATTCTTCTCTCCCTCTCTCAATCTCCCGCCTCCGCCCGCTCTTACAAACACAAGGGGAGAGGAGGAGGGGATGGAAGTCGGGGTTGGGCCAAAAGAAATCGCGACAGCTGCTCCTCGGGGGAGACCTTTCACCCCCGCCACAGTGACACCCACGCTCTCCCCTCTTCCCTTCCCCTTTCTCGAGTCATCGCGAAACTGCTTTCTTCTTCTTTTTCCTTCGCAATGAAAAAACCTTTTACACCACTTCAGATTGAACACCAATCGTTTGACTTTCTTGATTTTCACTAAATTTCAGCTTCTCTGCAACGATATTGTTATTCGCGAGCTCAAAGTTTTGGGTGATCCGATAGGGCGCAGTATCTTAGTTGTTGCCTTTATATTTTTAATATATACAAAGGAAAAAACTTTATATTTTTATAAAGGTCGATTAAAAAAATGTCCCACGCAAAGACGTCCTTTGATCGCACATTTGATAGCAAAGCCTTATATATTTTTATACATAACTTCATGAGAGAAAGTTTTCTAATTGTCCTCGCTTAAATGTTCTTTTTTATTTCCTCTGCATATTTCTCGAAATCCTTACTCAATCATCAATATAATTTTAGCCAACCGTTTTTTCAAATCTTGACGCATCTTTCGGAAGAGATTATCCTTTAAGTATTAGAGTAAACGCATTTTAAAGAGAGGCTTATACTTTTCATTCCAAATACCCAATTTGCTCTGTGTTAACGACAGAAAACATCACATGCTACTGAAAAAGCACCTAATATTTAAGTGACAGTTTTGGTTCGTAAATATAACCGAAGTTGTCTTTTTCATTTGAAGAATGAAATTTATTTATAGAAGAGTCCAGTGAAAATGCATAAAATTCATGAAGTGAAATATTGGAGGAAAGGGGATGTTGAGATGAATTCATTACTTTGTGATGACTATTTAAAAATGTATTTCTAAGTTTCTTTGGAAATGACTTTTGAATTATGTGGTTAAAATATGGGACTTATGTTAAAATGCGAATATTTAACCCTATATGCAAAACGAGGTATAAGGGTATCTATTAAGAAATTTTCTCACTTTTCACCAAATTATTTTATTTGTCCTTTTGCGATTACGCTTGTTACAAATCTTACAAAACAAGCGTTATTTAAATTCCAAATGTAGTATCATTTAGTCACTCAAGGTATTCCTCCCAATTACGTAGCGGTTGAACGTCCCAAAGGACTACTATCTATCCATATTGAAAGATTTTGTACTTTTCCACGATGACTTTCTGTGGAAAAGTTCAAATCTATTAATATGGATATCACCGAAATGAAACCTGAAACCATAAAATATAGACAATTATTCAGTTAAATCAAGCACTTCTTTATGTCCTAGATTATTTCCTTCTTCATTTATACGTAAAATCTATTGCCTTCATGTTGTCTAAAAATCCTTGGTTGCCCAACATTCTTTCGCGGTCTTCAACATTCCACCAGGTTTCAACATGTTCTCCATCCACTTTTTTTAGATTTTTCTGGCTTCCCTCACCAATTGCCTCCCATTGTCCACCCTGTATATGACGTCATCGTTCTTCTCCCTTTAAATTGTCTTCTTCAAATACATGAACTGGTGCATCTTCTCTGGTTTAACCCTTCCTACTTTAATATTTACCATAGTTTAACGATGTTACGAGAAACTTAGTCCTTTCGTTTTCTTGTGGCTAATGTACATGTCTCACATTTTACCTGAGAAATGACAGGCTTCAATAATTTTATCACAGAAACATCAACCGTGATCAATTTTTATGAATATAGCAAAACATTTTGGAGATAGGGTCAGCGTTCACTTAAAATAAGTTATAAAACTTCGAAAAGAGGAAGTTATTTGGCCGCTTTCGAATCGAATTTTTACTATTACAAAAACGGGAATTTCTCCAAGAACTGTTATCAATAGATTTGTATCTACAATATTCGTGATTCACTTTAACTTATTTAAAAAACATCACATAAAAATCCTCTGAAATTTTTTATTTCATTATAAATTAATGGTCTTTTGGCTCTGCTCACCCACGCCTAAAAACTGTTACGACAGAATTCAAATGCGCATCCCCCGCCTTCTTTCGTAATTTTCTTCTTTTTTCAGGCCTTCCTTCCCTTTGCTGCGTCATCTATCACTTCTCTCAAGTCTTTCCTCTCCTACCAGAATCCCTCTAACCTCCTTCTACATTTATCGACTGTGATTTGGAGGTCGTTGAGTAGAGAGAGTTACACCTATCGAAAGAAAGCATTGGATTAGCTATGTCGTAGAAGGGAGCTATTTCTCTACGACTTTGTCTACCCAGAAGAGGTAGGTTTTCAAGTAACTCTGTACATTAATGGGTTCTTTGGATCAATCATGTCATTTGGAATATTTCTTCTTTTAAATAAAATGTGTCATATACTACTCAATCTTCAAATTATTCAGTTAATTTTATTCCGTTATAAATGCCATATTTTGGTTTACATAGCATTTTTTAACAACTTCAAATTATCCCCTTTATCCCAAAATGTCAGCCTTTTCCACGTTTTTCGCAGTGATTTTGATTTCCGCTGTCCCACATTGCTTCAAATGGGGTGTCTGATTTTCCATAAACCTTTCTTTCGAAGTCCTCATTTACAATTAATCATCCTTCATTAATAAGAGAACCTCCAATCACATTTATCTTTAAAGTTCTGACCACGGCACCGATGAACAGTTCTTCTTTCTGAAATACAATTGATCATCTAAAGAATTGTCTCTACGAAATTCCTCATGGCTACGATCATTTACTATAAACTGCCTTCAATACGAGTAACATCAGCGATCCTTTCCATCCGTTACGCTTCATAGTCCTCTTCTGAAACTATTTTTGATCTCTCCATCGCTGTTTCATTATGTTTGGAACTAGTGGATTCTAATTTTAATGCTCAGTTGTTACATCATTAATATCTGCTCTCGCAACATTAAAGGACGGCGAAGGAACAAATTGAATCGTTGGTAGAAACTGATTTTCGTCCTTTAGTTAGTTACTCTCGTTTCCGTTTGTAGGTGTGGTACTTATGATGGCTCATTGTGTTCCTTGTTCAGTCTAATGGTGCATGTGGGCGATTTCAATGGGTGTATAGATGGACATGACGTGGGAACATTGTGTGATTTTTGACGTCATCGCCACCATTTGTTTCAAGATATGAAGGTATCCCATATGTTATTGCTATCATGTCAATCAAAAGTAATATATCGTATTACTATTACTACTAGTAATACGATATGTCAGTATTCGAGTTTTAAAAACTTAATTTGAGGGCAATACAACGTATCATATGTGATGCATTTTGTAATGGAACCTAGAGAAAAATTGTAAGAAAGAAATGTTTCCGATTTTAACGCTGACAGTTCATCTTTCGTGTGACTTAAAGGTGGAAGATCATATGTGGGCTATTATAGTTTAGTATAGAGACTTTTCATTAAATTTAATGAGATTTCACAGAACTTTTATGCGTTCAATAGTTAGCATCGATTCACTCACCAGGACAAATGCCTAATTGCAACGTGGTTTATATAATAATTGTGTAATTAAATACCTGTTTCTCATAAAAAATGAATCTCTACCTAAAAAGTGGATAATGAAATATAATTTAGCTTGTCTAGAAGGTAAGACACAAGTTATATATATATATATATATATATTAATCTTAGTTTTATCTCAGCACTGCATCATTTTTTAACTGATGGACATGATTCCAAACAATTCTAAGTTAATACACTCGCGCCGAATTTCATAAATTCAGGAGTGATTTAGGTGTATTTGGACATATGAACAACCAACTAATAGCAATTTATCATTATCCAACGTATTTATTTACGACTAGTTGTATATGTAAGTACTGCATCATCGCCATATCATAAAATCAGTGAAATTAGGAAGAGAATTTTTTATCATTCATTTTTATCGAGCGAGATCAAAATGAACTAAAGCCTAAACTAATTCATTTTAATGTACACGTGTAGGTATTAATATGGATTTAACAAACAAGGGAGCCTTCCAGTAGGTCACGTTTTATGTTGAAAACTGATTGTAAAATATGAGTACATGCATTAACTAGAAGGAGAAAGCTATTATTTGGCATTTAACACAAATATTTCATTGAGGTATTTCACATAAATATTAAACTAAGTAGATATCATTAATTAAAAAAATGTTTGTTAGCTATGTATTTTAAAAGCGGTTGACTCAAAAATATGGTTAATAAACTATGAAAATTATATTTTTTAATGTAAAATTGTAGTAAATATTAACAAATGACCAAAACTGCTGAATTTGTCTTGTCCTCTTCGTATATTTTAATTCAACGTTTTCAATAGTTTTGAAAATTTAATTGGATAATATCATTTAATTTATTCGTTTCAATAATCATTCGTATCGAGATAATATTTCAAAATTGATATCACTTATTAGCAGACATTATTACACATTTGACAAAAAAGGAAGCCTTTCAGTTAGTGCACAGCTAGGCAAATAAGATTAGAAAACTAATGTTTACGTAAGTGCGAAAATTGTAAATTTTTGAAAAAATTAAAGAAACTATTTGAATAATTCTGAAATCTTATCAGAACTCATCAATGCTCATAATGTATAAATCAGAAGTATGAGTCCAATACACATTAAGATTATCTTTAAAGTATTAATTAGTTGCTGAATAGAGATATTAATAGTATTCCTATTTCTGCTTGGTAATTATAAATTGAATGATTTTAACCATCACAAAGTTTTGGCATTGTTAAATGGTGCTGGTTAACTCTTTCAGTCATGATAAAATACCCGACATGCAACGTGAATACCGTGCACTGTCTCCAATGGGATGCTAATCGTTACATTATATTATATCACGTACACCCTTTCATTGAAATGAATTTGATCCCTCTTTGGTGTAATTCAAACTTCACTCCCTCAGTTTAAAAGAAACACTATTTTATCGCTGGGAAAGTGGTGATCACCTCCCCGCTCTAGACTCCGCTGCGCTCAAATGTCTCTCGCTGTGGTCCCTATGACAGCAATGTTTTTCCTGTGGTCTTCTCTTTGAATATCTTCGGAGCATATTTTATATCTTTTTGAGCGTGTCATACATGCTCAACTCGACACATTGAAAAACGTTGGAATGCACGCATTTGTGACGTGGTGATGACGCGTGCTCGTCGGTGGTCTACTTGGATTTCCTCGGCACCACGCTCCATTACTGTTCCCTTTGATCTTGAAACCGCCGAGAAGAAAATGAAAGGGACAGTCTTCCTGTATACTCCCGCCAAAACACATTCCATGGATATTCGCGAACCTGTGATCACTTAATTGCATTTTTAATCGATAAGTCTCACAGGGAAAATGTAACTGTATAATCTACAAGACAGAATTTGTTCATGTTCCCTCTTTACATTCAAGTGATAAATTTTTCTTTCATTACTGAAATTAGGATGATCATTAAATTAGGTGTTTTATAAATATGCTGTAATATTTAAAATTGGAAATTGTATCTGAATAGGAGGTATTCACATAAATCCTTTAGTCCAAATATTATGACATTTGATGAAAGATGACTCTATGCTTTTCCATATAGGGTATTTTTATTACCACCTAGATATCGTTATAGCGTAAAATCTTCAGGCCGTAACGCTGTAACATTCAGGATGGCCTGAAGATGTTACGCTGTAACGAAACCAAAGTCTTAATAAATATACTCTAAGTGAAAAGCATTGTCTTATTTCATCGTGAGGGATTTCCACCATATTACACCTAAAACTGTGTTATTTATCGCTTTATGTACATAAGATTTAATTGTTACAGGATCATATAAACTAGAATATCTTTCTTCCGTTAAATAATTAACCGCAAAAATCTTCCATAATCCCATTCACCGTATTGGATTGAACGAAAGTTCTTATAAAATCAATAAAATGAAAAGCAGATCCTTGTGGCTACTGCCGTGGCACAGATTTTATTGCTTTTTTTCCTGTAGTGTGTATGCAGTTCTAAAAGGAAAATTTTGTTGAAATTGAAAATATTCTTTCATTCCATGTTTGCGATACATCATGATATTTTACGTGATATTTGTGATTTATCATCAATCAAAATTTGTTCATCTCAATAACGACCACAGCAGAAAAAAAGGAAGAGATTTTTTTTATTAGGTATTATGGGGAAAAGTAAATGATATTTGGTTGGAAATAAGTGTGATCCTACATTCTGTGACCTCTATGGTGGTAAATAAATATTAAACAAAAGGAGAGGTAAGGAAGAAAATCGTGTACATTACGTGATTCTAGGGTAGTTATAACAAAGTTTGAGGGACCGAAAAAAAAATCGCAGGATTCCCCACCCACCTTCGACTAACCTCCACCCCCGAAGCCTCTTACAAATCCTCTATCCGAAGCACACTGAAAATCGCACCTGGACCTCTCTTGGAAAGACGTTGCGTGTCCCCTCTCTTCCCCTCGATGCTTTAGGAATCCACGTGACCGTTAAAGAGGAAGGAAGTTGAAAAGCGGGTCCTTGCGTGGGCGTTGAGTTTTTCGGAGGAGGATGGGAGGATTGCTCCTCAAAGAGGCAGTGGTGTTGCCAAGGAACGTGCGATATGGGAGGACGGGTGTGGGGAGAAGGTCCTGAGGAGGAGGGGGGTGGGGGAGGAGCGAGGGTGGCAGGGTGGAAGGCCGGGACAGGAGACAGGGGTGGTGGCTTCAAGAAGAGGTTTCAAAAAGGGGGTAGGGGCGGGAAGGTGAATGGGGAAGCCAAGGGTGGAGAGAGGGGGCGGCGACACGCGACTCACCACCTGCCCTCTCTGCACGCTTGCTTTATTCCCTCGTGGGGGAGGGAACGGTGTCGGAATATCAAACCATGTCACTTTCTTTCCTGCTCCACAGTGAAAGGAGAAGATGCAGACAAAGGATGGAACCGAAGATAAAATAGGAGACTTGGGAAAATCTTGAGGAATATGTCATTAGTGTGATCCTATGTCTTAGAACTATTACAACACTTAAACCATTGAATAATTCGCACATATCATTTAGTCCACGTTACGGATAATATAGTAGTGCTACATATTCTTAGCTCTCTTTCTCACTGCTATTCAGTAAATTTCGAAACTTGAATTTAGTTTTCTTTATTACTATTGTGTTGATTGTGTAATTCATTACTTTACCTTTGTGTTTCTTGCTATTTCTTTCCTGATAATACCTCATTCTTTTGCCGCATCCAAAAATTGTAAACCGAAAACTCAACTTCAATGGGTTTACCAGTGGAGAAAGAAATTGAGGGAAGCAATCAAAATTCTCAATTAGTTTTATTTTCCTTGCTTAGTCATTCTACAAATTATTTCAGTCAACATCTTTTCTCCAATGGCGATTTTTATTTTGAACAATCCATTATATCTTGAATCGTCTGTTAATGTTATCATTATGGTTTCAATTTCATAGGTTATATGTAGAAGTGTTTATTTAACTTGACTGCTTTATTAATATCAACATTTTTTAATATATATATATTTTCTGATTTAATTTAATTCGGTTTCTTTGTTCAATAATTCCAGGTGTCCAAATTCAAGATTTATGATCTTCTTACATTTCCTCCAACCGAAGGAAGGCATTGTACACCTACGCCATGTCAAACCAATCCTCCAACGGTGTGGCTGAAAAAAACATACCCAGTCATAAATGATCGTTACAGTCATCCAAGGAATTATATATCATGGAAAAAATGTTTTATGTTGATTTGTTTTCGAATTTCAAAATCCCTCAACCGATTTCAAATGAAAATATCTTTTAGAAGCTGAAACCTTTTTTACTGGATAGCATCCACACATTAATTTATCAAATTAATATGTACTTATTTGAACCCTTGTTCACTACGAAATACCTTTCATCTTGATGATTAAACGCATCTTTCAATGTCTCAGTAAACTCTGATATTAATAAAGACCCTCTGACAATTATGTCGTAAACCACAAATTTCCTTAAAAAAATAATGCCTACTACAACAAAGAAACCACTTAATAATAAGTAAGTTAAGGAAATGGCGAAACGAATGTTTAACGTTCAAAGAAAGCAAATTCATAAAAAATCTGAAATTTTTATAGGCTGGCATGATATGTCTGTAGTAGGCCTGGCGCTCTTGAGGCATTCGTTTTTATCAGCCAATGGGAATGAATTCGTGTTCACCACCCGAAACAAAAAATCTGTACCTTTGCAAGAGAGAGGTGTTGTCGTGGCAATGGGTGGAGAAGAGAGCGACGTCGTGGGGGGAAGAGGTACCATCCATTCTCCGCCTCCATCACCGGGCCCACCCAACCTCGCATTTTCTCCCACCCCTGTTTCCCTCGTCGCTCCTCCTCTGTCTTCCTTTCTGCCGCCGTTCGATCAAGAGGCAGGCTTTCCTCCTCTCCGCGGGGATCCAGGTGCTGTAGCCGCCAGGAGACTCCGTCTTCTCCCTTTGGGCCTCCCGAGTGGTTGAGGAGTTAGCTCGGAATGGGCCGCGATTCTCGAGTGCCATCCGCACTCGTGAGAGTCGAGTGCTCGGCACCCTAGAGATAAGAAAGGTCCCCCACCCCCCTCCTTCTCCTCGAGTATGAAAACACTCTCGATAGATGAACTTAGATGGGATGTTCGGTGAGTAGAGAACAGAAGTGAAGAGAGAAGGTGAGATTGGCGTCATTGGATGATTTCACATTGCTTGATAAAGTAATTATTTTGTCGACGATCCTCAGATTTCACTCTTGAAATCTCAACGCGTTCCTGCAATGCGTCACTTGAGGAAAGCGTTCTACTGAGTAGAAGGTAAGGCAAAGTTGTTGCCTCACATCGTTATGCAGTGGATGTCTATTTGACTAATGAGAAATACCTATAAACTCATCTTATATTACCATCTTAAATTCCAACGTATATTTTACCAAAGGCATAATTTATTAATAACAAAGTTAGAAATGATTCCCATATCAATTAATTATTCGTTGTTTGTTACCGTTTCTATCCAGATAGATGTAATCTCTTTGACTTTATATTATCTCTCATGGGCTTTACAATTGTTTCGTCTTCGTCAAACGAATGTTGGAATTTTTGCTGTCTTCCTGCCCTGTTTTTGTCCATCCTGGATGATGTACATTCCCTACCGGTTCAGTCCGTTGATTGATTACTTTTTCTACTCTCTCCCATCTAATAATGCTTCCAAAATTGCTGTGGTGATATTAAATCAGAGGAATTTGTTCATCGGTATACAAAAAATAGCAACTTTAAAATATTAATATTGATAGCTTTCTGTGTATTTGATGCATAGAAACACTTTTTTGATGACAAAACCATTATTTCCTTACCAGAAAACTCTCACTTTGCAAACAGAGGGGTTGATAACCGATCGAAACTCAATAATTTTTTAGAAATGGATAACTCCAACACTCATAAGCTCAAAACGCAAATTTTTTAAATGATTAATCATTCTGAAATAATTTATTATGAACTTAAAACGCTCAAAGAAAATAGATTTCCTTTTTATGTCTTCGTTAGTCCAACTAGCAATAAATCGAGCACAGGATTGTGAATCTTTTGCAGAGACGCAAGAATAAACAAGAGGCAACAATGATGCTGTTTGGTCGTTAATCATCGGGAGAATATTGAAACCAGAGTCTTTTTCGGCTCTGTATGAATGGGATACCTTCTCCGGTCTCCTGGCATGCCTTTGACGGGGGTATGTGCCCCAGAGTGGGGAAAAGGGGAGGGAGAGGGTGGAGTTATGTCGGCCACGTGAGTGTCGGGCAGGAGGAGGCCATGGAGAGCCGCTGAAGGTCGGGATAGAGGGGGCGGACGACGACGGCACGCGTCCGTTGGCAGGAACATATATCACGCGATAAAGGAGGAAAGCTGCAGCGGCAAACAGTGCAAGCTCCGCGGTGCCGGCCGTTGTCGTGCGACATTTTGAAAGAGGGGTGGTGTGGGGGTGAATACACACACGCACACACGTTGCCATTGTCCGCGCTGTCTCTTCGTTTTAAGAGAGCGCGGCACGAGGAGCTCTGACCGTTCGAGAAATGCGAGACTCCGGAAAACATTGGACTTGCTTCAATAGAGTTTTCCCCAACGTTTCCTCCCATAAAGAGGATCGATGTCCGTCCTTGTCATTGGAGAAGCGAATGATAAGGGCCAACCGAAGGGGTTTAGAAAAATTCTTGGAGGTCGGAATGGAACGGATAGTCTATACAGGGTGCAGGAAACAAAGAAAAGTGGCTCCGAGAAGGCGCGGATTTTTGTGATATCCCTGAAAACAGAGATATTGCAACTCGACAGGAGTAATCGCGAGGATCGCGAAGGAAGGGAAAATTTTTTTCCAGCCGGTCTCCTCCGGAGAAACGACTTCTATGGATGAAATGAAAATTTGAAAATGACATCATCAATCGATCATTAGATCGATTTTTTTTTGCCAAAATTGTCGCAGGAGTCCAATATTTAAAATATAATGCAAATAAATTTTAATTAGAATTAATCTTGGATTTTTCTCTTTGTATTAAAATCGGAATCGAATTTATCTCACGAAATACATTCTATCATTGTAACTACGATTTTTCCGTATTTTCAATCACTTAGGAATATTTTTTGATGGTTTTACGTGTATCATTCTCCTTAGATGACACAAGAAAAGTGATATTTAACCAGATGTACTACACTTTGTTTTTAATTTTCTACAATTTTAAGAAGTACGTGAACTTCCACCACCACAATTGGAACAATTAAAAAATTAACCGATGTTAATGAGACCTAAAAATTGAAAAGGAAACTAACTTTTTTGAGATCATTATAAATATTTACCAAAGATAATAATTAGAATATCTAAATTCTGAAATATATTTCCTCCACTTCTTCCACAAACCTTTATAAGTTCACTTTAATTGTACAAAAAGCCACATTTGAAATAGCATTGAGAGTTAAACATCTAGTTCATATTAATTTTTTCATTCGTAAGTGAAATCCAAATCTGTCTTTCTTTCAAAAAAGCCGAGAACAATCAGTTTTATAACTTCCAACCACTAAAATATTTACAGACCATCAATAAACATCCACCATCTGCTCCAACGCCAAATAATCGGTCGGATTGACAAGACGCTGAAAAATGTCATCTGGACTTTAATTGACGTAGACATACGATTTTTCATTTTGTCGAATAACTTTCGACGGGAAAATATGTACAACCAGGGATCGCCATTAAAGAAGACAAGCTAGGGCTATTATTTATTTATGTATTAGACAAGAACCGATTCGATCTCGAGGAAAAAATATTCGCATTGGAATTTTGGATTCCTTCACCCCAACCTCAACCTCTCTCATCTCTCTATCTCTCTTTCACTGCCATTCCGACTACTGAACCCCCCCAACACCTCATTCTGACCCCCACAGCGAGCAACAATCGTCGGACAAATGCCTCCCCGCCGCAACACCTCAGCCATCACCTTACCTACCAACCGCAGCTCCGAGCCCCCCTGGGGACATCTGGAGAGACTGTGTCCAAGCCTCGCCACCCACCCCCATAATATCACCCCTGCCACCCGCCGAATACTCACCACCCCCCCCCCCTACACGCCCCACCGCCTGGGGAAACGTTGAGTCCGAAAGATTCAAAGCGAGGTGTGGGGAGTACATATTTGTGAAAAGTCCGTCGCGGTCAATCCTCTCTGTTGCCCTCGAAGCTTAGTTGCCTCTGGGATCGCGAAGAGTGAGCGGAAAGAGGAAGAGGATGGTCCTCCTATGAAAGTGTGGAGCTATTTGTTGGTTAGGGACGCACCGTGGGCGTTGTGTCATTTTCACCTTTTCCGTTAACTGGCCTTCCCATCCTCTACTACTTTCCCCTCTCCCCCCCACTCCTTCTCCCCCCTTCCCCCTCCCGGTCAACTGGTATCTTCTCCGGTTCCAAACTCCCCATCCGCTCATGAAAACATTCTCGCCTCGGCACTCCCCTAGTATCAATTTCCACAGCCATGAAAGCATATTAAAATAAACGTTTAATTCATCAGATATCTTAACTCATATTTTAATTTTAAATATTTAACTCCAGATGTTATTCGCATGTTTACATTTCACGTCAGTCAATTTTGAAATATGCTGTTGTTTAACTTGATAAGTAATTGACACGTTATTTTAATCTTTTTCAACCTGTATTTTTTCATTTTAAATATTTCTTGACTTATTCGCTATTTCTAGGCTTTTTGTAGCACTAAAAACACACACTAAATTAAAATAGAGGCAAAATATTATGCTATATACAAAGCAATGAAATAATGATTTTCCACAGCTATTTATTTCGTACAAGGCTTGTCAATACTCAAGCATCATCATTAGACACAATGCAAGTTTAAAAGGTCTAGAGTGATGTATGTACGTAAACTAATAGCTCATGTTATTCTGGCTCTTTGGATTATTGTTCCATTCGGTAGGATTAAAATATTAGGAGAAAAGCTAGATGATTTGAGTCCTTGCTTTGTTTTGATCAAAAATTGGTCATTAGGTCTAGTATTAGAATTGCAGACATATGAACTCACCTCATGACGCTCAAGTTGAGCCCAACAAATTCGCCAAATAGGTTATCAAATTCCATAGGCGTATTTCAGACGTATAATAATTTGAAAACATCAAACACTACCTAATATTTGTATGGTCGTTATCATGGATTAATGCCATATTTCTACTGTTTCTATTCATCGTATCTCTCTGCAATATAGTTAAATTTCTTTCGCATTTTTCCCAGAAGTATTTGTTCTTCCTTTGGTCGACTTCTTTGCAATAATTCATTGCATCGTCATCTCCTTCACATTCCTCATAATTACTAATATTACGTTAAGCTATAACCTCATAATTTATGATAAAAGTATTCAAATACAGAAAATTGATAAAAATGGTAGATTGAAAGAGGAGTAGTAGATATTTTCCACAAAGCCTTTTGACGGCTATGCGTTGAAACTAGTTGTATCAAATATACATGTACTGCATATACCTAGTATTCTGCTTACATTTGAAAAGGAATTTCTATGTAGTGAAGTCTCATATCATTGAGTGATAAAATAAGAGAAAAAACGAGTGAAAATCAGAAAGAAAAGACAAAAACCACGCAAGTCATAATCAAATATATATGCCGAAAGAAAATATATTCTTTCCTTTCGGTTTGTCTGTCCCTTCTCACCTCTTTTCCAATCATTTAGTCAAGTACAGGTATATGACGCGTGATGGGACAAATATCAGTTACTTAAAACTTCTCGAATTTTCCAAACGTCGAAAAGTTTTCGACGAATTTCAAAGGCAATGGGTTTAAATTGGTCTAAATATCAATGAAAAAAGATATTTCTATTAATTATTTGATTAGTTTAGCCACGGAATTTTGGGTTTTAAGCTTAATTTTTTTAAATCTTTCTATTTACCAAATTTATCCGGGTCCACCAACTGTTTTTGAGAGACTTATAAAATCACTTTGTAAGTTGCACATATCTTTTTCTCCTCTCCAGAAAGTGGTCGCTCTCATTGCAATACGGCAACATGTTTCAGCAATAGCAGCAGTCACTTACAGGACGAAGTAGAGATAGGCTTATTGCTAAGGGTTGACCTTCTGAACTCAATGTGTTTACATTGACGCAGGCATTTTCGTTTGCATTGAAATCATGGAAACCGGAATGAAGAGCTTCATGATATTGCAGATGCTGCCCCCTTGAATTATTAATTTACAGGAAAGGAGTACAGTGGGAGATGGATGGTACATATTATTTGCACGAATTATTGTCTTCGTCTCGTTAGTTTGACTAATATTTTCTCGGTTAAACCAACTTCAAACCAAATAAATTAAAATCTTTAGATGCTGAAGTACAAACACTTTTCGTACTATATGGCTACGTAGTTGTTCGCGGCGGTGGCTTGAAGAATTCTGCATATTTGGGTTTTCACCGCGTTGTTGTTTGAAGTTGAGTTGAAAGTCTCCGACCTGAGGACGCCGGATGCACCTTCGGCGAAACTGTTGTCGGCTTCAAACAACAACGCGGTGAAAACCCGAATATTCAGAATACTTTTCGTACTGATTTAAAAAATGAATAATTATTATATATATATATATATATACATATATTTTTATATATATCAACCCAAAGGTCGGTTTAGTAAGTGATGGTAGAGTTCACCCAGTACTAAGCCCAACGTCGTGTGAAGTTCACACATCAGGGCCGGGGAACCAGTTCCTTTCCCTGTTCGGGTTATGGTTTCCCAGGAAGATCTGATACCCGAAAAATCACATAGCTTGGGTTGAGCTGCAGGTGCCCAGAGTGCCTCGCCTGGGAATAGAACCCGGGACCCCCGATCAGTAGTCCAACGTTCTATCCCTGTGCTACCGCGACTACTGCAGGAAAATAGAAGGCAAAAAGGAGCCAAACAAAGGAGCAAGACAAGCGCCATCAATATTCAACGTATACCTGGAAGAGGCAATAAAAGAAACACAAGAATGGGGTATCAAAGAAGTCAAGGTAAAAGGAGAAGAAATCAACAATCTCCGGTTTGCAGATATCATCGCATTAGTGGTGGAAACGCTAGAGGACCAGCAAGCAGCTAAGGTCCATGGATCAAGTTCTGGGGGAATATAGTATGAACATCAACAAGAAGATAACTAAAATCCTTGTGTGCGGAAGAGAGAAGCTGAATTCTGTAGCACAAAGTCAAAGAATCCTTCTTCTACCTGGGTAGCAGCATAACCTGGGATGGACGAAGTATGAGAGACAACAAGCGAATAGCCCAAGCAAAGAACGCATACAATGAAAAAGAGGCAATTGCTATTTTCAAAGAACCTAAAGCTTGAAAAAAGGAAGCAATTCGTCAAGACTTTCGTGCGGAGTATGGCGTTCTATGGTTCCGATAGTTTGAACATTGAAAAAGTGGAGTAGCGAAGAATATAAACCTTGGAAATATGGGGTTGAAAGAGAATGCTGAAGATTAAATGGACAAACAGTGAGGAACGAGGAAGTTTATAGAAGAGCAGAAGAGTATATGACCATATGAAGAACTCTACGGCAAATAAGAAATAGATGGATTGGACACACAATGAAGTACGTGGGTGTGGGTAATAGATGCACAATATGTGTGTGGGTGTGTGTGTGTGTGTCACGTTAGTCCAGAGGTAGAGCGTTGGACTACTGACCGGAGGGCCTGGGTTCGATTCCCGGACATACTTGGGCACCTGCAGCTCCACCCAAGCCATAACCGGCAAAGGGAAAGGATCTGGCCCCCTTACCCTGATGTGTGAACAAGCTTTCGGTACTGGGTGAGCTCTATCATCACCAACCAAACCGACCTTATTTAGAGTCCCCAAGGTCATATTGATGAATGACCATTTTACTAACTGCAACGATTTCCTTGCAGTCCATTCCTTTTTCTGCAGACATTAATGATGTAAACTTCTTAATTTATGATTATTTAGTGTTCGATACTATTGTTTTTGTGAAATGAATTACATCTCGGTATATTCTAGGAAACTAAAGATCAAATATGTAACGTTAAACCTGGGCAATCGTCAAAAGGACAAAACTGGCCGGCCGAATTAGTCTCGTGTGTGATGTGCATACATGTTAACCAAAGTCTCGGGTTCGAGTTGTCTTTCGAAATTGGGTTCTATGAAAACTTAGGCCGCGGGTCTTAAAAAACTGGCATAAAATTTTACTTACCGTACGTATTCGAGGTTCATGAAGTGATATGAATTTTTACCACAAACAAGTGAACATCAGTATGCGTGTTTTATGTATTCCGGGATCAAATAGCAATTAGCAATAATTGCAGATTTTCATTTTCAGGGGTCAACGTGGGCCACCAGATGTAGAAGCCCCTTAAAACGTCTTCACATTGACCTCAACATAGAAATAAATTTTATAAACCATTACTCAACTAATTGCAACAAATTGCAACGCTCGTGCGATGCATGGCAATTTGGATTAAACTTAAAAAAGTACGCAGTGATGAATTTTTGAAAAAAAAGAGCAATTTTCTCGCGAACTTCTACTGAATCAAGAAAAGCGAAAGGGGAAGTGTAGACTCAATTAAATACGACCTATCCTGGGTGAAATATATACGGTGAATATGTGCACAAGCTAACAAAAAATTAGTATTTTTTGGAAAAGTACTGGGGAAACGTGATGAAAAGGAGGAAGAGAAATGTTGTCTTTCGCTCTTAAGGCCTCATTTAGAATATGCTGCTAGTATATGGGATCCTTATACAGTTCGATTGATATCCAAATTGGATTGGGTGCAGCGTTGAGGAATAGTTATGTACGAGTATAGTTACATGTCATGCGTAGTTATGATAAACTG
The DNA here is from genome assembly GCA_037158775.1 of Hetaerina titia. Classification (NCBI taxonomy): domain Eukaryota; kingdom Metazoa; phylum Arthropoda; class Insecta; order Odonata; family Calopterygidae; genus Hetaerina; species Hetaerina titia. Next base: position 53,489,356 of record CM073771.1, read on the forward strand.
AGTACTGTATCAAAAATATTAAAGGAACTAGATTGGAAATTACTCAGGAAGCGAAGGTTAAATTACAGATTAAATCTCTTGTCTAAATTGAAAGAATGTCTCTGTAGCAATGATACTAACATGTTTTATTAGCCCCATCCTACTACGGTAGGAGCTATCATGTCAGTGAATAAGAGATTAAGAGATACTATGAGTTGAACAGATAGGTTTAAAATGTAATTTTTCCCACGAACGATAGGTGATAGAATAACGTTGTCCGACCCCGCTAGAAGGAAAAGTACTTTCGGTTAATAGTTGTCTGACGATCAATCACCCCCTACCACACATCCTTGCGGTAGATTGCAGCGTACTTTGAAAATAAAATATAATTTTTTGACTAATATTCTGGTAACTTTCATATTATTTTCAAATAGTTCTAGTAACTTTCGTAGGTGGATTTTAGTGCTAAGTTAAAAGGGAACAATGAAGAACCCAACCAATTAATTTTAATCTATGAAATAGATTAATGTATGGAATAAATAAAAAGATAAATATATACAAATTTTCTATTGAAACACTAACTAAGTCTTTTTCTTTTGATTTTCATGCTTTAGGTTTTAATCTCCTGGAAGAGTTACTTTCGCCTGAATATTTTTTTTCCGTTTCCTCATCTGTACCCCAAAGCAAAAGCAGTAGCTGCAGAAGTTATTAGGGAAGACGACCGACTGCTGAGGTCATTCACACCATTAGGGATAGTTGGGTAATTTGGATGGAGTACAATGCTCAGGGAATAGAAGAAGGGTGAAAAGAAACCCGGCGCCAAAATTACCCTATTTTAACGATAGACACTAAGGGGTTTACAATATTACATCTAATTTAACGGACGGCGTACTCCACTTAGAGTGCTCTACCTATAGAACTTCAAATAGGGATGGAGCTATATCTGAAAAAATCTTTTACGTTCCCTATGCGAACCCGGGCTCTCGGGGTGGGAAGCCAGTACATTACCCACAGTATCATCTCGACTCCTTTTCTATTTCAAATTCATTGTATTAGCTCATCTTTTACATATCTTTGGTAGCAATTTCTTTTTCAACTCTAAGTATTTCAATAAACCATCTGATTTTAAGTAGTTTTGTATTAATGTAGGGATTTGACAAACTCATTTGGGGAGATAACCAGAATTTCCTATGCATTATATGAAATCGCACACATTTAAATTCGAATCAGATGAATTCTAATTCTGATTTTTTAAAGGTGACAATCATTAACGTAATCAAATTTGTGCTCGCCAACTGGTCAGATAATACTGGAATCAAACTTAATTAACACAAATATAAGAGCAGAAAAAAATGGGGTTTGTGGGTATTAAATTTCACCAGTAAATAGATATTGATGCCGAAATAATGAACGGAGTAAAAAAAGGGGGTCCTGTAAACAGAACGCGGACCTCCTTAAACCGAACCCAACATTTCAGCCTCCAGGCATATGGGGCGAAAAAACCTTTCCACGACTCCCCCAAAGAAAGCTGCGACCCTCAATATTCAAAATAAAAGGACCTTATAAATGTATTTTTTTTGTCTCTCATTTCTCGCTTCCTCCAGCACAGACTGACCCATGATTCGTGATCTCACTCAACGGAATCAACCAGCTTATTTAATGCACTAGGACGAGTCCGCGCATGTAAATTACACGTCTGCCGGGGGTGAACTTTTCAAGCTGGAGCTGATGTGTTGAAGATTGAAGCAGAAAAAAATGCATGGAATACAATTTATAACGAGATATTTTTTGTTCGAATTAATCTTTCAGATGATTGCGCATTAACGCTTATCCCCTAGAGACAAGATCATGAGATGGCAGAAAATTAGAGGGAAAAAAATACGCAAATTTTGAAGAAATTTTTCTTAAGGGTTCTCCGGCGGTGAGTGTCTTTACATTTTATCGCAAAATACCTTCATATTACATACAATGTGCATTATGTTTTCTTATTTTTTTTAATATAATTGAAACAGTAGTTGGAACTTCTTTTTGGGTCAGAATTTCTTGCCGCACGTTCGTCATATGTTCGTTTTTGCTTGTCATTCTCGGCCCAAACTCCCGCCCTATATATCAACATCAGCACCGATTTCTAGTCAGCAATGAATGATTCTCGGGATGGTCAAGCATGAATATAAACTCTCTCTATTAACCTATAGAAGTTTATGCCTTAATTCACTGTCATGAAAAATTATATTGTTCGGAAAACTGTAAAAATGCATTGGTCATGTTAATATTATTACAGAATGGGTAGCTTCAATTAGGAATATGTTGACCAGTTACGTGGTTACATACTCTATTGGGAGAAGATTTCTTGAATTTCTAACTATCGATTTACTACTGCCATAAAATAAACTTTCAATTATTTTACTCCTATTACCATCCTTATCTTAAGGGGTATATTTTCATTGATACAATGAACACAAAATGATTTTGACTGACTTAAAGTTGTGCCCTGGTATCAATTAATCCTTAGGGATACCATAGGGATAGATGACATAAAATAATCAATTTTCATTCAAAATCTTTCATACTCATTGTCGCACAGTATTCAAATGATAGCGTATTGAAAAACTTCCAGTGTACTATTTCTCCTTATTAGCCAATTTTCAAAGAAATTAGACGGATGCATTAGCGTGTTAATGCTTAAAGAGATTCAAACTAAGATTGCATTCTTTATTTGCAATACCTAGGACGTGAGCCACTAAGTTCAAATGGAATTAAGGAAATATAATTTTCAGAGCAAAGTGAATTCACCAAGAGGGCAAAAGTGAACAGAAGGAACCAAAGGGAAGATTAGGGAAGAGGATATGGGACTGCTAACGAGATAGCGAGATAAAGAAAGGCGCCTCTAGTGGCGACGGAGGAAAGCTACGCTCGTTTCAGGGAATCATTCAACGCCCGAACATTTATTTTTATTTCTTTAATGTTGCGGAGACTGGGCGTGCGGTTTGGAGGAAAGGGCAACCAAGTAGGAGTGCACCCCCTTTGACGCTTTAATATCCCTTGTCCTCCCTCCACACTCAACGCCCACTCCACGCCTTTTCACCCTCTCTGGACTACTCCTCGACTCGAGAACCCACTTTCATGGCATAGCTAATGTTTTTCGACCGCTCTAACGTCTGTAGATATATAGCATCTATTTAGGATAGGTAAAGAAATGGCGCATTTGCTGGTCGTCTTTGCGGGGCATCAAAGACTGTTTTTTATCGACGACTTTTCCTCCAGTATGTTAATGGCAGCATGAATACTATTGAATCACACCCCACGAACAGAAATGACGGATAGCTAAAAATCAACCGGAATTAGAAAAATCAGTTATGTCACCGATCTTTTTAATTCCTGACAAATGGTTGTTCTAAATATTTCTCTTTGTCAGATCTTCATTGTAAGAATATAAACTATCGCCGTCCTCACTGTGTACTGACGACTTAATAATTTACTAAAATGATTAAACATCAGATTTTTGTATTTAACTCGGAGAATAACATTATAAATCATTACATTCTTCCTTTTCCATAGCTTTCGATGTCATTTTTTTATGTACATAAAACTTCCATAGTATATTTTGCCCCAGCATCTGGGTTAGTCCTGTATTCAGATCCTCAGTCAGTCCTGTAGTTAGTCTCAATCGTAGCAGAGGATGTAACTTTCATTCATTAGTCTATACACAAGAGGAACTTGATTAATTGGTTGCTTTAGATTAGTATGGATACATCTTAAGTATTTCGTATCCTTTCGTGTAATAAGCAATGAAATTCGTTGTGGAATATGAAAACAATGCCATTCAAAGCCAGGAGTTTTCGATGTGTAGTGAATTGAATTTGTCCAAAAAAAATGGATTTCACTAATTCCCGCTGAATATTAGAAGTATATTAATTGAAAAGTATGTTACTTGCATTATTAATAGTTAAAAAACAAAGGTAACTCAGAAAATGATATTAAAAAATAAGTTTTACACTCGTTTCGCCACCGTAATCCGTGCATTTTGAAGTACCCGGTTCCCCAAGACTTTCGAGGGTAGGAAATAAGGCACTGTAAACACTCCTCCTTAACGTATTCTTGAGTAAATCCAAACTATAAGTCTCAAGTGGCAAGAGAAATGCTTACCAGGGCACACAATAGGGTAATCTCTTCTGCACACATTTTCTGAAATAATAAATATCAGCGGTAGGAAAAAAATCGTCAGATAATATTTTTTACTCAAGCATTTATGCGTGATGCATTAATATTTCCTCTCCTCTTTACAGTGAAAAATTTTGTAGTAACACTTTATTTTACTCCAAGTTGTTTTAACGATTAAGCAGTAACATTAGTGAGATAGCATTCACAAGTATCTCCCGATGGTAACGATAGTAACAAATATTTATGGAAATGAAATGACCGCGGCCATTTTGTTTGCAAATTATCCGAAAGATTAGATCAGAAGACTAAAGCCGGAGGAGGTGGAATTCATTGAAATAAGTACGTCGGAACTGTAAAGAGTTCCGTTGAAAAAAAATAAAACAACTACGCGTGAATGAATATTTCATGAAACACTCCTCATATTTCACAGATTAGTTCAACTCCGCATTGGGAATTTTTTCATTAACTCATTTTAATTTTTCATGCGATGAAACACATGTGGAACAGAGCGAAAATGGCTAGAAGAAATTACGATACCAGTGAAAGCTATATTGAAAATGTGGCACGACTATGCACCAGTTGGTGGATTAGGGGAGGAGTGCGAGGGTGAGAATATCTCTAAGAGAGGTGGGGTTTCTTCCTGGTTCTCTTCAAGAAACGGCGCTGGAGCGAAACTCATTTTTTACACATTTTTTTACGTATCTACTCATCTTCCCAGTTCCTCACCCGGCGGCAACTTTCATCCTCAAAGCAACGCTACGGGGGCGACGATACGTTGGTTTGGTGGTGAAGGAAGGATTCGGACGCAAAGGAGAAAGGGGGAGAAGTGAGAACGGGAATCATATCCAAAGTTGCTGACGTAAGGGTGTCGTTCATATACCACCAAATATTTTTAGCTAGGAGGTTAGCGGGAGCGGACTGGAGGATAAGCGAAAAATGTATCCCTCCTATAATTTATGAAAATTCAAAATAGTACTATTTAAATCCCATCTCCCATTTCCGGAGTGTTGAATCAATATTCATATTATATAGATTAATATGGATTCTATTGAAGGGTATTGCTATTTTTCCATTGCAAAAAAAGAAGGAGTTCCGGGCATGTCTTGCATTTTTTCTCTGAAAGCAGTTAAGAACAACGCTTAACGTGACTCAGCAGTATTGAAAAATAACACTCGAGCCAAAATCGATCGCTAATTACATCTCAACATGTACAAGGGTGGTCTGAGAAGTTTCCAACCTAACAATTACAAGACATTTTTCTGAAATTTTCTGAGTCGGAAACTTTTCAGACCACCATGATTCCGACCTAACAAAGTTACAAGACATTTTTTTCTGATTCAAAAACTTTTCAGACCACCCACGTGCATTCCATATCAATGTCTAGTAAAAGCGTATTTCATACGTAGTTTTATGTAGCTCGAAAACTTGATATTCAAGGTAATAGAAAAACCTTGATTTGGAGGATTTTAATATACTGGTGAGAAGAATTGAGAAAATAAAACGGACGGGAAGCAAAACTAACGAATACATGTAGGTAGGTCGAAGACATGATGTCGAGGGAGAGACTTGGGAGAAATTGGAAGACAGGACAATTGCGGGAAGCGTGTATACTGAGAGGCAGTGTAATGTTGAAGTTGGTAATGCTATAGGAGAGCATGCGGGAAGGTGAGGTGGAGGGAGAAAATTTTTAGGTATTTTGAATGAAATTTAGGGAGGCAGAAAGTATGGTATTATAAATAAAGTGTTATTATATTTCACGATCGTATGGAGTTTAAGTATATGTTGTGCCTTGTTGTTAGGGCATAGAGGTTCAGTAATTTAATTTGTAGTTTCAGGACCAATGATAAATTTATCCAAATCCTGTAGTGTGCTGGTAAAAAATATTCCATTCAAAGTATTCGTGAGTTTTTAATATTAATTAACTGAGGCCGAAATTTTGTGGAAATAATTTTTGATCCATCTTCAACGTTGGTGTTAAATATTGATTTTCAGTTTCCCATTCTCCCGCCTTTTATTCATATCTAGTTTTTGGCTGATAATGCATCATTTTCAAAGCGGCAAAGAATACTTGCCTTGTCGTTATCTATCGAATGTGTCTCCCATTCATCTCAGAGTTTATGTTCTTTCGCTTCATCCCACCACCCTTGCCTGCGTCCATTCATGCCTATGAGTTTTTTCGCCTATTCACACAAAAAAACAATTGTTTTTTGATGAAAATGAAGCATGTTGATTTCTTAGGCCATCATGAGCGGATACATGAATTTAAACAGAAAAGCTGGTGTGAAAAATTATTGGAATAATTACAGGCACCTAATATTTGTTAAATTTTAAGTGTCAGAAAGTGTAGTAAAATTCCAGTTACTGCAGCTTTTTTGCGTCGGCATTTGTTTCACATTTTCCTCTACGTTCAAAGAAGGTTAGTTTTTCCCTGTTTGGCAACTCTTGCTGTTCATATACAAAATGCTCCGTGGGTCTTTAGTCAAACTCTTTGGCGCAATATTGGGAGAGGAGGTGGAAAAACAAACATCTCTGTGCGGGAGAAGACAGATCGTATGTATTCACTGTACACTAATGGAACGCGGTTAATTCGGCGTAAAAAATTCTAATTTCATGTTGATATTAATGCGGGGGGAAAAAAAATATATTAAAAATCTGGATTAAAAATAGTTTACAAAATGAAACGGAATATAGGAAATAACAATTAGGGTATTTATTAGCATGGTTTGTATCATGGAACATTTTCTTTGCGACATTCCTTATTCAATATGTTATAGAACCTAATAAACTTACTTTTTAAACAATTTATACCATATAGAAATATACTGTCAAAATAATACATCCATATGAATACAAATTTGAAGTATTCGGGAATTTCAATCATGTACATAAGGACCATAATTACTGGTAGTGAAGAAAACGAATCATGCCAAATAAAGTCGTCAATTAAAATACAAGGAATGGTCAAAGAAGCTCCCTTGAACTGCAGCGTGCCCTTGTTTATTTCTCTTCACTAGGCTAATGTTATGAAACTAAGAACAAAATTACTATATTTTGATCGCCTGTCGTCGATCAAAATAATCCCCCTAAATATTACTGTGGTCAGAGACGAGATTTTTGCTAAATTTTGAATTGCGTAAATCTAAAGTTACACTTTTTATGGTAAGGTTCATTCAGGTGCCCTCCCATGGAATGAACTCGGCCGTTAATGAGGTTGTGAGTGGTTCACGAATCCGAACTTGCAGAGGAAGGACACTTTTATTGCCCTTCTAAGAGTTTTATGACCCCAGAAAACCGACTGAAGTATCCCGTCGAAGCTGCGTCATATAGTATTCAAAGCATCCATATGTCTATGGTTATTGGGTAAATTTTTTAATAGTAAGTTGACCTCAAAACAGTGCAAAATCATACCGTAGAGCAAGTATTACATGTCATCAATCATGAGCACACTAAAAGGAAATAAAAATGGTATAAGTTACTGATTTTACTATTTGGTGTTATTTTTAAAAACAACTTTTATTTCCGAATGCAATTTTCAACATCGCATTACTGAAAACTCACACTTTACATGTTGCCCCTAAGACAGATGCAATTCAATGCAAAATGCAAAAAATGTCATCTTGATCACTAGCGTTCTCATTGATGTTATTATATAATGCTGTGGTGAAATGATTGGGGGTGTTATTTCAAGGGGGCAAAGCGTCTAGGGTCGAAAATTGGTGAATTTTGTGTGTGAAATCCATACGTTAGAGCATGGTTCTATACTGCAAATTCCTTCCCCTTTGAAATCTGAGGTTTTCCATAAAGGTACAATACCCAGAAAATGTCACAGTAAGTGTGGGGAAGGAGAATTGGGGAAGCTGTCGATTTCCAGGAGGGTCATTTCTATTTGAGCGCGAGACCTTTCGGTCAGCGTAGGAGTGCTTATGCGCAATATGCATATGCGTATATGTGCTTATGCGAGACTCTACGTTTCGGAATATGCACTCTTAATAATGAGATTAGGTCCATGACCGAAATTTGCTCCTTTGAATGAGAAAGTCGAGCGACAGTACCGATAAAATTCTACTAAACCCTTGGCACGAGCGTTTCTCTGAACTGAGAGCGTATAAATAATCATCTTCGGAAAAACTCCACCGAAGGAATTGTTTTTTCACTTCATGTGTCATAAAGTACCTCTGCAAGGACTAACCTATTAATAAATAAGAATTTTAATAATTTATAAACAAAATATTTTGGTTTCATTCATTACGTTTCACTTCTTTTTGCAGTTATGCTTTCAGAATAGAACTCACATTACGATATTACTAAAACATCCATGATACAAGTTAAAGAATCCCAAATTTGGGAGATAATAATAATGGATTCAATAGTTTTTTCACATTGTTTTTAATCATTCCTGTAGATGTAAAACTGATGTAGCTGTGATGAAGAACCGAGCTTCGAAGCATAGCAGAATGAACTCGTTCAAAGTTGCGAAAAAATGACAGAATACTGATGAAATAGAGACACGCGGCCATAAAACATCATCAGCCCCTTTTTTTAGTTGTGTGGGTGTCACACAAGCGCTTTCACGGTATTCCCTAACCCCCCCCCCCACACCGCAGCGTGCTGTTGCTGCGAGTGCAACGTCCTTTCGCGACTTGAAAGAAGGGGAGAGGAGTTGAGTGGGGGCGGGCGAAGATTAAGCGGGGGAGGAGGGAAGGAGTGTCGGCGGGCTGGATGATCTCGACGCGTGTGGGTGATAACAATTGGGGTGGAGAGGTAGGGAATGGGGACCGAAATGGGAGGAGAGCGATGGGAAGAGAAAGGAAGGCGGAGGCGGGATGCGAATTCTCGTTTGAAACGCAAGGAACACGTGATGGCGCACAGGCTCCGACTGATGAAACACGAGCATCGAAAAGTGAAGGGAAGGAGAGAGGGCGGGGGAGAAATATCAAAAAGCAACGAATCGCTCATTTTTAATTTGCAAATTGTAGAGTTTTTTGTCTTCTCACGAAGCGATTGCAAAAGTCGATACATGTCTTCTGTCCTGGCCGGTTTTTTTTCTTTCGCTGGATTCAGACGGATCTCCATCTCGCCTTCCAAAACCACCTCAAAAATCCATGTTCTGTTCCCTTTCAATCAGAACACCCGTGCATCCTCTTTTCCACTCTTACCATTTCAGAATCCTGCTCACTAGGACTAGTATTCTCTCTACTCTTACGTTTACTTCCAGTTCCATTTATGTGCACGTTAAGGTCCAACTCGTCCACGATCGTTTTTGCATATGTTAGAGAAAATTCATCTTAATTAATTTTTTTTCCTTGAAACATTCGATTTCCTTCTCACTGTGGAAAATGCTTCATCAAATGTCTTGTATTCCATTCTCACTATCTTCAACATTTGTTGCCTCCGTACTCCTTCGCCTAATGTTTTGCTTAATTTATCATTAAATTCGATGCCTATCATAAAAAATATGGGTTACTTTTAACTGACTACGTCATCCGATCTTGGGCAGATCATAGGTATTTGGATGCATCAGTTTTTTCAAGGCACGGTGGAAAAATTGTATTTTTGGTTAACCACAATTAATCAATACTAATATACCAGCTAGTCTAATATCGTAGATAATAACGTTGGCATATCGAGTGATATTTTATTCAGTTATATGTTGTCGAGACCGCTGTAAACATGCAGTTGAAATGGCTATTTTTATCCATGTGCATGAGTCGGTATAGTAATCGAGTTTTCCCATGATATGCCCATGAACCTCTCTATCATTACTTCATTACTAAATGTACCAACCAGGACTGAATTTACCATCAAAATGCATTTTTAGAAAATTATAAATTTTGCTTGGTCGTGAGATGATATTTGTCGATACCTTGATATATATCGCCTTTTTTAACCTTTTTTATTCACATTTTTTTATTATTGAATGATGATATTATTACTATTATATTGAGTTTCGCTAAATTTTACATATTGTAGGCAACACTTTTCGCATTATAAAAATTTAAGTCCCATTACATCTATTTTATTTAAAAATGACATGAATGCTTATCTTTTTCTTGGGAACGTCTTTCCATTTCAGGAAGATGTTTTACTCGTTTCGATTATCGAAACCATTCTTCAACTCTGTTCTCTCAGTGGTTGGAAGCGAGGGTGTTCTATTTATGCAAGGTAACATGCACAAGTGGTAAATTTATCACTGACATAAGAAGCTGTGGAAGTTTGCTGATTGGAGGCCTTAGCCTTGGTAGGAATACACTATAAATGCTGCTTAAGCCTCCTCTTCACGCTCCTTGTTCTCTGCTTGTATAAATATCAAAGTACTAAAATTACCGGAAAATGGTTGCGTGGGCGTTATAACTCAATGGAAAAGAACGCACTTTCTGTACCGCTCATTGTGTAGTAAGATTAATATGATGACAAAAAGCAGGTGCGTTTTGAAAGTTGCGGCTCGGCGTGGAATTCACGCATTCTGTCGGCGTCCGTTAATGCACAAAGAGAAAAGAGGTGAAAGCCGCCAAATAAATAACCCCGTTTTGCCCCATTATAGTCTTAAGTAATTGCGAGTCGTTTGAATCGGTTGAGGCGCAGCGTCGTCGAGTGGAAGGTACTTAGGTGCATTTAACTAACCGGGTGATTCGCCAGTTTTCATCCATTTTTCCCCATCAACCCGAAGTTTCTTGCAAAGAGTTTGAATTACGTGGAGGTAGTACATTTCTTCCCAGTTCATTGGGATCAAAAGGATGAAAATGCACCTCGTCTTGTTTCACGCGTTACTTTAAATTTATTTCTTCTTTCCGGAGTTGCAATGCTCTTTAACAAAATGAAAGGTTGACGAAAACATTCCAAACTTTGCTGAGAAAAAAAGAAAAGTTTCCAAAATATTTTGGTAATGTTAATTAAGATACTAAATAAATATTAAGGATAGGGCATGTGATTTATCAATAATTTATACGTGTACGGTTGAAGTATTTTCGGTTCAATGATAAAGGTTGTGTATTAACCTACGGCAATCCGCAAAGTGGAAGAAATAGTTTTTAATTTTATTCTAATTCTGAGACTTTTATAAAGAAAAAGAAGTCCCATGTTACTTCAGCAAAATTAATTAAAATTTTTTAAGTGATTCCTTAGACTGGACTAATGTGTATTAATCTCTATGAGGACAGTTCATTTTAACAAGCCATAATCCACATTGAGAACTCTAAAATTTGCTATGAATACCTTAGGCTTGTTGCATATTTATTTTTTGACATTGCACTGCGTAACCTGAAGGATACATGAAATGTATTCATAATAATATAGTGACATAATGAACGGCCGGTGTTCAAACTCAGGCAAGTTGCTGTCACACACGCCCAAAGGCGGTTTGCATAGTATTATGCAGATGTAGATCATTTACTCTGTAAGTTAAATGGCGCATGACCGTGATTTCACAAAGCAAGGTCATCATCTTTAGCATAACATCATTTCTAAGGTAACCGGTACACTGTGAGTTATTAAATCATTAGGATTATAATAAGCAAACACCTCATGTTGCATAAGTATTATTTCTTCAAACTTCTGACACTCCGATCTTAAAAATATTAACGTTAATAATAAATTATCCATCGACATTGACAAATCTATTAACATAATGAGGGTGACGGTTATGAATCCATAACGTTTTCCAACAATTTCTTCAAACAAAATGGCAGACAAAAATAAATAATAACATCTCTTTATTCTTCTTCAACGTTTATTAACTGCAAAACTGTGTCGGGAAAAATAAACGGTTATCAATACTTTCATTTCCAATAATAATTAATTAGGTGCTCCCTTTGGCATGCACCGTCAGAAAATTTACTCTAAATGAAAATGCCATTTTGTTTACAGATATATTTCTGTCACCATTTTATCTTTTAACCCTGAAAGAAAAAGCGTAGCGCGTTGCCTTCACGTTTTCATCAATCATTTTTTCTTGTGCACCGCGTTAAGCATTAAAAAAAATATTTTCCGATGAATTTTAATCGAACTGAAGTCACAGCTTTCAGTAAAGTTTTCGTGATAGAGAAACTCTTTAAATTAATTTTCCTGATTAGTATTTGCTGCTAATATCACTTTTAGGAAAATTTGTAAAAAAGGAGAATGGGACCCAGCAAAGTGTATATCCGTTGAAAGCTATAAGCTAATGAACTTCATACTTACTCCTGTGCGTAGTGAAAATAAAAATAACATGAATTTTCGTATTAGTCTTTTCGGCAGTCATTTCATCTCATATCTTAGCCCATGGTTTCTAATTTGATCATATGAGGCATAATTATAAATAAATATCGTTAAAACACTGCATTTAATACAAAACCTGTGTCTCCATAATCCCTGAATCATTTATGCATCTTCAGATCCTCATGAAAACTTTCACTACGAACTTACCGACTAAATCAATGTTTAAACAAATACCGGTAATCCTTAGGGGTCTAACCTTAATGCGATTGAATTAAATGCCAATCTATTAACAAAACTTTTGTTTGCGTGAACTGCGGATTTCTCCCTGCTATTCAGTGAACAGGCTCAAAAGGCTAATTCAAAACGATGGGCTCATTGTTGTTAAAAATAGCATTAATAAAACCCTCAAACATATCACGACAAACAATAAAATTTTACAAAGATTAACTCATTATCACGTAGTCCGAATAACCTCTGTCGCCTCTTCCAGTGTGATGGCACATGAGTACGAGCTAAATTGACATTCGCTTTTAAATATTCCAATTGTGATAAGATGCGTATGCAGAGCGTGTACAGTGTGTATTCTATTCTTGATTTAATTGTTATTTAACTGCACTCATCAGCTTTGTTAAGGAGTTGAGAGTTAAGAACGAAGCTAAATTTTATTTTAGAATTCTTCTTCGAATTTTTCGATGCATAAATCCCGTACTCTCTGAATCCTTTACCACATTATTAGTAAATACTCAGTGTCTAACATTAAATTTCCGTTCATTTTATGAAATTATTCCATTATTCCATCGCAGTAATGCATTAATTTGGAGTGTTTTCTCCATTTGGGAGAGGTCATCATTCAAAATTCTCATCAGGGGGGTTTGATAACGATGAAAATATATTTTATTGGCACTGCCGGGTGTTGTGAATAAATCTCGTATTTTCGAAAGCCTTTTGTTATCATCTGAACATTGGCGTTTTTGGCGGGACTCAGTCTGTCTATCACTATCTTGGAACAACTATGAACCATTTGCACTATACAACATCTCCATTAGTCTAACAACACGCGTGTTCTAATCGCACGATCAATCATGAAGAATAGCTTCTGGCATTTGTCATGCCCGTACTACCATTCGGACGATTCTGGGAAAATTTTCTCATTACCTAGACACATACAAGTCATTCTCCGCCTTCTCTTCCGCTTTCTCCTCCTTGATCAGTTCGGCTGTTGCCTAACCCTCATCTTCGCCACTCGCAACCTCAGTCCCCATTTAAAAATATGTCTTGACCCTACAGATAGGTCAATCATAACCTTCCCGCTACGTTATCGAACCAAAATGAAGTCTTAATGTAGTTTTTGAAATTTGGCTCTACCTTGGCAGTGATGAGATTGCTCATTTTGACGCCAGCATTGGGTTGATGATAAATGGTAGGTTTTTGATTCGGCTCGAACCTTATTAATTCTAAACTCATTCATGTCGCACGTAATCGTTTTGCTAGGAGGTAGGGCAAATTCTTTGCTAACGTGTGATTTGTAGTACATTACCAAAGCATCATCAGATGCCTATGGGTATTGTTTCACTTCTGTTACATGAACTCATTTTTCATTGACTCGAAAGAATTTATGACCTGATTTCTATTCATTAGAATCAGAAAAATAAAGTTGATATATCTTTTGCAAAACAGTAACAGTGCAATTAGAAATATTCGGTGATATTTGGTACCAACCAAAGAAATGCAGTTGTTTGGAGAAAATGCACAAATTAATCTAAAATAGACATTTTTCCAAAGTTTTTTTTAATTATGCCGATTTTTTTTATTTAAACTAAAATGGCAAACAAGATATTTATGATAGTAAACATCTCAGATACATTTTTTTGCTGTGTATATCTTCTCATTCCAATTCACACAGCGTTCTTTATGTTTGTGCATATTAGTGGTTTAAAAGACGCCGGTTACTCGGTGATGGATTGGCCTAAGTTCTATCAAATCATCTAGCCTAATTAACTTATATTTGGATAAAAAAATCCGTTAATTACCAGTAAAATTAGAACCCGAACCCAGTGCCTGAAGTGTTTTCAATTCTACTACCTGGCTCAACATAACTGATGCTGTATAAATATCTATCAGTTGAATTTTTCCTATGCTAAACACCATAATTGTCCAAAATTTCAAAGAAAATTTCTTTTTAATGACAAACATATTTTCAGATATTACAAATTTTTTCACCTGAACTTTCAGCACTCAGTAACCATCAATCTCCACTAATGATTGAGGTAAGACATGAAGTAAATATTTATTTATAATTGAAAAGAAAACCAAAAAAAATGGTTATAAATTAGTGAAGCTGCTGGAATTGTTTTTCTGTAGTGTAAGAAGATGAGCTCATGAAAAAATATTAAGTATCCAAACCAGATTAATAAGCCCTAAGTTTAGGACCAGGGACGTTGTGTGGATTTCAATTTTTTGCCTTTACTATTAGATTAAACAGCTGGAAGTAGAAGTTGTCTAATTCTAAATAAAACAGTTTCTGGCGTAACTTGGTGGAAAATCTTCTTATTGACGTTTTTTTTAAAAATAAAACCCCTTTGCTTTAAAATTTTTATTCTCACGACCCAGGTTTCGTTAAAGCATATCATCAGCTGATGATGTTATGCTACAACGAAACCTGGTTCGTGTGAATAAAAAGTTTATGTGGAAAAGCAAAGTGGTTTTATTTTTTAAAAAACGTCAATTGTCTAATTCTAGTCCAATGGCGATGTTTAATTCACAAATGAGAGTAGCGGGGGTAGTATCTTTCCCCTGTTGAATTCCAAGCAACACAGCGGCTGCTCAAAGATACCATGACGCGTATCCAGGTACTCCAGTCGTAGTCGAAAGCTCTACTACGTATCGATCTTTTATTTTCACATACCTAGTTAGGCTGATATAGAATTCCTTTTGGGCAATTTTCCATCCCTATCCAAAGATATAATTATGTCTTGCGATAAACATCATTAATTAAATTTTGCATTTACATGTTAATGAACGCGTGGTATTCCATGGGTCATTTAAGGAGACGACACCGATAAATTTCGGGCTAAGTTGATGAAATCCTCGATGATACTATTGCAACGGGTGAAAATTATTTTAAGATAGTGAGTAACTTGAAATATTTGCATAAGCCATCCAGAGAATCTCTTTTTGTGCATGAAGCGTTATTTCATCAATATAATTGATCTGGAAAACGTCAGCTTGGCAAATGGATACCGGTTTATCATATGTGGATTATTTCGACAACCTTTGGAATTTTGAGGTAATTGAATCATAAACAGATTTTAAAATATGAAATTAATGGTATTTTTTCTTCATGCTATAAAAAGTATCTACTCATGTTCCAAACAGTCAAAATTTAACAAATAAAATGTATTACCTGTGTTCTTAATAATTTACGTACACAAAAATATTGCTAAAATCGTGAGAAAAATTCACTACTTTTATTATTGAATATTCTTAATAAGATGGCCTAATTAATGGAATAAATGATCAGCATTACAAACAGAATCTGAGTCTAATTCAAAGACGTTCATTCATGCAAGCATAGTATAATGCCATTCCACAAACAACGGAAAAATATCTCAGTTTGAACAACATGGATGTCTAAAGAAAAGATCGATTTAAAGTAATAATCCTGAATGCAGGCAGATTAGAATCAGGTTCACAACCATGCAACGAGGGTAATTTTGAAAATATTTTTATAATTGTCAAAAAATTAATGAGATTACGTTTTGCATGAAGCTTGGCTTATCTTTTTTCCCTCCTTACAATTTCCATTTGACAAATTATCTGGAATGTGGTCGGCAATGAAATGAATGCTGATTATTTCTATGAATACATATTTAGTCATTGTGGTTTTGTTAAACATACTATCGGTCGTTAGCACGCCATTTAATGACGCATGCGAACATTGTTCTCAGAAAATAATAACTATCCAAAAGCGTTTCCTCATCCTAATGTAACTGATAATTTTCCCCGGAAAGGATGGGACCACCCAATAAACACTTTTCCCATAGATTTGCATCGAAAATTGAGTTCCCTAGAGGAATGTTGCAGACAGGTTTCAGGGTCAGCACTCGCATTTATTTGGTGGTTCTAAAATAATGAAGCATATGCGCAGATTTCAAGGAGGTTATTGGAAAGTCGGGGATGGAATCACGGATCACGGTTTTATCAATAAAAAGATGATGATGGAGGTGAAGCAAGTTCAGGCGTTGGATGGATTCAGGGCGTTCTGAGAGTACTAAGAAAGAGTTTACGGAGGATGTAAAGGCCCAGGGGAATGAGCAGGAAACGTAAGGAATATAAAGGCTAGGATGGACCTTAATCCTTTAACGTTTACTTTCTCTGTGGTCTTTATGCACCTTATAAAAAATCAGGGAAGATAAATCTTCTAACTTATGACTACAGCCTTCTTCTTAGTTACATTGCCCAATCAGGACATATATTTTTGTTGATATACATCTTTATTGAAAGAATGGAAAGAGGTAACAAACCGAGAATTGGTTTATTTTAAAAGATTTTTTAAAGATATTTGATGTCAAATTCTTTGAATTGAAACTTTAGATGTCAATTTTGCTGTAAACTTTAAAAAATTTAGTAGTTTTACCATATTTATTATTAGTTAATCTACCGTTTAAGGTAGGTTTTTGGATGGACACAACTATCAAATAAACATTTTGTGACTCCCCACCTAGCAAACTAATCTATATATGGTCCCTCTTCATCAATTTATACTTCTTTCCTCCCTTCATCCCGTCCAACATCCCTATCCTGTTCCTGCCCTTACCTCGCTTGCCCAACATTCTCCCCTCTATTACCTTCTTCAACATTCCACTACCGCTCAATACGCCTTTCATCCATTTCTCCTGCCTACATAGGATTTCTCTCAACAAACCCCTCTCCTCAACCACCATCTCTAGTACTTCCTCATTTGTTTTCCTTTCGGTCCATTTCACCTTCTCCATTCTTCTCCACACCCACATTTCAAAAGCCTCCAATCTACGTCTATCCTCCTGCTTCAGTGATCACGTTTCCGCGCCGTACATACCATAGTATATAGTTTTACCATTTAAAACTCATTCTGTTTATGTTGAATATAATATATTTTAGACCACAACACGTGTAACTTTTCATACTGAAATAGGAAAGCAGGTATTACAGTGAGCAATAAACCATGGCTAATGAGCGACAAGCCATTTGAAGATTTATATTTACATAAGTATGTGATGCATCGTTATAATGTGGCATTTTTCTGAATTTTGAATCTGACTGATAGATTGATTGCTTTTTGATTTGAGTTTACTCTATCGAATATTATTGAGATTCAATAAGAAAAAATATTGGTATTGAGTATATTTTGTATATTAAGTGTATTCATCGATATCGTAACGAAGTTGAAAAATTTTCACAAATTATTACTTTACAACGTAATATGATAAACGGAAACTAATTGCGTTATAACTTGATTAGGGAATGTTATTCTCGTAAGGTTTACGTTTACATTGAAAATCTATTCATTTTGTCTTGCACTTCAGAAAACTTGATAAAGGAAATTTTGGATATTTAAATTTACTATGGAAAGGAAACTTTTTTCAAGGCTCCTCTGTCTAGAATAGCTGCTGAATAAATTACTCAATTCCGAGCTACCTGGTCAGCCGGAGGCGTTGCCATGAAACATGATACTAATTTCTAAGTCACGTTGCAGTCGGCTCATATTCCGCTTAGAGGCATGAGCTCTTTTGTTGTAACGGCTCAATAATTTTATGTACCACTCTATTTCTCATCCAGTTTCTCTTCGTTGGGTCCAACTTTTTGTTCCAACGAATTAGTTGAATTGGGTTTTCTGACAGTATGCCCCTTTGACTATACTTACAACAATAATTATGAAATACGTGTTTTATCCCATAGAAATCAATCATTTATCTCCCTAGAAATCATCAATAATCACCTCCCTAAGTCTTCACCCTTCTTTTTTCCAAAATTATGGAATTTCATATTTAGTGAAGATAATGCATAATAATCATTTCATTCAGCCAACAGTTATTCTATCATATTATAAGTAAAAACAAATGGATAAAAATGAAATATAGTTATAATCATAACATTACATATATATATATATATATATATATATATATATATATATATATATATATATATAGACCACTGCTTTCGGGCCCTCCTCTGCCTCAGTTCTGTTCCTAATTCCTCTTGAGAAAGGTGGTTGGACCACCGAAAATTCGAGTACCAGTGAGTCCCTCTTTTGTGTGTTTTGGTTTCTGTGTTTATTATGACTATCAGTGAATTTACATTACACGTTTGTGGGTTTTCCAAAAAAGTGTATATATGCATATATATATATATATATATATATATATATATATATATATATACATATACATATACATATACACAGATACGATAAGAAAAAGAAGATTGAAATTCTATGGACACCTAAGGCGATTAGATGAAAACAGATTAACAAAAAAATATTCAACTATATTTCAAAAATAAAGCACACAACAGGATGGTTAGAGGAGACCAGGAGGGATGCGGGAAATATTGAAATAACGGAGGAAGTGGTTCACAGCAGGGAGAGGTGCAGAAAACTAATAGACAATACAAGATTTACTGAAGACCAACCAACACAAAAAACAAAGAGAGTGTGGACCGAAGAACAACGACGAACAGTAGGGAAGAAAATTATGAAGTCCTGGGAAGAAAGAAAGAAAGAAGAAAAGCCAGAAATCTTGAGTCATTGCGGTCCATAGTTGGCCAAACTCAATTTAAAAAAATACATATACACATTTGCACATTTTTAAAGTGCAGATCGATTTAATTTGGACACCATTTGGATTTATCAATTTACATGAGAGGAAACACAAACTTAATTTGCACCACGAAGGTCAACCTTTGTTTTAAAGTCAAATTGAATTACATGGTGAACTGCCGTGCTAATATCTTTAGATTTGCAAAAATAAATGTCAAAGATTTCATGAGATTAATTGATCAATTTCAAAATACTTAAATGTTACTTATTCTGTGCACATTTAGACTTATACGATAATTTTGATTGTTTAATTAAAATTAAGTCTACGTATTTTGCTCCTAGTTTTTTAAAATTTAATTCGAAATTATGACGGTGCTAAAAGCTTTTTAGCAATTTTGTAATCTTATAATTAATTGATTTAGGTAAAATGCGGAATCTATTCGGATTTAGCGTAATTTTTTATAGCATTTGAAAAAATTAATGGCTAAGTAAAAATTACAGCGTTCGTTTTAGGTAGATAACGTCCATAAATTCTAAATGTGTACAAACGATCCTAACCCCATAAATCTGATGATTCTATTCTCAGATTTTCTCCTTTAGGTAAACCAGATGCATATCGTTTTATTCGCAATAGAAAGGCCAAAACGTGTTTTACTTGATTTTTAAATGTGGTCTGTATTACATTCCTGTCAGATTGTCAGTGTTACTTAAGTTTAAAATATCATTGTGAATATTTTTGTTAAAAAGAGTTAAGTTGCGTGAGAAAGTTTTAAGCGGACTCAAAATTAGGCTAATTTGTCTCTGGTGCATTTATCCTCCGTGTAGGAGAGGGATCGATCCTGAGAGGATATATTGCTTTACTTGACCGATTGTTTTATCTCACCGGTTTTTCTTCCGAAAACATCTCCAAGAAAGTACATGCGACACTGCATTCACCAACGTGACTGAGCGTTTGTTCTGGGGCGAAAAATTGTCCACCCACAAGCTCAAGTGAGTGTAGAGTAGGTGGTTGGGTAAGGACTCAAATGTGGGACGGGTAGGAGAGGGAGGGAATGCTGAATACAACAGCGTGGGCAGCCTGGAATGGCGCTCGTCTGCATTTTTTGTTCTCAAATAGCTCTCGGGGGTGGGTGGAAGAAGGAGTGACCGCGGAGGAGAGGGAAGCATGAAAATGGTTGGTGGGGAAGACGTATCATAATAACAGACTCCTGAGTTCGGTCATCCATCTCGGAGCCGACAGACTGGGAGCGATCTCGTAAATACATGTCGCCATCAATTACGCCCGTTGCTGCTATGCAGGAGGCGGAAGGAGAGGGTAGGTGAGTGAGGTTGAGTTAGGGAGAGAAGCAAACGGGGTGAGGAGGAAATTATAATGGTGGCATGGGGAGGAGATCAGTCAGATGGAAGATAGTCAAGAGAGAGAGGTGGAGGAGATAATGTAAAAAGGATCGTGAAAAGAGAAGAGTTGCTTTCCAAGTTTCAGAGATTTCTCGCTTCGCTCCTAGTTTCAGTCCATTTAGCTGACGACACTGCCCCCATCATGGGTGATAGCAAACATGAGCACAAGAACTGCAAAGAGATGGGAAACGCCTTGGAACTGAAATAGATCTTCAAGAGTGGATACATGCTCCACTCGGCTGCAGTTGATGCATTTTTCTTAGCTTCCATCTTATTCACAATGATTTAGGAAGCCGAACTGTGGAATTTTGATTGTTCTAGATAAAAGAATCTGTGTTCCCATGCCAAAGTTAGGTGTATAAGTCTTCATCAATAGGTTAGTGCTCATGTTTTTATTCATATGACGGAAGGTTACTCTCCAAGTATAAAATTATGTTTTTACCAATATATTAAAGTAGCGATTTTTTTTAGCAATTTTACAGTAGCTCCAATAGATCCAGTGGTTTTGAGTCTTTAATCGCAGTAAACAATGCTACATTTATTTTCATGGTACTATTCATTCTTCAAATTCTTCTTCTCTTATGTGTGGTGATTATTGTGTATCAGAACTTCCAATAAGACTCTCTTGAGGGGTCATGACGTATGCTTTCCATAGATTAACGGTATCGCTACATGATTTTCGTGTTTAGCCGCAATTCACAATTTCAGATCTTTCTCGTTCGATGTAACTCCGTGATTATTTATATACTATATATCACGTTATGTTAGGTTTTACATTGTAATATTTAAAGGGTAGTGATGGCGCAATCGTTGCATAGCGCCTGGATAACATTAAACATAACACGAGGACATTATGATAGTCCTCAATCGTTCCCTAGACGATTCTTAGTAAGGATTCACAGGAACATAACACGACATTTCCACGTATCAGTCATCGTCGATTCGGGATGAATCCTACGACCTTTTTTTATAATGAATTTGCGTTACGTCAAGGGTATCCTTGCTGGTTTTTCAACTGATTAGAATATGGATGTTTATTCCAAAATCATTTGTGAAGTATGGATGATTTTGCTACTAGTAAACAATTAGGACACATTCAACTCCTAGCTTGAATAACAGACTTTATTTAATTATTTTACTTTTTAGTGATAAAAGGAATCAAGTGTAAAAAATTTATGCTATGGTTTGTCATATTTAATGGTATTCCGTTTTATGTAGGCGAACTGTTATTGGCAGTAGGAACTTAATCTTGATTGAATTAAGTAAGTCAGTTTGTATGCATGAACGAAGTTATTCAATCAAGAGAGTTTTCTCCAGCCAACATCAGATGAGCTTCTGTACTTTTAAGTTATTCTCAATCTCGCCCCCTGCACAGGTTTTATTGATCTTCACTCACGATTAGGCCTGAGAAAATTGTTTTGCGATAAAATATGTTTTGGTTAAATAATTGCATAAAGCGAGTGCATCGTTTTCTCTGATAATATAATCCTTGTACCAAATACTGTAATGATGCGTTGTCGATGCATTGACCCATCGTTTTCTGTTACTATTTCCTCAACTTCTTGTCTGCACTTTTTGAAAAATATAAAAAATAAATTTTAGTCGAAAATGCATAATTTCAGTTAAAGCATTTATATTATTAATATGTTTTCCTCTTATTAATACCCTGAATTAATCTTAAACTATTTTTTTTTAATTTATGCATTCTTAATTCCATACTGGACATACATTACTTATTTTACCATGCTCACTTCTTGGATCAAAACTGATATATATTTGAAGAAAGGAATCATTTTGGTAATATTAAAACGGCGCCAATATTTATTTATTCATTTATCTATTTCCTGCAAATGCGCGAAGATGGATTAGGTTGTAGAAGAGACTCTATGGTCTCAATCTCACCCCCAAATATATACGACTATCTATCTATTCGGTCTTAGTGACCAGATAGATACGATAGACAGTCGTCCGGATAGGTCCAGATAGGTTCGATTATGGTTTGATTACTTGATGTTATACATTATGTTTCAGGCAAAAAATGGTCGTGCAAGCAGCAGCCTACCTACTTAAGTGTCTAATATGTCCAAGAGTCAGTATACATTAAAAAAATACTCCATTTAACTCTTTTACTACTAATTAATCAAAATGCGTTGCAGCGTTTTGGAAATGTGTTACATTTTGATAATGAATTGGGCACATTTGGGTCTGACGCAACATGTTTATTTTCTTGCCACTTTTGGCTAAAGATTTCGTCCACAGTTAATCGACAGCTTTGTATTTTTCATAATTCATTGATCCGATGTCCAACGTCATCTTCAGTTCCACCTGAAGATGACGTTGGACGTTGAAACCCAGGCGGTATCGTAATAAATTTTGTGTGAAATCACGAAGTTATCATTCTTTGATTGAATTTAAAAGAATTTTTCAACAGTACGAATTGTGAAAAATGTCTGTTAATTGTGAAGGGAATACGAATCATCATAGATAAAATATGTACCCAGCACTGTTTTAGTAAAATTTTAGTTAGCATTAGTAGTTTTAGTTAACATAGTCTTTAAATTATAAAATTGTTTAATTATAACCCTTAAAAACATCCTTCTTGCGCCTCTCTATTCCTACAAGGTTAATTAATCCTCCTCTGTTTTTCTTCCCTTGCATACTTCCTTTCATAATGTCTCTTAGTATATTTTTCTTCAGTGTGTTGTTTCCATTCGGTTTTTTCTTTTTATCTACCGTTTCATAACTATAAATTGATTTTCACGGCTCTATAAACAATTGTTGGTTTTTTGGCTTATTTTTTCAATCATCTTTCAATATTCAACGGTAACTGCGAAGAGGATGCCCACACGTATTTGTTCATCAGGCCACTAATATTTGAAGCATTTTTGTATTTTTCGGTAAAGAAAAGAGTTAAAGAATGAAAGGGATTCTTCAACAGTTCCTCTCTTTCTTTCATACGTCTTCAGGTTCAGCTGACAGAGTTGCTAAGATATACATCGTAATCTAGTTTACAATAGACGGTTTGTGCATGCTAAGACTCAGTGCTCTCATCACAGTTGAACATAATAAGAGTGCGGTGATGTAGTACTGCGAGCCAGCATGGCTGAAGGCCGAATGTAACGCCAAATCTCTGGCGGGACTTATGAGGATTGGAAGACCTATCCAGGAGTTCCTAGTTCCCCTCCCCTGAATCCTAACCTCCCGCCCAGGGGGTCCGTCCACTATGCCCTTGACACTGCATGCTGATTCGACTTTTAGGCCCCATGTGTATGCGCGCGCGCCCTCTTCTTTCCCGCTCCGCCCTGCGGTTCTTGGTCTCCACTAATTGAGAGATGGCCCGGCAGGTGGCGGTCGCATCTCGCAGTCGAACGAGCGTCGAATTGAACGCCGTAACTCTTATGCTTCCACCTAATTGGCTGAGCGGAAGGGTTCTTCCCTTTTTATCAGATCGCACCCCGACCGCGCGAGTCGGAAAAAAACACGGGAGATAAGTCTCGATGCTCGTTGTTACACAGGTACAAATTGCTCTAATTTGCGCGCACTCTTTTGCTTTAAATTGAATAATGATGGCGGAATATATTTACATTTATGTGCTTACAAAATATTTTCACATTGGATCTGAGCAATATTTTTACACTTTATGCTGATTTTCTCAGGGGAAATAACAATTTATACATTTATTTTAAATATACCCAGGTAGTTTGATAAACATTCACTCAAATTTTGAGTTACTTTGTTTTTTCCATGACTATTTGTTAGGATTGTAATACATTCATTGTCTTATGTACTTATATGTATATCAACAACAATTTCATCATAACGCTAAATGAACAGTCACTTCCCCTCAAAATATTTTAGTTTTATCATGCATAATTACGGAATAATTGTTATTATCATAACGAATTACCTATTAATATTAGACTGTCCTCAGCAGGTAACAAAGCTAAGGATGTCCTTTATACTGTCCAGTAGTATTCAAGCAAAATATAATTTGGGTTTCCGACTATTCGTTGAGCTTGAATGCTATTTCCACTTCCGATAAATCGATTTTCTGAAATATATCTTCATTAAATATAATCTATAGACAACTGCTTTTCGATTTTCAATTGAGCTGAAATTGTTTTCAAATTTTCGACGAGGGGCAACCGCATTCGTTTTCCTCAAGAATCGGAGGAAGGCCTAATAAAAACAGGTAGGTAATGATTATTTCTTATCAGCATTTCAGCTTTTCAGTTTCATTTTTGAGTTGAGTTGCGGGGCTGAGTAATTGATACCGTGATGCGTATCTCTACAATTCACGTATCTCCATAAAGTTACGTGCCTGATCTTCGGTTTCGAATCCCCAAAGGATGTGTCCGAAGACCGTGATAAAGAGCGATGTGGTTCGTAAAATTATGGGAGGTATTTTGAAATAAGTTGTCGTTTACCGTTGATAGAGAGAAAGAGAGAGAGAGAGAGTAATTCACTGTAGCTCACCAATAATTTCGGACGCATCACCTCTCCGGCTTCTGTAAAAATCTCTTGCCGCTGAGGATGCCGAAAAAAAATTAAGCTCGGTCCCTCCCTTTGGTAATAAAATTGCCTCCATCCCTTTCCACTCCCACCGTCATTTTCCACCGATATGATTCGTCCCACGGAGGTTGCCACTGCCTTAGGCGATTGACTTGGCTTCCTGAAGGTCGCGCTTTCGGTAGTTTGCTTAATGGTAGGTATACGGATCTCACCCTTTATCCACCTGTCTGACTTATTACTTCTCTCATACGACTCATCTGGCACCGCGACAGTCTGGTGTTTTCCTTCCGTGAAGGAAAAAAGAAACTAAATTTTTCCCCAGAATGTCGAATTCAACCTCAAGGGCAAGATTTTCTCCTTTTCCGAATGCCCTATATAATTGGATCCACGCTCGTCACGTGTTGCCCCTAGGGGCACATCTTCATAGCCGAAAAAGGAAATAAAGCATTGCATTATTCCTATCCTTATCCTTCAAAAGTCGGAAAGCATTTCCATAAGGGGGCGTGGACTGTGATCGACTCCTTTTAGACGCAATGAAGGGATTTTTTTAAGTCGGAATCCCCCGAGAGCTTCCGGGCCCCGAGCTTTACCACTTTTTGGAGAGAAGTCTGCACGCAAGCGGTCGCAACCATTCCATACGAAAGCACGTTTGTTTGTGTTTTTTTTTATTCCCTTAAGACTCCATTCCGTTCCATCGCCACGCGAAAAAGCGTGTGGGAGCGTTATTATAAGCACGAGTATATATAAACCATACCTACCCTCCTGAAGGTGCCTCTCACCAGACGATGCTAATGAAGGGGACCTGAAAAATATGCCCTAGATTTTTACATTATTTTTTCCTATTCCCCTTCGAGTTTTGTACGAATTATGCCATCCTAAGGGGTATTCTTCTCTCTTTCCCCCTATCTTCGGACAGTGGACGGATTTTATTCGTCCGATTTAATGGCCGGGAGGGTGGAATTTCAAAGGGCGGAGAATGAGATAGGAAGAAAATTCCGGGAACTCGGGAACCATACCATTTCGTTTAACGCACACAAATGCGCAGTCGCAAGTATTTTCTCCCTCTCTTTATCCTTCCCGTCCGCTTGTGAGAGATTGGGCTCAGGAGGGCGTCCCACATCGCGTGACCAATGGTCCCGGTCTTTTTCCTAACGTCCCGTAGGCGTAAAGAACAGCTGCTTCCCCCGCCGCCGTGTGGTATGGGACCCGCCACGCCTTCCCGCTGCCCTCCCGTCGGCATAAGATGTCCATCGTCCCACCTCCAAAAACTCTTTTTTTCAATTCTGCGTCCTTTGAAGCGTGAAAAAATCATCTACCGCTCTCAATACGTTATTGAGAGTGAATCTTGATGGAATCATGTTCAGGTGATGGGCAAGTGTCCTTCATGGTGTTCCGCGAATGGCCTGACCAGTTTCTGCCTATTCATCTTCTCGAAATTTGGAGGGCAATCAAGTATATCTGGGATTGGTAATTAGCATACGTCTGAAATCAAAGTGCTGATTAATTACAATATCTTTTTGGCCCCGGAATATAAATATACGAATAATTCACATTAAAAAGGATGTACTGGGGAGTTGGTTTTTCAAATTTGTAATGAAAGCTAGCATGAATTTGCTGTTTATTAATGCTATCACATTTAACAACTATTTATACAGTGATTTAAAAAATTCACTAAAATTCCTTACTCTCATTCTCTTCTAAATATTAACAGATTTTTGGGACTAATAACTATGTTTTAAAATTTTCGCCAAAACCTTTCTAAATAGCACAATTTAATCTATGAAAAACGTTTCCTTGTGTAGTTTTTTTGCATAAATAGGTGAATTTCTTTTATTTTAATAACCTTTCAGAAATAATTCAGATGTAGATGTGCCAATATGTTTCTTTGGTTAACGCTGGTCATTTCAATGATATTTCGCATACGTTTAATGCATGGTTAGATTAGTTATTTTAAATTTTAATGTTTTCCAAATTAGGGACTAAATGTTTCAAACTGGATGCTTCTCTGCCGAAAATAATTTATAGCTATGATCCAAGAACGTCTGATTTTTTAATGCAGACGGCGTTTTGGCGACAGTTCACTATTGTTAAAGAACATTTTTTTTTTAGATGGTCAGCGAAAATTTTCATTCTTTCCTCCTTGATTAAACATGCAATTATTCCTCCAGGTGAGATAAAACTACCTGGTTCACCTCATTCAATTTGCAGGTGTCTTCACCTACGAGAGCCTAATCGCTATGTCATCCAGGTTTCCTTTTGTCTATACGATATATCGGCATGAGGTTTACCAGGGCGATGACGCAATCGCCACTCCCGCCCTCAAGCAGCGTGTAATCGGTGTGGAGATCGCTTGATGCAGAGTGGGGGAGGGAATTTTATTCGTTCCCTACCCACCCACTCAGGCCGCCCACGCGACCCTGTGCTCCCGGAGCGAGGCTGGGGTAGCTAGCTATTCTAACTCTCTACGTTTACCGTGAGAGCGAAGGCAAGGTAAAGATTTAAGCCTAATACGTAGTTGGCAGACTTCATTCAGTGTGCATGTTTTCCCAATTTATGCCTGAAACGAGCTATCAATCAACACCAACCACCATAATTATTTAAATGTTTTGCATTGATCATGAAAGAATTTTAAGTAAGGTGAACAATTATTTCCGGTACGAAAAACGGGTCTAATATATTCGCTAATCCAATACATACCTTTTTTGTGATGGGCAAAAAGTTAGGTTATAGGCAATTCCATCACCATAAATAAATATATTCTTGAGTGTTTTAGGCGCCACTTCGTGGAACATATGAACGAGTCAAAATAGATATGATTCGAGCTGCAAATAGGCTATACAGTTAAGAATGCTAAATAATGTTAAGTATCTCATTTAGTGTTCAAAGTTTTTTCATAAAATTCTAAGTTCTTCTTATTCTATCAATAATTGCCCAAGACAAGGAAAGCAATTCACTTTGTATTATGTGTTCTAAAATTTGAAATTGGGGTCAATAACGTACACTATTTTCAGCTTTTTAGTTCGTGACTTTAGTTTGAGGAGAACAATACCCTGAACAAATTTTATTTCTAGAGAAATTACAGAAAAATCTTTGAATCATTTATTTGTTTTCTGTTTTGGTAATAGCCCCTTTTGGATTATTTTGCATTTTTCTGTAAATGAGACAAAGATGATTTCAGAAAGTTATACTTGCTTCTTGCGAAAAACATAGTCGTTATGAAGATTACTCGTTTGACTTTCTCATGATTAAAGTAAAAGTAAACACCGCTATATAGTAGAGGGTACCCATCCCCCAATAGATTGCAATAAGTCGATTTAGAAGACTCATTTATACTCTACCGTGAGTTTGAGAAGATATTTTTAACTACATTTACATGGGCTAGTTTTACTAACTCCCGCTTTCTATATGAAGGTATAATAAAATGTTTCGCTAAGTTTTCAACTTTCAGTGTGGCTTTAGACATTAGTAGAAGTAGACTGTAATGCTATATGGTTTTTAAGTGAAAAATTTTGAATACTCGTATGCTTCCGGAGTATTCAAATCACTAAAGAATTTTTATTCATAAATATCATTGAAAATCCCTCTCACTCTCTTAATCTTCATTTCATCTTAACTTCTACTTCATGTTGCCTAAGAATAGTTTCAGGTGTGCTCTCTTCCTTCCTTTGTTCCTTTACCCAACGCTCTCACTTCTATGATGATCTTCCACAACCTGCCATTTTTTAATGAAAGGCATATAATTTCATTGAAATTGATTCATATCATCCAAAGAAGTCCTTGAAGTGATTCATCTGTAATTGAAAATAATAAAGAACAATGGATGATTTAGTTAATTGCTAAATAATTAAAATTTTCATGCTTAAACCTACGAGTAGAAATAATTTTACATTCCAGGTATGCTTGTATTTTATAGTACCCGGCAAGTTACCGCTGGGGTTTGTGGCAGGGGATGAATACCTACACACTAGACTATTTTTGACCCATGTACTTTTACTCCTACCACGGATGGACCATGCTATTCTGATCCCTTATTGTTCAAGTAATATTTGATGACCGTTTATCACTAACAATGTTCTATCGATAGGATTTGTACTCGGATCCTTGATTTGGAATGACGATGCACCTGCAACTTCACCAACAAGATCCTAATATTGATCGTAATGCTTTGGGATGAATGCTATTTGAAGTTGAATTTTATGCTAGCAATAGTCTCATAATGTCATAATAGAGATTTTATCTTTTCATTCCCAAAAAATATAACTTCATACACATTATTTTAAAAATGGCTTTAGTGAAGGTCACATTTTGTGTTTCGAATATACAAATATATGATACATGTAGAATGTTTCAGTAGCTATAAGAAATATATCAACCAATTATATTTTGTTGAAAATTTCAAATATCTCATCGAATGATATGGGTCTTTAGTGTATACTGGAGAGTACTTGTTGAGGTAAATTTGATTTTCATCACTAAATGTGATGAAGGTCATTAATACATTTATTGATGGTGAATTTGTTTCAATCGTTAATGGTATCAATATAACGCTCTGATCGTAAAATTCATTACTACCGACATTCAACATAAAAAGCGCAAGTTGAAATGGCATGCAAAATCGTGTCAGGTAATGAATATCTTTCTTCCTCTGAAGACATGTTGGGCGTTGGTGGTTTTACAAAGCGAAATCCAATCTCCATATAGATTGTCTCTCTGTTTATTGTGCGGTGGAGGAGTTGAGGTTGCACTTTCTTCTGAGTTATTCGGTACATCTTCCAGGTGATTGATTTAAACCATGGAGATAAATTGTTGAAGAGCGATTTAAATCTTAAAGAGACTCTTGGAACGCTACTGCACGAATAGTGATTCTATCGGAGACTGCCCACTTACTGTGCAGAACTATCTATCTCATTATCGCCGAGAGATTTCTGCAGTTTTTCTCAATTTTCATCAATTGTAATAATTTGCCTCCACAGTTATTTCTTTTCAATTACTTTTATGTACTCGTATATCTCATGGGCATTACTATTTTCGACTTAAACTTCTCATTAACACAATTTGACCAGAGGGTAACTTATTTCCAATTAAATTTCTGTAGGGAAAGATGTTTTCATTAAACTCTGAATACTAGAAAATGCAATGTAAAGATACTCTTAGAATTGTTCTAAGGCACTGATATATACTATATTACCAATTTAGGTTCATTTAAATATTAACTAACCTCTTCTCTTCTACTCTTTTGGTAAGGTGTTCTCGTCCACGTTCGTCGTTTGTAAGTAATTTCCGTTTTTCATTACCTCTTTACGAAATAACAAAGCAGGTCAATATAATTATAATACATTAAAACATCCATCAATAATCTATAATAATCCATAATTAACACACATAAATATTCAGTACACGATGACATACGTACATTAAAAAGCTATGTAGAAAATTTTACACCGGCTTAGGAAAACTTTTTAAAACCACTTGTTTTCGAGTTGCAAATTTCCAATGTATTTGGTCTTAGATTTGAGGAATGCAATCCTTAACTTGACTAAGTTTTGCTTTCAATGTGCTTTAATGTTTTAATTAAACATTTATCCGTGAGCAATATAGTGAAGGTACTCTAAACTAGACGACTAAGCTGCATCAAAAATATTACCTCTCATTCTTTCAGTTTACGTATGACATACATCTTTCATTACATTATTAATATGTGGTATTGAGTACCATGAATTATTTTACATTCGAGTTCAATATGATATGAGTCCTTGTGACAGAGAAATGTACAAAAATTGCTGGGTTTAAAAGTTAAATTCATTAAATGTGTGCCAAGATCTTTGATTGTAGCAAATAATACCATCGTGTTCATAATAGAACAAATACTAAACTGTGTTAATATGAGTATAGAGCCATCCTCAAGCGAATTTATTTCACATTCCTTATTTTTTGCACACAAAATCTGTTCAGGTAACACTGAATGCGTAATTACATGCATTTTTTCGAGTATGGTGTGTGTTCTCTGTGACAGCGCCCATGAGAGAGATTTATGGGCAAGATTTCATTCATGAAAGTCCAGCGATTTCGATACGTATAATTGTCGTATGACTAAATAAGCACTCACGCGGAAAAACTGGTAAGGAATAAGATTCATAACTATAGCACCTTCAGGTTTTAATTATAAATCAAAGGTGAATATAATTGTACAATTTGGAGGTTTATAATTAATTTATATTGCATACATCCTCAAGGAGCAATGCATCAAGTGGGTATGTCAATATCTGAATACTCTTTATGTGGCTAATTATAGCCTTTAATGTATCTTCTTTTATAATGTAGAGAGGTTGATACATTCTTCTTTCATGTGCACAATATTTGAAATCTACATAACTAAGGTTGTCCTCAACAACTACCAAAGCTTCCTATGCAACTCCTTTCCCATTCCTTTAATCTTTACATCGGTGATTGAACTCAATTCGTTAGGCCTTTAGTTTTATTACATTAAGATGCACGGGACGATAAACGTAGACGATAACTAAACAGCATAGCAATAATATGAGAAATGTTTAAAAAGGAAAATATCTAGAAAGGCCAATGTAATAAAAAAGGACAAGTGTGGCAACACGATGTGCAGTGGTGGATATTTTTATAAATCTTTAACAAAATAAATTCAAGTTTAAATTTAAATTATTGGATACACATATGTATAAATGTATGCCTCTATATTATATGTTAAGTCCATATAATATAGGGACTTTACCATAAATTTTCATACGTTGGAATACGTATTCAGTAATGCAACCTTCGTATGCATATAACTTTGGAATTAACATATTATTTTGATCTCCTAGACATTTATTACTGGAGAGGGAAGGCAAAATTCAACTATTTCCTCATTCACTCCAGGCGCCTTCTTTCTCCTGTTCTTATCGTCGTCGAACTGAACTAAAATCATGATAATGTTCCGATAAATGGGACTCCTCATGTAATCGTTTTCAGAGGATTTCTTTTTTAAAGTTTTCAACTCTTGTAAAAATAATGATTTATTTCCTTGCATGTTGTAGTTCCTGTTGTGTATTTGAAAGTATCATTCTAAATCTTCTTATTGTGTCACAATGATAATGAAAAATTGGAATTAATTTTCTGAAAGCGTATTTTAAGAGTATCATGTGCCCTACATATCCTAACTTTGAGTATTCACTCTCATATATGATGCAAAAAGTATCTAATAATTAATTCTACATGTACATACCACCCCACAAGCCATCGTAAGGACGCGTGGCAGTGGGTTTTAGGTCACCAGACACACTACATCTAATCCAAAACTCCCACAAACATATGACACCCCGTGTTCCACTTAAAAGGTGCGTGGAAGAGGTCGACCGGACATTATTCATGTAACATCCGTTATACACATTAAGAATATTATACAGTTAGTAACCACTTCACTGACTGCATTGAACACAAATAGAGAATCCCATAAAAAAGGGCGGGCTAACATGCAAGGCAATCACCAACGCTCAGGTAGCAATCCACCCATACGGGACGGACAATTCACAAATGAATTAGATCTACAAATTTACTTACACGACATCCCACCACCTGACCTGAAGTTAATGTACCGTAAGATAAAAAAAGGGAGTGTTATGACGATAAACTAAAGTCAGCTGGGGTCTTTTTAGTTAACATTTAAAGAAGAATATAGAGACAAAAATCATTTGAAGTCAATCATTAGTACATACATTTGTACCAACAATACCATTTGTTGTAGAGCCAAATTAAGTTTTCGCAGATTTTATTGTCAAATGTACCTCTGCAATCTCAGTCAAATCCAATTCTAATGCACTGTGCAAGATAAAAATTCCATTTCCAATTAAATATTTTTATTACGAGATTATTTTCTTCCGTATTCTACTCTAAAATTCAATTAGTTATAATTTGAAAAATCATAGATAACCTAAATGAACTAAACTAAAGATTTTTCTCTTGCAGGATATCGCAGCTTTGCTCATTGTACGTGTTATTCTGAGATGTGTCTTCATTCATTGGACAACTTTTCTCCATTATCAATGGATACCTACTCAAGCTACGCACACAAAAGGCCAAGAAAACTTTTTTTTAAATAATCGTATGTATATTATTTGTCATTGGAAAGGTAATTTTTATTCAGATATTATTTGAGTATGTACTATTAAATGTACACACCTTTCTGTAATTTCGTTAGTTATTGAAAAAGAAACAATTTTTATTAGTGCATCTTGTAAGAACTATATAAATATGATGCTAATGGATAACATCATCAGTACAATCATTCTTTTAAAATTTTTATCCACTGGGATACGGCAACATTAATTTGAGGCTGTATGCTTTGGAGCATGAAACTTACGGAATGCTTATTTGACAATTTATATCAATCTCTATGTCGGTTAGCAGAACACTTTATTGGAGTATTTTAAGCATTTTGACTCAAATAACTAAATCATATAGCTCAAAACCGAATGAAATTCCTCAGAAGATGTTATCTGAAGAGAAACTCCTTTCAATAAGGAAATTAATTCATTCTTTTTGCAGATTTATATTAATTTTTAGTGAAATATATAATATTGCTTCGCTCCAAACATGCCCAATAATGTATTTTTTTGCTTGATGAGTAAGGCATACTGTTTCCACGACATTGCCCTTAACAAGGGGATATTTAACTTTTGATAGTTTTTTGCTATTCCAAATTAAATCTCCAAGAAAATATTGTCAGGTTAAGGGTAAATGACATATTTGGAGTTGTGTGTGTTACAGAGGGGAAGCACCATAACAAGCTATATTTGTATTAATGTTTGAAGTGTCAATTACATACATTTCTGTCTAAAGAATTGGTTAATTATCAGCTAACAAGGTACTGTACTCATTAATGGTGATTGTTTTCTTATTTCCTTTGTGAAAACTCAAGATATGTGTAATCTAAACGTGTATCGGCTGAACGTGTGTTAATAATTCCAATTTAGGTGTATTCTCCACTGATACATAAGATATGGCCTTGGTTTTATGCTAAAATAAATTCTCCTTAGCTTTCATATATCGAAAATGAAGAATATACCAATGGTAAAGACCAGTGCTTCATAATGTATCAATTTTCACCTAATATTTTAGCATATAGCGACCATTTAGTTCTAAGCATTGAAGCATAATGTCTTTCAATATGGTTCTCAAAAATCACTTTTTATCAGAAGTTAGAGATACTAATGTTTCAATTTAGTATTTGATACGAACTGTCCATCCTTAGATAGTAATGTATTGGCTTTCCTCCAGATGTTCTCAACTCTCGTCAAAAAACAAAAAAAAAATAAATTTTATAAGGATATCCAGCTTTGAAAGCGGAATAAGGTCAAATATTCCATAAAGAATTTGTGGCAAAAATAGAGGCAGGTAGACTTAAGTATCCGAAGGTTGGGAGCGGAGAAGGCAGCCTCGGCCAAAGTCGGTTGAAGTTGTCAGGAAGTCCTAAGTTATCGACCCATCAGACATACATGTTTGAGGTACTCTCCACACAATAGTCAGGTAGTTGTCGGAGCAACAATGATACAATCCACCACCCCCGGATTAGAACCCACGATTTTGGAATTGGAAACCAGTGCTCTATCCCCACACCAATACAACCTCCGAGAAGTTCTTATTATCGCAAAATAGATAAATCAACTAAAATTGCGAGGATGAATAAGAGTTATTCTTGGAGGGGGGTTGAACTTAGGCTTGGTATAATACCGAAGGTAGGCGTACCGTGGGTGGCGGAAAGGCGGGTATACCCTTCTTACTCCTCAAAAGGGCGGTGGTTTCGTGGATGTAACTGCCTCCTTCCGCATGCACGGGCGTGGTGCAATTACAAATCAAATCTAAAACCCTCAAGAATGAATTCCAGCATTTCCGACTTTCCACGTCCTTTAATCAATCAGATCCCTGGTCTTCCGAATTCAAAGCATGGCATACGTTCGCATTCTGTTTGCGTAGGGTTACTATGTGAGTCAGTCCATTATATTCCCCCCGACCATATTTCCTATTGTTCATTTCGCGAGGTTTAATGCAGATGCGTAGTCACAAATGGAGACATACGCGATGGAGACGGCTGCATTAAGCTATGAGAACCTCGTAGCTGATTTTCTTCTCACACATTATTCTTCAGCAATCTGCTTCTGCAAAACTAACACGCCCTTTTCTCACCATCTTACCCTTCTCTTTATCCCTCTCTCCGTTGAAGACTTGCCACCAAGAGAACGCATTCAATTAAATCTCCACTATCCTCCCCTCCTTTGCCCCCTCGCTTTGTTGCCTTGAACGCGAATACGCAAAGTCTTTTGCCTCCAAATAATTCCATATTCAAGTCTCGGAGTCACCGCAGCTGTGAGAACTACCCGTCCGGGCAGCTGTTTTCATTTTCTTGTCTATGATGGAAACTGTTAAGAACCTTGAGGCGCTGGATTTTCGGGCGTTGAAGTCTCCAGCTTGTCTTTTTTCCATTATGATTCGATCATCCGACAAGTTTTGCCGAGAAAATTAAACAACACTTGAGATTTAATTTGGATACTTTAATTTAAAACCTGAGATTGCTAGTAACCATCAATAGTTGAAAATAAGTTCAAATATATGCGATTGGTTCTAGTGTTGTTTTTTTAGAATTCGTAGGCGATTTGGATGTATGAATAATTTATCCAGAGTTAGTACAATTTTGCAATGACTATTTTTTTAAGTCACATTTTAGGTGAGCGTATGTCTTAATAAATCAGCTAGGATAAATTCATTTTCTTTACCACCTATTAATGTTGATTATGAATTACAATTTAAATGATTCGGATCGTGTACATTATAGAACCCGAATTTCATAGGGAGAAATGACCACAAATTTAAGGTAAAATGCCGGGCACAAAGAACGAATAAAAAAAATTTTCTTTTCTAAATAAAACAATTGTTGATTGGAACAATTTACCTGCAAAAATTTTTAAGTCCTTTCCTAACAGAGTCCAAACATTTAAGAAAAGATGTAAACAACTTCCATAATCATTTGATTGATGTGTTGTATAAAATTAAATGTAACAGCTTATTTTTTTTCTTGTAGAGTGAGAAACAAATGCCCGTTACCTTCTATTACTTCATTTCTTGATTTTACTATACATATTTGTTTTCATCTAAATCCTAGATATAAACTAGTAATAGAATATATTGAAGATTGAAGGTATATTGTATGTAGTACTTCGACCTTTTATCCCCAAAGTTCATTGAATAACTTTAAAATAATTTTATAAACAAATCGTCTACATAAAAATGAATGTTCATAGAAGCATAGAAATAATCATATTTATTTTCGTTTGAAGCCTCAATGCTAACGACATCGTAAACTGCAATTAGAGGAGTAAGAGTAGATATTGGATTGCATTTGCTTAATTACGACCGCCAACCTATGTTTTAAAGACTTGCTAATGGCTTTTTTGATACATATATCTGACCCAAGAACCTTTCAAGCAGACTTAGAGCTGCAGAAGTCAAACGCGCTCATTGATAGTCTTTGCCTTGTGCATTGAAGCGATAACGATCCTATTAAAGACTGCGTTTGCTAGCCCACTCATACCATCATTTCCATTCTCACCTAGCCATACATCTCATCAGCTGTAGTAAGGTGAGAGCATCGCCTATACAATTCTTTTTTGAACCCAAAATCATGGTAACTATAATTTTATAATCGAAATTGTAAGATAAATGAAAGCTACGTATAAGCAGAAACAAGTGGGTTAGGAATTTTAATTAACGTCAAGATTCATTTTTCTTTTCCAAACATGAATGGTTTTAATTAGGTGACGATAATAACGAAGACCTAATTAATCAAAAACCCTTAATTATAACGCCTTTGATTGTATCATCCTCTTGCATAAATAAACACGACAGATTTTTTTTGCATCCTTGTCCTTCTGACCTTCCGAATTGATAGGCTTCAATATTTTAAATCGATTTTTTCCTAGGCATCTCATAACTTAGCGAATGCCAATTAAACCACTTTGATAAGTGGGAAGTGGCGCAAGTTAAGTTTTCAAAAAAATAGAAAAAAATAATAAATGTGGTGGATTCATTCACTCTCTCGGAGGTTATATATGACGTTGTGACCGGAGACGGAACCATCGAATAAAAAATTCTCATTATGAATTCGAAAATCGAACGGAAAACAAATGGCTGAGGTTTCTCGGGTAACAGTAACCACTCTTTGGATTTTCTATGCGGTCTCTCACATCTGCATCGGGGAGAAATAAGGGGTGATTAATTCTAAGGCTATTCCAGCTCTGCTTCTCCGTCGCGCCCACGTCATTGGATCGGTGGGTTAGTGGCGCGACGTAAGACACTGAAAAGGAACAGGTCGCTGCCAACACGACCCGCAGTACTGAAAAGTGATAGATGTTGGAAGCTTTATTCCGCACGAAAGAGGCCAGCGTTGGTAATTAAGGAATTGTATGGAATGTCAGAAGTTTTTTCAATTAAAATGGCCAGTGCATTTATTTGGATACCACTTTTATTCTTCTTTGGTAAGACATATCTCTAAGGGTGGTGTTGTGAGAGGCGATGCGGGTGACAGGTGATAAAGGCAGACGCTTTTGCTCGACTTCTTAACTCATTCCAGTCAGTCTCACGTGGTTCTCTCCTTCGTCTTGGTTCAAAATTACCCCTATAGGCATCCATTTTCATTGCTCTTCTCTCAACAGATTTTTATTCACTTTCGCCGGAATCTAATAACCCGTAGCCTTATTTCATTTGTTTTCATGTTCCGTTAGAGCAATTCTCCATCTTATTGTTGCAATAATAAAGACTAAAAATTTTCATTTTATCAACTTTTCCTTTTGAAAAATGCAGTTTTGAAGAATTAGAAATCAGAACAATTAAATTTCCATTATCAAAATTGAAAATATTAGATTTTCTTTAATCTTTGAAGAACATTTAACTGATAAATGTGTTACGTTGTTTTATGGCGCCGGTCTTCTAACCGTCAAATCTTAATATGGCTTTCCAAGATAATTAACAACGGTTTCTCCCTGCATATTCAGCCAAGG
Source organism: Hetaerina titia (assembly GCA_037158775.1). Lineage (NCBI taxonomy): Eukaryota > Metazoa > Arthropoda > Insecta > Odonata > Calopterygidae > Hetaerina > Hetaerina titia. The sequence goes on from CM073771.1 coordinate 53,527,456, forward strand.
GTCTTACATTGCACATTGACTAAAGGGAAGGATGATTATAATATCTCTTGGACGAAGAATCAGATGCTAGGATTCCTGACATATTCAACCGCTTTCCGTATAGCACCCCATAATGCTTCCATATAAGTCAAGATCACTAATAAAAAAATGTTTATACTTACACGTTGTCACTTTTTAAAAGTGCTCCATAATTTACTGGAAAAAATATAACAATGCCCAACCTCTAATTTCATATATTTTTTTAGAAATTTAATGTAAGAAAACAACTACTCACACCATTGACAATAATATGCACTCAGATACACAAATTATTTCCTTTATGTGAGTGCATATGATTTGTTATACTGCTTCATATATAAAATATTTGGCAAAAAGCAAAGTTAAGGACTATAAAATGCTTAGTTAAACAAAAACCGACGTCCTTGATAATAGCCTATTAAATTAAATTTTCTAGTAAAATTATGGAAAAAATTTCACTTTTTTTTCGACAAATTTCTGTAAAATGAAATTATCTTTGAATTTCCTCCGTTATTCTCAAATCCTACTCTTTGTCTTCATTCACCCAAGTATGTTCACCGAAGCATCCCCAGCTGTCACCTGTCAAAGGCCGCCTTTCAGCTTCGCAAAGCTCTTATGTTTGCTCCGATTCCGCCTCTCTTCTTGTAATGTCCTTTATTCTGTTTTTTTTCCCAGCGCCTTGAGAGATTTCGTTTACCAGAATTCTTTTCTTCTAGTTTTCTGACTCATTCATTATAGGGTTGTGCCTTTATCAGGTCTTATAATGGTTAATAATTGTATCCTTTCCCTCTTAGTCCATAAAATGATATAGTTGATTACATGGTCCAGATATGTTTGACGCTCTGTAGGGATCGCGATAAAATTTTCTGATCATTAACATTTTATGTAACAATTATATACTCAGAACATTGATGAAATATTTTCCGCAATTAGAAAACAAACGGTAAATTATTTACAATTTTCAAAAATGTTTCGTCATTTTGAATACGAATCCATTAGACAATTAATATATGCAACATGAGGTTCTTATTTTCATGCATACGTAGGTTAATGAAAGAAATTTTACATTTTAGTCTGATACGTCTTTCCAGAAAGTAGAACCACATGAATATAACAATGCCATATTTAATTAATAATGTAATAATAAGGTATTTCCGTTGGTAAAAATGACGCTATAGTTCAAGTGTTTCATCTATGACACATCTTTTTGCAAAAGGAAATAAAAATAAATTGATTATTTCCGTGAGAGATGGTGCAACTGTACATTTTTTTCTATTTTCTATTGTCTTGCTTATCTTATTCAGAGATCGACAGGTTTCGGTTCGCTTTCCGGAACACCTATCGGAAATTGGTCGTACAAACCCTGTAATATCCACATAAAAAATATTTTTACGCTGTAAGCTTGTAAGCTGATTTTAGGGGTATGCGGTTAGTCAAACATATAGATATTACAACGCACCCCGAGAAAAATAAATGAATTAGCAGACAACTGATGTAAAATAAGTGATAATCAATTATTAATACAATATACGTAATCTCTGACGTGATGTCAACTAAAATAATTGACAATGACATAAATATTTCCATCAACATATTATGAAAAAGAATTGTGACACTTGTGGGACAGTATCTCATAATATTTTAGTCCACCATTAGTCTCAAGTGCCGATTTAGGAGTAGCTACCATCCTTCCAATTCTTCATAATCGATGCGATCTCTGATACCACCAATCAATCAGAAATATTTCTTCTATAGGATGCCGATGGTATGAGGAACAATCATGCAATTTGACGCGGATCGAGAGCAGAATCTTTCATTTATAAAAATATTTTTCCGCATTATCGGTTCCCCGCTCATTTTGTATGAACCATGCCCATGACCCGCGGCTTTTTTCTGGAAGGCAAAGGCATTTATTACTAAGAAACAAAAGAAAATTGCCCAAAAGACGGAAGACTGGGTCCGTAATTTAGGCGCGGCTGCTAGGTTAAAAAGGGAAGGGCCATAATCTCGTGTGACGTACGACTTCCTTTCAATCTTCTTGGCAGACAAGAGCCAGGGGCAGCACTATGAGATGCTTCCAACTACGTCCATCTACCCCATGTCTAAGCTCAACCCTTTATTCGTAGCAAACCTCTCACCCCCCACCCTAACCCATTTCAGAACTCCCCATCTCCAAACTCCCTGCAGTTCACCATTCTCTCCCATTTATTCCACTTCTCCCCAGGATATGCCTCCTCCCCTTGCCCTAATCCATCTCCACTCTCTTTCTGGGCTTTTTGTATTTCCTTTTACCCGGAAAAATCGTCACGTCTGTAATACCTGACCATTTTCGGGTAAAATACTCTACATTTTCTAAATTTTTATTGAGAATTCCCTACTCGCTACCTGTATACATTCTATTTATTTAACTTCTCATGGGTGATGTGGATAGTGTGCTCTTGTAAAACATTCAAATTTCCTCCTTCATTGACGTTTGTTTTCTAATGATTCTAGTTGGTCTACCTTTTCTCATTAGCTTCTCCTCCCTTCCTGACTATAAACATATTTGTGCGGCGTGAACGCGGGTATTTTATTACCGAATCTTCAAGAATAATTAAAGTAAATCTCTGTTCAATTGAATTTAGTTTTTAGAGATATAATAGAAGAATGTGGTACTCTATACCTTCATGAGATATTTTGATAATAGTTAGGAATAGTTGAGGCAAAGCATTAGTCATTGTGATGGCCTGATTACCTTCATGAGAGAAGTTCCATTTCTCCTTCCTCTTTCAAGTTTTGTGGCTTTTTTAACTCAGTAACATATTTAAATATACAAGGAACGTAGCTACGGTCGTGAATCAATGTAAACAAAAAATACCGGGACCGTAAACTTTACTTATAAGAATTTTACTTAAACTTATAAGAAGTTTACGGTCCCGGTATTTTTTGTTTAGTAACATATGTCAGTGATATTGATGGAGAATAAACGGGAATCTTCTCATCGGGTGACAAACATATCTTACTTATATAATTACATTTTAAAATTTTGGCCTCTTAAAATTTAGAAGGAGCCAAGGATGGAAATAGATATTATTTAAATGTTATGAATGGTCATCCATTCTCAGTTGATTGGGCTCAAATCGAATATTTTCACGCCCAGTACTCAACGTAATTTAATTATTAAATTCATATTACAGAAAAGTCATGCTCACCGATCGTTTTATCGCTCATGTGTATCGCTTTTGAAAGGTTATTCGGCCGATATTTCTTATCTCCGTTCGCCCATCTGCTCTCGAGCTGTCTGCCATTCTAATCATCCCCCACACCGCTACCTCATCTTCCGCTCGAAGGAGCAGTGACCCCGGCGCTCATTTTTTCGGCGCCCAACTTCCCACCATCTCACCATTCCCGGTCTTCCTCCTTCCCTTTTCTGCGACTCCTACTTCCCCCGTTTGTAATTCCGACTCGAGTATTCTCTTTGATGCGACTTAATGCAGGTTCTACCAGTTTTAGTATTAATTTAATAGTTTATGGCGCTTTAGAGTTCGAGTGGTGTGTAATTACGAGCAAATATTTTTCTCTAAGCTTTAATAAATCAAACAAAATGGGAACTTTTGAAGGTCTTAGCAATTCTCGAGTCAAATTCCATTGTCCACACTTTTCTAAAATATTCCTTTATAATTGCGAATGATCACACTTTTGACAATCATACATTATTAGACTCTTTAATGAAGCAAGTCATGGATGTGTATTCATATATTAAATGAAAGATTTCGTTAATTATTAAGTAAATGAGTCTACTTTTTAGTTTAGTAGAGATACCACATTTAGGATTTTTTAACAAATACGTAATTGTCTCCTAATGGTGAGACCACCAGTGTAGCTAACGTAAGGAAAACCTATTATGCATAATTTTATGCCTATATTACATTTTACGATTGTGATTATAATTCGCAAAATATTAATTATTGAATCGTCAAATAGTCATCACTGAAAGACCAATTTTTTTTTTTTGCGAAATGGGTAACACATCAAATTTCAGATTTCACACTTACTCCATTCAACCTCTTCGCTGCCAATTTCCTCTTGAGAGCTTGCTTTCCCAGTTATTCTATACAAGTATATAATTACCGGAGTACAATGTTTTTAAACAACTTTTCCTTCGTTTCTTACTATCTTGCTAAATTAAGTTGTTCCATTTTTCTGTCTATTTTAGTTATTTATATATCGTGTTTTATTCGGGCGAGATTGAGATTTTATAGTTTCTTCTTCTACATAACCCCCATATACTATACCAGCGACCTCTGGATTGGCCGGCAATAACGTTACCCCCGTCGCCAAAGGGCTCGGCAAAGATCACCAATCCAGAAGGTATCTTTTTGACATCTTTAATCCTCCCAATCACTCAAATTGGTTTTTATTTTCCATTCCATTTGATATTCTATATTTGACCTCTGTTTCAACTTTATTTAGTTCTCTTAGTTGATGATTATTATTAATTTAATTTCTTTTAATTCAGTTATAGCATGGTTGCATTTTCTTAGTGAGCCTTATATTATAGAGTTTTTTTGAAGCTCTTCTTATAAAATTATTTGTTATCACGACATTTTTATAATCTGACATTCATTTCAAGTTGAACGTCTTATACACATATCGTTTTTGCTATCCGTAAACATTATTGGTACTATTATTGGCTCATCGTACTTGAATGTCTTGAATGGAGGATTTCAGAGTGGCCAATATTTGTGACTACATGTATGTTGGTGTATTGTCTGTACTGTTGAACTTAAATGTAAATAAATATACGAGTACGTCGTACGTCCCAGGAGACCATTATGCATACATACGAAATTCTGAGAATCTTGAACACGTTGAAAAGTTTACACCTTTGATAAAATTCTACCTGATTCAATTGATATAATAATCACTTTGCATTATTTTTAAGCAAGTGCCTAATTTCTTCTCCAACTAACCCGATCGCTACAAACTCTCATTTGTGAGTTTAATGAACTAGGATACCTCTCATAATATCCTTATTTAAACTTATAGCTGTAGATCGACTTTCGAACGAAAGGTTTCTTTATTCCGTTACTCTATTTATCACAAAATTGTCCCCTCTCTATTCCATTTTTATTATCCTTCCTCAGGCGTCTCAAACGCGAGTATTAACGCTCTTTTCATTCAAAATATCTACCTTATGACCAATATTATGTACCCACATTATGTGTAAAACTGTGGATATTTTCTTTACCGATATTCCCGGTCCACAGCTCTTTACTCAGGGTAAAAAATGATACCTACTTCTGATAATGCATTCATTCTTCTACTTTCTTTTCTACGAAACTCCTATATATCCAAAAATATTCTCTATCGATAGTTGTCCCTATTGATCTCATTTCCGATTTATGTGTCTCATCTCTATTGATCTCTTCAATAATTTCGGTAAATTAGTATTGCATATAGACTTTAGTAAACTGCTTAACAATTTGCATTTGAATTTCCATTATTTCCTCATGAAAACGTTGAACCAGGCGGTGGAAAATGTTGTCATTTTTATGACATTAATTACTGCAGGCGTCCTTATTTCGTGATTTTCTTCTATGCCAGACTTGAGCACAAGGAGCAAGCAGGCAAATTTCACCTGGTAATATAAATATGCTGATGTTCATTTACAGTTGCATCCAAGTTTAGGCTACAAACTTGAATAAAATCCAATGTAATGAACATGACTGTGTACCATATTTCCCTGCAAAATAAATTAGTAGGTATATTAAAGTGTTATTCTGAGACCTCGATTTACGTTCTGCTGCTTCTAGGGATCTCTAGACGTCTATCGTAGTGGTGTCTTAGAACCACTCGATCCGTAAAGGCAGGTGCAAGAAATCGTTGATCAATGCGAGGCACGTGCTTCGAAAGTCTAAAGCCTCATGAAAGTCAAAAACCTTCCGCGGACTACCGGGTCCGTTTGATCGAAGACGGAAAGCCTGTCTTACTTATTCCAATTCACTCATCGTATTTTTTGTGCATCTTTATGCCATGCGTGGGTCGCGAAAAAACAATTGAGAGCATGCTGTCTTCCGTGCACGCGATCGCATGCTCACCTGGACCCGCGTGCCTTACCGAGCGCAGATGTCAACGGTGTCGCCTTGCTAGCGGCTGCCACATCAGCGACTCGGCTCCCATCAAAATTATGTATTTTGTCACTTAATAAAATTATATAGACGTTTATGACGCGCGGCATTTGTCAGAGTGAAGCTGTTATTCAACAAAGTACAAATATATAGAAAAGCCGACGTTTTTTGTTGGTATCATTAGCTGTGGAAGAAGTAAATAAACCTCGAAATTTATAGATTTTTTGTTGTTAGTCTGAGCAAATTGCATCCAATCGTATAAGCTACGTACGTACAGTTGGTCACTTTACTTCTGATTTGCGAAAAAACGTGATTTTTTTCAAAACTGATGCCTATAGAATCGTATGAAAAATTGTATTCACTCTTTTGGAGCTACTCGGATGAAGTAGGTGTGTACTCGGCCCCTCCTTTCGTATCCAGCTTACCTCCCTCTCCACAGTCCCTCCTCCGCATCACTCGAAGTGACCTCCTATGCGGAATATTAAGCTCCCGGCTCTTTTCAACATAGTCCTCCCTCCCCGCCTCCTAACCTCCGACCATCGCCACTGTCCTATAATAATTTTCTTTATTTTTTCTTGCACGGCCCGTGGGCAACTGAGGCGAGGAATGGGGATTGGGGAGGAGGGGTCGGGGCGAGTATCACCGCTTGGAAGAAGAAAGTTAGGCGGAGGTGGATGCGCCGCGTATTACGGCATGGTCCGCTGGTGGGTAGTGTCGGTGGCGGCCGATGGGAGCAGGTGGAGGATTGTCGGGGTGGTGGGTGGGTTGGCGTGGAGGAAGGAAATGAGTGGGGAGGATGGAAGTGTAGCAGGAAGGCGATTAGGTGGGGAGGAAAGGCGAAGGTGGTTTTATAGGGAGAGAGGGAGGATTATTTACGAAGTTGAATACATTTTTTTTTTCAAATTTTGTTCTTTGTTTATGCTTATTTATTTTTGCTTTGGATGGTACCCGTTTGCAGATGTGTGTAATGAATGTTTTTGGAAAACATTAATTATTTATAAACAGAAATCCTCGTCAGTAGGAATTCGAGTGTAGAAAATTTTCCTGTCGGTCCTCGACGATGAAAAAGGTTTTTGGACGGAAACTTGAAACGAAATTACCATGGATACGTTTTTTATCACATACCTGGTTATTGAGAGCAAGATCACTGTCGGGCCGCTATAAGCCGTGACATCATATATATTTATTTCCCATCCCATTCAATCTTTTATTTCGAATGGGCGTGAATGCGCCTATGACTTAATTTTCCTAGTGCTGGTAAGCCAAGCGCCGCACAAGTCTGATTTAGAAACGGATATTTTGTTTTCTCGCAAAGCGTTGCCCTGAGTTGAAATTGCGGCTTGTGAATGCGTAATTATTTTTGAAAAGTTTCAACGAACCTAAGAATCTATAAAATAATTCTTCATGCGTAATAGGTTACCTCAAGGAAATAATAGCTTACAGTCATTTATAGGTGTTGGAAGAATTCATTCAGCATTCCCACCTTCCGTTTTAAGTCTCGCTCTCCATGTATGCAGTCTCACTCGTCTGCATATAATTCCTCTCTAGTGAATAATTTCTTTAAAACTTATTCATATCACATTAGACGCACGGAACAATGATGAATTTGTTGATCACAATCGATTCTGCACATGAAATAGAATAATAGATAATAATAATAATAGACAAAAACCATCCCGTTTTTCCTGATGTAATTAGCAAAGTACGCTGTAAAGAGAAAATGTTCACTATTTTTTGTATGGAATAGGCATCAGAAACATCATAATAATTTTCTTTTATTTATTCCAAAGATGCTTTCTCAAGGAGGAGGGAGTTGATGACGGAGACGTTGGACGGGGAGTAGGGATGTTAAGACAAGACTCGTAAAAACTCTGATATGGAGCGTGGCTATGTACGGCGCGGAAACGTGGTCGCTGAAGCAGGAGGATAGACGTAGATTGGAGGCTTTTGAAATGTGGGTGTGGAGAAGAATGGAGAAGGTGAAATGGACCGAAAGGAAAACAAATGAGGAAGTACTAGAAATGGTGGGTGAGGAGAGGGGTTTGTTGAGAGAAATCCTATGGAGGCAGGAAAAATGGATGAAAGGCGTATTGAGCGGTAGTGGAATGTTGAAGAGGGTAATAGAGGGGAGAATGTTGGGCAAGCGAGGTAAGGGTAGGAACAGGATAGGGATGTTGGACGGGATGAAGGGAGGAAGGAAGTACACCGAGATGAAGAGGGACCTGATATAGATTAGTTTGATAGGTGGGGAGTCACAAAATGTTTATTTGATAGTTGTGTCCATCCAAAAACCTACCTTAACCGGTAGATTACCTAATAATAATATTCCAAAGATACGAAATTCCATCCTGTCAGCTCCAAACATTCAGAAACGGCAGTATTAAACAATCGCTAGATAAAATATTTTATCCAGGTTCTTCTGATTAGTTTTGGTTTTGAGGTCATTAGCAGTAATAATAGTTGTAAGGGAAAGCGACCGAGTGATTACATCGTTTCCACAGGGAAATTTGATTGTGGGTAGTATTTTTAGGGAATGGTGAACTGCGAAGAGAAACCTGGCTCATCATTGACCTTTAATTTAAACGAAATACAAGGGGTCCATAATTTATCGCCCCATCTGACGAACTGCGTTCTCTACTTAAAATGATCTCCACATAGCACCTCATGTAGGGTTGAGTATCAAGTAGCACAGAAAAATCCTGCCCACGTCGCACCCCGGTCTTCGGAGTGGGAATGCATTATGTTAGCCAACGAATCATCCTGATCGCCTTTGCTATCTGCGAATGAATAAATGCTTCCATCTTCTTGATTTTGTATGCGAGATGCTAATATAAGTTTACGAGAAATGAAAGGTAAAACTACTGAAATACAATGAAGGATCTCAGGTTTTCCCGGCATATGGTATTCAAGAAGTTTCCTCGGGTTTCCCACGGGGTCAGGTTGCAGTGAACCGACGTTTCGAAGGCTGACTCTGCCATCTTCTTCAGGGTGAAGTGAATTTTGAATGTGTGTGAAAGTGAAGCTGAGTCATATCTTATCTTCCGAAGAAGACGGGGCTCGAAATTATCAAGATATTATTGTGAGTATTCTTTTTATGTATTCTCGTGCTGTGTGTTACTGTCTACGGTGTGTGCGGTCACTTACTGTGACGGCACAATATAACAGAGAATAAAACAGATAACACGTAAAAGGACACTCACACTGTAGATGATTTGAGCTTTCGGCCTACTCCGAGGCCTTCTTCAGGTCATGCTGACTGATATATATACACATTCAAACATGAAATACCGCCATCCGGCGAATAAATATTCATTACATGAAATAAATTTCATATACTTTAGTATTGCCACTTATATATAAGTGGCAATAATAAAGTGGCAAACTCTAAGATAATTAATAACAATTTGAGGATCAATGGATCGACTTAGTATTTTCCGGACTTTAAAATACATGGAAAAAGGTATTCGGGCTGTTTTATCCAGAGCACACACTTGTAAAAGAGTCATCAATTTCTGATAGTGTAAGACATAATCATTATTAAATAAATTATTTTTCAAGAGTCCTCTTTTTGGATACATAATCTTCATAAAATATCTAATTTGAAAATAATATGAAACTATGAGTAATGATTGGTGAACTGCAGATAAAACGATTATTCTTTAATTAGATGAAGCAGAACCATCTTCTCAGGATATCATCAAGGCCATTATTATTAAGAGATCCGTTATGAAGCTAATTATCTTGCCGAGTCATATTATTTTCAAAGCTAACGACCTGTAGCAATCTCAAATAGTGAATATGGAAACGTCTTCTCATCACCTGTCGTAATTTTCTTACATGGTGCACGAATCGCTAAATGACAGCAGTCGAATACCAATAGCGGAATAGAAAAGCATTTCAGAAAATGCAGCAGCGAAAATCCTACTTTTATCTGCGTCCACATGTTATGTGCCTAATTATGTATACAATTAATGTTCGCGTCTTAGGAAAACCATAATTTTCCCCCTGAGGACTTGCTTTGAATCACAAATGTTCAATCAACTTGAAAAATGTTATTGGCATTAGTGCAAAGAAACCATGGAGGCCACCATATGGCCATAGAATCAAGGTATTTTGCGTTTCTAAAATCAAGGCAAAAATAATATCCGTCAAAGTATGGCCTATATGGAGAGTTATAGTAGCTCAGGCAATATTAATTGCGATCAGTGTTTAATGGAAAATAATATTATTTAAGTTACTGCATCTGTTATTTGCAGCAACTTTTTCTTAATCCGCAGTAATGGGCACTTGGAGATATTTCAACCACGAGCCTATTCATTTTGACATTTTTTTGTGTCCTCTCGTGATATTTTTTGCCCATGTACCAAGGCGGAGTGAGAAGAGATACAAGGAGAGAGAAAGATAATGGGGAAAGGAGGCTTGGTGCGGGTAGGAGAAGGGAATGACGTAGCAAGAGTCCAATGGCAAGCCAAAAGAATATTGAGGGGGAGGGATTTAAAAGAGTAGGAAGCATCAACGCAGATGATAAAAAGAAAATGCGACGACTTTTTATTTTATTTCTTTTCGGGGGAGGAGGAGAGGGGGAGTGGAGCAGCGGAGGGCGGCGGGTCGTGAAGTAGCGACGGAGGTTGGGAGGGAGCAGCCGGGTGGGGAGGAGAGAATAAGGAGAGAGAAACGAGAGGAGCTTAAGAGGGCGGGGAGGGTTGGGGAAGGGGAAGAGTTTTCTCCCCCAACAAGTGTCCCACTCCCCGCGCAGGCGCCTACTTCCACGCTTCTGTCCTTATTTGGCACATTCCTATCAAGGGGGTCGGAGGGGCCGGCCCCCGCCCCTGCCCTGCCCCTACCCGCATCTCCTCCCTCAGCCAGCCCCTCCGGCCCTGTCTACCCACACCCACCCACCTCGCCCAGGTCCAGCCTCCTCTCCTCCCCTTCCACTCTGCCCCTCTCCAAGCCAGTCTCTCTCTCTCTCTCACTCTAACGGCCGCCCATTCCCCCGTACCACCAAGCGCCGCCGCCAACATTCAACTCTCTCGCGACCCTTAATTGCCACCGTAATTACCCCCTCCCCTCTCGTCTCTCTCCCTCCCCACGCCCGATGCCTACACCTACTCTCCGCCCCGCCTTCTTCCTGCCCCTCCTTCCTTGCCTTTTCCCTCTCCTCTTTGCCCTCCCCTATGCCACTTCCAGCCCCCCCCCGCCCGCTCTCGCAGCCTGCTTCCTCAACCCCCTTCTCTCTCCCTCTCCTTCCTGCGACGATCTAACCTCCCCCTTCCCTGTGGAAAAGAGGAAGAAAGGCTAATGCCATTGGCTCCGCCCACGCCTAGTGGCGCGGCTATCCCCTGCGCCTGCTTTCTCTGCATCGTATAAACCCCTGCAAGCTCCCCCGCTCCCAATAGTCTCAACTATCAGCTCTGCTGCCTCATTTCATCGCATTGTTTCGCAATAAATATGTATTTTACTCGTTTCCTCAGTCAGATCGATTCAATCTCTTTGTCCACAAGCTATCTTGAAAGTCTACGTGTTCGGTGATAATTCATTTGTTGTTGAATCTATTAGTTGGTGGTATAATATGATATCAAAGCGGCCCATTGATGTTTTTATTTGGCTTGTACCATGATTTCAAATCCAATATAGGTCTTTATTTTGCGCTATTGCGACGGTCGAACTATCGGACTTCGGACAAAAACTTTCGATTCCAACTTCCGATTTCCATTCTCATTGGAATAATATTCATAATTTTCTCTCCACTTATCTACTTCGCATTTCATTCCTTGATTTATTCTTTTATTTGTCCTGCCTCTCCTTTTACCTCTAATCACACTATGATACCAGATTGACTGGCGTTATTGTCTACATAACAACCGCCGCAAAAATCTATCTTCATTTTATTGAATACACTTGGATTCACGTCGAAAGAATTGTAGGACTCCTGAAATGACAGGCTGCAACTCTTTCTGCTGAAATGTGAGGAGCACATTGCATGAGCTACAAATATATATTTAAGTATAATAAATCAGAGCAAGTCCAGCAATTATCAGTAACATCTGTGGGGTCCTTAATTGATGATGGGTTATTTTTATTTTTTCAATCACTGAAAGCATATTTTCTTGCCATATAAGGTCTTATGGATACTAGGCCGAACTGGTGAAATGAGTGAATAGAAAAAATAATGTGTTTGTAGGTCTTTCTAAAACATCGCTGTGTTTTTTTTGTTTATTCAATTGGTGTAGTTGAAAATTCATTTTAAAATTTAGAAGCCAGCATAAGCTTTACAAATTTCTCTCGAAAATAAATCCTGGAAAATATAAATTGAAATCCGTGTTCAGTCCAATTGACTACGATTCGAAGTGGAAAAAAGGTAGCCCTTGTCTTTAATAATACCTCCAGCATACCGCATTTCGAGTTTATGGCATAATTGCTACTTCATCGTTGCCGCTTATGTCACACTACACTTCGTTCTACTTGCGATTTGTCTGAAAATATGAGCTGTGAATACTATGCAGGTATGCAGAACTAGTCACTAAATTCAGTAAATCAGTTACCAACTTGGTTGGCGAGAACAAATAATTTGGGAAGTGATATATAGAACACAGAGAAAAAGCTTTTGGTTGAAATGTTTGCGGAAAATTGATATACCTGTTCATCGCCTCCTACCAAATGATACGCCATGATCTATGTTAAAGATATTTCCGCCTATTATCTTTCGAGTAATCATTATGTAATTAATCCATTATATATTTTATCTATTTCATATTGATAGATTTGAATGCATGAAGAATTGATCCGTAATTTATGACTGCGGTGAGCATTAAATAATATAATAATATCGCGGAACGCCTACAAATTTCACTTGAATTGAAGGCGTGGACTGGAATCGAAGAATTGCCATTTTTCAAGTAAATCTTAGACCTAATTGTTGTATCATCTATGTTAGAAGTATCCTTTTGGTGAATTAATTCGATGATATAAAGGAAGTCATTTTTGGAAGCCATATTTGCGAAATGATTTTAGAAAAAATAAGCGTAAATTAAGAAAAAACTGTGGCCTAAAAAATAACACGCATAACTATGTACAGGGTTCGTCCGGAAAATAAGTGTCTTGAGAAATAAGTCTTTTTTGACAAAAGGGGAGTCGTCCACTGTGAATTTGTACCTGAACGACAAACTGTAAATGCTGCATTTTACGTCCAAGTGCTCGACAGGCTTTGAAAACGAGTCGCCCGCGTCCGGCCAGCGATCAAAAACATCTGACGGCTGCATCACGTCAATGCGCCGTCTCACACCGCGCTTGTCGTGTCGGACTTCTTGGCCAAGCACGGCGTGGCAACGCTGCCGCACCCGCCCTACAGCCCGGACATGGCACCACCGGACTTCTTTCTGTTCCCGAAGATAAAGAGGAGTTTGAAAGGAACGCGATACGGGACTTTGGACGCCGTCAAAGAGGCCGTGACGATGTGTCTTCGAGAGGTTCCCGATGATGCCTTCGCGGGAGCGTTCCAGGAATGGGAACGCCGCTGGAACAAGTGTATCGACTCACAATGGTCCTATTTTGAGGAATATTAGCTTAAGATATGTAAAAGTGTAATAAATTTTTTTTCCTGAGCTCAGTACACTTATTTTCCGGACGAACCCTGTATGCACAGTTATATAACGTTTTCTCTTTTTTCAATGGTGAAATAGAGAAACATCGTCAAGATCTATGTGCAATTAAACTCTCTTAAAAGATTATTCGAGTCACAGTTCATTTTAAAAGATTCACAACCCAATTTTTTAGCCCACATTTTTTTATTGTTATGCAACGCTCAGTATTCTAAAAAGTTTTTCAATTTTCTTACATTTATGTACAGCTAAATTTTTCCGAATCAGGCACCAACTAACCAAATAGCAGCAAATTGAAATAAAGCAGACTCAACTCAGAAATACTACTAGTATATTTATCTGCTACGATTCTTCTTCGATTTCAACAATTTGACTTAATATTATGGTTCCGTAGGAATATGCAGAAGTTTATTCGTTTCAAAATAATAAAATAAGGAGGAGAGAAGCTAATAGGGTGAAAGTAGCCTCGTGGAAAGAGCAGCATTACAATGTACAGAGACAGTCGTAATGGATGTTCCGTTTAGGATCTTGAAAGTTCGGTCAGGAATTAAAGCAGAAAACATTGTGCATCATTCCAAAAAACTCTTGGAATAGTGTTAATATGGCCGGAGATGATTCAGCCATTATTAAAACAGTACACAAAAGACCAGAAATGTTACCCATATAAAGAGAACATGGCGCTACAGACGATAGCTTGGGTATAGGCTTATTTTGTTGTAAAGATAGAAAAGACATAAATGGAAGCGGTGTTTAAGTACTTTAGGGATATAAAAACATCCCCAACATCAGCAAAGAAAGATTTGGGACTATTTGAAAGTAAGAAATTACGTGTATTTTTTGTGCATTCTTAGCCTTTGAAAGGAATGTTTTTGGCCAGAAGAATTCATTCGATCAATAGCAATTCGTTTACCGTAAAAAGTTTTAAAAACACTTCCCTAGGCCTCCTGCAAGACGACTTTCAGCCTTAGTTTAGTTTAATATTGGCATATTTGTACCACTGATATCAAAATTGATAGAATAATAGAGCATCAAATATGGATTCTCCTAGCGGGAAGCAAACATCTTCTCCGTAAGGATGAGGAAGCATAGTACAGAAACATTTCTAAATACCCCTTTTCACTCCTTATTTGCATATTCAAATGCCTAAATATAAACTTATTATCTCGAAAAGAGTCTTATATTACCCAATAAATGCGCAATTTCTTGATTCATCAATTATTTTGCTCTATTTATGATCATTACGCTTGAAAATTTGACCTTAAAGGGGCAATTTGTTTATGCTTCGAGGAAATAACAACGCGGAAATATCACATATGTTATACTTCAAATGAGTAGCTTCAGATCATTGGAATGGTAAAAAGGAAACCAATATTTTTCCTGGCTATACTCGTATTTATATAGAAACACTGTACGGTAGAGAACTTAGGGGAACGAACATCATGTGAGGATTACAGAACAATAAGCTTAGTATCCCACGCAGCTAAAGTTATTCTCAGGATCATCAACAAAAGGATAGAGAGTAAGGCAAATGATTACTTAGGGGATGATCAGTTTGGGTTTAGGAAGAGAAGAGGTACGCGTGACGCCATTGCAGTAATGAGATCACTAATCGAGAAGAATATAGAATACAATAAGGACGTATTTGCCTATTTCGTAGGTTTCGAAAAAGCGTTTGATAGAGTGAATTGGGAAAAATTAATGCGTGTATTGCAGAAAATAGGAATGAATTGGAGGGACAGGAGACTGATCCGCAACCTGTACATGTCTCAGACTGCTCAGGTACGGAGAGTCCGGATGGGCAGTGTTAGGAAGAGGCAGGGTTGCCCATTGTCACCGGTGCTGTTCAACGTATACTATATGTGGAGGAAATGATTAAAGAGGCATGCGAAGAATTGGAGGTAGGAATGAAAGTTGGAGGGGAATTCGTAAAATCGGTTAGGTTCGCTGATAACCAAGCATTAGTTGCTTAGTCAGCCAAGGGGTTGCAAGCATTGCTGAGTAAATTGGCGGTTCAGTGCGATAGATATGGAATGAGAATTAATATTAATAAAACGAAGGCAATGCGATTTTCCAGGAAGAAGAAGGATAAGCTAAAGGTTAAAATACGAGGGGAAAAAATAGAGCAGGTAGAACGGTTTACATATCTCGGAAGTGTTCTGGACCAACACGGTCAAAGTATTAGGGACGTAAAGAGAAGAATTGCGCTAGGTAAGGAGGCTTTCTCAAGGATTTTATTATTAAATGACCGAATTAATAAAAAAAAGGATGAACTGGGAAATCCAACTAGTGACATTTTAGTCATAATTAGTTAGTCATTTAGCCCAATGATTACTTGGGGGACGATCATTTTGGGTTCAGAAAGTAGAAGGGTACCATAGAAGTAATTTACTCAAAGATATAATACAACATAAAATCTTACATGAAATATAACTAGTACTCTTAGAATATGAGGAGGCATTTCATGAAGTACATAAATGGTACACAACTAATGAATGTATTATAGAAGATTAGCAGGTTAACGAAATTGTGTCTCGGAATGGATAAAAAATCAGGACTGGTAAAGACAGGCAATGAGATTAGACAGGGTTCTCTGTTATAACCAGTTTTTTAAATAAGTTGGAATGTTACTAGTCCATGATCTTTTCAATATGATTGATTTAATATTCGTTACATTAATTTATAGGTAATAATCACAGGTTTTAGATATTTTATTACGATCAGTTTTAAACAAATGTTCAAGGAATGTCGAAGCCTTGATAATTTGGATCTTGACGAAGTAAACTAATTTGTAACCGACTCACTGTTAATTCAAATGGGGTTATACAGGTGGAAGCTCCATAGGACCTTCGGGTTTGATACGAATCTATGGGATTTAATGTTGGGTAAGTCCTGTTGTTGGACCAAACTAAGACAAGCAAGAAGTGGATAATATGGATTTCAGATTATCCGCCTACCAGAAGCATTCACTAAAAAAATACTTTCAGGATTAATCATTAATTTAAATGGTTACACGTTTGTCTACTATGAGACGGACGTAGGAAAGGAATTGTCTAATTAATGTAGTTAGAGTGGGGGATTTTAGCAGTGGAGGTAATTTTCTCCGTAAACTTCAGATTTATAGCCTATTAAAGGCTAGTTAGATAATAGTAGGGCCTTAATGGACGGAGAGAAAATCGTGTTCGTATCATGATGCTCTTAAGAGGAGGAAAACGGGAGCGCCCCACGAACAGAGGTCGGTATCGGGAGTGCTCTGAAAAAAATCATCATCGTTGTCGGGGCTACTGCTGATGAACCGTCGGACATTCCGTCCAGCCATTTTGGTCTAAATCACTTCATAAATTCTTGAAATGTTCCAACCGTTCAGATTTATGTTACCCATCTTTAATGTTTAACTTAACCCAATCCATTTCTTGAGAATCTAATCGTCAACGTTTTCTTTAGATTGTTTCTCATTCCATTTCTATCACACTGGTTATTTAATTCACTCAGCAATGTCTGATAATACCTTGGCTGACTGACTAAAGCTTTATCGACCTAAGGTTTGTGGTAAACAGTTTCCCGCTATTTTCATTCCTACCTCTAACCATTCCTGCATCTCTCTACTGCGTTCAAACGTTGCAAATCAAGGGTCATTATAGGCCGACCATTTTTTGCAAGCCCTATACTTGTCTTTCTATTCTTTCATTCTTCAACTGCAACCTGCATTTATGCAGCCTAAAACGCCCAGGTTTCGGATAAGTCGCCTATAATACATTTATTATATATTAACTCTTTTCATTCATTTGTTGTTTTTGTGCAAAATTTTACACTACAGATATCAAAAATAATTTAATTTCACATTTTTATATAATTTAGTAATAAAAATATTATAGAATAAACTGATTTGGTCCTCCTAGGCCTTTTAAGCTTGTCAGCAGGTGCCGATTTTAAATTTAGCGACATGGAATAATGTTTATAATATTTAAAAAATAACAAGAATCAAAAGACTAATAATTAGTGTACAATAATTTTTACATTGTTTTTGCCACCTACATTCATACAATTTTTGACATTATACTCAAGTTCATTTTTCGATTGCCTTCTCGAAATTCTTAGTTTCTGCTAGTTCTTTCACCTTACCATATAATGTGTCCAAATTCCGTCTATGCAAAGCCTACCGTATCCTCAAAGTACCACTTCCAGCTTATTTAATTTTCTCTTCTCTCGTCTTAGTTCATTGTTTAGCTCTTGTTCCTTATCTCTAATTCTGTGAAAAAGGTTTTCCATTCCTTCTTTTATCTTAACTTCCTAATCACCTATTATTCAAATAGATGGCTTCGAATTTTTTTTCCTATTTACCTATTTCCTACTATTTCGTTACCGATTTCGTTCCTTTTTTTAATTCACGTATTTACATTTTTTTCCATTTTACCTATCCATGCCACATGTTTTCACTCAGAATTTAACCAGCCCATTACCTTCCGTTTTCGGGCCAACAATATATTCAAACTCCGTTTGATAATCCTTGTCTTTTTATCCTTTTCATTAATGATCACAGTTCACATTCTCTCCTACGAAACAGCTAATTGAGGGCTGTTCCTAAATCTATGCCTAAGTATTACATAATCGAACCGAATTCCCCTTATATCTCTCAGAATTTTTCCCTTTGCATACCCATATTTTCCTTTTAAAACAGTGTTTCGCATTAATTAAGGTTTTCTTTTTCCTACACAGCCACATAGTTTCATTCCCACCGATCATTCTTTATTCCCAAAACGAACTTCCACCCACAATGGTCCATTTCCCATCCCCCACCTCAGCATTCCGATGAGGAGCAGTCAAAATTATTCCTTCTTCTTCATAGAATAAACTTTCATGCTCTTATCTCCCTCTGAGGTGTTCTTCGGTTATACCTGGATAACACCAATTTCCTTGAATCCGTTTCTACCACTAAATAGAAAACTTCGTCTCTCATATTCTTTACATTTATTTCCCTCTGACCTTTATGTTCAATAATACCACCACCCCCTTTTCGCTGACTCACTTCCCTGCTACTCGAAAAAACTTTTTAACTCTCATTGCAGTTATCCACGTTATCTCTCTGTCTCACCTCGCCTGGGTCATAGAATTCTCTCCATCTCTTGCTTGAAGTTTTCTCGCTTCCATTCCCTCAGCACCGATTTAACATTCCTAAGTCCTTATTCCAGTAGATTCGATCCTCTTTTGAATCCTCTTTTTTGCTGCTGTCAGCTTGGCTCCACAAGAATTTCGTTTAGAAATCACTGAGGAGGCCTTGTTTCCCCGATATGTGAGCCAATTCTCTCATAAAATAAATAGTTTATTATTTTTACTAATCGTCTCTGCAGATGAGCGCAGGAAAACGCTTATTCAAGCAAAGTAGTCCGAACCTTAGAGAATCTCAGTTCTTCTAAAGTAATGGTTAACAGTTCACTGAATACACTAACTATTTCCATACTCCCCTACTCCCACGTTTACCTCTAAGGCTTTACAGGCTAGCGAAATGTCGATTGTTCTTGGCATGATCTTTCGTGGCAAGTAAATTGAAGGTCAGAATCCAAGCAAAACCCCCTCCCTATTGCCCGAGTCGGCTTCAAGAAAATCTAATCCCAGTTGGGCGGTAATTTAACTGGTGATGTCACGTTAAAGCAAAATTACGGAGGAAATCACAAAATCACGTAATTATTTCCATTTCGATCTATAACTGTATAGAAATATAAAAATAATAAATCGTGGTAACGAATGGAATTAGTCCATCGGGACTGATTATTTCCCCTGTCTCCGGGGAAGCAGGATCCCGGAACCCTTGTATTTATGATGTATACCATGAATTATGCTTATTTCTCAAGGAACTGAAAATTTTACGCACATGTATTTATAAGGCTAAAAAACTTGTTATGAAACTAAATTTCATTAATATAACTTGGCAGTCAAAGAATCCCAATTTTCACCTAATCCCAATAAAATCCTAATCCGCAAAATTTTCATAATTAATACGTTTGTTGAATGCAAGCAATTATTTACACACGTGAAAATCAATTTCGTGTATTTTTAACATAACATATTTTTCCTGACATGAAAAAGTAATTATCGACCGTGATTCAACTTCGATATATTAATCCGCATTTCAGCACATTTTTCCTCCGGGAGTAGATAAAAGGAGAAGTATTAATGATCTAATCAGTTGCGAAAATATCCTCTGGACTCGAAAAGTAATTTACAACTCTCGTGAGGCAGTTTCTTTAATAGTTAACTTTAAATCGACAAAAAGCGGAAAATTGAAGTCGATATCGGAAGCCTTATAAGAACGGGAAAGGCACTTTAGATGCGGTAAGGCCAAAGGCGAGTGAGGGGCTGAACGTAGGAGGAGTGAAAGAGCGATCATGGTTTGGACTTGAGAATAGGACGGGGAAGAGAGGTTTACTAAGGATGGAAGGAGCAGGAGGGAAAGCGGATGGCGGTCATGATAAAAAGAGCTAATGAGCCGGGACGTCTTACGAAACGTTTTCATTGGCCTTGGCAGTTAAAAGTGGCGTGCCGAGCTACTTAGCCCGTGAGAGATTGTAGCCATAAGGTAAATGGAGTAGATTCAGGAAGAGTGAAAAGAAAGAGGATTTTTAACGAACGGTTCAAGGGGGTAAAATGAGGACAAGATGACAATGGTGAGACGGAAGATAAATGCATCTGTGGCGGCTTTAGCGGAGTCAAATTCCATGATGAATTTCGTAAGATTTGAAAACATAACTCGTGATAGCTCTACAAAGCACTTAAATATTATTGTCCGATTCTTCAATAAATTATTCGAGCTAACTTTAACCGCGGACTTTAAGAATTTTGATGATGTATGTAATATTAAATTGATGAGTACCTTCCTAGGTGCTACTTATTTCATTTTTATGCGTCTACTGAAGCACAGAATTTCCTATATTTCCTAAAAGTTCATTGCGTGCTATAAATCTAAGTTTGTATTCAATTAATCATTTAGTTATATGGTAGTGGCATCATATTACTTACTATACTGCGTACAATGTTTTATTGTAAATGTTTCTAATCTCTGTTGTATAATTTTATGAACTTATCAATAACTTATCAGTGGTGAAATTAATGGTGCAGTGATTCTTCCTGTACATGCTTTCATGATTCCTTTGCAGGAAAATGGTTCACTCAATGCACGCGTCACTTTTTTTCCGAATAATCAATTCTTTCCAGTTCCATATCCACGTCGTTTTTACCAAGGCAATATTTATATTAAAATTTTTCATCGATTTGCTGTATAAAATTCTAGCTTTATATTATTACCAAATTATACTATAATTTGTCATAGTTGTAGAAGCCTACTGACTGAAAAAATTATAGGAATAACATACCGAGGCTGTGTTAGAATTTTTAGCATGCCAGTACCTACAGTATTGATTTTCACGACCACTTGAAAAGCAAAAGGCCTTCTTTCATCATGAAGGATTTCCACCTTTTTACGCCTGAAACTATGTCATCTGCCTATTCATTTCCAGCGCAGCCAATTAGATATCGTTCAATAAAAAATAAGTCTACAAACATTTCGGAAAAAATGTAATAGTTGGAAGGTAGACTACCCTTTCATGACTAATTTCCTACATTGGTATTATCTTTTTTCCTACCCATAGTCCTACATTATTGATCATTGAATTGTGTTATTGCAGTCCGAATGTTTAATTATGGCCCCATGTACGAGGCCGAGTCCCCTCGAAAACTAATTTGCTAATCTAAAACGCTTTTGCATTTTGAAAATGCACTAGCATTTGCTATTTTTTTCCGCGGCATATGGTCTTTTCCCGAAAGAAAACATTCTCGGCTACTTTCTTTCTTTCTTCCTTAAAATTTTGGCCTCCCTTGTCCTATCACACACAAGAGCGATAATTTTATGTACTAGAGATCATTACTTCTGTTATTCTACGCCCAAACTATTCTCCTATGGGTAGATTAGAATAATGGGTAGATTTATCTCTTATCTGTTATTTTTTAGAAACCATTTCAAGCCATTAATTCATTTCTCGTTTTCTATTTTCCCCCGTATCATTACCTTTCCTTCTTTCTCTACTTCCATTTCGGATGTTTCGTTGCCACCAACATCCCTACTTCCTCCGCCGCAAGTTGATTATAACAAAATGAATCCATTTATTCGATAGAATGAATGTATGTCTCCATTTCGGTTCACTTTCTTACCTTATCACCACGGCAAACGAAAGCCGTCCTCAAAAGGGAGCTCCGACGAAGGGAGAAAAAATGAAACTTCCACCGTTTTGTAAGGAACCAGTTCCCTGAAATGGTAGCGCTTTTGAGGAAGGGAATTGTCACGGTTCGCAATCGGCTTAGCTGGAATTATTCCTTAAAAAAAAAGAAGGATATGAGGGGGTTTCCTATTGGTGCAAATAGTGGGAGGGAGATTCAATAACTTAACAGATATGTCTTAATCATTGTCCGTAAAGTTATGGCTTCCTTCGTGTTTTTTTTATTATCATGATCTCGGTTCGGCTGTTCTGGAACTCTTTCTTATGAACTTGTTCGAATGGCACTCCGTTACCCTCTGACCATTTTTATTACTTGTTTAGAAAGTAGACGTTCAGCGCATTGCATTGGTATAGTAATGTGGTTACAATCTTGTTTCCGGGCGCATCCCGCGGCTGTGTAATATAGAGAAATAATGGGATCCATTTCATTGAAAAGTTGTTTAGCGGAAAAGAAAGCATATAAGCGCAAGGGAGGGAATAAAAGTTTGACTCTTTTACGGTCTCGGGACGCTACTCCGATCTGCAAAAGAAATATCCAAAATGTAAGACAGATAAGAGATATCCCAGCCTTTGAGAATACTGCATCAATAAGAATAAACCTAACATGAGGAGGATAGTTTGAATGAGAGAGAGTGTTATCTGCCATCATTTATTATAACTCGATCCAACAGTCTTGCTGTAGAATGCAATGAAAAAATCTCTACCTCTCGATACAGTCACGGTTAATGGTGCAAAGCGAACCACTTTTTTCTATTTTTACTAGGTACTTTTTTCTGAGAATATTTATTTATTTAGCACTAGTCCGAATACAGCACTTCAACCTTTGCATCGAACTTTAAACATTGACATAACAATTTGAAAATTACAGACACCCAAGCCCTAGTGGTGGAAAAACCACATATGCGGGTATCACACTCGCGACGTCAGGGTTGGCAGACGAGAACGTTACCCCGTCGCCACCGTGGCCGCCGAATAGAAGGATTTTCATTAAGAGTGACTTAAAAGAGAAATGAATTCGTAATTATTTTTTTCTTTGCAAAATATGGTGCTTTGATTGTTTGATTTTCCAGGATAGTGGATACATCATGCCTTGGAAAAAATGTCTTGAACTTAAATGATATGTTAACGTTTTGCATTTTCTTTTGTGAAGTGAGGAAAATTTAACTCTAGGTCCATAATTTTGAAAAACTTCACTTTTCAAAGAGTTGCAAATCTTTTTTTAATGCTCAATTTAATAGGAATCTATTCACTACTTTGAGCAGGTTGACTCCTATTTTATCCTAATGCATTATCTTTGAATTCCACTAATGGATTGTATATTAGTAAGTAAAACCATTTCATTATTATTCACATTTATTCATAGACTAAGGAATCTGCGATCCCACACAAAGCAGAAATAGGCACGTCACTCTTTATTAACGCCGCACTAAGGAAACCCTGCGGGTAAGAGCAAAAAGAAATACTTGGAATACCTCTCGCCCTCTCTTTCTCTCTCTCTCGCTCTTTAGCTGTGACGCGTGTATTCGGAGCAAATTCCATCCCACCTCCTCTTTTAAACTTCATTATACTTCCAACCTTCTTAAAAATAAAATCCCCCGCAACGTCCAAGATAAAGTGCCTCTTTATTATTGTTTATACGCTGTCTTAGCCCATCCTCACTACCTATGCAAAATACCTTACGCTAACCTCAATTAACCTTTCCATAGAGTTTTTCTGTCTCGTCGAAAAATTCCATCCTTCACTATTTCTGTAACGCTAAGTTTATTCCGATTCCCCAGCACTACTCCAACGGTATGCGTAAATAGGATTAGTTAAGCGAAGGCACACTGATTCGTTGTCTCGACGGTTGTGATGTGCATGAAAGTTCTTCAGGTCGAGATCTCACGTCAATTTTTATCCTCCCGCCAGTCTTCATGAACCAGTATAGCCTTGATGATTATGTTTCATAAAAAAATACATGCATTCTGCCAACATCATTACGATCACCCAAGCCGGGTTCTCCGTATGTCTGGCATGAGTAGTCAGTCGGATGCAGACGTCAAATGTTGATATATACGTTGAAAATCCCAAATAACGGTTATCGTGGCTTATGTGCGGAGTTATTTTTATGGTACTAGAATGTGAAAGGCTCACCAAGTGAACGCCATAATTACAAAATGATGTTGTTTCTTGATGAATATATTTGTAAATCATTTAAAACTTTTATTTTTTATTGGTGCTAATAAATATTATTTTGCTTTAATAATAATTAGCAATGATAGACATTAGCGAGGTTTCGTGTAGTCTAATCTTTGGCGAAAATGTATGGATACCTATACCCACAAACATTCAACTTATCCCTAAAGATATATTAATTATTGACCGCGTTGTCTCCGAATCTTGGGTGCTAATGTAATTTGGGTACGGCTGCGACCTAAACTAAATCCCTTGCGAAGAATTAATTTTCCCTCGTTTTGCTGTGCCATCCACATTTTAAACGAAAGAGACTTCTTTTCGGCGGTACACTGCTGTCCCTTCCTTCCGTCAACTTCTCATCCCCCCCACAAACTAGCATTTTTCCCTCTTTTCCTCCTGTCCCCTAATCCCAATATCCCACCCCATTCTCACTCCGTCCCCTCCTTCTCATCCTCTAGCACTTTTTACCTCCTCCGCTCCTGAATTCCTCCAGCTTCCAACCCTTTGATTCGGGAGAATCCTCTCCGCTCACCCTATTTCCTTGTGGCATTTTTATGGCCTTTTCACTTTGACTGTATTTCGCCACATGCCACACCCCTCCCTTCCCCCTTCGGTTCTCCTCCAGGCGTTCCGTTCCCTTAGCTCCTCTTTCTCCTCCTACCCTCATCCCTTCCCCGACCATATTTTCTCCTCCTCTCGAAGCATTCTGTCCCATAACTTTCTTTCTCGCGGCGGTTTTATTTTGTTTTATATATTTATATCTCGTCGAGGGGTGCCCCGCAAGAAATCCCGCCACACCCGCACCACTTCTCGAAAGGAGAGACCTCATATGTGACGCCACCTCCTAACTATGGCGCCCTCGTTTACGCTGACTCTCTCTCTCTCTCTCTCTCTCTTGAGGATCTCTTTTCATCTCCCAGACTCATCTATAGTCACAGTTAGAGGGTCGTTAAAATAAAAAGGGGTCGAAAGAGCATCTCTGAGGAATTTACAATGACAAAAACTATGGAGCAGAAAGGAAGAGGAATAGAAATGAGAGTCTTTTTGTAAACCATAGCGTTAATGCGTGAATTGATCGAAGTTACACGATTGAGAGAGAAGTGGAATGTGATTATTGAGATCTGCGAACTTTCCTTCCATCCTGCGAGACTTTCCAAATAATATGCGTGACCATTCCTTTGGATCAAATTAGGAAATGCTGAAAATGTTTTCTAGTTTATATTGTGGCCCAGTAAGTTCAGGTTGACGGCTTTGATCTGATAATTTGCTAAACAACTGGTCTCCCCTTAATTACGAGTCACCAAACCAAAAAGCGTGGAAAGGCGAAAATATAATAATTGGGAATTTGACAATACATAATTCCCAACCATATATAACACTTCTAAATACATATCCATCAGTATACAAGTTCAAATTAAACATTTATTTAAACTATTATTAAGTTTTACGATTGTATTGATGAAAGATTCTTACTCAAACAACATTATAATGGCTATATTGCCATTATTATGGCGAGGTGGCGAAATCGCCGATAACTTTGCGATAAAAAACCTTGACTAAAATATAAAATTAAACTCACAGTTTATGCGTAACTTCGAGGAACCAGAATATACGGTACAGTTAAAATAAATGCATATTGCTGATTACAGGACAACCCCAAATACCAAGATGAACCTGACATAACTACATTTTCAACCCGAAGATGGGTTTGATAGGTGAAGGTAGAGGTCACCTAAGCTCAATTGAGTGTAAAATTCTTACATCAGGGTAGGGAGGTTTTTCCTGTACCGCCCATAGTTTCCCAGGAAGTTCTGGTTCCTGAAAAATCTCACAGTTTTGGAGAAGCTGAGGGTGCCCTCAGGATTTCCCGGAATCGAACCCGGCTCCTTCAGTCAGTAGTCCAACGCTCTACCCCTGTACTGCCACATTCTCCGAACCCTATCATGCCCTACAGATAAGACTGAATTTTTGTTAATTTCCATTTAATTAGTTTATGCGGAATATTAAGAAATATTAGTTTTAACTGTGTGATAAATGTTATATACCCCTGAGTAGTCCATATTCTAAGAAATGTGCAAAAGAAGATAGCTAACATGGGCGATTGAACGAGGTATAGTTCTGAATTTTTGGATTAAGCAAAGGCGTAATTTATAGCAGTCACCGGTATTTGAGAAAATTCTAATTTTATTCAGGTAGGTGTCCTTGATGACCGTATTAGATCGGGTTAGCAATACTTGATAAAACAGGTGAGGAGGAAATAGGAGGATGTTGAAGGAAGAACTGTTTGGAAAGTGTTTGAAATAAGTAGTAGGTGGAAGCTTCGGACTGAGCCATAGGAAGCAAAACATCTAAATATATGGCAATGGTGGAGAAAAGGTTGTGATCGGTGGAAGGAAAACGGGAAATCGGGAAATGGGTGGGTGTGAGGGAGTGGAGGATGGGATGGAATTGAGGTGGATAGGCTCATGAGGAGTGAGTTTTCTCTTTCAGGTCTTCTTCCTTAGGGCATGATTTGTGCACAATGGTACGATTCTAGTATAATATAACTGTCTCTTTGCCTTTTTTATAACTTTATTTACCAAATGGTCCGTAGGTATTCTTTACGCAAACGCATCAATTATGCATTCAACGTGGACAGGTCAAAGCTCTTTAAATGCGACTTCGAGAAATTCGATAAATTTAGAACTGACATTCCGAAACACTGGATTCTCTACCTACCCATGAGGTCGTATTGTAATTTCTTCTCATCCGAATCATAAGATGATCTTTCTCGGTCTTGGCCATTTTTCTTAGATTCCGTGTTGAAAATAGTGACCGATGGAAACCAAATCCAATCCTCAGAAATTCTACTGAAACGAAATGTTCTCTAAAATTTTGGAGCTTTTTAAATATATATATATATATATATATATATTAAAGACTTGAGTTTACATATTTTATATAATTTCATTTGATGCCAATAAAGTGATAGCAATTTCCTTTTCTATATCCCTTTCTATTGGTTTCTGGTTTCATGTTCTGCACTACGGTAAACTGGCATCAGAAAGATTAAGAATCCGACCTCAGTCGCAAGAAATTTTGAAACGTGTAAATCATTTAATACAATAATTACATTTTGTCCAAAATTCGTATTCATTTCCTCCCTCTTCCCCCCATTTTTAACGTCCTCCATTCCGTCAAAGCTCTTGATATACGACCGTCTCCCAAAAATTCCTCTAATTAATTGTACGTATTTTACTTAACCATAACAGAATTGGTATTCTTAAACCCTAAAAACACTTATTTGTTTGTTTCCAATCTAACTTTTTCCACCCTTCGTACTCGCATTTGAAAATTCTTCTACATTCATTCCTAGTTCATTGAGCTCCTCTCAGCCCTCCCCCCGACCCCGGCAGCATCCGCAACCTGATCACC
This sequence comes from Hetaerina titia, assembly GCA_037158775.1. Classification (NCBI taxonomy): domain Eukaryota; kingdom Metazoa; phylum Arthropoda; class Insecta; order Odonata; family Calopterygidae; genus Hetaerina; species Hetaerina titia. The sequence goes on from CM073771.1 coordinate 53,555,035, forward strand.
AACCTGTTTAAATTATGTTATGTTTTTCGTTTCCAAAGTGTATTTGGATCGAATTCTGAACCATATATTGGATAGAAAACAAAAAACTTCAAAAAAGTAACTTCAAGATTAGTTGCTACGTGGATATTGTAATTACAATGTGCATTCAGGTTTACGCGTTCCTTATTTTTTTCTAATCGACTACTACTGTTAAAAAGTTTTAAATTCTGTCGATTTTAAATAAAAGCTTCTTGTACACGTACATATTTTTTACAATGCCGGCGTAATGATTTCCTTGCCCCCAAAAACGCTTCCGTAAAAATCCCCTTTGCCCACTTTCACCACACTGCTGATGGTCGGCGGCCGAAGCTTCGTGGGGTTTATTGTCACACGACGTTTGGTCTTCTTTGAACTATCGTTCCCAAAAAACGCGGATTTTTCATTTTCTAAACATTCTCACAGCCTGTTTGGCTCAACTGACGATTGATTTCGGTGATATTAATCCGTGTAAGTGGAGAAATCGAATGATTTACATGTTGTTCGGGTACACCTTTAATGTTTTTCCTCTAGAGGAATATTGAAGAACGCTGTTCATTGGACGGTACAGCCATGGATATCTTGTATTGATAAAATTATCCCGTGTATTTTAAACTCAGTTTCATCCCGCTATCTAGTTCCGTTATAAAGAAAAAATTGGTTAACTTCAAATTTCAACGCTGTTCGTACTTTAATAATATTAAGAAAAGCCTGATTCCTTTACGGCCAAATAATTGACTCAAAATTTCAACTTATGTGGATTGAAATGTCATTGGTGTCGTACTGTTAACAAAGGTAAACTATTCAATGTGTATTGTGTTATTCGCCTAAATACGTAGTTATGGAATGATTAACAAAAGTGTGTACATACTCAACCGCATATAAGGTACCCATTGTCTGATAGCATTCTTATTAAGTATTAAAAAGCTTTTATTATCCATAGAACTCGTAAAATGGAATAAATATCACATTTTATTATAGCGGGCCGGGGTAGACCAGAGGCAGAGCGTTGGACTAATGATCGGACCAGATCTTCCTGGGAAACCATAATCGGCACAGGGAAAGGAACTGGCCCCCCTACCCTCATGTGTGAGTTTCATACGCCGTCGGGCTTAGTACTTGGTGAATTCTACCATCACCTACCAAACCGACCTTCGGGTTGATTAATGTGCTTATGGATTTTTATTATATTATAATAATCAAATATTATGTTACTTGCGAGAAGATATTATGTTACTTCCTTGAGAGAAATGTTATGGATGCAGGAAAAATGGATGAAAGGCATATTGAGCGGTAGTGGGATGTTGGAGAAGGTAATAGAGGTGAGAATGTTAGGCTAACGAGGTAAGGGCAGGAACAGGATAGGGATGTTGGACGGGATGAAGGGAGGAAAGAAGTACACAGAAATGAAGAGGGACCTGATGTAGATTAGGTTGCTAGATTGGGTTTTGTTTGGAGTTACAAAATATTTATTTGATAGTTGTGTCCATCCAAAAACCTACCTTAACCGGTAGCCTTACCTAATAATATTAAAGTTACTTGCACGTTTAGTGCAGTGATGGTGCGTGAGTGCCACATTTCAGATTCCTAAAAATGCTTTGAAGTACTGGCAGAACATTTAGAATAATATGGTGATAACAAGATAAAGTTAACTTGTCGAAGAAGAGTTAAACGATATCATGTTCTGATCGGTGAATCACAAAAACGTAATAGCCTTTAGGTAATTTATTAGTTTATTTTTCGACTTGCCAAGCGTTGTATCGATTGAAAGTACGCAAATTTGTAACTTGTTTTTTAAAAATGGTCAAGTTTTTTTAACAAAATTATCGGAGAAAATATCGGTTAATTGGACTTTTTTTGTATACTCTTACCTCGGTTTCTAAATAGATCAACATGTATCCGGGAAACATCTTTGTAACAGTGATGTTCTACTTTTTTCCTGCATGCTCCAATTTTCAATTGTATTATGACTGAGATACGGTATCACTATCAGTCCATCTTATATGTCCTTAATAAACCCTTATTACTAATTTTTAATTGCATACATAAATTTTTGGGGAATAAACAAAAAAAAATGAAAATTCACTGCTGTCACTAGTACCGAAAATTACCGAAATACAGACCCGCATATGATTTTATTTTCCTGCCACTTGGAGAGGACATTTTTATATTATTGGCAACAAGACAATAAATTGAAACAATCCTTCAAATATTGAATGAATGATGGGATGAAATACCGTTGAATAAATATGCGTCCCATTAAATTTGGTCCCCTGTGCGGTTTCTTGAAACTAGAATATGTTTTTTCGTCACAATTCAGCCGGAGATGAGTCCAGTTTGTAAAGACGTTGATTGCCACATGCGGAGGAGATGGAGGTAATAAAAAAAAGTTGGGTTCGAGAATGAGTTCAGGAGGAGGAAAGGAAAATAATCAATAAAAGATGGTGAAAAAAAGGGCGGAGGCGAAAGCGGCGAGGAGATGTGGGAGGAGAGGCGAAAACATAAACACTTACAGATTGGAACGTCTCAGCGGGAGCGAGGGAGAATTAGGCGGTGGTTTAAAGGGAGGGGCAAGGGCTTCGTGAGAATGGCCCGAGCGATGTTGGGGCATGGAGAATGGAAACAGAGAAGAAATAGATATCATGTGGGTCAGTCATCGAAAGAGCAAGCGGAATCTCAAAGTGTGACGCTATACAATAAGAAAATAATGTGGGTGTATTAAGTTTCTTGTGTCATGGGACGCATAAAAATGTGCTATAAATTATTATTAAAACACAGCTCTGTTGACCAACGCTCGGTGACAAGGACATGCATAAACATAACAATAGCCATGTCAAGGCAATGTGGCATCTTATCATAAAACCAGGAGAATAAGTAAGTACCTCAGAAAACATTATTAATAATTATTATTGTTATATAAATAATGTTTTGTCATTGCGACACTAAATTTCGTAACCTTAGAAGGAGAAGCTTTACATTTTAGGGGAAGGATGTCAAAAAACTCCAAGCAACTTACTTCAACTTCCTTAAGATTATATTAAGATATAACTGTAGACATATTGCGTTGTTCTGATTAAATTCAATGTACTTTTTCTGTTCATGTAGGTTGATTCCATGGACATACATATCCTTCAACCCTTTTTCTATAACTATCATTTCTCTCGATTTTCCTTCTTAGTTACAGCCTTAGCGATTGGTTATTATCGTCAGTTGCCCTTTCGAAATATGAAGGCTACTCGGAAATTCATTAATTTACCAGTGGACATGATCTCATGGTCAGCGAAAAATAGAAATTGAGAATATCACGCTTTTGGCTAGTCACAAATGAGAGTATGCTGTCGAAATTTTCATTTTGCCCTCGTCAGTGCAGGGTGAACTCTACCATCGCCTACCAAACCGACCTTAGGGTTGATTACTGTGTTTATGGTTTTATATTCCAAGTGGTCCTTTGGGAGCGACCTATCAGCAAAGGTTGTTCATAAGATTTTAGATTTTTCGAAAGAATTCACTAAGCGCTATTTTTGCAGTATACGGACTTGAGGTTTACCGTTTTGATTTTCGGGTAAGCTAAGAAGACAATTATAACTCGTATCTAGCATGAATATATTTAATGTTGTTGTTACAATATATTATGTGCAAATATGAGTTCATATTTTATGAATAAATTGAACCATCCCGAGTGTGCTGCTATCACCAATGTAAACGTTATAAAATATAACACTTTAATTGATGATTGCCTCGATTAACTGATGGATATTCTTCTACCAGCTTATGGATAACTTAAAAATTTAGATGAAAAAATTCATTCAGCGCTTTATTTCCCAGGCGTGACCATACATCAAAGTCATTTAACTAACTGAAAGGTGTTATGGTTAAAGGAAATTATGGGCAGAATGGTATACGAATACAGAGCTGAACATTTCAATGAACTTTGCGGTCAATTGCTGAAATACCGTTGCCAAAATTATTTCCTTAAGGGTAACAGATAGCGAGAAAACCTGAAGATTGTAGAACTTTCTGTATTTTTGTAATGATTTTTATTTTTACAGGCATAAGGGGATATTAAATCGAGAGGACACTTCTTCAATATCGTACTAGCACTAGATTTCAGTTGCTGAACTATTTTCCGTGAAATATTTCTTCTGTCTAAACCGTTGCTTGGATGGAAAATTAATTCGGAAAAATAATATTTACACTCACGCCGCTCCACACCTAACTGCAACAATTTGTTAAATTATATTTCAGAAATTTGATGTGTTGAATTGACTGCTTTCATGATATTACTTCGATATTACCGAAGATGCAGTTCTCAGGTCTTCAGAAAATACATTGTTTATGATTAACAATCTTTACACAATCAAAATGCAAGCTACCACAAAGCCTTCCTGCTGAATGCGCAAATAAAGAAATAGTTTCTGTATTATCATTTCAAAAATACGTTTAAGAGAGATAAATCAAAACAGATATTGGCATCGAAATGTTAATTTAGGGAATTGTGATATCATGCGTAGGATTTATAGGAGAGTAACTCGTGATACATTTATCAATTCGTACAGAATGACCAACAGCAATCAAAGTCATTGAAAACACGAACTGATTTTCCCTGTGGGATCCAAATATGACTCTGGTGACAAAATTAATGAATAAGAGATATTTCTCAACCTATCTTATTTCATTGGTAATTTTTCGACCTTAAGGGTGTTAACCACACCTCTAGTTATTTCACCTGTGTCTCGTGCTAAGAGGCATAGGACTGCAGTCATCTTCACATATACATCTTCTTTAACGAGTAGTGTGTCGACAAACTAAGCATATATTTGTGTTCATTTCATAAAAAATGTGGATATATTATGGGCGTCCCTTGCAGAATTACGGGAGGTGAAGGGATGACTCAGACTAGCCACTTTAAGAAGCCGGAAAAAGTGATAAGAGACGGGAGATGAAGGAGAAAGACGTAGGGAAAGAGGATATGAAGAGGAGTAATGAAGTGAATGATGTAGGCCATGGAAGGACAGTTTGTAAGGCGAAGGGTGTTTCCTTCGTCTTCTCACCAGGAGTTCTATCCTGAATATATTCTCCAAAGAACTGTTATAAATCCTCATTCACAGTGATCTTTTTGAAAGTTGCGAAAGTCCACCTTGGTGTTTTATTATAATACATTCTTCCACGCTCTTCTTCAATCTCATGCTCTTCTCAACAACTTCATCAAACATTCAGAGCCTATACTTCAAATTTCATCCTTTCATACTCTACGTTATTGGTAAATAATATCGGTGATGTTTTAAGTTATGTCTTTCCCTATTGTAACAGTTACAAATATGGTAATGTTGCCGTAGTTCAAGAACAGATAAATTCATCGCCTCAAGTTTTTAATCTCACTGCAAATTTTTAGGAAAACTATTTGTCATAATATGGGTAACAATCCAGGATAATGAGTAAATCAGAGGCCTGAAGTCGAAAATTCATATTAGACGTTGAAGTCATTCAGTTCCACTTATGCATCGTGATAAATATGCTTTCTTTTTGGTTTTCTTTTTAGCTAAGGTCAATTCATTTTGAGTCGCAAAATATTCCATGCGTTTCCTAACGGAAGTTTTTGTATCCTAACGTTAAAAAAATACTAACATTGACAAAATTGTAAGCCCTACTAAGAGATGTGAGTTACATTTTTATGCCGTCATAAAACTATGTTCAATAGCTCAAAACAAAGTTCTGGTGTATAAAATAATGATGAAAGAAAGTAGATTTATGTTTTGGAAATTACCAATATCATCACTAAACCTAGGATAATAGATCAAAGTTCAATAGATCGCTTTCAATCTCTTTTCTCGTACAAAATTACTAATGAGCCAATAACTTTAAATGGTCGCATTTTCTGGGGAGTACAAGATATTCAAAATAAACCATTGGGCAATTGTAGTACCACTTCGAACAACTTATGATTACAAAAAAAATAACGACCATTGCTTGCTGGTATAGATTAGAAAAAAAACTAACTAAGCGATTTGCCATACTGACGACCGTAATAGTGTAATTTAGATGATAAACTCTAATAACTCTTGGTCCTAGAGTCCATGTTGATATTTTGAGGCTGTATGATTATAGAAAAAGTGCATATGCAACCAAGCCGAAGGCTGGTTTGATGGGTGAGTGTGTAGAACTCCTAATTCCCTGCAGCCGAAGCCCAACGGTGGGTGAAATTTCAAAATCAACTGCCCCATCAGTATACAATGGGGCAGTTGATTTCCCTACGCTGGCTGAGGTTTTTCAGGAGCATGTGGTGCACAAAAAATTATACAGACAAAGGATAAAACCGGAAGCTGAGAGAGCGTAGAGACGTCATTCAGAATCAAGTTAAGAAAGTAGACTAGCGTTCTATACCACGAGTACTGTACGGCCTTCGCTTAACACATCTTTTGATCGCTGCTGAAGCAACTAAATTGTTTGTTTTTTTAATAATTAGAAAAATTAAATGATTTTTTTTAATAATTAGTCGTTGATGAATTAGGTTAAAATAATTGAAATGCTAGGATATTATTGTACAACTTAGCGTACTCGTTCATCGTACATCAGATAATCAAATGGAAAGTTGGTTGGTTAACCCCTAAAAAAAGGCATTGTACGTGTGCATATGTGACTTTCACCCAAGGATTGTGGAGCCTGCCATTTTCTTGGGCCACCATTCGCTTTGTAACATCAAGAGATTGTAGCCACAAACTCTTTGATTACAAATGAGGTTATTCAAATGCAGTAGCAGGATTTTTAAATGGGAACCCTCCCATCAATAACCCAATACTCTATGCACTAGGCCAGGAGTCAGCCTATTAAGGTTGTTAAGTGGAATATCATCTATAATAACACATTTAATTTTAATAAGCATACGGTGATCACTAATAACATTAATTTCGTCCAGCCTAAGAACTAAAGATTCACTTTGTTACTGAGCTTTAGAAAACGGAGGACCATGTCCTATCCTTAAAGAATTAAGAATAAATAATATATCTACTATCCTCTCCCTCTCATTCAGTTCACAGGAAATCCAAAAGAATAATATAACTTAGGTATAAACAAGATTCAAAACTGGCGGAGTGGGATTCCTACACCAGGTTCTCCCCTCGCTTTTCAAGCAATTGTTCGGCAAGCCCCACCGCAAAAACGGAACTAATATTTATCTGCCCCAGATCATAATTGTAACTGTCGGAGAGAGAATCGGACATTTGCAGAATGAAATAAACGAAATATCTTTTTTATTTCTTCCAATTTTTCAAGCGCATAACAAACACTTCGAAGTCTCAATCGAAGGATTGATCTTGAAATTTCAGCGCGGGGGTTCGACAGGAGTGAAATCATTTGAAAGGTCGACATAAGCGCACGTTTATGTGAGCTCTAAATAAACCCGCAAATCTTTTATTGTTCCCGGGTGTAAGAGAAACGTGTTCCCGAGTCGCCTATAAGTCTTATCCGATATTTTTTTTCCTTTTCTCCGGACTGCCCTTCCATTCAGACCATACTTTTTTCCTCTTTACCCTGCCTCCTTTTTGCTTCTCCCTCGCAGATATCTCTCCGCATCCCGTCCCTCGACTTCCTCCCCCCCCCTCCCGAAGTGAACCACCCGCTGTCTCCCTAGAAATTCTCTTCTTATATTGTTGGAGGCTTCTCCTTTCTTCTCCAAAGGTGCTCCTCCTCCTCGCTCCTCTCTACTTCCCACTTTCCTCCTCCCTTCGCGCTATCGGACGCTCCCCTTTTACCCAAACGAATTGACGACGAAGTCGCCCGGACATATATCACTTCCCAAATGGAAACTAACTCTTTAATCTGATCCTAAACCCCTCCCTCACCTAAATTATCACTACCTAAGCCAGTTCTTTAATTTTTTCTTTCTACATCCCTCCATATATATTTCTTCGTCCTCAGATTAATAGGCACAACGTTGGAAACACAGACATTATTAAGGAATTTCGTTCCGATTTTCTCTTTTTATACACCAATGTGGGAGTAACGACTCCTGTTTCTTGAAAATTGATCGCACCGTTGGAATTTTTATCGATTTGTTTTGGTTAATTCTTAGGGCCAAAAATTTTTATAAATATTTCATGATTAAGTTACGATATATAGAAAATCAAAAAGAGATAAGAAAGATGAATGCAAAGGGTTTTGATTAGCAATGGGTTGTTGAAGACTGTGATAGAGGCAAGAATGGTAGGCAATCGTTGAATGGAAGGGAAGGACAGGATAGGTATGTTGAATGGAATAAAAGGTGGAATGAATTATACGGAATTGAAGAGGTGCTTCCTGCAGTGTCGTATTTTAGGGTGTTTTGCGAGAGGGTCTAAGGAATGTACCGTTGTACTGTTGTATATTCTGTGCCCATCAAAAGCCTACGTTAACAGGTAGAATACGATAATGGGAACGTAAAATGAAATAAAGATTTCCAGTATCGTTCTTCAATTATTACTATACATTCTTTAATGCAAAAACCACATTAAGGTCTAATTTCTGAATTTGATTTACCAATACAATTCAACGTAATGAATTTTATTCTCTGCAACAACTTGCATATTTCATTGAAAGTACGTGTTAATGTGAGCTCATTGAACGTGGTCAAATTTCCTAGGTCCGTTGGTTTTTAGGCAAGTTCGGTGGAAGGTATTTCAAACAAAAAGATACTATCTCCAATCCCAATCCCAATACTGATTTCCGATAACAGCATATATCCATAATATTACATGAAATACCAAATACTGCCTCGATACGGTTATTCCATTTCCTTTTCAGCTTTCAGAAAACATACATTCTTACAATAATATCTTTTCAAGGTATTCTTGTTTCAAAGATAAACATGAGCTTATACCATATCCGTATATGCTGTACCTGAGACAAGACAGAAAGTAAAGCTTTGGTCAAAAACACTCCATCCATCAGACCTGAGTCCACCTCAGGTGATGGTTTACACAGTAAGGTTATTTGAAGCATGCATTTCCCACGGTATAAATTAACTGCGAATTCGGTCTAGGTTCCTCCTCACTCCATGAATACGTCATTAATCACAATTTGACTCTTCATAGACCCATTAAGAAGGGACCTTATTGTCTCAATTTCGTCCAAATAAATAAGAATGTTCGGAGTAAGATTCTTAGGACATTCCTCTAGTGATGGTCCTAACGGATTCAATGGCGGTTCAATAGTCACTCTAATTATATTTTTCAAGCCTTGTCAATGAGGTAGTATGTGTTTCAT